>JAYKQN010000006.1:7462500-8662500 GCA_036785175.1 Eupleurogrammus muticus
TGCAGGACAAGACAACACGAGTGACAACTTAACATTTACGACGAGACATGACAGTACCCCCCCTTCTAGGGACGGCACCAGACGGCCCAGGCTCCTGAGGATGGCGGCGGTAAAAGTCATCTATGAGGCCCGGGTCCTCAATAAATCTGGAGGGTATCCAGGAGCGCTCCTCCGGACCGTAGCCCTCCCAGTCAACCAGGAACTGGCGTCCTCTGCCTCTGTTCCGGACTGCCAGTAGCTGCTTAACTGTGTATACTGGACCGCCGTCAATCATTCGGGGGGGTGGTGGGGGCTTGGCAGGAGGGACCATGGGGCTATCCTTAACTGGTTTCAGTCTCCCCACGTGGAAAGTGGGATGGACCCTGAGGGATCTGGGGAGACGAAGACGAACAGCAGCAGGGTTAATCATTTTTTCAACAGGGAAAGGACCAACAAACCTGGGAGCCAGCTTCCTGGACTCTACATGGAGGGGCAGATCCCTGGTGGATAGCCAGACTTTCTGGCCAGGCTTGTAGACGGGCGCTGGGCAGCGCCTCCGATCAGCAGCCCTCTTCATCCGGGCCGAGGTTCGCAGGAGGGCCCTGCGGGCTGCTGCCCAGACCCGCCGGCAACGACGAACTAGGGCATGCGCCGACGGCACCGCTACCTCCTTCTCTGTGTCAGGAAACAGAGGAGGTTGGTAGCCGTAGGCGCCTTGGAATGGTGTCAGACCGGTGGCTGCGGTGGGGAGGGAGTTGTGGGCATACTCGACCCAAGCCAGGTGCTTACTCCAGGTTGCAGGGTTCTGGGAGATGAGGCAGCGGAGGCAAGTCTCCAACTCCTGGTTGAGGCGTTCAGTCTGTCCATTGGACTCGGGGTGGTACCCCGACGTGAGGCTAACTGTGGCCCCAATCAGCGCACAGAACTCAGACCAGAACCGTGATACAAACTGCGGGCCCCGGTCGGACACTATGTCTCTAGGGAGGCCATGTAGGCGAAAAACATGAGTTAGCATTATCTCCGCCGTCTCCTTGGCTGACGGCAACTTAGGCAAGGCAATGAAATGCACCAACTTGGAAAAACGGTCCACCACTGTCAATACAGTGGTGTTACCTTCAGATGAGGGAAGTCCCGTAACAAAGTCCAGTGAAATGTCCGACCAGGGCCGACTGGGAACTGGGAGGGGATGGAGCAATCCCATCTGAGGTCTCGAGGATGACTTGTTTTGGGCGCAGACTCGACAGGCCTCCACATACTCCCGGACATCCTGTTCCATGGCAGGCCACCAGAAGCGTTGCCTGACGACAAACATAGTACGGCTCACCCCTGGGTGGCAGGTAAGCAGGGAGGTGTGAGCCCAATGAATCACCTGAGGTCGCAGGGGCGCTGGGACAAACAGCCGATTGGCTGGGCAACCACTAGGTGGCGGGCTCTCACCATTGGCCTGCTTCACCTCAGCTTCTATCTGCCAATTCACCGCTCCTACCACACGTTTCAGTGGCAGGATGGGCTCGGGGACCTTGGCAACAGACTCGGGGTCATAAAGGCGAGAGAGGGCGTCTGGCTTGGTGTTCTTGGACCCCGGCCTGTAGGACAAGACAAAATCAAAACGGTTAAAAAACAATGTCCATCTAGCTTGACGTGCGTTTAGGCGTTTAGCCTTCCTAATATACTCTAGGTTCTTGTGGTCCGTCCAGACGAGGAATGGTTGTTGAGCTCCCTCCAGCCAATGTCGCCACTCCTCCAGGGCCACCTTCACCGCCAGCAACTCCCGATTCCCGACGTCGTAGTTGCGCTCAGCTGATGAGAGCCGCCTGGAAAGATAGGCGCAGGGGTGCATCTTCTGGTCCTTCTCTGACCGCTGCGATAAAACAGCCCCCACTCCTTCACTGGAGGCATCCACCTCCACCACGAACTGACGATTTGGGTCAGGCATTGTGAGGATGGGTGCTGTCGTGAACATGGCAATCAGCCTCCTGAATGCCTGGTCGGCCTCAGGGGACCACTGGAAGGGTGTCAGAGGAGATGTTAATGCATGGAGTGGTGCCGCTATTGCGCTGAAGTTTCTGATGAACCGCCTATAGAAGTTAGCAAACCCCAGAAATTGCTGAACCTTCTTGCGGCTATCAGGAGTTGGCCATTGAGCCACAGCGCTAACTTTAGCCGGGTCCATCTGTATCTGTCCCGAGGCTACAATAAAGCCAAGGAACGATACTGTATCGGCATGGAAATCGCATTTTTCTGCTTTAACATATAGCTGGTTCTCCAGCAGGCGCTGGAGAACCAGTCTGACATGATGGACATGAGTATGCTGATCAGGGGAAAAGATCAAAATGTCGTCCAAGTACACAAACACAAACAAATTCAAAAATTCACGGAGGACATCATTAATAAAAGCCTGAAATACTGCAGGGGCGTTGGCAAGTCCAAATGGCATGACTAGGTATTCATAGTGCCCTGATGGTGTGTTAAACCCAGTCTTCCACTCATCCCCCTCTCTAATCCGAACCAGGTGGTAAGCGTTTCTTAAGTCTAGCTTCGTGAATATCTTTGCTGACTGAAGCTGTTCAAACGCGGAGGCCATAAGGGGCAGAGGGTAGCGGTTCTTAACCGTAATGGCATTAAGGGGGCTATAGTCTATGCAGGGACGGAGCGAGCCGTCTTTCTTCCCCACAAAAAAGAAACCGGCTCCCGCAGGAGATGACGAGGGACGAATAAGGCCCGCCTTGAGTGAGGTGTCAATATACTCCTTCATGGCCTCTTTCTCGGGACCCGAAATGGCATAAAGTCTCCCCTTAGGAATCGGAGCACCTGGAATTAAGTCAATGGCACAGTCATACGGTCTGTGGGGAGGCAAGGACGCAGCCTTGCTTTTGCTGAATACCTCCCCCAAGTCATGGTAGTCCACGGGTACAGTTGCTAGGTCTGGTTCTTCCCCAGGAGATGGGTCTGCCCCTCTAGTATAGACCTGACCTATTGCCCGTCTCTGACCCGCGGCTAAACAGTTCTCCACACAATTCTCTCCCCAGGCTGTGATAATTCCGGTCTCCCACTTAACATGGGGGTTGTGCCTAGACAGCCATGGGTATCCGAGAACCATTGGGTGCCGAGCAGAGTTAAAAAGGTAAAAAGACATCTGTTCATGGTGGTCGCCAACCTGAACATGGAGTGGTTCAGTCTTATGGGTTATTCTAGAAATAAAACGGCCATCAAGGGCAGTGGCTTCCAGAGGCTGGGATAGCAATTCAGTCTTGACTTGCCACTTGCGGGCCAAATCCCAGTCTAACAGGCTTTCGTCAGCCCCTGAATCAATTAGAGCCCCTACTGAATTAGTGCGACCCGTCAGGGTTACCTGGACAGTCGTCAGTGCGCGGGGGGGAGTTTCTGGCGTAGACAGCTGTCGCCCCCGAGTGCCTCCTCTCCCTGCTGGGCGCCCACCTTTCACCGGACATGCAGCCAGCAGATGTCCAGTCTCTCCACAGTAAAAACATCTGCCCTCCAGTAACCGGCGCCGTCGCTCCTCTCTGGACAGCCTTGCCCGCCCCAACTGCATCGGCTCCTCCCTGGGCTCTGGGGGTGCTGCAACCTGTGGAGAAAAATGTGACAGCGTGGCGGGTTGAGCAGCTATCCGGTGGTGAGAAGGTGTCCCGGTCTCCCTCTCCCAGTCCCTCAGCCGATTGCCCGTCCGGATGGCTAGGGCGATGAGGGAGTCCAGGTCTGTGGGTAAATCCAGGGGGATTAGTAGGCTCCGAACGGAGGCAGCGAGCCCCGTCAAAAACGTGTCCCGTAGGGCCGCTTCGTTCCACTCGCTGTCGGCAGCTATGGTGCGAAAGCGGATGGCGTAGTCGGCCACCGTGCGACTGCCTTGCTTTATCGTACTGAGCTCTCTTGCCGCCTCCCTCCCTGGTACTGTACGGTCGAAGACCTTCCTTAAGGAGTCTTTAAAAGAATCTATGGAGGAGCAAATCGACGCTCCTCGAGCCCACTCTGCGGTCGCCCATGCCGCCGCTCGTCCCGTAAGGTGGGAAATCATAAAAGCCACCTTGGCTGAGTCTGTCGGGAAAGCTGAGTGCTGGAGTTCATAATGTAGCTCACATTGCACGATAAACGATCTACAGGTGTCACCTTCTCCGGAGAACTTCTCTGGCGGGGCTAGCCGGAGCGAGGCTGAAGGTGATCCAGGTGAAGCAGGAGTAGCGGAAGAGTTCGGGGGTGGAGAAGGTTCAGGCTGTGATCGAGGAAGGGCCTGCTTGATCTGCAGGGCTAACTCCCTCATCTCCGTGGTCATGGCTGCCTGAAAACTGTCCTGGCTGTGGGCCAACCCTTGCAACCCTCGGGCAAGGGAGGTCAGGTGTTCCTCCTGCCTCGTTAGTCGTGCTTCCTGGGAGTGGACCGCTGTGGTCAGCTGGTTGGAGTCGGCTGGGTTCATGGCTGGCCAGTTCGTACTGGCACAAGGCGGGGCCGGAGGCTGAACCCAAATGCACGACTCTTCACGGATCGATCAAAAAAAAGGTCTTTATTATGGTTCCGTACAAAAAGATTCACTCTGACGAGGAATGAACAAAAAATCACTCTTACGAGGAATAAACAAAAAGTCACTCTTACGAGGAAAAAACAAAAAATCACTCTTATGAGGAATAAACAAAAAATCACTCTTACGAGGAATAAACAAAAAATCACTCTTACGAGGAATAAACAAAAAATCACTCTTACGAGGAATAAACAAAAAGTCACTCTTACGAGGAAAAATAACGAGGCAAAGGCCGACAAAACAAGACTGGGAACTTGAGCATGAGAGAACAAAACCTGGTAGTACTTGGAGCTGGGCGCTGGCTCTGACACATGGGACGTGACGAACTGGCACAGGACAAGGGGAGACACAGACAATATATAGGAGAGGTAACAGGGCACAGGTGGAAACAATCAGGGCAGGGGAAGGCAATCACTGTGGCGGGAAACACACAAGGGCAGGAAGCAAAGGTGCCTGAAACAAGAGGGAAGGGTCATTTCACAATAAAACAGGAAGTGCAGGACAAGACAACACGAGTGACAACTTAACATTTACGACGAGACATGACACCAAGAGCCTGTCCCATCCTGAAATGACAGTATAACTTGTACTTTCTCCTACTAAAAAACAACCCACTGTATGAGAGATAGAGCTTTTCATTCTGACCTCACTAATATAACAAGATCTGCAATTCACGCTCGTAGCTGTGGTTCACAAAGAAGGGGCAGGACACTTGATTTATACGCCGCTTATCTTATCTAACCCATCTAATGGCGCCGTGGTAATTGATATATGTCCTCTGATGCTTGTGAAGTTCAGAGAGTTGTTATATAAACATCAGCTGGCATCCATGTTTTTCAGAGCAGACGCACTGGGACGCATTTAAATTGGAAGTCGGGACATTGGAAGTCCCACAAGTACGATGTGGAAATTAAAACCTCCAGTGCACATACACTAATAAGGTTAACATTTAGATTAAAAAAATAGCATATTTACATTCTCACATTTTTACTGAGGGAGAAGTCAAGATAACACTCTAAAGACTCAAAATAGTTGTCTATGATTTTAATATACATCTTAAAATGTGTATTAAAACATCTAGAAGGAAGTCATTTTATCCCACCACCAAGTTTCAAGTGACCATTTTAAGCCCAAATTTGACCAAGTGTATTTTGTGCCTTTAACTATCCATCCATCCATCCATTGTCTATCCCGCTTATTCCCTTTCGGGGTCGCAGGGGTCTGCTGGAGCCCATCCCAGCGCGTTAAGGCGAGAGGCAGGGATACACCCCAGATGGTCGCCAGCCAATCGTGGGGCACACACACCATTCACACACCATTCACTCTCACACTCACACCTATGGGCAATTTAGAGTTTACCAATTAACCTGAGCATGTTTTTTTGTATTGTGGGAGGAAACCGGAGTACCCGGTGAAAACCCACGCAGACACGGGGAGAACATGCAAACTCCACATAGAAAGGCCCCAGACCCAGGCCCAAGGCGGTCTTGAACCTGCGACCTTCTTGCTGTGAGGCAACAGTGCTACCCACCGCACCACCGTGTCGCCCTGCCTTTAACTAACCAGACCTTAATCACATTGTCACATAATAAAACATCATTACTTTTAACAGACAAATTAAGTTGTCCTGCCAGTTACTGCTGATAAACGCACTGCAATAAATATATTACCCACATGTAAGCACATACACCAACCCACGTCATTACTTGTATGAGGTTTAGACTATAAAAGATGGTAAAAATAAACATAAATAAAGCACTTTTGACTTCAATGGCCTGGTCTGTGCTTTGTATTTAACAGCACGATTAGAACGGGTCGCTCTGGAGTACCGACCTGCGTGGTGGTTTAATTCAGAGGACTTGTTGAACTTTCTAGACTGTCCTCCTTCGTGCGCACAGAAGATAATTGGGCCTGAATCTTTTGACTTTCTGTACAAGAGTGTGGAGACTGTTAAATATATACAGTTTATTTTTACATCAAGACGACTGCGGTGTTCCAGCTCCTAAAGCCTAAAGCCCTTAAAGGCCGCACACAGAGAAAGGAACCATCTCCATGCAAACCAGTGCGCACACACACACACACACACACACACGCACACACACACACACACAGACTTTCTCACCACCCACTGCTTGGTGTTTGTTTAATATGGCATTTCAGAATGAGAACAGTATATCCTGCTCCGTCTTTATAAGGGCAAAGCTAATGCAATACTGAGACACCCCCTATTTGCAATTACTCTCACACTACACACACACACTACACACACACACACACACACACACACACACACATGCACACATACTTGCTAGTCCCATGCCAACGGCTGCAGCCTTTTGGCACAGCTCAGACTAACGTTGTCCTAACTAAGAAACAGCATCTGCTTCATCTCTGTTTTCACCCAACCACTCAACTCCTCTGAACTCACCAACACCCTCCATTTCTTGTCCAAAAATGCATACATGCTGACAGAGACACACGCTCACACACACACACACACGCTCACACACACACACACACACACACACACGTTAGTGAGGCTGGCACCAGTGTTGGAATCTGGTCTGACTGTCTATGATGCTGAGAAACACACAGAGAAGTGCTGAAAGAACAGATTTAGACTTGTCAGAAGTAGGCCAACGCTTCAAAAGACAAAATCCCTGCTCAGAGTTGGTCTGGAGTTGTCACATCAGAGCTATTCAATAGTGGAATACAAGACTAGGGGAAGAACTGCGGCTAGTGACTATTTTATATCATCAGTTTGGATCCCTTGTACGGCCAGTTTCCCTCCACAGAGAGTCTTGGATCAATTTCCAAATAATTCAGAGCTGTTGCTAAAAAAGAAATTGTGTCAAACACTGATATACTGAATGATATTCTTAACAGGCATTAGGACGTGATCTTTAGCAGCACATGCGTGCTATATTTGCTCAACTCTAATTTAAAAGCAGGGGGACAGGCGTCTTATTTTTAGAAAGTTAGGTTAAAGTTAAGTAATGATTGTAAAGGTAAGTCTGGGTTGAATATTGTTTCCTCTGTGTTTGTTTCCAAACATTATCATTGACAGGAAGTGGGTGAAAGGGTATATTAAGGTTATATTGGAGCAAATGGTTAGCAGCAATTAGTTTTAAAGTTAGTCAGTATTTCTAAACACTGTTTTTAGTGGTTAATTGTATAATTCCTGCTGTTAAGTTTGATTTTAACACTGTAATATCTGTTAAAGTTGACCGTGTAGTACTGCACTGTCCAGACCAACACTGCCACCTGTACATTTAAACAAAAGGCCAAATTATTCTTGACATCATCTACTCCACTAGTCTGAGTATAGAAAAAGGGAAGTAAACAAGGCTTAGATTTGCATCTGTTACAGAAATTTGGTGCTAAAAATAGTTTTAAAAATAATTTTATGTGTCATTTGTCTTCTGATTTTCTAGCTTTTCTGGCATTTAATTAAATGCTATATACATATATGCCAACAATCATTCTGAATTTTGTCCAGTAGCTTAACCAAGCTTAAAAAAAAAACTGAATTACTCATATGAATGTGGCACTGGTTGTGTTTTCATGTGTCAGGGCTGCTTTCCGTTCTCCCTCTGCATCCTACTGTGCATAATGTAGCTTGTGAAGTCTAAAGAAAAAACAGAAAACACAGCTCACTCAGACATGGGGGCAGAGGGGACGTCTAAAGCTGAATAAAGTCACAGAGGAAGGGAGAGTGAATGAGAGGGACTCTTACCCCGAGAGGAGCCAGACAGAAAGCAAATGTTCAGCGAAGCATACGAAGAAAAAAGAAGAATGTCCTTGATTTTGCATATGGGAAGTGAAAAACTGTTCATCTTCAACACTGAGGAACGGGAAAATACTTGAATTGAAGGCACAGAGCTTACTGTAACAGGAGTTAAAGATAGACTATAGGTGCTAACAGCAGGGAGATAACGCTGCTGGTTCCACGTTTTCTGCAGACCCCAGCCATGCCTGATAGACCTCTGGTCACACAAGGACTCATCTGGAAACACCTGGTCAGAAAAAAAATGGTTCTGTGGAAGTTGCAACACTTAAAAGATTATCGATTTTATTTTTTTTTTGTGGTACTGCATACAGATGTTCGAGACGGGACAAATACTCAACAGAGCTTTAGTGGTGCAACAGCTGTATGAAAAGGCCTCATTGTGTCATCAAAAACTGAAAGGGCATGGCAGCAGCTTAGTGATTATCAAGCTGCGCTCGGTTTCTCTGACAAAACCATAAACAAGCCGAGCTTAGAGCCGACTGGTCTAATGCGGAGGCGCGCTGCGCTACGCTGACGCCCCACAAAAGGTGGCGAGGCGATTACAGTCGTCTGAGGGCTCACAGGGGGACAATCGCCCTCACAATTGGACATGTCACACAAATCTAAGCAGCGCTAAGCCGCGCGGAATTTCTAGGATATTTCAAGTCAAATTTAACGCAAATTCCTGCTGGCGAGATGTTTGTTGAAGCTATTTTTACCACCGAACGACTGATCTTTGTTTACGTCACACTGTATAATCGCTCTGCTTTCTTGTGGCCAAACCTCTCTTGCCAAAATTGTTGTCTTTAAAATCGTCCATTTATACAGAACATGTTGTAAAAACTGCTGATTCTCTGACACTTTGGCCACATCAATCCGAAAAGTATTTATTTTACAAGGTAGCTTGCCTTTTATGTAAGCCAGCACAGTGTAATTCCCTCTGGCACGATGTGTTTCTTTTCTAAACAATGTGAAATATACAGCCACAATATTATACCGTATGATCCAGAAAAAAAGGCTTTCACAGAAAGTCACTGTGCTGGCATTAGAAGCCTGGGAAGGTTCACACAGCACAATGTTTAAAACGTATCTGCATGGCCACATAGCGCCGTGCAACATGAAAACATTTTACAAATGCAAAGTGGATTACTGATCACTTGATAATCCAAACGGCCATGCTGAGCTCAGTTCAGTTAAGCCTATCAGACCATATTGTGGGACAAACTGAAATAGTGGATACTTTGGTGGAGTGCGGCCGTACGTGGTGATAAGGATCGCGGTCACAGTCCTTTGATTTAAGCCTCAAATCTCTTATTTGGTTATAATAATCTATCCATGTGATGTAAATGGGCCACTAAACCGTTCAGTTCTGTGTCTTCTGGGTTTAATGTGGTAATTTGTTTTGTTTTAATAAAGCAGTTGTTTTTCTTGGGTCAGACTGTCAAGGAGCAAAATTGCTTTCTAATCACGTTACACATGGAACGTCCAGATGATGGCGGACGGAGCAGCAACGCAGCAACGCTGCAACGCAGCAACGCTGCAAGTCTACATAGCTGCATGGCTGCATGGCTGCTGACCCCAGTGTGCGGTGGGAGCCCCCACTCTGACACTCACAGAGCTCCAAATCCAAATCCAAGTATTAACACAGCTCTGTTTTCATTGCAAAGCAAAACACGTCACTTCATTTACTCCAGTTAGCCCCCAATTACAGTGACAAGCGGGAGAAAGGGTGAAGAGAGAGAGAGAGAGAGAGAGAGAGAGAGAGAGAGAGAGAGAGAGAGAGAGCGCTCTGTGACGGCGAGCTGCACAACACTGCTGCAAGGCCGTGAGTTTAGAATCACAAATCGACTGGTTTACGTCCAACACACACATAGATAGAAGCAAATATTATTATCAGGTATTGTGACGAGTTCAGGGTAGATTTCCACACAATTGTGCCACACAGTAGGGTAGGAGGTTGCCAAAATAAAGACAGAGAATAACATAAAAAAAGGGAACACTTTGTGCCCATTTTGTCAAACAATGTTCCACAAACGTGCGTTCGCATAGCGGCACAAACAGTAAAAGCAATCTTCAGGAAAGAGGCGGGCGGCAGAAGGGGCCTGTGTGGCCATTCAAACAAGCAGAGCGTGGCTGTGGGCCTAGAACAGCCAGCAGTACATTTCCATAACAGGAAAGGTCAGTGTTGTGGCTCCAGGGGCTTTAGAAACGCTAGCACAATCCATTCTGGGAGATCTGCTGCTCCGCTGCGCTACCTGTTGCCTGCGCTGCTTTTACTAGTCTAATATTACAGTGTATAGCATATCATCACTCTGGGTATATATAATATAGCACAAATTATTCTTTAGGGATGTTGCGCGCTGCAGTCGCTATCGGCTACCCTTAAAAATAAAGCAAGAAAGGTTCTCAAGATAACTCGTCCTAAAACAAACAATGATTCTCCAACTCCAAATCATGTTTTTATTTTCAGCTCTCACTTTAGGATCCTTGATACAAAGGATTCAAAATGGAATAGAACAAAAAAACTAGACTAGAAAGACAAAGAAGGCCATAGTTAAAACTTACTAAATACAACAACCATAATACTGTCTGTAGGGTTGGTTTAAAATTCTGTTTCGAAATTACTGAATATCATTGATCGGTTTGTAGAAATCTGTCAAAACAATACACAGAAATGCAGAATAAAACAAATTAACTCCGCTCAGCACTCTTCTACTGACAGAACTCTTCTCTAATTACTAAGGAGGGGACGGCCACATTTAATCCACATGAAATTGCTTTATTTACAAGCATCCATTGCAAACTGCCAATCTCCTTTGTCCAGGGCCGGCTCCAATAATGCAGCATCATGCCTTTATTTTTAGAAAGTCCAGCAGAAACAGCCTTCGAGTCTGTGGTGAGGTTTGTGTAGAGGGAAACATACGGCATCTATGTTCGGTGTGTGTGTGTGTGTGTGTGTGTGTGTGTGTGTAGCCATGTTCGCTCTGACGTACAGTGTTTGAAGTTGTGTTCCATACAAAACAACAGTAGAGGAAGTTGAAACGGCTTCTGGTCTTTCTCTTGGACCAGGCCTCGGGGCCTCAGGGGGGCCATAGGAATAAAACACTCCTTAGCGCAGCCTCATATACCTCAACACCTGCAGCACACAAAGGCCCTCTGTGAGCGGAGAAACGCTCGTGTCGGACGGGGAAACAAGACATTTTGGGTTGGGTTTTTTGGAAATGAGACAAAAACTAATTTTATTTTTAATGACAGACTAATCCGATCATTGGTGCATGATTTGATTGAGAAGGCTTAACTTGAATCATTGTGCATATTTTCACAATTGATACTGGTAAAAGCTCTGAGCTGGTTTAATCAGTTTTTTTAGTTATAAGAGCTCAAAAATAAATTGACAACTGCTATAGAAATACATAAATGTTTTTTTTTATTATTATTTTTATTGTGAGAGCTGCATTACAGAGATAACTAAATCCATACAGCTCACTTGATCCCCTACTCTGTGTTCCCATGGGGCTACAGCGCTCTCTGGACTCAAATTGAAATAATATTTACGTTGGAGCGGCTGAAAGACACAACATAGCTAATAGACATAATTATCTGCATCATTATCTCTAATAATAACAACAGATAATACCCCTTTGTCTGGGTGCATGTTTGTTGCTGCGTCTGAAGGATCCTCCCTGGAAAGATAGGGTTAGGGTTAGGGCGCGCCACCTCTTCGCCCGCCAAGCTTCACCTTCTGTGGGTGTGGGAGAGTGGGATTGCAGCCTGTCAGGACCAGGTAGGGCTGAGGTTTGAGGTCACCCGCTGCGTGGGTGAGCATCCCCTTTGGCATGAGCATCTGTCGACTCGGCTCTTTGCAGCCTGCGGAGTGCTCACCTTGACAGCTCCAGAGCAAACCCAAGAAACCTCAACCGCAACGGCGGCGGGTGGAAGTACGCGCAATCCGCTGCCGAGTAAGATTTTAATAACATTTAGTTGAACTCATTAATTTAAAGAAATCGTTATGACAGCGTCGGAGTCCAGAGAGTGATTTCTCTGTCTGGTCCAGCAGACCCGAGTCCATTTACCTAATTAAAACAACAAACCAGCGGGCCTCCCAGTGGCTCTCATGTTTACTGCTGTATGATGGAGGGCATAAAACACACACACAGCAGTAGAAATGCAAATAGAAGACAGGGTGACTTAGAGAAGCTGGAGGAGAAGAGGCAGAGGACAAAGAAAAGAGAAATAAACTGATGAGGAATTAGCCATAACAGAAGGCCTGAGAGCAACTATTACTTAACAGTTCTCTGTGAAATAAATTGGATTTCTCCTTCTGAGTCACATGAGGTGATTGATGACACTCTTCTATCTGAGCTGTATATATTAAGTTACAGGCAGCAAATAGTTACGATTTATTACTAACCTACATGTTTTTGTAAAAAACAAAGCCATGGTAGCTTCCAGTTTCCAGGCTTAGCATCACTACTGACATCAGAGTGGTAGCTTTCCTTTCAGCAAAAAAAAGAAGAATGACAAACCACTTTAAAGGATATTATTTCCCCCAATTTCATAGTTTAATACTGTAAATTCTCTAATCGAGGCATGGGCCTTTGTTTACCCAAGCCCCCACAGTAACACCAGAGATGGAAAAATTAAAACACAAGACATTTTTTTTTTCAGGCCCCTTTAATGTGAGCGTTTAATTAGCACATTTAGATTATCTTATGAATGCATGTGAAAATTGAAGTGGAATTCTGTGAATTTATTTATTGGATACATACAATGCTTTAATGCAAGTATTTTCTTACAAAAACAGCCACTGTCTTGACAGACAGAAGAAGACAGTGACCCCACAGAGAAGAGAAGAAGGAGAAAAGTGCCAACGTGCACGAGAAAGGAACTGAAAGGAGGCGAGAGACATAACAGGATGGGGAAAGTACAGCGAGAGTAGAAGGTGAGGCAGAAAAATAAGAGCCGGGCTGCGCATCGAGACGCAGGAAGGACAGAGGGGTGATGCAGCAGTATGTAAAACTCTAGGGGGAGACGATCTGAGCAAGTCTCTGTTCCAGTAAGAAGCCCACAGCATCGGCGGATGACTCACCTGTCGTACGACTGCATCACCCACTGTATGAGATCATCAGGTTAGCCTCACCCCCAACAGAAGCAACACTCAGCACTAGCATTGTTCTACCATCATCAACATTTCACCACAATATCAACCTGCCTGAGGCTTCAAATAAAACACCAATAACTGATAATGATCATGAGATAACCACAAGCTCATCTGGTGCATTTCAGTATGTTGACACCCAATTATCATATAGATAGATCAGAGCAGGAAACCTTTATGTTTGTGTCATCCTTGAGAGAAGCGCCGCTTGTCTTCTAGACATAATACAATCTCCCACCACTTTTACACAAGACTGTCAACACCGTGGACATAAACCACAGGATGTCGAGGCAAACACATTCACTCACGGCCATAAATCCTGCGACACACCACGCCATGTGTTTGCATGTCCTTGAGTCCTGGAGGGAATGCTGAAGAGTCACCACCTGGTTTAGATAGATAGATAGATAGATAGATAGATAGATAGATAGATAGATAGATAGATAGATAGATAGATAGATAGATAGATAGATAGATAGATAGATAGATAGATAGATAGATAGATAGATAGATAGATTTTAACAGTTTTTTCATTATTTTACCACAAAATCAATTTTAAACAACAAACTGAATTATTCAACCGTCCAATCTGGGTTTCTGCTGATCTGTAGAATAAGCGCACAGAGCGCAGTACTTAAGCTGCGACCCAAACGACACTTTAGTGCTGTGGGACACGCGTTGGGTTACATAGGAGGAGAGAATTTCACTTCAATAATGTCCGAGGGAGAGAAAAAGACTGAGAGAGAGAGAGAGAGAAAGAAAGAGAGAGATGAAGGGAGGTGGAGCCAGAGACAGAGGAAGGCAAGTTTATAAAACTAAAGTAGACCGCAGTTTATTAGGAAATATGTGTCTGATTGATGGCGGACTCAGCAGAGCAGTTTGTTTTATTATGATGCTCATTGCACTGATGTTGGCCCATGTTTGGTTTTAGAGGTCTGCTTGTGGAGCTACTTTTCATTATTGATGTGTCACAAAGTGAGTAGGAGGGACTGTTTTCTTAATGTGTGTGTGTGTGTGGAGGGGGGGGCTTCTTTCATTAATTCTTTGCAGTGTTTTTTTTTTTCACCAGGTCCAACCTCTCCTACGTCAATTACCCCTCCCTGCAATCAGGCAGCAGGTTTAGTAATCAGCTGGTGAGGGAAGACGCCCAGAGATGGGGACAGAGGTGTTTGAGTAGAGGAAGCTGGTCTGGGCCAAGAGAGGTGAGCTGGGGTGGAGCAGCAACCTCTGGGCCAAATAATGTCAGTGGGCCCTCATCCATGCCAGCACGAGAAGCCTGTGAGCAAAAAAAATGTATAAATCAGGTTTTAAGATACAAATAGATCCGATTATATTGATCACTAGTTCTTTCATTCACCACCTAAATTGATGAATTTTCCTACATTTACTCAAATTCTTAAACATTAGACTCTGGCTGTCTGTGGGTGGACTAAACCTTTAGATGCTTCCAAGACAGTTGCCCCCCAGAATGTCCAATATAGTTCTGTGGCACAACGTTCATTCTTTCATTATGTTATCGATATGTTTGAAAGCATGGTACACCAATTAACCAGAGTTCCTAATTTATTAATTAAAAAACAAATCTGTATTTTCATGGGCTCTCTGTCTATTAAGGCCCTGGTTGGTCAGGTCCACTTTTTGCCCCACCCAATGGAGGTGAGCACCACTTTATATGAATCCTGCTGTGTGCAGTGACTCAATAAGCCGATGAGCGGCCAGAGCATCAGAGCTCCACAACAAGCCCCCTCCCTACGCCGTCTCTGCTCCGCTGCCACCCCAACCACCCCAGTCCCTTTCTGAATGCTTAACCCCTGGATCTCCCCCCTGAGGTGAAGCCGCTGTGAGCCAGGTTCTAATTTGAGTTGGCCTACAACCAGAAGGAGCCTCCTATCACTACCATGCAGCTGCACTATTTAACAACTACTGTTGTAATAAACCATTGTTACTTCTTCTTAACTTTGTCTCACTCTGCCTGTTGTACTCCACATCAGAGATTAACAGAGAACTGTGACAGACGCTTTGAAACAAGAGTGGGTGCTCTGAAACCACAGCTGGTTCTGTGTGTTTCAGTAAATTTCAAGAAATATTTACCTCACCTACACTTACCAAAATCAGGGGATACTTCTCCCACATTCTCGTTTTGGAAATGAGACAACAACAGCTGCAGCGCTTCCTTTCATAAACAATAGAAGTGCATGACCTGCACGGTCCCGTTTGTGGAGCTACTGGCCTGCGAACAGCGACCCACAAACCCAGAGCGCAATCCACCCGGAACTAAAGCAAACAGCAGACTCCCACCAGGGACGTATAAACTAACGTACGGGCGTCCTCCAGGGAACGCGAAGCAACGTGTGTGCATGGAAAGTATTTAACGTCTTTTCATGCCAAGTGCGTTTTTCATAACTCTACAAAGCCTGAAGGCGCTGCGCTCAGAGCAGGGCCATAAAGTCCATCAACGAACTGTGCAGTTATGGTTGCAATGTGTTTATTTAGTCACACTCCCAGAATGCACTGGGCTTTGAATGCAGCTCAAGCAGCTTTACTGTAGCATGAACTGTGTCGACTGGGTATGATCAGAGCTCAGGGCCGAGCATGCAACTTTCCATAGAGCAGGAGGAGCGGTCAGTTCTACGCAACCTTTGAAGCACTATTAGGCAGCTTTACTGACTAATGATCTTCATATGGAAATGAAATTTTAAAGGAGCACTCCCTTAATTTTACTTTATTTTTATATTGTAATCTCTTCTGTGGCTTTGGGGAATACAAAAAAAAGATAATACAAAGAAAAAGGTAGGAAAAGCCTTGGGGTTATCTCATATTGGTGTTGACTCTTCAATTATTTCTCAAAAAAACTCTGTTGAAAGAATGAAATATCAAATTGAATTCTTTCATCGAGGAAAGCCCACAGGGTTGAAAGCTCCAGATAAGGTAATAAACCGTTGAAGACTTTTACCCTCCTTACCAGCAACATTCTTTCATCTTGAATCTGTTGTGTGTTCAACTGTTGTAAAGTGCGTCATGTTGCATTTAATAACCACACTTATCTTCCCTGTGCTTTCAAACAGTAGGCTCTTGTGTTTGCTTCAATGGTGATGTACTAATCTCACTATAAATCTTTTTCTTTTTCTAAACATATTCAACTGATCAAATCCTTTGATATCACATGCACATGCAGCAACTGAAAGGTTAGATGTTCATAAAAGTGGTTAATACTAGTAAAAATCAGCTCAGAGCTTTTATAATCATATCTCAAATCAGTTTTTCTAAGAAAGACCGGTGAGCAAAACCCCGACTGACTTCCTGAACTGTAAATGACACTCAGGCTGTTTTGGTGTGTGATATTGTGCATTCGTGTGTGACGAGTGGGCGTGAGACAGCTGGGCCAAAAGTCCGCAGCGGCAGATGGAGAATTACCCTGATTTAGAACGCGATTTCACTGACCACTGTGATGTTTAAAGGCTCGGCTTTGCTTTATCAAAATCATTATTTCACCTCTGGTGAGAACGCTGAAACACTGACAGACGTCTGAAGGGCACCTTGCACGAGACTCCCCCTAAAAACACACACACACACACACACACACACACCTGTACACTGATGAGACGTATTACTGGCAATGATTTCACAAACTATCTCACTGCGGCAGTATAATCGACTGTGAACGACAAGGACAACAGGCACGGTTTCACGCACGCACACACACACACACAAAGATGTAATTTCTGGGAATCGCTCTCAGGCAGCAGCACTGTGCATTTCCAGTCAGTCAGGTGACCTGCTCTGCTCAGGGATCTCCCGATGGTCACGTGACGCGCTGCCCCGCCTCCCTCCTCCCTTTCTCTTTCACTTCTGACAGACACCCCGCCGATTTAACGCCGCTGCCCACCCCGCAAGCCTTTCCGATGAATTTACCCTCAGCACCTCGTGTCTAATGGGGTTAAATCCCCCTGTCCCTCCTCTTCATCCCACTGTCGTCTCCTCCTCCTCCTCCTCTACCAGGGACTTAATCCACTGTCTGTCCCTGCTGGCTCTTTGAATTATTCAGCAGAGCCGCTGCTCACCACAAAGAGCCATCTCTAAGACATTGAGCCAGAAGGAGGACAGATAGCAGATAGAGAGCAGCAGTGTGAATTCAGAGCGGGAGGGAGAGGTGGGAGGGTGATAGAGTGATGGCAGCAGATGTCTGGCTGGGAGCTTCCCAGGAAACCCCACACTCATCTTCCCCGTCCTCCTCTTCCCCGGCTCTGGCAGCCCTAATCGCATGACCTGGGTATATAACGAGCTGTCACGCCAGGTCGACTGGAAATAGACGGCATTCTTGAAGGCGAGCCCGGCCTGATACAGAACCCAGGAGGGGGAATCTAACAGTGGCTGCATGCTGCGGAGGGGATCGTGTGTCCTCAGCAGCCATCGTGACACGGCAAATCTCCCCGCAGAATCGTGCTCAACTGAACGTCAGCCTGAGAGCGGCCCTGCGAGGCAGCGAGAATAGAGAGATCACACCGGAATCCATCTTTTAGGGATCCAAGTTATGCGCTAGTGGTTCGACCAATCAGTTTCCTATGAGAAACAACTGGTGCTGCTGTAGCGTCATATCAGAACAGACCAGAATAGTCTACCGACATGCTAACTGCTTAGCTAGTAATGGTGACTTGCATTTAAAGTAGCTCAGACTGTTCCTCAGCTCGCTGTTGCGTCTCCTGTTCAGTCCTCGTCTTTTGGTCCGTTGAACTGATTGGTTGAAGTTATGTTATGACAGATGGTGCAAGACACACGCTTCGTTGAATCAGCTCCTCTTTTCCAGGTGACTTCTCTGATGGATCTGTAAAGAAGAAAAAATAATCTGGAACGTCTGAACCAGCAACATTTTCTCATCAAATGAAGTTTTTTTCCACATTTGTCTGCATCTGACACTATTGTAAAATGTGCCCTTGATTGAATTAATGAGTCCCAACATGAAATCTAAGCATCTAATTTAGCATTTATGTTATCTAACCACCAGTGACACTTTGTACAGATGTCATCAGTGTCACTGCGTCTATTTCCGACAATGTGGATCTTTAATAGAAGTCTATGGGACTACCCTGTCCATTTATAACGATGCCAAAGGGTCCGTGGTGTGTTGGACGGTGGTGCAGACGCTGTGAGGAAACAGCAACATTTGATGGAAGGAGAACGATCTGGAACCGGCTATAATAGGAAAACACCACTTACTAGTTACATTTCTTAAAAGTTGTATAAATTAGGACATAAGATTAATTAAATTAATTATAATTGATATCTTGCAGGATCAGCGTATGCAGTTGTCTTCTACCAAAGATTTCACAGAAAACGTCATGATCAGAGAAAAAGTTCTTTATTTTATTCTTCATTCCTGCCACAATCAGCATCCTAAAAATGTAACCTGTCCCCCCTGTTGGGGGACACAAACCATAACCATGAACCCCGCTGCTGACTAAAATATCTGCCTAAGCAGTTCTATGCAGCTCCACCTCGACCAGCTACGACACCAATATACTGCGTACACACGCGGCATCAGGAACAGTCTAATAATAATTATAATAAATCAGTCACAGGGGCTGTTTTCTGCAAAATGAAGACCTATTATTTTAATAGGTGGATTCTACAAAAAATGAAAAATTTAAATCACAATCAGTTTGTCGATGAAACAATGAAAGTGAAAGCGAAGGCTCTTTCATGCAACTTTAACTTTGTAGAATTGATGAGTTGTTGTGTTTCTCACATATTTTTCGGTGGCATTCTGGTCCTGGACAGGTTTAACGATATCAATTGTGTGTCAGCGCCTTTCAATATCGTCTGTCTTTTCTTTGCTGCTGACATAACGACACTTTATGAAAAGCTCTTTAATGCTCCAGTAACTTGGCGATTGTGTTGAGCGAAACCACTGAGTCATCCTCTGATGCGGACGCTCGGGCTAATTTCAGAGACACTATATAACTCAGCCCACTTTGTAGAACGAAACAACACTGATGTGAGTTCAGATTCCCTACTTAGTTAATGTTCATTTTAGTTTAGATTCAGTTGATATTGGGGAATAAGATTAGATCTTAATAAAACTACAATATAGATAGATTATGCTATAAATGGTTTTAAAGATTTGAGTATAAAATCTCCTGGACCCGGTGAAGAACCATGTAATTCCCTGGATGTGATGGACTGGGAGCAGCAGCTCTCAGAGAAAAACGGCAGGAGCCATCTGGATACAACTCAGGCCCATGTCAATAATTATCATGCTGATTTTATCAGGCTATAAGGCAGCTGGAGCACTATCTTAAAAAAAAAACTTTCTGAATCTGTTTCCTGAACCAGAAAGACTGCTCGGAAAATTCCTGCAGGTGTTTTCCCACTAACCTCGACTGTCTCCTGCTAATCAGCGTCTGCGGAGACATACCTTTGAATCAAGACCATGCAGCTCGCTTGGGTGTCACGCTGTGCACTTTGTGTCTGAGGGAAACCCCTTGATAGTGTGAGCGCCATGCAAATGTGGAGGGGAAAGGGTGCAAGAAAGCCCCTCCTTGTCCCTGTGGTGCTTCGCTGAACACTGAGGGGAACCAAAGCACATTGGCCCTGCCGTGGGAGGTGACGCAATGTCAGGAACCGGAGGCTGAGGAACTCCTGACCTTTCCCCTCAACGCATCTCCACTTTCTGACACTGACAGACATCTGGGCATCACCCTGTGTATCCAACGTAGGGGGAAATGAGAAAATAACACTACAACACTACAACAATAACAGGGATCATGTGCACAGTGCACGTTACCATATGGATTCAACGTATTAATGTAAACGTCTGTTTGTGCGTGAAAGAATGGGAAACGAAAAATAAATAAAAGAAGATCAGCACAGAGATGTGAAACATACCTTTAAATGACATGCGGTGAAGATGTATAGAGCTGCAGTGAGATATAAGTGGATGAGGTGATGTTCTTGGGCAGATAGCGTGTATATGGTAATACCCCGGACTATTTCTGTACTGTCTGTCGTGTGTGTGTGTGTGTGTGTGTGTGTGTGTCTGTGTGATGCAGACCATGCAGAGTCAGTGAGTCTACCGTGGGGCGGTGGGGGATTCCTGTTTAGTCCTTCGGTAAATGTCTGGGGACTCACTGCAGGGAGTGGGGGAGGTTTCTGAGGGGTTGGCTTTGGCCAGAGAGGGGGGGGGGGGGGGGAACTATCAGCTGCCCTTGATGATGTGTCCAATTTCTGTTGTTTATAGTTCATGTCATCGCGCTCCGCTTCCCAACACTCTGGTGTGTGCCCTCCTTCAGCTTCGCTTGCAGGCGGCGGGGTGTACATCATGCTCAGAGGGGCTGAAGTCAGCCCGCTCTGATTACCGTTAACTTCAGGGCCACATAACACGTCTGTTCGACCACTGAACAGCTGACACAAGCCTTTTCTTT
This sequence comes from Eupleurogrammus muticus, assembly GCA_036785175.1. NCBI lineage: Eukaryota > Metazoa > Chordata > Actinopteri > Scombriformes > Trichiuridae > Eupleurogrammus > Eupleurogrammus muticus. Next base: position 7,483,356 of record JAYKQN010000006.1, read on the forward strand.
ATGTTAGCATTCCCAGTAACAGCATAGGGTGCACAATAACCTGCAGTAAATTCAGGAAAAGCGTAGCCTTCTCCAGCCTGCCGCCGCTGCTCCCTTGTTAATAATGAAAACACATAAAACACACCACCAACTATGGGCCAGATCCACACCCTGCTTTCATATTGTTTTACTGCACTGCTCATGTCTTGCCTGTCATGTCTTGTCTTGTAAAAATAAAGAATGTTCATCACATCAGCAAGTGTTGTTGCCTAATCAACAAATGGGAATTCATTTAATTAGCACTGTGTCATTTCAAAATACAACCTTCATATAGTTCTCTCTACTTGTTTCCATCCTTTCTCCTGACGTTGAAGGTGGCGTGGGCAGGATTTGTCGGCTGCTGTTTGAATGTACAGACAGCGTTCGCACCCGGCCCCTCCTCCCGAGCTCTGGGTGAGACGCAGAAAGAAGTAAAAAGTAAAAGTACTGTGTGCTTGAAAGTGACAGGCCAGAAGTGAACTCCCATTAATATAAAGCAAAAAATTATTAAAGATCGGCCAAACAAGCGCTGATTTTACTTGACTTTACTTTATTTCTTTTGAGTGAATACGTCATCTATGACTGTTGTTTACAACGTCAGCTCTGATGTGCAGATTCTGAGCTCAAAGGGCTCAGAATCTTTGTCCAACAATTTCTTTGATGTAGTATTTGAAAAAAGCACATAAGATGTGTTTATGTGATTCTATTTCACTGCTGCACAAGAATTTTCCCTTTACAAACATACTGAGGATTGAGTGAACTACCTCGATCGCGGTTCATGTGCGTTCAAGAAGAGACTGATACAGTGTTTACCCAATCCAATCAATCATCATGTCTCTTTTTGGCTCCTACACCATCATAACTTCTGCTATTCTTCAGCCACATCCTTTAGCTTAGTCTGTGCTCTGTTTTTCATTTTTTATCTCTTCTTTATCTCCCCTGCAGACGCTTTGACCTCCCCAATCACACTGTAACCCTTTCTGCATTGATCTCTCCCTTCCTGTCCGAACGCTGAAATCTCAGATAGACATGTTATGCGTCTGTACGTCCTCATGACCCGAGGGACCGCTGTGAGGTCAGAGGTCAGGCGGCTACTTCTGCTCTTCACAACCTGACACTCCAGAAACATGACAGCTGAGAAGAGGATGTGTGTTTGTGCGCCTGTTTTCACATGTGCAATTTGGCACCCTGAATAAATAAACTGCACTATGTGCGGTGGAGAAACTGTTTATTTAAATGGAGGCTGAGTGTTGTGTCAGTGTGTGTGTGTGCGGGCATGCGTGTGTGATATTATGAGCATAAAAGAGCAGATGAACATGCTGATAAATAAGTGACAATTTGACAGAAGGCAGGATAGGATGTCTTTTCTCTGTGGAGATGGCAACTTCTTTACATTCATCTTCACGCGATGTGCTGTGTTTTTCTGTCAATCTGTCAATTTGATATACATACAGAGGCGGAGCAGTAGTCATGCATGCACGCATCCACACACACACACATCTACATCCACACGCATGCATCCACAAAGAAGCCCTGCTGTCAATCAGTGTTCAGTAAGAGGCAGGAAACAGACAGCCTATTCTGTCTCTTGGCGCTGGTCCCTAAACCGTGGCCTGGATGCTGCAGAGAGAGCGCTGTGTGTCACACGCTACAGATACAGGCGACCCTCTGTCACACACAAATAACTTCTCTCTCGCTCTGTCTTTCTGGATGTGTGTGTCTCTCTTTCTTGCTTTTTCTTTCTGACACAAACCCAGCATTCTCATCTCCATGCAGGCACATGCAGTATGCACCACGTCCATCCAGACACCTCGCACCGAAATACGCTGCAAAACAACTCCAGTGATCAATCAGACAGCTGTTTATTTAACACACTATGTGTGTACTTCAGATGAAGTGGGAGGCTCGGTGTGACCAATACGCATTACACTCCTGCTTTATATCAAACATTTGGGACGGGAAGACTGAAAACAGAGCAGGAAATGGCTGACTCCATCTACCACCACAACTGGGTATATTATCTATAATCTGTATAAAAAATGAAATAGTTGTGGTTTCAATGTGCCAAACTATTTCTTGGATGGGACATGGTTGGGGGTAGAAAATGTATCACCTCTGTTTCCAGGCTTTATGCTAACCTAAGGTAACATTCTCATGAACTGTAGCTGAACATGTAGCATAAACATATTAAAGTGATGTTAATTTTTTTTATTTTTTTAATCTAAGTATCAGCAATAGAGCAAACAATTAAATTTCTCTGAATGTTGAACTATATAGTTTGACTGGAACTAGTCATACTACTAATAAACTAATAAAGTCCATATACTCCTGCTCTCTTAGTGTATCTTACCTCCTGCTCAGCCCCCTTTTCTTATTTCTCTTTCCCTTACTATGCTCCAGTTCCTTGATTCACACTATCCATGAAATTTGCATCAGCTGAGGTCATTCTAGTTGTATTTCTGGAGCAGTGGCGCTCTGGCAGTGAGAAGAGTGGCTCCTGCAGACATTACATCACATACAAAAACACACCTTCAACACATCCACACCGACAAACACACACAAACACATGTGTGGCAGCGCGGACACACTGGAAACATGGTACAGGTGGATGAATGCTTTCATAGAGATGTGGAATTATGCACATGGACAAATTGTTGAGGCAGAGCTTAAAGTCGTATCCCTTAGTGGTGTTTATTTTTATTATTATTATTTTAATTTTTATTTTAAACTCAATGTCTGTGCAGGTTGTGCTGACCAGCAGGGCGAGGCAAGGATTAGAAAAGAAGTGGAAGCCTGCACATGGAAGATTCAGGAAAAAAACATGAAAGATGGATTAAAATTTATTCTTAGCAGTAGTTTCCTAACATTTTTAAAAAATAAAATATTATAGCTAAATAATTGAATATATTTCTTAAAGCCTAATTACATGATTGTTTATACTACAAGAGGAAAAGAGACAGTCCCTCTCACCAGATCTGTTTCCAGTACCAAAGATCACATGTTGAGTTCTTCCTCTTATCTAACAGTCACCTTTTCCTCCACATTTCTGTCTTACACGGGGAAACTACCGCGGCACGGCTGGCACTGACCCTCGGGCCGAGCTTCCAACTAACACTGGAGCCATAATGAGGCTTTTCCTTCCAGAGGCTTCTCTAAAAGTCACTCCCCGAATGACGGCGGGAAATGGAATTTTTCTGAAAGGATCAAAACAAGTCGAGAGTTGTAAATGGTTTGAGTTTCTGACAAAGACAATGTGCCAGATTCCAGCGCCTTGAGGGACACCGCCATATCACAATGAATCCTCTGTCTGTAGGATACATGTGCATGGGCACACACCCACTTGTTCACACACATACCTTGTACTCTTACAGTCTCACACAGACATGCACATGGGCACACACAACACACACACACACACACACACAGTGTTTATTAATAGTTGGGGATCCTGGGAAAGTGTGCAGTATTCCAGTGGTTTTCCAATGGAATCTTTTTTTTTCATACCTGTGTGTCAGGGCTTATTGCAGAGCATGCCTCTGCATATCCTGCACTCCTGGTGTGAGCATGTTTCAGTCCTCTGGGCCTAAAGGCAGCCTAACATATAACAGTACTCTACTTTTGTTTGGGGGGCAAGTTTCAAGAAGGTGTGTGTGTGTGTGTGTGTGTGTGTGTGTGTGTCTGGGGTCAGGTAGCCTGTCGTGCTCATTAGCAAGACATCCCCTGATCTAATTGCCTCCTTCCAGCAGTCACTCTGACAGCTCTGTAATCTACAGCTACTCACAGGACTCAACATGGTGGGTCTGTTTGTGTATGGGTGTAGATGAGCATGCGAACATGTGTGTGTGTGTGTGTGTGTGTGTGTGTGTGTGTGTGTGTGTGTGTGTGTGTGTGTGTGTGTGTGTGTGTGTGTGTGTGTGTGTGTTTGGCAAACTACAGATTAACTACCACACTTATGCTGAAACATACCTGCAATTTCGCTCTGGTCATAAAAATGTGCAGAATCTGAGTTACAGGTGCAGCGATACTTCTTTAAACCATGCAAGCCCGTGTGTTCTCCTGTCTTATTGCCTTCATACAAATATTTGAGCAGCGATACCAGGTGTGTATGTGACAAACTCAGATTCAAAAATTTCCAAAAACTGTTAAAGATTCCATGCACAGCCTCCTTGAAAATATGGAAAACATGATGATGTCCAGCTGTTCAACCTAAAGCTGCCACTGAGTGAGGCTGAAAATGCTTCAGTTTCAGCTGCTAAGTACACGATTTAATCATGTACAAGAGTTTATGTACTTAATCCTCGAAATGGCAGCTATTTGGAAAGTTTGTTATAATAAAGTGAATATGCTCCTAGAAAGTCCTGTGCATTTGACATGCACACAGAGAGTAATTCAAATACTTTGGTCACAACCTATAAACACGTATCCAGCTTTAAGGGTGCAAAAACCCTATGAGTGATTGCGGTGCTAAAAAACATCTTTGTAAGGGCTCTCGCCCGCTCACACAATCTCGCTCTCGTTCTCACAGTCACGCATAGTGCAGCGAGGGAAAAGAAACAGAAAGAGAACTCAGCTTTAAAGGGAATGCTTTCATCTTTCCCACAAGCAGCCAGAGAGTTGTCTTATCTGTGAGGCTTGGCCCGGCTATCTAAAGTAAACCACAGCGTCTGCAGAAAGAGCTAAAATTGATGGTGCAGTCCAACTTCTCCCTGTTAAACATTAGTCCCAGGAATCCCCCTTGGCTTTAAGTGGAACTGTGAGAGTGTGCGTGTGTGTGTGTGTGTGTGTGCTTACAACCATCAGGAGATTTCCAAGAAGATAGCACCTGTTCCACTGAGCAAAGAATTAAACATTCCTCCAGACTTCTTTTTTCTTTTAGCTGGGAAGGATGAGGGGAGGGGGGAGAAAAAGAGAGAAGGCCGAAGTAATTGGATGGACAAGCTGTCAGACATTGACAGACAGCCAACGACCTTCTCTCTCTCCCTCTCTCTCTCCTTCTCTCTCTCACACACACACACACACACACTGCTCTCTCTGTCAGGAAGACAGCAGACCTTTGGCGATGATAAGCACCCTGGAAAACAGTTCAATCAGTAAGAGATTTCCTCTGCTGAACACAATGCACACACACTCCTGCATGTACCAGCAAGTCTGAACTCCTCAACTCTCCATTCACACACACCCCTCCACACACACACACACACACACACACACATGCACTCCAGAACTCACACACATTCATCCTCCACTGAATTATGATCAGCAACAGATTGCCAAAGCCAACAATTTGCATCTTTTTTCCCTGATTTGTGGACAAACTCAAGCTGAACGTGAAACACGAGCACAAACAATGTGACACAACAAAGTTTATAAAAGTCTACAAGTTCAAAACCATCCATTTCCAGGGGACTCTCAAAACACTCAGATAGAATTGTGTGTGTGTGTGTGTGTGTGTGTGTGTGTGCAACGAGCCGCCTGTTTCAGCTGGAGACTACAGCTCTCAGAGTCTGTTTTATTTTGGCTGTATCCTAGCAACGGAGCTGTTTCTGCTTACTTCTCTCTCCACCCTCTGGCCCAAAATGCTCCAGGCTGCTTTTCCACATGTGAGCGTGTGTCTTTGTGTGTGTGTGTGTGTGTGTTTGAGTCTGTGTCACACATCTGCTTTGCATTGTGGAGGATCTCTGCGCTGACTGCTCTCTAAGCCCCCGATTCTGTTACAGCAAGCCAAGCGAGATGGGGAGGCAGCGCGGGGTGGAGGTTGTGGTGGAGTGGGTGTGAGGGGTGAGGACGGAGAAAGAGAAAGCAAAGACAGCTAAAGAGATAGAGGGGGAAAATAAGAAGAAGACGGCGATGGCAGCGCTACAATAAAGTCAGAACATCTGGGGCACATGCACAAAGAATGTGACTGTCTTTGTTAGAAACAATGATGAAGCTATAAAGGTTTTATAGCAGCTCCTCATATGAGCAGCAGAGCTCAGCGCTTTGCCTCCTGCAGCGGGAGGAATGACCCCGGGTCGGGTGAGCTGTCGGGTGGGGCCGGCTTGCGCTGCTCTGCTGGACTGGATCAAGATTCGGTGCACTAGGTGAGGCACAGAGGATGGGTAGGGTCGGAGGAGAACATCAGAGAGGGAAAGCACCGAGGCGAAGAAAAGGGTCATCGGGTTTGTTTGGCTGCCGCGTCTGCTCGACTCCATCACCTTTGGATCCATCACTCCCCTCGGTCTAACTCTTTTATCCTCCACTGTTCCCCCGCTACATCATCTCACTCCTGCGGGCATTTCTTCATCTCCGTAACCCCCTCACACCTATACCGGCTAATTACTTGGGCTTCGCTTTCTGATTATTTATTACACGCAAGCGGAGGGAGAGTCAAGGCAGAGAAGTGGAGAAGAGGTGAGAGAGAGAGTGAGCTTACATGAGAAATGGCTGCAGTCAGTTCCCCATTGCAGTGAAACATTTGGCAAGGGCACTGAACAATCAAAGCGTTGGGCTTGTGTACGGGTGTGTAAGGGCTTGTGTGTGTGTGTGTGTGTGTGTGTGTGAGAGAGACAGAGGAGGGAGCAGTGAGTGACTCTGGCATTAACCCAGGATATCAACTATAGGGTGCTTGAACTTTGGAGATCCGAAGCGCTGCCAAGAGCGCATTGTGTGCTCATAAAAAATATTATACAACAGCTGTGGTGTGTGTTTGCATGTGTGCTTCTTTGTGTGCTTGCATGCTCATGTGAGTGCTGATAAATGAGTTTCAGCTAAACCATGTTGGAAACCGTGTCTACTTGAGAGTCTTTTCAATCAAACTAAAGTGGAGATGGGGGCGCCAAGAGAGCACTTCAGCCTTCAGATGAAGAGTGATGAGAATAGACCTGTAATTACTGGTGAATCCTCTCAGTCCGCAACCTTCAGCTGAAAACACACAGATTGTTTGTGTGTGTGAGTGTGTGTGTGTGTATGCGTGTCAGACATGTCTCAATACCTTGACGGCTGATTTTAGAGACAAGAGGCGAGGGCGTGCCTTCCCTTCAGATTCCTTCTATGCATTAAATGCAATCGCAAATACACTCGCAAACATGATCAGCTTTTCATTTTCACCCGTGTCCCCCAAACTCTGTGCAAATATATGCTGGCATTGTCAGACTGTGGAATATGATTTTTATAACTTCATAGCAAAAAAAAGGCCAAACTAACATTTGAATGTGTTTTTTCTATGGAGACTACTCATCTCCTCTCAGACTTCTTTTGTCTCCGCTCGCTCTCTTCCAACAGACTCCTCTTCCAGCCCTGCGAGTTTATGTGGCCACAGCCAGGTCATCAAAAACATTACTGGAGAGTCTGTCTACATTCCCACGACTTAAATTCTCCAGCAGCTAAACTGTGTGAATGTGACAACTGTTACTGTCTGTTTGAGGCTTTAATTTACTTTAAAGGCCAATATGATATGATGATATTTTTAAATATTGTATCCAACAATGAGCTGCCCCCCCCTACACACACACACACACACACACACACTATTTTTTATGCATAGACACAGTCACATGGATCCTGTTAATTTCCAGGTGGGGTGTGTGTGTATGTGTGTGTGTGTGCTATGTGTGCTATGAGTGTGTGTGGTGTGAGTGTGTGTGTGTGTGTGTGTGTGTGTGTGTGTGTTTGCGTGCATGTGTGAGTGTGTGTGTGTGTGTGTGTGTGTGTGTGTGTGTGTGTGTGTGTGTGTGTGTGTGTTCAGAAGGTCTAGTTCAAGACAAAAATCTGGTCCTTGTCCCTTCTTGACCTCCAAACACACACACACACACACACACACACACACACACACACACACACACATACACACACACACACACACACACTAGGCTAAAGGCCTGTGGGCAGCAGTATCAGAGACAGTTGGTGTTTTTGCAGCACTTAGTGGCGCAGTATTCCATTACCACAACAACATCCAATCACCTGCCAGCTCCTGACCTTTGACCCCTGCTACAGAGCCAGGGATAGAGTGCATACCAGTGTGGGGTAGGGTGGTTCGCAAGCCGTGGAGTTGAAAGGCCCTGTCTGCCTCCAGGCTTGGAGACCTGAACAAAGCCTGTAACCTCGCTGCAAACACGAGTGATTAGAGGGAGGAGGAGGAGCTGATGCTGTTCATCGATACACTACATTAGGCCAGTACATGGATGACTATCTTTTCATTACATATGTGGACAGATGAACCTCCCAGAGGGATCACCCCTCCCTTCACTCCACCGGTCCTGCATCTCACCCCCCACCCCATCATCCCATCTACCCCCTCCTCCTTCCCCTCTGCTGATCTGAAACATACCCCTTGTCTTCTACTCATCCATCTTCTCTCCTCCCTCCCTTTCAACCAGCTTCATCAGCTCAAGCCAGATCTTCTCGATAAATCATATCTGGAAGTAATTCTTGGCATTTTGTCCCGTTTGTGCACCAAATCATGAACGCTACCAAATCTGGACAAATCAGACAAATTAAGCTGTAAATTTATCAGTTTTTGGCTATAGTGCCTTAAAACACATACATGTAACCTGATCTCACTCTTTTATAATTTGGCCTATCTTTCTCTTATCTATCCATCAACCACTCTTCTCAACCTGTTTCCCCCCCCCTCCTTCCTCTCTAATCTCCAGATAGTATCGCTCTATCGCTCTCCACCCCGGCCATTTAAAACAATAAGCCAAATGGAAGATAGACAATTTATGGGATGGGACTTGTACTGTAAGCAATTACCATGAAATCAGCCTTTTTATTTCATTAGTGATAAACCCAAGGGCACAAACACGCGTACACGCTCACGCACGCTCACACACTCGGGTCTAGTGTTTTATATGAGTGGTAAAAAAGCATGTCGGTTGGTGGACACATTAATTCATTAGCCACTAAACGGCATTGGATAATAGCAAAGTGTTGATGAGAAAATGTACCATGCATGTGTGTGTGTGTGTGTGTGTCTGATGGGAATCAAGCTCAGAGACTAGAGGGAAAACGATGATTGAATTTTGGCCTATACTCATGACTCAGTACTTTATAGGGAGCATTGCTCCTTCTCAGAACCACTAAGTGGAGTGGATAAGTGTGTCTCAGTGTGTGTGTGTGTGTGTGTGAGTATGTGTGTGTGTGTGTGTGAGTATGTGTCAGTGTGTGTGTGTGTGTCTTCCTACGTCTTTGTGCATGCAGTCTAGTTTACTAGCATTGATGCTCCATCAACCATAAACATGCATTTCACCACTGCTGGGTGCATTTCGTCCAACAAGCATTTAGGCAAACCCTTCGCTATTTCCTGTCATATACGGGCATATGTAAAGCCGCTGCCAGCAGCGTTGTAAATGTGTGAGGAGGAAAGGCATCACTTACTGTTTCCAGTCACTCAGCAGAAAAAGGCTCAACCAGAACTCCGCTATAAACATTAGACAAACGAGCCAATTACAGAAAGGAAAACATTGCCATTGTCTGTGACTTATGAATTGTTTTTATTGTTGGTGTGTCTACAGACTAAATGTGCTGCTACTGCTCTGGCTGAATCTCAGTTTTCCTATTTAATGTAACAAAAAATATAAAATTACAGCACATGCTATAACCAAAGCTGGTGAGACATAAGCTTCATTAGTGTCTCTCCTGCTCATCTGTCAGCGCAAAAATGACCTAACATGTGTAGAATATCTGTGTTATATTACTCTGTTTATTTTGAATCTTTTTATACATTTTGTATGTGTTTATGGAGGTTTATAAAGGTTATGGATAGAGAAAAAGGGAATCAATGTAAGGTCCTTATATGTTAATAGATAATAAAAGTGTGTGTGTGTGAGCATGTGCGTGTTCACGTGTGTGAGTTATATGTCTGTCATTCCATTTTGCAGCAGCAGCAGCTGTCTGTCTGATGGCCTCGCTCCCCGGCTCCACGTCCCTGCCCCGGCATGTCAGAGGGCTAACAGGGACTAACTGGATATAAGTAAAGGATTAAGCACCTGGACATCACACAGAGCGGCCGGTCTGCCTCCATTTGAGATGGGTGTCATCACCTGGATAAGTGATGCAGGGCAGGGGGTGATGGAAGGGGGTGGGGGAGAGCGGAGGGCATAAGTACGAGGAGAAACTACAGGGAGTGAAAAAGGTAAGATATGTCCATGCCCAAGCCAGGGAGGGGGAGGTTAGTGTGAGCCTCTGGATGTACCATAAAACATGATCTGCTGTAATCTCATGGCTACAGAACTGGTAGAAAAAGATCTGCATTGTAAGAGACAACAGAAGAGATGGGAACACTGAGTGCGAAGAGGAGAGGTAAGGTAAGGAGAGCATGAGCAAAAGCAGAGAGGGAATCCCCCTAATTGGCAGCAGGGTGCCATGTCGTCAAGCGGAGGGTTGCACCTCAGTGCAAGAGTCTGGGCCCGCGGTCAAGTTCATCAGCCCGAGGTTCTGCATTCTCACTCACAGGGGTGTGCAGCAGCTGTGGCTCTGTCTGACAGCCTGGGATCACATCCAAATAGTTAATGAGATATTTCACAAAAAAGCTATTTATGTCAACCTAGAGGTGGAGCTGAAGGGCAAAGGTCAAAGAATCACCAAAGTTCATAAGATTCATCATCTGGGGACCGTGAACATCTGTAAACTAGAGCTTGGTAGTATGACCAAAAGTTGATATCACTGTATTTTTTCAAAATGATATTGGTGTCATGGTATTTGACAGCATTTTCTCTACATTTTCTAATAACATAGAGGCTAATTAATGCAGTAAATTGTGTTGCAGTGTCAAAGGGCTGGTTTGTGGAGGTGGTGGGGAGGCAATTTGCTCATGTTCCCTGTTCCTGCAGCTACAACTTGTTGTTTTTTTTAAAGCTGAAGTAATTCAACAACTGACACAGCTCCTCTTTATGGTTTAATTTCCTCCGTGTCTGTGAAATTTTCTCCTTCCATGTTGTTCAAAGCTCAAAACACACAGGCTGTGTTCTCACATGCAGCTGCATAAGTAAAAACAATTACCTAGGGATGGTGCTATATGGAAAATCTATCTACCACAGCTTCATCCTAGAGGGACCATCAATACATGTTCATAGCAATCCTTCCAACAATTCTTTAAAATATTTCAGTTTTGACCGAAATTGGGGTACTACAAGTTGTGTGTTGTGTTAATGAAACTCCAATAAAAAATCAAAAAATAGAAAAAAATGCAATGTTGAGTATATAGTATACAGATAGGATTATATAAGCTATAATTGTTTGTTTAAAGCGTGTAGCATCCATGGGCGTCCGTATACAGGTCTACGGGCTGGTATGTACTCTTGTCTCTCTGCCTCTTCTATCACACAGCCGATCCAGAACAAGCCAGGTGAACTGCAGAAAGAATTATTTATGGTCTTGTTATTGGTATCTTACTGCTGAGTTGCTCAATATTAATAGCCGATGCTTTCCTTCATGGCTGTGTGTGAGAGAGCAGCAGGGAAGGAATTATGATGTCTCAGACAAATGAAAAGTACAAATCGATAAAAATCATTAATGTGGATGATGACAGATAATAAACAACAGAGAGGTCAGGTGGACACGGATCTGGCCTGCAAAGAATAACGCAGCTTCTGTTTGTAGCAAATTCCTTTGCAAGACTGAAACACTTTCCCCAAAATGTTTTTTTGTAATGGTTTGGTAATGGCAAACATTACACGCAGATGCACGGTGGCACGATGGCGATGTGTGACGCACGCCCTCAGCCATCCCGCCTTCTTACAGAGGTTTGAGAGTGGCCTTCAGAGCTGTCAAGAGCTGTCAATCACAGAACATACATGCATTCAAAACAAAAGAGCAATCAGAACAATCAACTCTTAAACATTCGCATGATGATAACTATCCAATATGACAGAAAAAATATTTTTTTACTTCCGCTAACACAGAGGGGGCGGGACTTATAAGCCGTACTGCTGGAAGCCATAGGGGGTAATCAAGGTATTCTGAGTTCACCTTTCAGGAGTTGTCAGACCATCCTTATCTATAAACTGTCTATAGATAGAACATCGCCGTTGTTGTGTTCATGAGCAGAGGAGATATGCACAAACTACAGCAAGGCTACATCCATATTTCTATATGTTTGTCTTATAATCAGTCAAGAACAAGGACAGCTGTCGCTCTTGGCAACAAGCATGGGAACGTGTAGGTGGCGTTGGATTTCTGTCTTTCATTCTCTGCTCTGCTCTCCTGATCTTTTATCTGGTTTTTCACTCATAGTGTCACGCAATTCCCTTCTTCTTCTTCTTCTTCTTCTTCTCTCCTGCCAGTTCTCACATGCCGTGTGGCAGCAAAGGAGAGGAGACGCCTCTGCAAATGTTTACTGTATGAGAGTTTGTTAAAGATGTGACTGTAGAGTGATAAACATAAAACATCTGGACACAGATCCAACATCTGCTGCCTTGAGGGAGGTGGATGGAGGGAGCAAGACCACAGGAGAAAGGCCGAGGAGAAAGAGGAGAGAAGAAGAGGAAAAGAGTGGAAAGAAGGGAAAAGTGATGGACCTAAGAAATGGTGGCGACAGCTGATGCTAATAGAAAAACAGTGAGATAGAAACCACTTAAAATACTGAAATAACTGAACAAATTGTTCATCTTTGTTTCTTTCTCATTCCTTTTTTGTCTTTCTTCCTCTTCCAGACAAACAGCAGAAGAGACTGTAAGGGTGGGCCATGTAGAGGAGGGAAAACAAAGCCAATGAGGAGCAGATGTTCAAAAACACACACACACGCACACACACACACGGATACAAACACACACATTTGGACCGTTTCTGTTCTAGAAATGAGACCACACCTCTTCTACACAAACACAAACATTGATGTAAAAAGACAAAGTTAGAGAAGAACATCACAGCCATAAAAAAGCATCTTTCCAGCAAGTAAGGAAATAGCAACTTTTTAAAACGTAACTTTCCTTCTAGTAGCTTTTACACTTTTTGTGGCCTTCCTGAGATCCAAGGACATGTGTGTGCGCACGTGTATGCATGTGTGTGTGTGTGTGTTACAATCTGATCCATAATCATAGAGGAAACAGCTGCATGGATCCGTGGGGTTTGAAAGGGGCGGGGTCCGCAGATAACCTCTGACTTCTCAGACAGGAAGCTTGGAGAGAACCTCAGGAAGTTGCTCTCAGGACTGATGTACAAAACAGCGGTTGCATGTAAGGCGGCGTGAAAAATAAACACAGCTTTCAGGTGCACAAGCACAATGACGCGGTTGTGTGCAAACCACACCATTTCTCTCGTTTCTTGTGCGCATGGCAGCGAGCATGAGAAAAAGTGCGTTTAACAAGTCTGCACACAGGGAATATGACAAAACAACCACATATCATGGTGTTATAAATATGTGCTAATGTAACACCTGAGCAGCTTTTGCAACACCTCGACAAAGGCATCAATCAATCAGTCACCGGGCCATCAAACTATTTGCTCTGTATGTTCCCAAACCTTTTTTTTGCAGTTCTCTATAAAAGCCCCACCTCGGGCAGGAGGAGGAGAAGCTGGCACTGTGCCGCTCTTTCAGTGCCTCTGTGCAGAAAGGAAACAGCCTGAGTAGTTTCATTGTAAGTCCTTCCTGCTGCTCTTGAAAGGCAGAGCCCATGCTCCACCGAGGCCTGTCATTGTGTCAGGGATTTGTTTACATCCATCACCTACAGCACATGTCCAACATGGCATGATTGCAGTTGAAAAATATGAGCATGTTGACAGAGGAGCACTCGAAAGTGGCGTATGGCTGCGAAATGCCACTGCGATGGTCTATTGTCCAAACAGGTTACCCTCCAGGGTAGCAGTGCATTCCTCACATGCTTTATGTTCTTCATGTGCAATATCTAAATGTCGCTGTCAACATATAGGCCATAAACTTTAATTATGATTCAAACTTGTTGTAACTGTTGTTCAAAATGGAGCAGACTCGACAGAAACAGCAGGTCTACGAGGCGGCGGCATGTGAGACGGAGAAGCTCTTTCGATCTGCAAATCTCATGTTCTGGTGGAAAAAAGAGAGATGGTGGTCGTCTCTGAGGGTACGCTGCATGGTTTCACTTCTCTGCTGCGGAAACCTGCACACACACACACATACACACACGCAATTGAGGGCAGACGCACAGCAAAAGCAAACAGTGGAATCCTACTCTCCTCTAACGTCACGCGCCCACTGCAACCCGGCAGCGCAGCCAGACAGATAAAGACAGCGGGGTGTTTGTGATGAGCTGAATGAAAGTGTGTGAGTGTCTGAGTGCTCCTACATCGACTGACAGTGACGTCTGTCCATTCTCTCCACCTCCATCTGTCTCCTCAAGTCTCCGTCCCACGCTCTAGACAGAAAGAGCACAATGGGCAGGACGTGAGCACAAGTAAAGAAAAACTGAAATTCTTGACAAATACCCGCAGAAATGGGAAAAGTAATAATAAAAAATTGGGTAGTCATTTGGTTCCAATATAATCGTTCCCAGACCCAGGGGGATCAGGCACAGCTGTGTTATCATTGGTGTCTGTGCCCGGCCTGTCAAACACTCACACAAAGACACACGCTTTGACACACATATGGACAATGGGTAATTACTGCCAGTTAGCTTACTCATTTAACGCTATTACGCCGAAACGACTTCCTCCGCTGCCGGTTTGAATGGATATAAGTCTGGAAATGACATTTAGATATGTGGGCTTGACAGACTAGGCGCAATTTAGAAATTAAAGCAAATTTATCCATCAGGTGCATTTCACTTACGACTGCTGGCTGTAATTTGTTCACAAATAGATCACATGGATCGCCTACACCTGCGACCTTTGACAGTCAATCGCTTATTATTTGCCCACAGTTACATAGACAAATGTGAAGATTTTTCAAATTTGATCAGAGTGCATACACAAATTTAGACAAGACATTTGCACTTCCTTGGACTATTTTGTTTATATGTCAATTTTAGTAAAAATGTTGTGGTTTAGTATCACATGAAACATGAAGTGAAAAAGTGACGACCACACACCACCTAAGCAACATTAATAGATAAACATGCGAAGTGTTCTGTGAAGAAACAGATTTGTTTTGAACTAAATGCTAATATCAGAATTTATTCATATTAATTATCACGTTTACCAGGTTTACCATCTTAGTTTAGTGTGTTGCCATATTACCAGTAGTGTACAAATTAAAGACTTGATCTGTTGCTAGTTGTAGATCAGGGGTGTTCAATCCTGGTCCTGGAAGGCAGAGGTGGGTGCAGCCTTTTTCTAATCCAGCACTCAAGTCCTGCACCCATACCGGCCTTCCAAAACCAGGATTGGACTCCCATGGTTTAGATGAAAAGAATTTCATCAACAACATGAAGGTGTGTCCATTCTTGTTGAGACATTCCACTCAAAATCCATGTCAACTTTATAGGAAAAAACAGGAAAAATCAATAAAGTCATAGTTAGTCTCAAAATGTTTGTCTCATACAATACTAACAGACCAACATTCCCAACTATTCCAACAGCTTCAAAATCTCAAGTCAAGTTAAAGTTATGGAATCTGATATTGTTCAAATTTCTGCACCTTTGCGTGCAGAAACCACGGATATAAGAGGGTTGTGCTGAACCACTGAGGCATCAGTTTCTGAAGATTTACGTGGTTGTTAAACTGAATTCAAACAAAGGAAAACCAAAAGAGCGAAATAGAGACCTCTGGACACTCGTTTTAAAGTACAGCCTGCTAAAACACATGACAACACCCACAGGAAAGACTGAAGCATTCAGAGAACTTAAAAAGGCAAGAGACAGGGGAAGGAGAAGCAAGACAGTGAATCGGCCTGGCTTGCCTCAGGAACCCTGGGAAAGTTGGGTTGAGAATGACCTGGATGACTTTGAAAAGTCTGCCAGCCACAAATATCTATTACTTGTCAGTCCACCTTGTGAACCATTCCTCCGATCAACTTTACAATTGCAGGTGTACTGCTGAGAATCAGAGGAAGTGCAGCATTGTGTAAAGTTGATAATTCGTGACGACGCTGCCAGATGCAGCACTTCTGAGGACCGAGCAATCGGCCCACTCCAAACAGGTACTGCTGCTCTAGTCACAGATAGCTGGAGTGTGACTAGTAGTATTAGTAGTTGTATGGTTTTATATAATATAATTCGTCCTTCACTTTGCTTTCATTGGATCGTGAATGTTTGTACTTTAAAACGTTTATCATTTCAAAGTGATGGTCCAACTACTTCACAGCAGACAGCAGACAACATAGCTTCCAAGGGCAATAATCGCTGCAGGTCATGGAGAAAAGGCAGACTGGTTAAAAGCCATGTGGGATCTGCCCATATTTTAATAAACATGACCAGAGTTGCTACAGCTGCTTGTAATCTCCCTGACACAGGTACGAGATCAAAGTGATGCCCAAGGATACTTCATTTCAAGATCTAGCAGGTACAGAACCTGTGACCTTCCCGGGTGGCCTGCCTCATCACCATCTCCCCTTCCACCAGCGGCTGGAGAGACATAGCACGGGCTTGGGAAGTGTCCTGGGAGTCCCACAAAACCAGAAAGGTTATTCGTCAGGCCCGTATGCCTAATTTAAACATACAAATTTATCTGGGCCTTCTGGCCAGACCCCCTGACCTTCGACGCCATAGTAATGGTCTGCCTGACGGAGCCAAAACACACAGCCTGAGCGGTCCCATGGGCCAGTCTGTGTTTTCTCAAACATGCACGCACACACACACATTCATGCACACATATGTGCACGGGATTACACAAACACACACATACAAGCACACTAGCGCGCACACGCAACCGCACAGTCTATGATAAGAGCCGGAGCCTTTAACCTTCTGAGATAGAGGCAGGACTTAGAACAGGATTCCAACCGCTCACTCAATCACTGCGTGTGTTTGCATGTGAAACAGGGACAGCGTGTGCATTTATGTGCAGTCAGTTTCGGCTTAGATTTTTTTCTATTCCTCTCTGACAAACCAGTCTGACTACACACACACACACACACAGCGAGAGAGAGAGCGAGAGACATGTACACACATACACACAAGCAAGTGCTAAAGTAGAGTGGCGATTTGGGAAAGATTTCTCACGGCCATGAACTACGCTGAGTAAATAAAGATTAATGATTGGTTGAGGGGCGGAAGTGCATTCCAAAGACTCACTGGTACTGCAAACTCAAATAATGTACATACACACAAATGCAGACACACACACACACACAGAAGACACGCTGCAAAGATCACTACCCCTTTTGAAACTGAGAACAGTGCCCTCCCCAAGAACACATACTGGTTAGTTTGTACTAAATATCACTCTGATTCACACAGGATCCTAGTGATTTCAATATATATAAAGGTCACACCTGCGCACAAACCATAAAACAAAGAGCACACATTCAATAACAAGAAGCACAAGAACCATGAGCACAATTCAGACACTGTACACCAGCATTGATCTCATAAATTCTGCTCCCTAAGCAGTTACATGCTGAAAAGCTCAATTTACAACCGTCTCTGCTATCACTCTTGCTAATTTCATGCTTTTTGTCTGCACAGTGATAAATGGGGCAAGAGCAGGAACCATGTCCTAGTTAATATAAGAATACAAATGGAGCCGCATATTTAGGGCAAGATCTACCTAAACCCCATAAGATGACTCAATCATACAAGATGGACCAGGCGAGCTGGATGCCTCGCAGAGCTCTGTTGCTCCTGCTTTTCATCAGCAATGCAGACGTGATGCAGGACCGCACTTTGCAAATACTGCTCTGCTCTTGCATGGAAACGATAGCACCTATTGCTCTCAGGCCAATGTGTGTAAATCCTAAGGCATGCAGGCACATTCCCCACGCACTGCTTTATATCACTTGTCAGAAGTTTCAGATTTCAAGCGTAAAATATTGATCGCCTTTCAGCAGCGCAGCAATAACTTGGCCAACAACTGGGGATTCTAGTTCATGTAGCACCACGAGGAAGGAAAACCTGAAAGGTCTCATGGCTCTGAAACTGACTGCATCCTACTTTCTTGTATTTATCACAGTACACACACATGGGTGGAACTAAAAACTGTGCTTATATATAATAATGCAATGCAGTGTAATAGTAAAAACAGTTTTACTATATTGAGTCTCATAATATTCAGGTTTTATTAAAGGATCAGTTCACAGTTTCTGACATATGAATGTAGTGTTTCCTTCTGTAATCTTTCCCCCTTTGCAGGTTGGACTTTATGTTACTATATTTAGGTTACTGTCTTTGTTAGCTGCAATAAAACACTAAGAATGTCACTATTACATTTAGTCTGCTATAACAATATTATATATACTGTATATTATATATACTATTAGTAGTATCGTTAATTTGCATTGGAGCGATAGTGTACGGTGCTTCTGTTAGACAGCAGCAGTTGTCCCAACTACTGTTTTACTTCATCTTACCAGGAAACAAAGAGTCCATTTATCTAGAGAGAGGCAGAAAAGAGGAGGGGAGAAACAGCGAAGGGGTGAAAAAGACAGAGAGGGAGGGAGAGAGGAAGGTCTGAACCATGGATGATCAGGAGGGAAGGAGGAGAGAGAGAAGACTGAGAGAAGTACTTTCCAAAACAGCAGATCCTGGAATGTTGGTGGATGGTGCCACATAGCTCCAAATATTTGTTGCTCGGTCGGCATGGCAACAGGACAGCCAACACATTTATTAACAAATCCCAACAATGAAAGGCGGAGACTGAGAGAAAACACCTAAAGAAGAGGAATAAGGATTATGATATGGGAGGGATTTTCATAATTGCGTAAACTAAGCCGTTTAACAAACAAATTGGGGGGGAAAAAAACATGATAGCTTGTGGTTTCATTGTTGACTTTATCTTATGATCAGAGGTACACATGCTTATACACACACATGCTCATGCAGACAAAAACACAATGACAGCTTAAGGTAGACGTTGCAGTAACCAGGATAATACCAAGAAACAGAACAAACTACTGTCACTCAGCTCTGTGCTGCTGCTTCCTCCCTTTAGCCTCGCCCTACATAGCCCCAAACAAACACACACACGTGTACACACACACACACACACGCACACACACAGAGCCCACATTTCACAGAGAGCGAGAATTAGAGGGAATTCATTGCTTGGTTTCTCTTAACCACAGTAAATGAATAGGTTGCTTTGGTCTTTCCAGGTATGTGCTCGCTCTCTCTGTCTCTCTGTCTCTCTCTCTCTCTCACACACACACACACACACACACACACACACACACACACACTTTCCCTGTAGAGGCTTCTAATGTCAATATAAAGCAAGATATAACAATTGGGTAAAATGGATGACAGGGTCCAGTAGGGGTAGTAGTTAAAATATTGATATTGAAATATATCCCGATACGTCCCCTTGCGATACAACATGCTTTCTCTGCAGAGGCACCATCACCATCCCTTCTCTCTACAGGCACTACAGCGGCTTTAAAGTCTGCACCTTATGTTAAAACAGTTTTTTAATGTATGTCTCTATGTATTTTTGTATTTGTATGTATAGCTATGTGTGTAGGAATGATGATAAAGCTTTCTAATTCTCATTCAGATTTTGATTCTGATATCAGTCTAATATATTCACCACATATTGGTCAGTATAATGCAATGTACATATTAGACAACTGGTACACAGTTGCTGAATTTTCATCACTGTTTAAATCTTTAGTAAACTGTGTATCATGATACAATCCTATCATTGCCCAATAATCATGATAGTATTGTGATGCGTATTGCCAATACCCTCCTTATTGAGTCCAGTAGGTTACAGTATTGGGACATATAATTTTAAAGTTTTTATTTGTGAGTTTAACCTCCACTGGAGTTTGTATTGTTACCATGGTAACGTGGATTCTTACACGGGCTCTACGGGCTCCCATGAACATTACTGCACACCTTCTATGGTGTTAATAGAGTATAAAGTGGTATAAAATCCCTCAGCATCTAACAGCTAGACAACCATCCACATCTGAGCCCCCTCCCCTACAACTGTAACACCACTCAATATTGATCGCTGATCAGGTTTCATAGCTGTCTCAGAGGAGGGTGGTGAGGATGATCTCTGTGTGTGAGCGTGTTGCCGTGCATGTGTGTGTGTGTGTGTGAGCAAGAAAGATAGAGGAGTCAGTAGATCTTTTTTTTACAGTTGCATATCTCCTGTTTCATAGGACTGCTTTCTGCAAGATCAGGTTCACTTATACTTATTATATATCCAATAAAGTCTGAATACAATTTAAGTGAAATATTCACTGGGCCGCTCCCTCTGTGTCTGTCTGACAAGCCCGTATTTATGTATTTATGTTTTCTCCCCTTCCGTGAAAGAAGAAGAAGAAACTTCCATTCCTCCTTCTCAGTCACAGACTGAAACTGCTGCTTGACTAAAAACTATTTCTCGGTCCAGTCACTGTCTTCCTCCTCTTCCTCCTCTTCCTCCTCTTCCTCATCCCCCACTTTTTTCTCCTCCCTCCTTTTACTTTTCTCCCTTTACTTTTTTATTGCCTCTGAAAAGCCAGGCTAGAATAACCAGCAAGTCCAAACACACGCTGACAACCTCCAAGTCACACTTGTGCACACAACCACAACATACACACACACACACACACACACACACACCTACACATACATGCAGCACCATACATACTAAAACACACACACATGCCTAGTGCGGTTGGTAAGGTTCCCCAGCTTGCAGAGGTAAATGGAGTGGAACAGGTTAGCATTGCTGCCATATAGTGTCCCACCTGTACAAACACGGAGCCTGATCGTGGCTAAACAGACACACACACACTCACACACACACACACACACACACACACACACACACACACACACACACACAAATAGTCCTCCATCTGGACTGAGGCACTGGTGGGTTTTAATAGCTATCGATCATTCTCCCTGGTGACACACTCACACACTCACCTCCCTGTTACAAGCTGAGCAGAGCCTGCTGAGGACTCATACAGGTCGCTGAGTCCACACACACACACACACACACACTCACACACACACCAAGCGCTCACAAACCTTTGTGCGTGTGTGCGTGCGTCGGTACATGCTTGTATGTCCTGCTGTGGCTCACTCTGCCTTTCTTTTTTTGATGAGGTTATTTAATTCACATAATGAGGCCCAGACTCACTCTCATAGATTAAATTACTCTGAGGCAACAAATAAAAATGCAGACAAGCACCCCCACAAACATACAAATCCCTGTCTATAACAGAAGTACTCTCGTCTCACCCATATTTTTTTAAAGCCAAAAAAGGAAAAGTAAAGTCAAAGAACCTGCACTGTGCCCACCCTTACCCAATGATGTCATTGTACACTTGCCTGAGTGAGTTACGGTGCGCTGAAAGGGTCAAAATGAGCCGATCGATATTCCATATGATTCTGACCAATAAATCTAAGATGTGATTAGTCTCGGTAGTTAGTGATGATTAATTGTAAAAGCTAATAAAGTCTTTTGTGGCTGAGGGTGCCAGTGAGGCTGCAAGGAATCATGCTTCTTTTTATGGGCAAATTAATTAAAACAGTGCCTGAAAGAAGAAAAAAAAACCTGTCAGACATCAAACACTCGTTCTCCACTTGGTGGAGGGCAGAACAATGAGACATCACTCAGGGAGATCTTCTGTGTGTGCGTGCGTGTGCATGTGTGTAATGATCCAACACAACGATACGTGTCTTTATGCCATGTGATAAATCTGAAAGGCAAAGAGGGACACTAGCCTTTACTTTTTCATCATAAAATTGGCTGCTGTATCTCATTAATGTGCAAGTGTGTGTGTGCGTGCATGAGTGTTTCTGTGTGAGGATGGGCACCTGTGTGTACACTGCTTATGACCAATAAAAAGCAGCCATAATATTTATCTCCTGTGAGGTGCAGAGGTATACAAGTACCCCCTGGTTGGGAATCTTCTTCTAAATATCGGTGCAGTGACTCGCTAATGTCTTCACACGCTCACAGATTCACGCACACATCCGTGCAGTCACGGTGATAGCAGACCCAGACGTGTACACACACACTTACAGGCCGGTCCAACACACAACCTCTGCTGTCCGGTGCCTTTTTTTCCCCCTTCAAATAACAGCTGAAACAACAATCATTCTCACAGGGTAAGCCCATTGTGACTGTGGACTGTCTCATAAGCTCCAACAGTCCGTCTCTCTGTGTCTCACTCGCCCTGCAAACTTCAACAGATGTTTTACATGCGAGGCAATTTGTTTCATTGGCTTTACATTTGTGCTTGTGTTTTGTCCTGCGCAGCGCTTTGGCCAGTGGTTTGACTTTTATAGCGATACCAACACAAACACAGAGAGCACTCTGAGATTTTACTGAAAAGAACTGCTGAAACAATACGGCCAGGCCACAGCCTGTTTCCATCACAGGGGAAATCCTGCTGCCTGGACAGCCACTGATAGGAGTAAGATGAGAGGGGGAGAGAGAAAGAGTGAGAGAGTAGGAGGAGGAGGAAGATAAGAGAAAGGCAGAATGTGTGGGGGGCATAAGTGGAGGACATTTGGAATTCAGTCCAGAAGAGAAAATAATGCAGCTAGGTAATTTCAGGATGGAGGGAGTGAAAGCGTTGAGAGCCAGGAGAGAGAGGGAGTTAATGATAAGAAAAAGGTTTCAGTGAGGGGCAGGGGTTGATGGGAGGAAAAGGCCGGAGACTACGAAAACTCACAGAACCAAATCAGTGCAGGTCAGGATGCAGCTGAGCAGGAACACAGTGCTTATGGAACACGGTGAGTTTGTGTAAGAGTGTGTTGATCCTTCATTTTGAAAATAAAACAAAGACATACAGCTAAAGAATTGAGTAATTACCCATTGTGTGGTTAAAAACACATTTGTTTGTTTAAAATGTGAATTTGACTGTGAAGTCTAAACTGTCATGTCCATCTAGGAAGCTTTAGATTATTGATGTTTTCCTCTAACTTTTTTTTTCTTTTACAAGTAAACATCCTGGAAGTTGTAGTGTGCATGGGTGAACACTGTATATACTTGTTTGGAATCTATCAACATTGCAGCATTGTAAGACTATTTTATACATTTCCCTATCAACATTTGCTAATTAGCTCCATGCAGCCTCTTCTACCGAGTGTAAGTAGGGAACAGATGCCCTTTTTAAATGCAGCTTTATCCATATTATCCTTATAATCTTGGAGGACATTTACTAGAGCACTTTATGTTCATTATATATTAATGTGGCTTTTTTTGCAAAAAGCAATAGAACAGGCCCAAAACTAAAAGTATG
The DNA here is from genome assembly GCA_036785175.1 of Eupleurogrammus muticus. NCBI lineage: Eukaryota > Metazoa > Chordata > Actinopteri > Scombriformes > Trichiuridae > Eupleurogrammus > Eupleurogrammus muticus. The sequence continues at coordinate 7,506,614 of JAYKQN010000006.1, forward strand.
TCTTATACTACAAATGTTTGTTTTTATTAAATTATCAAAAGTAATTTAAAATATGGCACGGTGAATGTATATTTATATTCATTTTTCATTGTTAGGTTATTACTACAATTTATTTCATGTATAAGGGGCGACATTAACAACTTCAAGAACTTTTTAATAATTTATTCTTGAACAATGTCTGTATTATATTCTAGATACTTTTTTTCTTTCCTTTATGTAAAATCTTTATTTGTAAACAGTAACTACAACAAATATTTTCTTCTGTGAGGAGGTAGTAAAGTGAAGTAAGTAATAAGTAACATACAGTAAGTAACATAAAATAGAAATACTGAATGCAAGCAACTCAAATAAAAATAAATAAATAAATAATCACTAGAACCACTCATATGACGTATTCACAAAAGTGTCCCAGTGGGGATAGAGACCCTTTCAAATATTTCAAATTATTTTATTTGTGATAATGAACACACAAATTCTCACATTCTTTTGCTTAAACTGCCTGTCCCGCTCCTAGCTGTTTGTATCTTATAACATATGGGGACGGTTCTGAGTAAGCAGACTACAGTATGTGACCACAAGTGACCAGCTGTCCAGGCCCTGAACCAATGCAGCAGCGGGGTATCCTTACTCTATGCTGAACCGTTAAACAGTGGGGTTCTTCGATGCTAATTCTCCCATCCATTCTTACACAGAAAATCAGTTTGGCAAGCTCCCATGCTGTGTGGTTACCCCCTTTATAACTTTACGCATGGCAACCAGGGAAGAAAAGCAGACCCGATCCATTCAGTGCTCCGGCCATATTGAAGCATTTAAGGGTTCTGCACACTATTTGAAAGTATATAAAACAGAATCTACCAAGGTCTGTCTTTTGCCATAGGATTTGGCACTGAGAGAGCGCTTTAATTTAAATGAGATAATAACTTTAAATGACATCATGTGTTTTACATTAACTCAGTTTGTGTATTTGGTAGAAAGGATGAAGTCATACATGAGGATCCCTGCTGTCAGGTGGTGGGCACTAGGTGAAGCCTGCAATTCATTCATGTGTTTGAAATGAGAAGAAAAGCAGTGTTCGAATGGAAGTTCGAGCATAAATTAGCATCAAGACAACCTGTCCTTATTTTGCTTCCTTTTATTTCATCCCACGAGTAATAGTTCCAAAACTACAACATAAAGCAGGAACCTGATTAATACTACAAATAAGAAAAACAGTGTCCAAACTGTCCAACTGGTAAAAAAAAAAAAAAAAAAAAAAAACACCCAGGAGACATAAATTAAGGAAACCATATTTGAAAGGAGCACTGAGAGGCGTATAGACTCTCCTTAACCTTTCCATACCACTGACCATATAACAAAGCAATTGTTTCTCAAGCATTTAAATCAAAAAAGAAGCTGCACAAGATCAGTTAAGTCAACCAATTAGATCAGAATACATCCAGTTTTATTGATAGCCAGAGTTTGACACATACAACAGTACATAAAGACAAGATCAGCAGCCATAAAAAGTAAAACAATGGGGATGTTTTATGATCCGGTTCATCCTCCTGAGGTGCCTTTCTGAGCCAGCCAGGGGACTGATTTACTTGCAACACAGGGAGGACCTCTTCAGACGCAGCGTGCTGGAGATAGTGGGCAGTAAAGCTGGCAGGGCAGAAGATGACCCAGACAGTGGGAGTGTGGAGAACTAGAGGGGAACACGTAAGACACACCAGTTAACCTCTTGCCATTAAACCAGCAGTGATTTCTGATCAAGGGCCAAAGGACAATGGACTGCACTACACTAATTACACACCCTGACATGGTTAATAGGACATGTACTTGCTCTTTATGAGAGGGGACAAATGTCTGGTGATTTTCATCTCTTTTTTTCCTTACTTTTTTTTTTAACATTACAACATGAAGGTTAGCTTTTCAGGCATGTTGTGTTTGTATCTCTCTCCGTTAATACTCTCATGCTTTAACATCTCTAATGGAAGGAAAGACAAGTTGGTACCATAATACTCAATGAGATGGACTTGGTGCTGCACTTTAGGTAAAAAGAACTGAGCTTTATTGCATTTCCTTGTCTCTGTTTGTATTAACGTGCCTGCGTGTCAAGTTCTGACTTCTTGAGCATCACCAGTATAGAGAAAGCCAAGTGGGGAATGTTTTGTGTGTGTGTGTGTGTGTGTGTGTATGTGTGTGCTATTAAGGACAATTTATATGAGACCACCAACCAGAGACCACCATGCCGTCCCAGACCATGAAGCAGAATGACAGTTTGAACACTTTCCACTGTGAATACACACACACACACAGACACACACATATGAAAAAATATTTTCACATTGCTGTTTTCATTCCCTTTTTCCAAGCTTTTTAAGCTCTTGACAGTTCTATGTTTCTAACCCACAGACATTACAGCTCAGAATTAGCTGCAGCAGAGAATCAAATAAATATTTATGGGGTTCATTTCCATTTAATTATATAGGCTACATTTTTACATACTTATAGGTTTATTTTGACTTTTCTGTAAATGAAAACCAACTGCTACACTACTTACAAGTTGTGAACTAAGATTACAAATGGATTTTATGGAAGGATGCATACAGAAGATTGACACATGTTTGTTGTGTTTAAAGACAGTTCAAAAAGAGATAGATCACAAAAAATATATATTCATCTTCTGAGCAAAAAATGTGTAAAATTTTATTTGGCAAAAAGTAAGATTTTTTTTTTTTTTGCTTTTAATTGTAGCAGTAGGAAGAGGAGAGGAGAAGACTGATGTCTACTCGCATTATCATCTACTTTAACCTATACCTAGTTAAATTAAACAATAAATTCTCAGTCATTTATAGAAAATCCCCATCTCTCTCTCTCTCTCACTTACACACACACAGAGAAAAAAGAGAGATAAAAAAAGAGACAGACACAGATTTTCACATTTTATTATTTATTTATTGTATATATGTATATATATATACATATATATATATATATATATATATATATATATATATATATATATATATATATATATATATACATATATATATATATATTCTTGATTTATTTATTCGTTTTTTGTAGAGCACTTTAAACTCAGTTATCTCCTTATAAAACTATTGCTATAAAACCACAGTGTAATATTATTATTTCAAGATTTCTTTGTGCCGTTAAACGCTAAAAGTGTAATAAATAAACATGTAATAACTAATATAACGCAGAGTAATCCGTGAGAAAGCAGCGCTGTCCCGCACATGGTTTGTCCCGCCAGTGAAAAAGCGGGCAACCAGATATTCAAAAACAACACGTCATCCCACAATGCACCGCGCTTACGCTCTCCTTTCAGCATTACCTCATCCCACAAGCCACCGCGAGAGTAATAATCTTCGGGGTGGTCGCCTAGGCAACGTGCCTTATCTGACGGGATAGGCCCCGCCCCGCGTCACGCCCTCCAGCCAATGGGAGAGCCCCGTCATTACATCATGGCTATTTTTAGAGCGGCAGCGGCAGCAGATAAGGTTTGCCTCCACGCTGTACAACTCAGAGTATACACACGTCCAGCGGGCACCGGAGCACAGGCTGCTGCCGCCTGACAGACACACTTCACTCTTTAAGTGTGGACACTGTGACTAAAACGCGCTCAACTCTTACACCTGACCGACCAGAAGAAGCTGAAAGAAGTAAGTCCTTATTCCTGTGCGCACTACGCAAAAGTTTGGGAAGTCTTTCTTTTTTCGTACGCACAAGAGGACGTTTGGAAACCAGCGTCTCTCCTTCAAGCTGATAACCAGGAGGAAGAGAAGCGACGAGAAGTTGTTTTTTTTCTTTTCGAAGACTCTGTAGCTGTTTGTTTGTCTTCTATGTATACCAAGATGGAAACTACTTTCTATGACGACTCACTCAACGCTTTCTCCCAGCACGACACCGCCGGCTACGGATACAGCAACAACCCCAAAGCGCTGAAACACAACATGACACTGAACCTGTCGGACCCGGCGGGGACTCTGAAACCGCACCTCCGGCCAAAAGCCAGCGACATCCTCACCTCCCCCGACGTGGGCTTGCTAAAGCTGGCCTCCCCGGAGCTGGAGAGGCTCATCATCCAGTCCAGCAACGGGCTCATCACCACCACGCCGACCCCGACCCAGTTCCTGTGCCCCAAAAATGTCACTGACGAGCAGGAGGGCTTCGCGGAGGGCTTCGTCCGCGCCCTGGCTGAGCTCCACCACCAGCACATGCCGGGGACCCCGAACGTGAGCGTCACCTCCGCTGCTCAGACCGGTGTCAACATCGCGCTGCCGCCGGTTTCCTCCGTTGCCGGTGCCACCGTTTACAACAGCAACGGCGGCGCCGCCGCGATGCGCGCCGACTCCCCGGTGTACGAGGACTTGAACACTTTCAACCCGGCCATCAGCACCGTGTCGGCGCCGAGCTACACCACCTCTGCCCCGACCATTTCCTTCCCCTCCACCGCGCCGCAGCTGCCCATCTACGGGCTGCCGCGGCTCACGGCGCTCAAAGAGGAGCCGCAGACCGTGCCCGAGATGCCGGGGGAGACCCCGCCGCTCTCCCCGATCGACATGGAGAGCCAGGAGCGCATCAAGGCCGAGAGAAAAAGGATGAGGAACCGCGTCGCCGCCTCCAAGTGCCGGAAGAGGAAGCTGGAGAGGATCTCGAGGCTGGAGGACAAGGTGAAGAATCTCAAGTCCCAGAACTCCGAGCTCGCCTCCACCGCCAACATGTTGCGCGAGCAGGTGGCGCAGCTGAAGCAGAAGGTGATGAACCACGTCAACAGCGGCTGTCAGCTCATGTTAACGCAGCAGCTTCAGACCTTCTGAGGCGGCGGCGGTGACAGGAGAGAGAAAAGACTGTAGTTGAACGAAACGGACGCTTCCTGTGATAGTGAGTGGCTGTCTCTCCCAAACAGCGGGGTTTTGGGATGATCTGGCGCGACACTGGCAGGACCCGGGGCCGCACAAAAAGTTCCTGAGTGCCGCGGGCTCCCTGGTGGCGCGTCCCAGAGAGGGGCCCGGGACAGGGACAGCAGCCATGAACCAGAGGGGGCATGGCAACAAGCAGGATCCCTTTCTGTTTTTTCTTTACAGAACCAGACAGGACTGAAGTTTTCTTGATTTATTCCCAGCTCTGCATGGACCTCGTCACGACCATCAAAGGAGAAATTCAGTATTAGAGGATTTATGAACCTGCAATAGACTTTTCTTGCTTGTAGCCATAATGGCCTCAAACCTGGGCGTGTTGGCCAACTCTAAACGGCTGAAAAAAAAAAAGTTGTAACAAAAGCTGCCTGACTTCTGAGTTACAGTACAACATACCTTTTCTTAATTGTAAGAAGTTAAGTTAGAAAAGCTTCAAGATTTACTTGTTTTTTCTAAAGTTGTGTAATGGGGTTTCACTCATTGTTATATGTATATAAGATCAACTTGGAGTACTTATGTTTACCATTTGTAATAAGAACACTGCATCATTTTTTATGTTTTTCTGAGCACTTCAGAAACTAATCGATATTTAAGAAAATAAACCAGATCAAATGAAGAAACATTGTCTCTGTGTTCTTGGAAGAGTGTGTGTGACAGGAAAAACAAAAAAGTGGGTGTGCCACTTAGGAGCTCAAACAATAAAACATGTTGCAACATGTTGCAAGAGCTGCTAGTTCTCAGTACCTGAAGGTAAATTCCATTAGTGCTGGTATTGATCCAGGCTAAGTGATTGTCTTTTAGCTGACAGATTCAGCTCACTTACTGACAGAGGCCAATTCTGTAAATTGGGGGTGTAGAGCCCGCAGATCTTCACTTTACACACACACACAGACCCCCACCTGAAGTAATTAGACAAAAACCTCCCTTTGTTCTGAGATATTGACACTATAACACAGGTTGAAGTAGCCAAGGTCTCACTGATCTGATATCACAAAAGGGGGAAAAACACTGTTCTCCCTGCTGTTGCACCATTTAGTTATTCAACATGACTTCCTGATCTGTTGTAAATAAAGAAAACCCCAGCATATGAAATACACCATTGAAACAATGAATTTGTAAAACAGTCTATAGATTTGTTTGGGAAATGAGAAGACAGTAGGCTAGTAAATGACACATTAATGAGGATTAGCACAAAACCGTTTAAAAAGACTTCAGTGGTTTTGTGGGACACATCACATTGTGTATTGTTCCAGCGAGTGTCCTGTAAACATCTCTGAAAAAAGATGTTTAAATCGCACAAGCAACAATGCAAACATAAACAGCATCTTCAGTGCCACAAATCAGAACATAAGATTAGATGTTGCTATCTTTAAAAATCATTGACAGCTCTTTAAATAGGCTGGAGGGGGACACAGCAACAAGTACAGCTGATGCTGGGACTATTTTCTAATGCTGATACGTGTTTGAAACACCGCCCTGTATGTAGGGTTATACATTTGGGAATAATTGCAGCTTAGATGTATTGAAACATCTCTTCTTGTATGTAAACCTAAATATATCTAGAATTTACAAAACTGGGCCTTCCAGACAGGTAAACCCAGGTAGGTTAAGCCTCATATAGATATGAATCACAGCAGGTGAATGTAGTGGACTCGTGCACTGGTGGACTGGGTTCCCAGGTCCCATGATGCAGTGGGTCCTGCTTACAATCCACTAATCACCCACTAGGTGGCGACACAGACTAAGCTACCTGACAGATGAACCACTGTTTTCTCAGAAGTCTCAAGCTTTACACTGGCTCATCAGTTATATATGTTTTAAGCATATAATAAAATAGACCTGTCACGATGCCAAGCAAAGAAAGAACAATCTCGTTAACAACGAAGGCCTGTTGAACAATTTTGAGCCTGGTTTTGAAATACAACTAATTCATATATGTGAAAGTAAAGTATCCATCTGCTTTAAGCTCCAGTAGGTCTGTGCTGTTTGGCTATAGATTTCTTTTGTTATTTTCTTCCCTTTTTCTTCTCTTCATAAACATTTTTATGGCCTAAATCGGCATGGGAGAGTTCAATAACGTCTGTCTGTCTACTTCTTATAATAATAACAATTGGATGATAAATAAGTGCATACATGTGATGAATGCCTAAGGTTTATTCTAATTAATTTATCATAAAATAAAGATAAAAATCTAAATTTCTCACTAGTAAACGCACTTCTATTCTAATGCCATTACAAATCTGTTTAATCTGCTCTGATTTCTCAAAGTTGGGGTGGCATGACATCATTCCGGAAAGAGGTGTGCTTCCCTACCATATAAGGAGAGGGAACGCTCGGAAGACCTACGTCACGGCGCTGGGGGGCGTGTTTTACGGGAAGTCGCGCGACTCTGTAATGTCTGCACCCTGCAGTGAGTCCTGGGAAGTTATTCGAAGAAGATTGGACTTGGTTCCCAAGGGCAAACCAATGAAAAGATGACAACAGCAGCTAAACATATCCCTCTGGGCGGGAAAAATAACATTTAAAGCTACAGTGAAAGCTCCAATCTAAATCTGCAGCCAGCTAATTGTATGTTTACTATATAGATTACTACTAAATACGTTTATTCATTTTCTATCTTTCTGTTTCATTATAATTACGAGGTAAATATTGTTGGCTACTCTTCTATATTTATTTGGAAGGTCTTCTTGATTTGAATCATATTCGACATAACAGCATATAGATTACCCATCTTAAAATTATAGTGTTGTGTATTCACATCATTATGGGTTAAAATCTTTTTGATTTCTGCCTCCACCAGCTACAACATTACAATTCTGCTTAAATGTTAATGCATGGTAACACAAAGAGTCAATTTTATATATATATATATATATATAATTAATATTATTTATTTAATGTTTCTCAAAATGTTGCTACAACACATATATGAAAACTGGACTAGAATCCAATACAAATGGGGCCAATTTACAAATGATGCTTTTTCAGTTCAGTTTCTTATTGCAGTGAAATCACTTTCACTGTCAACAAATTGAACACAGGAGCACAAAGGCAGCATCTTTGAGGGATTCACCCTGAATTTTAATTATTATCGTTATGCGTGTGTCTAAGCAAGTGAGAACGAGAGAGAGCGTGCACATATGTTTCCACCCGAGTGAGCATGTGTGGGTGAAAATTAGTGCACTCCCTAGGTAACCCCATTCTGCTCTGTCTCTGATTCACACCTTGCTTTTCTAAGTTGACATGTAACCCAATTTTTGCTGCGCTTGTGCAATCTGAAACCAAACACAAACTGAACACTTACTTGTGTCGAATGTCACATAGTCAGTGGCAGAAATTGATTATATATTGTGTTTATTTTAAAGGTGCCCTCTAGGAATTAAGTAAAACACATAAGAAGACTCTTTTTGGAATAATATTGTGTGTCTGATATGTTGTTTTATTTGTTTGTACTCTTAAAAATACAAATATTATAATATAATAATTATAGTATTTAAATATGTAAATATATTCCATTTCAAATGTTTACCACTTCAGAAAAGATGTCTCCTACTTCCAAGTAGGAAGTAGGAGACATCAAATGATTTGTGATGTCACAAATCTATTGTGTAACTCTCAATACATCATTCTGCACAGTAAAGCTCAAACATCTAACTATAGGAACAAGAAGAAGAACATATGTTTGACTGGAGGGGACTTTATTTGATGAACTGATTGATTGATTGTATCATCATCAAAACACAACAGGCATTTTCAGTGGAAAAATATAGATATATTATAATAAAGTTGGCAGCAGCTTTAAAAAAAAAAAACAATTCGTCTGCCTTGCTGCTGTCCCGCCTTCTGTTATTTATTGATGAAGGACCATGTCAGGGCATAACGCCACAATCAAAAAAGTTCGGTGTTCATGTCATTTTCCCCTGTGTCCTCTCTGCTAACTTTGTTCAACAGGCAAACTGATTTCCATGCCATTTAATTGAAGTAAAGGATCAGACTACTTTATCCACTTCCACTATTTGACATAGGAACTTGTTTAGCAGGTGTTTGTTTAGATAGTTGAACATTTGAGCTCTGTGCAGAAACAGTGTTCAAATGGCTGTTTCCACATTTATGTGAGTGGAAGAGCTGGAAAAGTTCATTTTTAAGGGGTAGGCCTAGAGGCATAATTTGTGACAAAATTACAAATAGCTTGTAAGCCAACAGTGCAGATACTGACAATGGACTTAACAGTAAAATAGGAGACATCCTAGTAAATATTTATAATGGAATATATTTACATATTTATAGACTGGAACATTTCATGAGGGGAAAGGAGTAGGTGTCATTTTAAGGATTTTAACATATGACATAGTTTTTGGAAAAACATATCAGACACATTATTATGCCGAAAGGTCTTTAAGAGTTCTTTTAATTTACAGAAGGAGGGCATCTTTAAATAAACAATATTTTACTAGTGACAATAAGACATTTGAAACAGGTAACTGTTCAGCCTCTGTTTGGTTTCAGATTGGGTTACATGTAAGTTTTGAGATATAATAAAGGCGAGACTGAGTAGAGTGGGGTTACCCAGGGCTTGCTCTAATTATCACCCACAGTTGTTCACTCACGCAGAAACACTCTCTCCCCCTCTTTCTCTGTCTCTGTCACGTACAAATGTCAAAATATGTTATTGTGGGTAACTATTTGAAACAAAAAGTGATGCAAAATAAGATTCCAAACTGCAGTACAGAGTACAGTACAGTACAAGTACAAGTATGACTGTTATCATACTTCACCTATTTCAAAACAACAGTGACAGTTTATCACTTAATCTCACGACGAACGGGTTGAGCTGGAAAGATTTGGATGATGAATGGCTTCTTTTTGCATTCTGTTGCTAGGATGAGGTATTTCACTTAGCGATAAGGTATGAATACACAACACAGCCAGAACCGCAGGATATAACAACATTTAGAAGGGTGTAAAGGTTTAAAATTTAATTTAAAATGATGAATATGTACAAGGATTTTGATGCTCAAGCCACATCAAATTATATCAATCCCTATGCTGTGGATGTGGTCCGGGCAAAGCGAAGAGATCTGGTATATGGGATCTCACATACCGAGGATCTTCTGGAGCTACTTGTCACAGAGGGGGTCTTGACAGCTGCGAAAAGATCAATTCTTTTAACCATCAGGACACGCAAAGATCAAAACTCTAGAGTCCTGGACATCCTGGAGGCCAGAGGTGAGAGGGCATGTCGGAAATTCTTTCACCCATGTCTCATGCTGGCAGAACCTGACCTTTATCGGCGAATCAGGACTTACGTAGGGAGCGTGAATGAACGTTTTAAAGACACAAGCAGACAGCTAATTGGATATTTTCTTGAGCGTGAAAAGGAGGGAGTGAATGTCGCCCCTGATCGATTTGTTCCTCAGTGGACTCCTAGCTTATTCGCCACCTCAGAGGCAGAGAAATCTAGCACCCAAAAGGAAGACAGAAGCACTGTGCCAATTTTAAAACCACAGGACCGTGAACCAAATCAAAGCAAATCCAAAAATCTCATCCACGTGATTGTGTCAGATGGGGACGTGGATCTGTTGGATGATCTCTTAAATGATACGAATATTAACGCTGTCAATTCCTCCAATGAGACTCTGCTACATGTAGCTGCTGAGCATGGGTATTTATCCATTATTGAGCTCCTGCTGCGTAGAGGAGCCAGACTGGACCTGCAGGACAATAAGGGCCACACAGCTCTTCACCGAGCAGCCAGCAGGGGTCACACCAAGATAGTCAGAGCCCTCGTGAAGGCCGGGGCTCCCATTTACACCCTGGATCAGCAAAGCAAAAGTCCTGCTCACCTGGCAGGCGAAAATGAGCACCTGGAATCCATAGGAATCCTGTTGAAGGAGGAAGCCGAGCAATCTAAGAGCCACACACAGGACCCTTTGCTCCACATGGCAGCCATGGAAGACAACTGGAGGCTGGCCCAGATGCTGCTGCAGAGCGGGGCTGCCGTTGATGCCAGAGACAAGCATGAGAAAACAGCTCTGTTTTATGCAGTTGCACGGAGCAATGAGAAAACTGTGGCTGTCCTTCTTAATGCAGGGGCTGAAGTGAGCTATGATGTTATGAACGAAGCCATTAAGCAAAATCATGAATCGGTTCTGTGTCTGTTGCTTGGTGAGTCTTCATGATGTTGAGTGCAAATATAGCATCTGAATATCTGACTTTCTTTTTCTCCATTTTTCTGTGAATGCATTGAACCTGTGAACATTTAAGCTCATATTATATTTTGTTCGAAGTGCAGCTAATACCAGAGGAGCTCTGAGTGAAGAAGCGCTGGGTTCCGCTCTTTTCTCAGCTGTTAGACAGAACCACGATAAAGTGGTAACTGCACTGATAGACAGCGGAGCAAACGTTAACATGTGTGACAAACAAGGATACACTCCTCTCTTGTTGTCAGCTGAGCTGGGACACACAGAAGTCTTCAGGTAACATCCTCCAGCGAGGAATGATTGTTGATGTTTTTTGTTCTTTTTTTTTAATCAGTGCCCTACTTTTCTTTAAAGAGTTGAATGCACATAATTTACCCTTTTTCCCATTTTCTCTCTCTCTCCCTCTCTGTCTCTATCTTTCAGACTTAAATCACCATTAGAAAAAACACAAAAGTGAAACATATTTTTACCCCATCCTAAGACAAATGTTCCCTAAATGTTTGATCAAATAATCAATACAATTAAAAATGTATAATAGTTGTAATTTTAGTATTGCGCAAAATATTCTAGTGGCACAAATGACACACTTGTGACAGTCAGTGGAAAGTGTTGCAGTCTGTTGCTTCCAGCTTCTTATTTCTGAGTCAAATCTGTAGGCGGTTTCGAGCCTTTGCCATGAGTTGCTGTCTGCCACAGTTGATACCTTTGGCTTTGGCACCCTTATCAGTATTTTGCATGTGGTTTTAATTGTTTTGATTGTTACAGAGTTATAAGTGATTAGTGGCTTCCTTTTTTTCTTTATTTCAGAGTGCTAGTAGCAAAACAGGCCAAACTGGATGCTACACTACCTGACCTCTCCTCAGCCATGCACCTGGCTGTCCACGGTGGCAGTGTGGCTATAGTTCACACACTGCTGGAAAAGGGGTTAGACCCCAACAGAACTGGGCCGAAAGCCCAAACCCCTCTTCATGTGGCTGCTAGGTTTAACAGGCCAAACATAGTTGGCCTGCTGTTAAGCGCAGGAGCACAGGTAGTTATTGAAGCAGCCATTGATTAGGTTCCATTCTGCAGACATTTAGAGTATGTTTGTGGATACTTAGAGGTTTGTACCCTTTCTTTAGGTAAACGCAGTAGCCCAGGATGGGGTGACTCCTCTGCATTTAGCCAGCAGGCAAGGCCATGCAGAAACAGTGATCCAGCTTCTACAAGGCGAGGCAGACCCAGGAGTGAAAGACAGGCTAGGGAGGACAGCCCTGCACTGGGCAGCCTCTTCCCACGGAGAGCATCATGTCGTGGACCTGCTGCTGTCAGCCAAAGCCAACCCAAACAGCACTGATAACGAGAAAAAAAATGCCCTCCACCTGGCTGCTATGGAGGGAAAAGTACATGCTGTGACTTCACTGTTGTCCCACAAGGCAAAAGGAGAGGCTAAAGACATGGATGGTTCCACACCTCTGCATTGTGCAGCAGCAGGTGGGCATGCCAGTGTGGTTTCAGCTCTTCTACAGTCACTCAAAAACAAGGGGCTAGAGGAGAGGAATGCATGGAGGAAAACGCCACTCCATGCCGCAGCTGAGAAGGGCCACGGCGGCGTGGTTGTGTTGCTCCTGGAAGCCGGGGCAAAGATCAACGCCACAGATCACAGTAAAGACACCCCCTTGCACTGCGCTGCACGAGGTGGACACGGAGAGGTAGTGAAGAGGCTCGTGGCCTCTGTTCACGCTGGGCACATCGGGCGGATGAAGAAGGCAAATCTGCACGCTGCCAATAACGTGGGGAAGACACCACTGCAGGTGGCAGAAGCTGGAGACACACTGGAACATCAAAACATTGCTGCTTTACTCAAGAGAAAGATGTTTCTCATCAAATAGAGGGAAACAAATTTGGGGGGCAAATTATCTATCAATCTACATATTTACCGAAGCTAATCATTCATAACTTTACAACATACAGTATATTGCAAAAGGCGTTTTGCATAAAATTCAATATGGAAACAAAAATGATAAATTCTGTCATTTATATTTAGACAATAAATAAATATTTTAAGAGCTTTTAATTGTGGGTGATGTAGCAAATTTGAGGTGATGAAGCCCCCTCCCCATGTGCAATACTATCCTTGCCATTAAAATGTGTAACAAAACTAAACACTAAACCAAAGTAAATTCCAGTTTAGAAACAGACCTTCACTATAGATCAAGGAAAGGAGGCGGTTTATCTTTGGGTCGTGATTACATTCCAATATTGCTGATATAATGTATTATTATTTTTGTTTTGTTATTGTTGGTTCACTTGTGCCTCTGTGCCAATATTTTTTTCTTGAAAGTCCCCTGTTTTTCTGCCTGTGGACCTCCTTCTTTAACATCCCTTTAAATGCTTCCAGGGCCAAACATCACCCGCCATTCACTATGTGAGCTGGCAGTATACAGATTGATTGATGGTGCACATACAGAATATTAACATGGAATTTCTCTGTTAATGCTGGCAACCACAGTTTCCTATGAGCACCCACCCACTGGTATGAGTAGGTTTGTTTTTACTTTCTACTTCAATTGGACAACGTCTAGTGACTCAACTGTTGTCACTTAACATACAACCTCCCCGAGCATTGCTTGAACTCCTAAAAGTAAAATCACAGCAGCAACAAAATCAAACATTCCGACACACCAGCTAATCAAGTCAAACCTGTATTTCATTATCTGTGTACTGTGTAATATGACTGACAATATTGGATTGAAATGAATGATCTAAGAAACAAGTTGTGTTGATCTGTGAAATGGGAGAGGAGCAACCTTTGAGTCATTTAAAAAAAGTAATTTCAACATTTCTTCACTACAACATTTAACTAGAGTACATTAATTTTCAGCTGCATTGCTAACGCACGCAAAGGCACCTTAATCTTAAATGGGTCTTAACTGTCTAAAGCTCATCTTAATTTTTTTCCTGACATGTTGTAATCTCTATCTCATGTCTGTTGTAAAGCACTTTGAGCATTTCTCTTAAAAAGTTGCTATATAAATAAAATTAATTTATATTATTATTTACATGGGACAGTGGAAGTATTTGGGACAATATAGGCCCACAGCGGGATTTTGCCTAAGCTAAAAGTTGTGCTTAGTTCTGATCTAGATATCAGCATTTTCATATGAGGTGTTCCTTCCTGTGTGATTGTTTAGTAACTGTGCAACATGACAAGTTAGTAAAGCAAAACCACTGGAGACATGGTGGCATTGTTCTCAATCATTTCTGTTGTCTCATGTCAGCTACATCTTTATTTCTGAGAAATTATTGTACATCCCCCATATAAATATGAGTACATACATGTGGTATTAGGCGACAGTTATCAAGTAAGTGCATATTCAGGTTCAAGTAGTCCAGGAGTAGTAGTTACAGTGGAATGTCTTGTGTGAGTCTGCATGTGTGTGTGTTGAATGTATGTGGTCATGAGGTGGATGGAACTGGTACTTGATGATGCTGGTGGATCAAGAGGTGTAGTCGGTGGCGATGTCTGGTCAGGGGGGCCCGATGAGGTGTCTGTTGATCAGCTTTAATGCGGCTAGTAAAACGCAGACACACAGTAGGTCAGCAGGTTGAGTGGCAGAATTCTACAAAGAGTTTTTGTGGTAGCTTGGCATACTTTAACTTCCTTAGATCGGATGCTGTTGTGCTTTGTGAATCATGGTGTTACTACTTAGTCACTAAGTGACCCTTTCTACTGGTTCACTGTTTATGTTGGGTGGTAGATGATAATGACACTCGCCTCTTTGGTCTTCTTGATGTTCAGTACTAGGTTGTAGCTATTATACCAGACTATAATTCAACCTATTCCTGCCTTTATGCAGCATTGTCAATGTTTGAAATTAGGCCTGCTGGACCCCGAATCTGAAGCTGTGGTAAGTCAGATAGGAGGTGATGCTGGGATGTGCAAAGTTGGATAAAATGGACAGATTACACTATGCAGACTGGAAATTCCCTGAAATCATACTTATATCATGATTTAAAAATGTATATTTAGAAGGTAATATTAGATAACCAACATGAATACCATTACCAAAAGGAAAAAAATAACAAACTTGTATCATGTTGTACCCATCACTTTGTTTTTATATTCCATGTCTTGTGATTATTTTTATATTTTGTGATTCAAATTTCATTTTTTAATGTGCTGATTCATTTTTTTTGGATATACTCTATGCAGAACAGAATTAAAAATTCAGTTCAGAAAAGTCATTACACACCTGAATGTTCTGGCCCCAAACAAAACTGCTTTCATCAGTTTATTGTTGAACTCAAGCAGCCTAATTGAAGATTGAGACCAATAAAGGGCTGCAATATGTTTTCATAAAAGAAGGAGTTGTTTTTATTTGAGCTCTAAACGTGTTACAATGGACTCTGTAATCCTCTGGTTTCTGCTATTTTCGTGACAATTTCTTGTAAATAAAGTTTTCATTGAAAAAAAAGGCGACCAATAAAAATGAACGACGGCATCTCTGACCGTGTCACGTGACTTTGTTTTTGTCCGTCGCGCTGTTGCAGATTCTCTCGGCTCTAATGGCCAGAAACGAGGAGAAACAACAAGGGAGACTGAACCGACTGTGGCTTCAGAAGGAGAGAGAAGGTAAGCAGCTTGTAGTCTAAACACAACCCGACATTTAATTATTATTTTAGCGGAAAACAGACCCTTGTTGCACGAGCTAGCTTAAACAATTAGCTACAGCTGGCGTTAAACGTGGTTGAAATGAAACAAAAAAAACAGACACAATTGATAAAACTTCTCATAATGTTTTTGCAATTTACTTTAGTAGAAATAATATTAAAGGATTAGTGTTACATTTTTCTTCTTGTCATTTAGTACACAACTTGCTGAAGGTTTTTTTTTTTTTTTTTTTTTTTTTTTTTACAGAGGGAAGACTCAAAGATGTGCACGAGCGGAGACCCAAGCTTGTAATAAACATAATTTATTATAATCTAGATGGTTTAAATATTGTATTCTTTTTCACTCTAACAATTTTTTTTTTTCTACAGTCTACTCTCAACACAGTTTCCTCTGTGAAGAAGTGGATTCCCAGCATTAAGAGAGATATGGAATATTATTTACAGGTAACTATGTGTTAAATATATTATCAGTGGTTGGTGATTGGATATTTGAAAAAGAAATTATGAAAAATGAACTGTTTCTTTGTCTATTTTATGTGTCCCTCTCAGCAGTCCCAGCTCTCTCATTACCCAGAGAGGAAGATAGCAGAGTTCCAGCTGCACATCGATGCTTTAGAGAGAGAGTACAAGAGCTTCATCTCCAAACTACGAGTTCTCGATCCATCCTGTAAACACAAGCCGTGGACTCCTCGAGCATACTGTAAAAGGAGGACAGACACACAAGACATTTCAAGCATTGGTTAGTGTCTTACAGGCTCTGGCTGATCTTTTTTTTTTATTGTCTGTTGAGGAATAGTATGATGCTAAATAAATGTTCATCAAAAAATGTTTCTCTTGTTATTTAGTTGAAGGTTGTGAGAGACCAGATAGGTCTTTATGACCAGAGTCTGAAACTTTTTGTAAGGTAAACTGAGTAAGTTCACCAGCCAAAATGTGTTTACTGGTATAAAGCCGCATCTTAGTATGCTATTAAAAATGTTTTTTTTAAGTAGCTCTTTATTATGCAAGTTGTAAAAGTCCCTTTTCTCTCTGTGCTCCAGTAACAGTTGAGCAAGCTCGGCACCTGGCAGAACCTTGGTTACCCTTTCCTGTTTACTGAGATGATATGTTTATATACTAAATCTATATTTAAAAGAAAAAAAAACATTTTTAAATTTTAAAGAAAGTAACATGTAAAGTCACTCTAAATGGAATCACAATTGTCATGGACACTTAACATTGTGTATTGTTGTTAGCAAAGTCTTGTCTAGAGCATTCCTACATCAAGAGAATTATCGCCAATGTCAGTAAGGTTTTGCTTCCTCCTGATTCAATATGCTAAACATCAAATAGTTTCCAAAATGGGCAGATAGTTTGGTTGCTGATATATTTTTAAGATGAGATGACAGCCTTAATTGTCTTCACATACTTTGACCTACATTAATCTTAGTGGGTGTTAAATGTGGACTCTGTGTATGAACTTGTATTGTTTACACTTTTACGCTAAACTGCTTTGCAGGGAAGGAACTAATTATTTTTTTATATGTTTTGCATTACTGATGATTATTCACTCAATTCATTATTTTGTATATAAAACATCTAAAATTGTTAAAATGGCTTTTATAATTGCTCAAAATCTAAGGGTTTATGTCTTTTTTTATATCTTATTTTTTAACAAAGCAGTCCAAAGCGTGATGATATTTCATGTATTATAATGTATGAGCAAGAAATGCATAAAATAATAATATTTAAGATGCTAAAACCAAAAATGTTCTGTTATATTGGCATAAAAAATGACTCAAACTATGTGTCTTCATTCTCATTTCCAGTGAAACTCTCTCAACCCGATTGGACAGGATGTAACAAAACCTCAGCCACAGAGAGACATGGCCTGACCAGTCATTCAGAGACCAGGTATCCAACCCCTGTCCCCTCCAACACAATCTCAGAGACCTCAGAGGTGAAGTGTGTAGACCAGGACCAGCCCCTCTCCTTTGACTGTGTGCGGCTAGCCGTGGCTGCTGCTGCGTTCAGGGGAGCCTCAGAACAGCAAGGCGACTCTCAAACACAGAACCTCGCCAGGGTGCTGCAGAATGGCCTGCCGAACCTTGGTAATGCTCCTTTAGGACAAACATTTTCAAGCCAGAGCAGAGACACTGCAGGACCCAAAGAGAGCGATGAGGGGGCATCAACAAAATCTGATGTCAGACAGCAAGATGCTCTCCGAGAACACAAATCAGACTGTGAAGCAGTGGAGAGGATAAATGAGAAATCATCTAGTACTGGTACAGCAGGGAAGACAACGTGTCATATCCTGGGACTAGACTGTTACTCTTCTTCTGATGAGGATATTTGACACCTGATATGAAATAAAATGCGTGCAACATTTTCTACAATTCACAGTACAGCCAATTACTTTATGAAACGTGTTGAACCATTTGTTCATTCAAAGGATTTCAATGGTCATATGGAGAAAATGAATATAATTATTATCACATTATTTCTGAAAACCAGATGTGAAAGTATTTTTGAAATATACTTTGAAATTCTTTAATTTAAAGACAAGGACTACAGTTTCTAAAGAATAAAAAAATGTATAGACTGATATACATTTAATCCTTCTCAGTCATCACTTATGACCAACTAAAACTGTGATGTGGTGTATTTATCAGCAGAGACAGATACGCTGCCCGTATTTTCAGCTTTTATAATTGCTTAGGTTTGTCCCGAATCTTTCTGGGCATGCGGCTTTGTCTTTGACACAACATTCGTTTTATATTTTCCTCAGCATAGCTTTACAAAGAAAGTGATCACCACTACATAGTGAATAAGTGAGAAAAAAGAAGCATGGTCATTGGTGGGGAAAAAATTAAATTAATACTGAATTTGGCAACAGACAAAATGTTGATCTTTTGAAATAAATATTACACATTTGTTCATTTAGTCTATTTTTTCAACTTATTCTTGTGTTTTGTAAATGGAGTCTTCATTTTCCATAAACATTCTGCCAGGTCACAGACAGAAATGTATAGTTGAAGTCAGTCTTATAAGAAACCAATCTTAACACTGACTCATTATTCTATAGTGAGTACATTGTGTAGTAGTCTTTTACTTCATAGTGATAAGGTAACAATTTACTCCATTTCTACATGAGAACTGTAAATAAATATATTTTAATTATAGAACATGCTTATAATGCAATAATACTACTACATTTTGAGAATTTTGTCATTTTCAGGTCATGCTTAATTTGTGCCGTCATGTCCACAGCTCCCTCCATTATGAAACACAGCAGAAACTATATGTGAGAAACACAGCATCAGATAGAAACGCTGGCTGATGAAATGATTCATTTAGATCTCCTCTGACTGGTTAAGTTAACTGGAGCAGCAACATTAAACACGCTTAGACCCCAAACCCCACCCTCCCACCTAAACCAGTATGTGCCGCCGCTGCTGCTGCCGCCACCGCTGCTGCTGCGAGAGCCCGTTTCAACATGACACTTCTGGGAAACAGCGCTTTTGCAGACACTCATGCAGTTTATGGTTATGTTTGACGTAGTTACCCTTTTTAGTTAGAACTCTGTATGTACAGTGCAAGGTGGGTTTTCTTTTGCAGAGGTCTGGAGAAATGAAACTTTTACAGATGGACAAAGTCAGGCTATAAGAATTTGCTTTGCAGTTATCAAAGTACACACACTGTCTTGGCTTAATGCGGTTTTTGAATGTGATACAGCAATCCTGCAGCAGTTTTCTGCAGCAAGCTTATTTCTTGCAAGTTGCCGTCTATGAGGTTGGAAATACATAGGCACTCTTTATCAAGATCAGAAACCACCAAAAGCCCACTGAAGTACTAATTAATATCTGTCAAGTTATTTTTTTGCTCATCTAGCAGATATGTGCAAAACTGCTGCAACCACAATGGAGGCGATGCGTAATCACACAGCGTCCTAAACAAACCCCAAAGTGGCAGAAAGACCACAACAGTACTGACTGAGAAGGGAGGAAAAGCTGTCTTCAGCTTTCCTGTAAACTCATGTCTGGTGTTCGTTCATACTCCCTCACTCACCAACCTGGTCTCTTGCTACCAGCTTCTCACACGCAGCCAACACAAGTCATATTTGTTGTCTTTGTGTAGCCCAAACTCCAAAGTCACAGATTCGACTCAAGGGGCCTTACAGCATCGATACTACATCCCCTATATCAGCCAGAGTACAAGCCAGTGCAGACCATGTTCTTTTCATGTGGCAGCAGCATCTCCCACCAAGAATACGCTGTGTACTACTGAAACTACCTTGTTACTGTTTACTGAAACCAGGCTCAGGATACAGGCGTTTTAAAATGTTTTGAAGTTGTGTTGCATCACACACGTGAGGAGAATCTCCACAGATGTTGTGCTCTCTTTTTTCAAACATGCACACACTATCACAATATCAACTAGTATTTCCCTCCATCTCAGCTGTTCGATGCACACATACAACAGCTTTTTGTTGTTTCTTCACAGCCACCACTTCAAAAGGTTGGCACTGAACTGTATGGGCTGGAGGAATGATGTCTAAGTTCTGCATGCTAACCCTTACCCATGCCCTAACCTTAACCGTAACCGAAACCAGAGCTATAACCTTCCCCTAAAACCTGCAGTGCAGAACATTATTTTTTTTTATAAATCTTGTGTCTGTGGTGACATTCCATGTTGGAAATCTAGTCCTTACTCCTGGGCCAGTTAGGGTGCATGGCCATGGATGAACCCATTGCTACATGCAGATAAATGTAAGTGTCTGTAAGTGTCAATTAATGGTCGACCATCCTGATCCTTTTGGAAATATGACTACATAATGATTTGCTGCACACTTAGATGTCAGAGAGAAGACTGTCCATTGGTCTTGATATTCTCTTTGTACCTTTCTAATTGGCAAATCTTATTTAAGGACATTCAAGGACACTATGAAACTATACAGAATAAAACAGTGTAAAAAAACACAAACTAAAAACAGGTCAAATATAGATGGAGTAGTTGAGCTGTTTTTAGTTTGTGAACATTTTAGTATTAACACAATACTTTTTGAATTAATGAATTAAAGCCAACTTTTCAGATCCATTACATGGTTAAGATTGGAAAAAGTGACACCCCTGTATGGTGTGCAGAAAAAAAAAGATTACGATTAAAATGAAAGCTAACATGACCACATAGCTCATAGGGTGCTGAGCAGGTGATTATGTTGTAACTCAGTCTTTCCTTTCGTGGAATTTGTGAGAAAGTCTTTGTCTCGCAAAGTAGGTGGTCAGCTGAAACCTCTGACTTCCTTTCTCTCAAACTTGCTTGCTACAAATTTATATGGGCTCAGTACAAAGAAAGAGGAACTAGCAATAAATAAAAGAGCCAAACTAGGAAAAGTTCTGTAATTACAAACTCTGTAGCAATTCAGACCAAAGGAGAGTAATATAGATACGTGAATGCCAAAAAAAATACATGCACTTGTCTGCAGTCCATGCTAAGTGGGAGGGATTAGTTGGTGATGATTATCTTCACAGCTGAGGCTTTTTTTTTTTTAAGACAGAGTTGTGCAGACAAACCTCCTGTGGGGTTAGATTCACACACAGTCTTTCTCTCAGTGAGACCTGCAACACGATGTGTGACCAGCGCTATCCCTTCCCACAGGTGTTTCTTGTGGATGGAGGTGGAGATGACCCACAGCAATCTAACCATCTTCCGAATCTCGTGCCTTGCTGGTCCTTCCCACCGGCCCAGGACAGAGTTAGGAGTAGTGGGAAGCGCAGGGACAGCCCTGGTCTGACCATGGTCATGCTGTTCCTGTTCCTGCTTGTGTTCGCAGCCCTGGGGTTTGGAGCCTACCATCTTTACAACATCAAGGCAGAACTAAGGGATCTGAGAAAACAGGTAAGAAGGGGATGGATGTGGATGAGTGCAAGAAAGGAGACAATGTAGATGAGAAATGTTTGAAATTCAGAGAGCTTCAACATATAAGGATGACCGCAGCATGGAAAAAGGGGAGGAATGTGGAAATGGCAAATGTATCAAATGTAGAGAAAAAGGAACAGGCAAAGATGTAGAGTAGACAATGCTATGTAGATTATAAAGTAAACTGTATTGTAGAATATTGCCTTGTGCTATTTTAACAGGAGAATGTGGGAGCATGGACAAGATAATCTGCAAAGACTCCAACTTGTGAATTTGTTCATCATCATTTGAAGAGTTACAAGACCTTAACTCTGTGCTGACATTTAAAAATGCAAACCAAGGACTTAAGTGTTCCATCTGTGGTCACTGGTCCAGAGAGAGACAGGATTTCCTCTCTCTGGCTTGTGCTCCGCGTGAGCTTTGAGAGAGAAGCAGAGAGAGACGTTTGATGTGGTAGTAGAATTTCACTTTCGTTTTTTTTCTCAAATAAGGCTAACCCTGAACCTGAGTTTAATACACCTGAGAAGCAAATTGGTAAGTGTACATTGTTAAGCACCTGTCACCTCCCAACAGCTATTCCCCAATCTAGGAAAAAAATCGACCTCAATAAAGGAAAAGAGGATGATGTGACTTCTGATGGTTGTTTCAGGTTTCTATGAGCCTGGGTCGAATGAAGAAGACAAAGATGAGAGAGCTGCAGCACATGTGATAGGTACGTGAAGCTATAGTCAGTTTATTAAATGTATTTGTGACTGAAAGTTGTGAAAATGATCTTGCCCCTCTTGCAGGGCGGATTGAAAAAGAGCAATTCCACAAAACCTTGCGATGGGAGTCGAAGGCTGGCCGAGCATTCATAGCCGGGGGGGTGGCTTACAGGATAGAGGATGGATCCCTGCAGGTCAATGAAAGTGGACTCTACCACATCTATTCACGAGTGGAGTTGATCTTTAAACAGTGTTCCCCCTCATCATTTATTCACTCTGTATTTGTGAGGCGAGTTGGTCACTCACGACCTGTGACCCTGATGGAGGCCCACAGAGCAGGTTTCTGTTCCCAGCAACGGGGGCACTCATGGACAACAGAGAGTTACCTGGGCTCCGCCCTGCAGCTGCAGAAATACGACCGCGTGTTAGTGAATGTATCACACCCAGAATATCTGAGTCATGCACATTATGCCAACTTCTTTGGTCTTTACAAGATCTGAAGGTTGCTCAGAATGTGTTACACATCACTTTACTGAAATATTCATGAATTCTGAATGTGACACCTAAAGCATACAATAACTGCACTGAACATTGTAATATTTTGTAATGTTAAAACTCAGGGTTGCCCGTTTTAAGATGGTTGATGAAATGAATTATTATCAATATTGTTGAGTGAGTCAGTTAACACTAAGGTGATGATTTAGTTGTAGCATATTTTAAATAGATATTTATTTCATTGTAGATCTGACACTTGTGTTGGCTAAATGTTTAACTATGGAAGAGAAAAGTGTTTCAATGTAATATAACTTAATTTCCATTTGATACAATAATAAAGCGCTTTGTTAATGGTTCTTTATTGAAATGTTTCAGAGTGTCATGTTTGTGCAGTCTCATGTAATGAACACCCACATGAGTTTTGTTCATGACCACAGGAAAGTATGTAGATAAAGACAGGCACCAACTCAAGTTATTATTGCACCAGGCTTGTGATATGTCATTATAATGAATTTGATTTCCATATATTCCATTGTAATAAAACACAGGCCAGGTTAGAATTTTAGTTCATATATGTAGATAAAAGTTGTTTCCCTTGGATCTTTTTGAAGCCTCAGACAATTTGATTTCAGATTATGAGATCACAGTTCAAGTGCACTTGCTTTCTCTGCAGTACTTCTGCAGTGTCTAGCTGTTTTTTTGGGGCCTACACCACAAACGCATAAGTACGTTGATGTGAGAAGCTATGCAGGCTGGGCACAGACGAGGGATAACACACTTCAGATATACATTTCCTTCCTGTGTGATCACGGGGGTCTTGCATGCTTGCAATGTTAATGTTTTTTTATTTTTTTAATGAACTCGAGTTTCTTCTAAACTCATTTAGGTTCAAATTTGTTTCAAGACCATGTGAACCTTGCAATGAGAGCTGAAAATCCTTTTCAACATATATCAAAAGAAGAATTTAAACGCAACTTGAATGAGCCAACCACAGTAGTCACTTGGGGCTAAACCACACATTGCTCACAGAAACTCAGTGGGTGCTAGTCAGTGAAACAAATTTTTGTTTTCATTTCGCAAAATGTGCACACTTTTGCTTGTGAACTGTTTTCATATGTGTTAGTGCAACAAGCCGATGCATGATGAATATAGTGCAGAGTGGAGCTACTGAATCATCTCATTCATTTTATGCTACAGAGCAACAGTGGACCTTTAATACAGAACACAACATTTCAGGAAATACATCAGTTGACAATAGCATATCTCCTGTATTCTGAGGCAGGCTCATCTAGCGTTTCTTCATCTTGCAATGAGACCATCGATTTAAGGGTGTTCAGGTTTTTAGGCAAATGACTGCAATCAACATTCTTGTGCTTGTATCTTGTTCCATCGATCTGTACTCATCCCAAAACTGGGGAAGTGACAGACTGTAAAGGGGGTTGTAAAAATATTTCCATCTCAGTCAGAATCAGACAAGGCTTAACAATCCTCAAAATTAGCTTCCTAATGAACATTGATGTTTGGATAGCAAAGTTATATATGCCAATGGGATATTCTCCCTCTCTTGGAATAAGGAGGAATTATACAAAGTTTTATGTGAATCAGGCTCAAGTTAAAGCCATTTATATATATCAATTTAATCGCATAGACCGTCCCACGGAGGCTGGGATCAGAGCACAGCCTCCCGTCCCCCTATTTTGAAGAGGGGACTGCCAGTCCAGAGCGATACCCTCATGTCAACCAAGACAGTCCCACAACTGAGGAGCTTTTGCCTCTCTCAGCCCCTTAGAGTCTGCTTCCTCATTAGAAGACATGCTGGTGGCATTGAGATGGTCTTTGGGCTTCCCCCTCCTGAGCCACTGTATGGTGGTCCAGAACCTCCTCAAAGCAGTTTCAAAAGTTGTTCTCCACGGCTTCCTGAACTCCTCTCGCCCGACGATGACGTGACGACAACATTGATCATCGAACTGCAGCCAAGGGCGTCCTGGTGCCAGGTGAACATGGTGTTCATTATGGACAATCCAAACAAAAGAGTCCCCAGAAAGAGCGCTCTTCAACACCCCCTTCAAGGACTCCAAAAAAGGTGGGTACTCTGAACTGGTTACATGTATAGGCCCCCATGGGCACAAGCTGTCACCCAGGACAAATATACGTTATATTCATGTTGATGCACTGAAGTAGTATTCTACATAATAATGAATATATGGGTAGAGATGCATAAGGGTGTATTTGGGTAAGAGAGAAAGAGAGAGACAGAGTGAGAGACAGTGCATGTGTGTGTGTGTGTGTGTGTGTGTGTGTGTGTGTGTGTGTGTGTGTGTGTGTGTGTGTGTGTGTGTTTGTGTGTGTGCAAGACTTCAGCAGCCTTTATATGTTCTCCACTGAAGTTTCAAACCACATGAGATAATGCATGCATGGAGGCTTTCTATACCACCAAATTAAAAGTACAATATTTTTTTTAAAGCATATCATGTACATTACAGCAGCTGAACATGCATTTTAAATGTTCACACTCTACAATTGTTATATACAACTGCATAATAGAGTTCAGATACACTAAAACAGATGCACAGCCTTTCCACATACATTTGTGCACTTTGGCCTGTAGCTGGTTGTTTGGATTCCACTTGAGGACAATTATAATGAAATGTGTCTCCAGGTTTGGTGTTGAAGAACATACTGACCTGCACTAGCCCTGACTTCAATGCCATCCAACACCTTCTGGATGAACTAAAGCTAACTGCAAACCACAGCCGACCTCACTAGTGCACTCTTGTGGCTGATTGGCAGAAGACTGCTGCAGCCATTCCAAAATCTTATGGAAAATCCTTCCCAAAGGAGTGGAGGCTTTGATAGTAGCATAATATTGATAACATTTTCAAATGCATTCATCTGAAATTGCTGTTGGTTGAACTGGACATGATCTCAGTGCTATTGTTTACTCTCCTAACTATCTTTGTCACAGGTAAAAGAAATCACATTGAATTTGGTTTACTATGATCCAATAAGGGCGACACGGTGGAGCAGTGGGTAGCACTGTTGCCTCACAGCAAGAAGGTCGCAGGTTCAAGACCGCCTTGGGGCCTGGGTCTGGGACCTTTCTGTGTGGAGTTTGCATGTTCTCCCCGTGTCTGCGTGGGTTTTCACCGGGTACTCCGGCTTCCTCCCACAATACAAAACATGCTCAGGTTAATTGGCAAATCTAAATTGCCCGTAGGTGTGAGTGTGTGTGTGAATGGTGTGTGAATGGTGTGTGTGCCCCACGATTGGCTGGCGACCATCTGGGGTGTATCCCTGCCTCTCGCCATAAAATGCGCTGGGATAGGCTCCAGCAGACCCCTGCGACCCTGAAAAGGAATAAGCGGGATAGAAAATGGATGGATGGATGGATGGATGATCCAATAAGCTGTTTTTATGCCATAGAATTGTTATGTCAGACCATCAAGCATAGACCACTCTTCCATCCTAATAAACAATCAGATTCATTTTAAAGTAGCTTTATTACCATTACCTAGTCTAAACTTTCTCTGCTTGATGTCTGGTCAGCCAAAGAAACAAATACACTGCACTGAACACATCACAGCTTATTATCTTACATTATTAATATTGATGTTTGTTTGTGTCCAGTCCAGTGTATTTTGCATTCACAACTAATTAGACAGAAATTTATGCTTTCATTTCAATCATCATCATAAGACAGCTGCTCCTAACCAGAGACAAAGAACAGAGGAAAACGCCTCAAGTCACCATGGGATATTTGCACCTTTGGCTCCCCTCACTGGTAGAATCCAACAAAGACACTGAGTTAGACTAATGTACCTTCTCACTTTAAAGGTGCACAGAGCTACACACACACACACACACACACACACACACACACACACACACACACACACGGTGTACTGATCGGTGTACCACCAGAGGGCGGCACAGTATTTTATAGTAATTACTATTGATTGACTACTACTGCTACCTTATGCTCAATTAGATACAGATACAGTTTATGACATTACTCATTGATGACCCATCAAATTTTATATTTTAATGTTTTTGGCACATTTTATGAATTAATTAATGTAAATAATAAACTAGTTTGTTGACTTACATATCTGATGGTTTCTTAGTCTCTAAATTTCCACTGTGACAAGTTCATATATATGTGGGTTGTCCACTTTTACAACCCACATATACAACAAACATGAATGTTTGTTGTATATGTGGGTTTAAATGTGTTAATTCCAAAGCGCTGTTTACATTCCTGCAGGCAGCTGCTGGTCATTATTAAGTAGTGAAGTCGCTCGCAGCTTCTGCTTTAACACTAGAACGACCACGGAGGGGTCAATTGACCTTTTTACCTAAAAAGCCCACAAGAGGGTCATTTGACCCTTTGGACCCCCTGTGGACACTCCTTTTGTTGTGGAAATGTGGCTGTTAGCGGCTCAGAGAAGTCACTTGAGTCACAGAGTCGCTTGAGCCTGTGTGGGGGAGGGGAACCCAAGGCAAGCTTTTAGTACTCAGGTAGGTTAGTGTGTTTTTGCATGTGTGTGTATGTGTGTGTGTGTGTGTGTGTGTGTGTGTGTGTGTGTGTGTGTGTGTATGTGCCCATATGGTGGATTTATAAACATATGGTGGATTTTTATGCAGTAAATCATCAGGATGAACGAGAATTTGGGATCAAAACTCTTGACATTTATTGTTAAAAAAAATCAAAACAAAACATATTTACAATGAATAAAAAAGCAACTGTTTTCCCAGTTTTCGTGTGGAAGGTTTTTGCAGAAGTAACTGCTATTTTTTTGCCAAAAATAGAAAAAATATATTTACAAAAAAGCATATTTACAAAGAATGCAAATGAGTCAAATACATTTGAGCAGTCACTCACAATTCTGGCACTGCCATTGCTCCTTTCTGCATTTCCCACATGTATATTTGTAACAGTCAACACAGCGCACAGTTGCACGATTGTCCTTGCATTTGATTTTAGCCTGACACTTGGCTCTTTGTCCGAATTCTGGTGTGGAGGGTTGTTGCCGAAGCAATTGCTCCTTTTGGGCCCTTTTCATACCCACGTGGGAGTGAGCCAACTCTCTTGCCAGTTCAAACAGGAAATCCACCCGTCTTTCCTTTCTCCCAGTGCATAATTGATAGAGCACGTGGGCATTCAGTGCTGCAATGTCTATCATGTTGTAGAACACTGATATTGGCCAGCGCCAACAAGATGCGTTAGCCCGCCTGCCCCACCCACCCAAGCCAGATCACATCACTGATATTCCTTATATAAATAATTTCAATGTATATAATTTAATTTCAGTTTATTGTACTTGCTATTTTGTTAAAACGTATAGCCTCGTGTGGCATAATCGTTCAGACATCACACATAAAAACAAATCAGAGATATTTTGTCTCTGTCCTGGTCACCAGCCTCATCTTTCTGGCTATTCCCATGCTCTGTTTGTCCGCAGATTCTGGTCAACATCCCCTCTGATGTTTTCTCTTGAGATGCAGTGTGGGAAGAAGCGTCAATGCCTTAGCCCTCCTCAATATTGAGGAGAGACCTCTGTTTTTTGCCATGATGTTCATACTCTCCACCTCCAAGCAGAGAAAAACACCTTCTGTGGTTTCAGGAGAATATGATGGTAGCAAGGCATTATGCATTCTTGGATGCCATGTTGAACCATGCCTGGATGTGTGGACCATGGCAGAAATTGTGGAAACATTGCCCCATACAATGACAAACGTGGGTATGTCTGCAACATGATCTCCTAGAAATCTGTGAAAGCTGGCAAGGATCATTGTGACACGAAATCTGTGGTACTGGCACGGATTTTTCCAAAATTCCCTGTTGGGGGACACGGAATTATTTCATGTGTCCAAAGTCTTATTTTTGTCTTTGTTTTTTTTCTGATTTCAAAGATTATTTACCCTCAAAAACATTTCTTACTGAAAGGTTAGGGTTAGGGTTTGTTTAGATCTGATCACAATGTGTCCTGCTAGGATTCTTGTGATAGGATTTTGTTGCCAATCCACCACGTTAAAAAAAAAAAACTGACAGGATAAGGTTAGGAATTGTTTTGATCAAAGCACAACGTGAATTGCTTTAATTCATAATATTATATGTATTATATACAGTATACTGTATCAGTTACTATTTACCTGTGGTGATTTCAGAGGCTGACAGCCCTTCGTAAGAAGCTATCTGCCCCTGTTTTTCTTGGCTGTTACCTGTAAGGTGTGACCCCCTCACCCCACACACTGCCCCTAACAGCCTCATTACCATAACAAAATGAGTGATTAGTGTACTCGGCAAAAGCTGTGTGGGTCAAATGACCCCTCTCTGGTCCTTCTAGGTAGGCAGAAAAATTGTGGTCTTTCTAGTGTTAATGATCTGCTAATGAGCATGATCATCAATAAATCAACTATTGATTTCTGAAAACAGCAACAACACATCTATTCATTGCTGTAAAAATAATAATAATAAGTTTAGAATTCCTATGTCAGGCTTTTTTTTATTTTTTGAGGTGGGTGAAGATAAAAAAAATAATAGACACCATGCATTTATAAATGGCATATTAAATAATTTATATTACTTTGACTGGTTTCTGCATGATAACATAATTAAAAATGGACCTCCTAAACTCTCAAAAGATTAAATGTGAATAAAAAAGTAAAAATCATCTGCAGATGAGTGGTTACTATCCCACCTAATTAATTCTTATCCTTCATCAATAGAATAACAGATATCAGAGGTGATTAAACAAATGGATGTGGTCCAGATTTCCACTCCAGAGTAATATCGAGGGGGCATGTACAGACATCATCAGCAGGTATTAAAGAAGAAGTGAAAAACTGCCGATGACTAAAATACACTCAGAGAGTTCTTTATTTCTTTACATTCTTTACACTATAAATGTTGGTTTATTCCTTTTTCCCATATAATAAAAAATGATATTATTACTAATAACACGTGTGACATGAAAAGTGTTTATTGATTAAACAAACAGATGCATTTGTGATTGACACTCAGGCGTGTTCACACAGATGTCGCACATCTGTTCATCTGTTCACACGCCGCTCCCATGACCACACCTACGCATGCTTTGTTTTCCCGCATTCCAACTAATGTATAGATGCTTTTCCTCGATTTAGCTCAATCCAAGAGGTTTAAATTTTAACTGAAAGGTCCAATATCAAAAGTGAAATTTTTATTACTTCTGGTGCTGATAAAATCATCTGATGATAATGTTAATTTGACTGCAATCACTTTCTAATTTGGCTGCTTTGTATAGACAGCAGTTGGATAACGGTGAGAAGGGCTCTGCCTTTTTTGTGCTTTGGATACATGCATAAGAAATATCTGTGTATCTTAGTGTAAATAGCTGACCGGGTCACACTTGGGCTATCGGCATTATTTACTCTAATAATCTAATTAATGAGCTAACTTTTGGCTAACAGGGTAGACAGAGTGGAGAGGAGATGAGTCAGAGGGAAGCATTCCACCATGTGGGTGCCAAAGACTCTCAAACCCCTTTGATTTTGATCCAGGTGTAGGGTAAAGCCTGTTCGGTGAACCTCAGGGACAGACTGGGGTATAAACAGTACCGTGCATGTTTGGTTGCAGCTGGACCTCCCACACACAGCAAAAAAAAGTGTTTTGTTTGTTATTGTACAGTCAAGTCATGAGAGATTCTGAGAAAGTGTGTTTGAGCTGTGTGTAGGAAACATTTCGCATTGTCGATCAGTGGCTGGGGGGAAAAAAGGATTAATTGAATTCAAAACTAACAGATGTAATACTGATAATGTCATTTTTTTTAACAATATAACTCTCAGTTATAAAGTATCCGTGCATTGAATACCAGATAAATTCGCGTGTGAGCTTTTGAAACCAGACTGAGTAATTTTAGGGCCTGTCTGCAGCGTGAGATTTTGTGTAGAAAATCTGCAGAGCTGATAAGAAAATTAACAAAATGGAAAAGTGGATGTGTGCATGGGTGGAAGAGAGTCATTCAGACTGGTAGCAAATAATACAAAAATATATATATAAAAATAAAAACTTCTGTTGGTAGACGGTCCAACCATTCACTGCCGGATCGTTGTTTCCTAACCACATGGACTACTTCATCCGCTCCACTGGGGCGGGTGAGGTGAGTCTGCAGTGCAGGGAGAGTTCCCCGATCCCTCCTCCACAACGGGCAGAAACAGAGACGATGGTATAAACCTGCTCCAAACCCAAATCCAGCTCATATCCATGCCTTCGGCTCCCCTCCTTCCGTGGAGCTCACTGTGGAACCACTGCAGTCCATAGACCCGTCTGACTATGGAGGGACTCAGAGGTAATGTTGTTGTTGGTGCGGCTCCACCTACAACGGAGAGAGGCCCAGGCCACACTACTGAGGACCCCTGCCCGAAACCGCCCACTGATGGAACGTCGCGGCACACGGGTCACATGGTGTGGATCACTGCCAGGGACCTCCTGCTACAGGTTACTCTTGTTTATTGGCCTGTTTCCCATTGACAAAACCCCTCTGCGGTCTGTCTGAAGCTGCCTCCCTACCTCCCACTAACCCCGCTCAAGTCCGTCTCTTCCAAGCTCACTAACCATCCGGCTGAGGCCCCCCCTCCTCCTTCTCCTCTCTCTCCCCAGATCGTGGGTGATCACGCAGCCTTCTCAGTGGAACAGATACTGGATGCCTGGCTAGGGGTTTTGGTTTAGAAGTGGTTCCACGAAGACTTCTTTTACTGGACTCATCCATCTGTCTGAATGACTTTCTTGCATTTTCTTCTGTCTGGAGGCTCCCATCAGGGTGGAGAGGTTAGGGAAACCATGAATTGCAGACATTTTTTTTTTTTTTTTTTAATGGTTGCATCATTGTTTTATTATCTGTCTCCCTGAGCTGGATTGTTGTTTGCCAACCTCATGATAAACTGTCTCTCGCTGACCATCTGCTCCTTCTGTGATTTTTCCCCCAGCATAAGCTGCTCCTCCTCGACCCGGATCCTCATCTATGTTTGCTCTGTGGTCCACCCTGTAATTCTGTTACAATTATCTAGCATTTTTTTTATAATAATAATAATCCACATTGAACGTCTTTTGCCTAATCTATTGTAATCTGATCTGATTCCCCACAGCTCTGCTTCATTTACTTTTAAGATATCTTCATAGAGGAGAGTTGAACTTCCTACAAATAAAAGTAAAAGTATACATATCACCATGAATCAATAATTTAATGATTAAAAGGAGTGGCATCCTATTGTCAAAGGAGTTACTTGTAAGCAACTGGACTTCTTCTTGTAGCTTGAAGATGTTTCACCACCTATCCAGGAGGCTTCTTCAGGTCTGGCCTGATGCTGGAAACCAGGAGCTTAACCAGTGAGAGTCACAGGACGAGTCTTGATCTGATGGTGAAGAGCAGTCAAACTTCCTGGGAGGAGATCTCACAGCAGGACGGTGTGTAGCAGATAGATTATGACGTAAACCCACCTCCTCTGTTCAAAGTTTTCAAATGGACATAGATGGCCTCCTTCACTCCCCTCTCAAACCACCTGTCCTCCTTGTCTAAGATGTGTACGTCCGTGTTCCTCTTCCTTTAGATGCAGATGTGCTGCTGAGTCCTGTCCTGATGTGGTGGCTCTCCTGTGTTTGTGCAGTGGTTGTTTGGTTTCTCCAATATATAAATCCACTCTTCACTGCATTGATTGTTGAGGTTTTGTCTTGGAGTTTTGTCCTCGGGGAGGACCAGTCTCTGTCTGAGGGTGATGCCAGGCTTGAAATAAACAGAGATGTTGTGTTTGCTGAAGATTCTTCACAGTTTTTCAGAGAGACCAGATACGTATGGTACTACTACATGTTTCTTTCTGTTCGTTTGCTTGTTGTCCGTCTGTGTCTTGGTTTTCTTCTGTCTTCTATCCGTCTTGGTGAATGCCCAGTTTGGCTATCCACAATGTCTAAGTGCCTGATGTGTGTGTGTTCCTTTTCTTTCCCTTCTGCTTTGGAGGGGATGCTGTCTGCCCGGTGTTAACGGGTTCTGATGACCCCCAGTTTGTGTTCCAGTGGGTGATGAGAGTTCTCTGGATCATGTAACGACTCCCACTCCACTTCATACCTTGAAGTGTGACTTATGCGACCATCGTTATGAGAGTGTCGTTTACAGTTTCACCCGGTGATCCAGAGATATAAGCTCCTGGTTTCCAGCATCAGGCCAGAACTGAAGAAGCCTTTTGTAAGGGAGGTGAAATGTCTTCAAGCTACAAGAAGAAGTCCAGTTGCTTACAAGTAACTCCTTTGACACTACAATGACCTGGATGAATGAGAATCTACACAGACAACGTGTGGCATCCTATTTTTGCTGGGACTGCACCTTTATTCTTACAGGGTGACAATAATGACACCAAGGGGGGATTTATTATTTTAGTCATCAGAAGGTTTCCTGGAATGGTCCAGTATGCATTAAGCCTCTATAAATTGCTCATATAAGCCTATAACATGTCTTAATTCAGCTGGAAAAGTTCACAGATACTGGCAGAGAGCTGCTGGGGGGATTCCCTGGGTCATTTTGAAGCTATGTGAGTGTGTATAGGGAAGGCGACGATAAACACAAGCAGCCCACTCATGATGCGAGATAAAGTCTATTACCCAGTGTGGAGGTGGGACAAGCACGCCGTGGCCTTGGGGGACTCCCCTGTCCGTATATTAGAAAATCTACTTCTCTCTTTCTCTGATTCTCTCTCTCTCTCTTTCTTTCCTTCTGTCGGTCCATTTCTCAATCTGTCTGTGTTTATTCCTACCATCAGCTTTGTTTCTTTTTTCTCTCTCTCAATTTTCGGTCTCAGCCTGCCGTAACATCCTCTCTGTGGTTTCATGTCATCCAAACCGTGCGCGCGCACACACACACACACACACACATCCCTGAAGTTGTGTGTGACTTTCAGGAGCACACACAAACACACACACACACACACACACACACACACACACACACACACACACACATCCCTGAAGTTGTGTGTGACTTTCAGGAGCACACACACACACACACACACACACACACACACACACACACACACAGACCTGTTTAAGTTTTTCCATAGAAAAGTGTGAGATGTTTATCTAGGTCTCTTATCTCACTCTTTATGCTCTCTGTCCCTGTCTCTGTCTCTTTCTTTCTCAATGTGCCAACTTTTGCCTGTAATGAAATGGAAAGTATGCATTTACCAGAAATGTAGGTTGCAGATGATTAGATTAAATAAATACATCTGTAACTAAGCAGTTTTCACTTGTTCACTATGTGTTCGTTGCAAAAAGAGAATCCTGACAATTTCCAAAGTGGTGTCATGTTATAGACATACGGTTTCTAGTGACTGATTACCACAAACAACCAGATGATGCCACACATGTTATTTATCGTGTAAATGTGGCATTCTGCAAATTTTTTTGCAAACATTCTGTATTGCACTGATGATGATTTTCATGTGAAAATGGAGCTTTGGTGAAGCAACTGCTGATATTTTACAAAAGCGAACACAGGAGTTTACATAGTCACCGGGGTGCAAATCAGAAACAACTTGATAAATTGATAACTAATTGATGTTTTGTCAATAAGAGTTTCCCTAATAATTGCTATTGGACTACAGTAGATAATGCGTTACATGAGATCAGACTGCTATATCCTTATTAATGATTTTTTATTTAATGATTAGTTCATGACTATCAGTGAATTAGGTAATGTTACCGTCGTTTCTTTATTAATGAGAATTTAATGTCACATTTCACAGTAGAAAAAAATACAGATACAAGCAAAAGTGCAAGAAAAAAAGCAGAACTGCTTCAGTTCCAGCGTGTTGTGCATGATGGCTCACTGTCATACTACAATGACTTGGGCACTTGAATATAACAGACACTTCATGTTATTAGTAACATGCACCTTTCCCAGTATGATCACATTTGTGTTTGAAAAAGGCTCATTAACCATTAACCAGCAATTAAAATCTTACTTTCAATGAGGGAGGTACAATTAAGTAAGTCAATGTAATAATTATACTTTTCTGTGGAAAAAAAACATATTAGAAATAAATTATTATTCAAAGCACATATGTTTAATGTCTTTAGAATGGGATCTTTTAGAATGTTGAAACATGTTATAAATCATTTGATGAAGATATTTTTAGACATATAGACATATCTGTGGAGGCAATCCTTTTTTTATGAATGCCTTTAAAATGTGTTGCTACATCTACTGTGTCTGTGCTTAAATGAGGTTATGTGGCCTGCATCAGTCTTGTCATCAGTTGTGACCTACAGTATCTTTTAAAGACAGGTTTGTCTGACCCAAATGATAATTGAGGTACTTTTTGATGGTTGCCTTAAAAAAATATATTTTTTATTCTTTAAATTATTAAATTAAACTGAGGTCCAAGGTGGGAATGAATAACACCCTGCAGAGAAGAGCCTGTGGGACACCCCCATCCATATCTTATCTTACTCAAAATCATGAAAGTCGTTTTCTCTTTTTCAACGTTTTCATGTCTTGAGAAGCAGCATGGCCGTACCACAGTTCCAGAATAAGACACGCTCGATTACCACCATACAGCAAACTTGCATGAGACTGACTGGAGATTACTTCAACAAATGGGGCAATGACCCGGATGGCAGGAGACCTGCAGCAGAGACTCCTGTTCAGACCAAATACAAT
The DNA here is from genome assembly GCA_036785175.1 of Eupleurogrammus muticus. Lineage (NCBI taxonomy): Eukaryota > Metazoa > Chordata > Actinopteri > Scombriformes > Trichiuridae > Eupleurogrammus > Eupleurogrammus muticus. Next base: position 7,542,172 of record JAYKQN010000006.1, read on the forward strand.
GCTGATGCACACAGCTCCAACTACAACGAAGAAAGAAGAAGAAGGTCTGCTGGATGGTAAATGTCTGTTCACTGGATGGAAGTGTTGGCAGCAGTGTCGTTTATTGCAACCAACCCTATGATACCATATAAATGCAAAACATGTCCCAGCAACTACTGAAACTCCAGAGCTGTTGGTGGTTCTGCTTCTGGTTTTGGTCCGAGTACAAACAAGCAACCAAAATGAGTACATCAACATGGGAGACATTAAAATGATGAATTTCCCAGGACTGTAGACCACTATTAGCTCTTGAAGTTAGGGTTTAGAAAACCTACTACAGATAGAAGCTCAAATTCATTTACATGAAATAAATGTTGCTTTTGGAGCTATTATTGTTATGTGATTAACTATTTACAATACCTGCAATTAATAAGTTAAGTTTTTTAATCAAGTCCCACAACTAATTTAAACTCAAAAGAGATAAATTAGAGAGTAAAATATAACAGTTCAACAATGAACTCAATCACTTCATAATTAAGCTCTATTTTTATTGAATCAATGATTAACAATATTTGAACTTTCGGGGATGTCTTGTCCTCTCTTCATACGGGAACATGGGATATGTGGTCATACACAACATGTTTCATATATGTTGCCTTATCTTGGCATGAATCAGCATGAATAAGTATGTGGTGGCTGTGACGGGGAGGGGGGGTGTTAAACTGTTAATGTGTCATTACCTGCTCATTTGCCTGTGATCTGACACTGAATCCTGCATATGTGGGTGAACTGACTATTTTGAAATATTGCACAGGAAGTCAGCTGACCTGTGTGGTGTGAGCAGGGCTCATGAAGGGGATGTTTGTGTGTCACAGTGGAAACATAGACCGGCAATATTGGTAAAATGCATAATGTTCTAACTCCCCCCTTCGCCAGTAGATCAAAATGGAGATGGATGACAGTGGAGAGACTGTGGGGGAGAGCCACACATACGGCAGGACGACGTGCGAAACTGTTTAGATGGGCAACCTGTTGGACTGTGGTGGGACGGAAAAAAAACTTGTGACGTTCAGTAGCACACCACAGACTTTCCCAAATACATGAGAAGGGAAAAATCAACTCTTCACTCCTACTTGTCTTTATTCTGGTCTTAGGTTGTGCTTCAATTTAGCTCCTTTTCAAAATAAAGTGTGTGATAACATGTGCTCATAAAAAGATTAAATGTCATTTGAGGTTTAATCTTAATTGCTGTGTACATTTGCACTCTAGGTCTAGAGGAGTAAAACAGCAAAGTAATGTTCCTTGTTCATCCCCTCGTTCATCAATATAAAGATCCGAACTAATGCAGACGTAATCATTGGAGATCGAGCCATAATAGATGTAGAAAAAAAGGTAAAGAATGCAACAACAACAAAAAACTCTTTCCTTTGAAAGTCTTTTGGTTGTCTTGTCTGTAACTGGCCACAGGTCTGATCCATTCAATGGAAAGTTGTGATGATGGTGGCAGTGTGGTGAGGTACGATGTAGCAGTGTGTTGCATACCAGAATTCTACCTTTCATCTTCACTTGCATTTTTCTTTTAGTTTTGATTCTCAGAAAAAGAAAGTCTTGTCAAAACACCTAAACAGCAACCTTGTTTGTACCACCGTTTGTTGGGTTGTTGGAAAAAATGTAAAGGTCATGGAAGTGTTTGAACAGGCAAACTAACAAAAATAGTTTCATTATTTACCCTAGAGCTGTGTATTTGATAAAAGATTCCATCCAGCCATTGTCCACACCCATTCATTCCTCTCTACGGTCTGCTGGAGCCTATCACAGTGTACTTCCAATGAGAGGCAGACACACCCCAGACAGGTTGTAAGTCTACCATGGGTACCCACACACACCTTTCACTCACACACTCACACCTACCGGCAATTTAGAGGCAGCCCTGTGCCACCATACCAAAGGATTCTTCCAGTAAATTAGGCTTACTTAAATATTGGAAAAGGATAGAGCTAGTCGCCCATATGATTACTGGGAGAGGTTTTGATCATTCTAATGATTCCTCCTGTTTGTCTTCTAACAATGTGAGTGATGGGGGACAAAATCCACATTTTCTTCTTGTGCATGCATTTACTTATCTGAAGATAAGAAAGAAAAACAGTTCAGTATTATTCAATAACAAATAAAATGAATTCAAATAAATGATTTGTCTTTTGTCTTTTTTGTAAAAATCCCTATTTAGTGTTTTCTTCTTGAAATGGAAGTATGGTGACAAAAGGAACAGGTACAGAATGTGGAAGGAGATCTAAGGATTTCACTATTCAGTAAGATTTCCTGAAGACATAGTCCCTTTACATTTTGCAATGCAGGTTTCAGTTCATTTTAATTACACACTAATCAAATGTAACACAGGACTAAACTTTACTATATTTGTTTCCATTCACATATACTACTAATAGTTGTTATGAATGAAGAGAAGATGAATTTGTCTATGTGAACATCCACCTTTGAAAATGTTTTCCACAATCATGACATTCAGCAAAGTTATTTCAAGCTTTACTCCAGTGTCCTTGTAGTTTGTAGATGTGTATTTATCTCTATTTATTACTATAGTATGACCTTTTTGGGTGACACAGAAAAGTGTGACCGTTTTGAGCGACATGACCTTTTTTAACAACATACTATAGTATGACCTTTTTTGAGCGACATACTATAGTATGACCTTTTTTGAGCGCCATACTATAGTATGACCTTTTTTGAGCAACATACTATAATATGACAATTTTTGAGCAACATACTATAGTATGACCATTTTTGAGCGACATACTATAATATGACCTTTTTGGAGCAACACAGTATTTTATGACCTTTTTTGATCTAAATAGTATATTATGACCATTTTTGAGCGACATACTATAGTATGACCTTTTTGGAGCGACATACTATAGTATGACCATTTTTGAGCGACATACTATAATATGACCATTTTTGAGCAACATACTATAATATGACCTTTTTGGAGCGACATACTATAGTATGACCATTTTTGAGCGACATACTATAATATGACCTTTTTGGAGCGACATACTATAGTATGACCATTTTTGAGCGACATACTATAATATGACCTTTTTGGAGCGACATACTATAATATGACCTTTTTTGGGCGACATACTATAGTATGACCATTTTTGAGCGACATACTATAGTATGACCATTTTTGGGCGACATACTATAGTATGACCTTTTTTGAGCGACATACTATAGTATGACCATTTTTGAGCGACATACTATAATATGACCATTTTTGAGCAACATACTATAATATGACCTTTTTGGAGCGACACACTATAATATGACCATTTTTGAGCGACATACTATAATATGACCTTTTTGGAGCGACACACTATAGTATGACCATTTTTGAGCGACATACTATAGTATGACCATTTTTGAGCGACATACTATAATATGACCTTTTTGGAGCGACATACTATAGTATGACCATTTTTGAGCGACATACTATAATATGACCTTTTTGGAGCAACATACTATAGTATGACCATTTTTGGGCGACATACTATAATATGACCTTTTTTGGGCGACATACTATAGTATGACCATTTTTGAGCGACATACTATAGTATGACCATTTTTGAGCGACATACTATAGTATTACCATTTTTGAGCGACATACTATAGTATGACCATTTTTGAGCGACATACTATAGTATGACCATTTTTGAGCTACATACTATAGTTTGACCATTTTTGAGCGACATACTATAGTATGACCTTTTTTGAGCGACATACTATAGTATGACCATTTTTGAGCTAAATACTATAGTATGACCATTTTTGAGCTAAATACTATAGTATGACCTTTTTTGAGCGACATACTATAGTATGACCATTTTTGAGCGACATACTATAGTATGACCATTTTTGAGCTAAATACTATAGTATGACCATTTTTGAGCTAAATACTATAGTATGACCTTTTTTGAGCGACATACTATAATATGACCTTTTTGGAGCGACACAGTATTTTATGACCTTTTTTGATCTAAATAGTATATTATGACCATTTTTGAGCGACATACTATAATATGACCATTTTTGAGCAACATACTATAATATGACCTTTTTGGAGCGACATACTATAGTATGACCATTTTGGAGCGACATACTATAATATGACCTTTTTTGAGCAACATACTATAGTATGACCATTTTTGGGCGACATACTATAGTATGACCATTTTTGAGCGACATACTATAGTATGACCATTTTTGAGCGACATACTATAGTATTACCATTTTTGAGCGACATACTATAGTATTACCATTTTTGAGCGACATACTATAGTATGACCATTTTTGAGCGACATACTATAGTATGACCATTTTTGAGCGACATACTATAGTATTACCATTTTTGAGCGACATACTATAGTATGACCATTTTTGAGCGACATACTATAGTTTGACCATTTTTGAGCGACATACTATAGTATGACCTTTTTTGAGCGACATACTATAGTATGACCATTTTTGAGCGACATACTATAGTATGACCATTTTTGAGCGACATACTATAGTATGACCATTTTTGAGCGACATACTATAGTATTACCATTTTTGAGCGACATACTATAGTATGACCATTTTTGAGCGACATACTATAGTTTGACCATTTTTGAGCGACATACTATAGTATGACCTTTTTTGAGCGACATACTATAGTATGACCATTTTTGAGCGACATACTATAGTATGACCATTTTTGAGCTAAATACTATAGTATGACCATTTTTGAGCGACATACTATAGTATGACCTTTTTTGAGCGACATACTATAGTATGACCATTTTTGAGCGACATACTATAGTATGACCATTTTTGAGCTAAATACTATAGTATGACCTTTTTTGAGCGACATACTATAGTATGACCATTTTTGAGCTAAATACTATAGTATGACCTTTTTTGAGCGACATACTATAGTATGACCATTTTTGAGCTAAATACTATAGTATGACCTTTTTTGAGCGACATACTATAGTATGACCATTTTTGAGCTAAATACTATGGTATGACCTTTTTTGAGCGACATACTATAGTATGACCATTTTTGAGCTAAATACTATAGTATGACCATTTTTGAGCTAAATACTATAGTATGACCATTTTTGAGCGACATACTATAGTATGACCTTTTTTGAGCTAAATACTATAGTATGACCATTTTTGAACGACATACTATAGTATGACCATTTTTGAGCGACATACTATAGTGGGACCTTTTTTGAGCTAAATACTATAGTATGACCATTTTTGAGCGACATGCTATAGTATGACCATTTTTGAGCTAAATACTATAGTATGACCATTTTTGAACGACATACTATAGTATGACCATTTTTGAGCGACATACTATAGTATGACCATTTTTGAGCGACATACTATAGTATGACCATTTATGAGCTAAATACTATATTATGACCTATGACTCCTGTTTTCTGCTTCCACCTTTCTTTTCTTTTGCAGTTTGGAACATGCCATTTATGTTTGAAATGTGATCTCGTAAATCACAGACAGACAAAAAAATACTGACCTAATGTTCCTGCTTTACTGTCTTGTCATAGCATGGCAATTTATTACACTTGAAACAACAACAATAATAATAATAATAATAATAATAATAATAATAATAATAATAATAATAATAATAATAATAATAATAATAATAATAATAATAATAATAATAATAATAATAATAATAATAATATTAATAATAATAATACATTTTGCTTGGTCTGGATGGCATTGAGTTTGGATCCGTACGTGGCCCCCGCTCTGCCAGTTGAGTAAGTCTGCTCTACATGAATAAAATTGACTTGACTCTACAGACCGAACACATTTGATTAAAGTCCAAGAGATTGTGTGTGCTTGATGGAAAATACTGTGTGTGTGGGTGGGTTGGTACAAATAGAGAGATAAAGAATAAAAATAGAAACATATATAAATGACGCAGAAGCTGAAAACTCCCTTCAGGAAAGGAAGATGATCTTCCTCGAGCCTAAAACATCATGCCAACTGTGGCTTCTTGGACCAGCTTATCACTCAACAAATGATTTCATCATCTGAACATGTTTTGTCTACAGAGGAATTATTTTTGTGCATTTTTTTTTCCTGAAATAAGGTCACATGCTGATCCAGCAGAAGGGGAGTGTTGATCACTCCAACTATGATCTTGATCTTGTAGAGGTTTCCACTGTCAACTATTGACTATAATCAATCCATAAACAACCAACTCATTTGGACCCACAATGTGAGAGATCAACATAATGAAACTACTAGGCATCCAGCCAGCAGGTAACGTCAGCAGAAACACAACAAAAAAATCCCTGACATGCAGTTCTAGTCCAACTGGTCTGTTCAATGCAGAAGTAGCTTTTCTATCTATTGCATTATCTGGGTGTTTTAGTCCGACTTTATTTGATGTCAATTGATTAACATGTTTACATGTTCTTTAAAAGTCTGGTTTCATTCAGACTGACGCAATAATTACATATTTTTTTAAATGTCATGTAAATGTACTGAGTCAAACATGTTTAAATATTAAGACAATGGGTATAGGGTTCATGCATTGGAATATGTTCTTTCTGTATCTCTTCTTATCCCCATCTCTAGACCAGAGGTGGAAAACCTTGTGGCCCAGGGGTCACAATGAGTTTTGAGCAGATGAACATGTAAGAAGTAACATAAATTATGTATAAAAGACATTACCTAAAAAGTAAGAATACTTAGATTTAACTATGGTGGGGATATGGGTCACCTTTTTTTTTACTAATGCAACAAAGTTTGGTATCGACTTGGTTGTAGCAATTCTCAGGCAGATCTGACATGTGCATCAGTTACCTGGGCAGAGCTGAACGACACCAGCATCTCTTTATTCAGCATAGTCTTTATTATGCATCCTCCTTTATTTCTCTCTTTTCTGTTTTTACTGAGACATGTATGTTTGATGATGATGATTGACTATATATGCATGCTGTGTTTACTGCCTGTAAACCTCAAGAAGCGCAGCTACTATGGTGGCAAATAAATAACTACAATGTGTGTGGGTGGAAGGGTTCACTTACCAATTGCTGTAACACTAAAGCCAGTTTGGTAATGTTTAACTGTATACTCATATTTTGTGTCATGAATTGAAATGTGTTTTTCTCCTTCTTTCTGTAAGCCATATTTCTTAATAGAATTCCAGACATGCCAATTTTGATCAGTGTCTGAGATAAATTCCAGTGAGTTATTGTTATAATGAAGTAAATAGGTTCCCAAATTTACTTTTTTACAGTCATTAACCTCTTTTTTTCTCTGAACTGCATGCCATTACTATGTATGTGTGGTGTGTCCCGTTATGTAGGAGAGAGTTGTGCTCCAGGACGACAACATTTACAGTGGAGATGTTGCAGAAAACCACTCAACCTTGTTGGAGGTCACTGAGCATCTTCTCCTCTGTGTGTGTGTGAGTGTGTGTGTGTGTGTGTGTGTGTGTGTGCGTGTGTGTGTGTTTAACGTTGTAGGTCACTTAAACCTGACACTAACTCTTCCTGTTGCCTGTCGCCTTCCCTTTTGCTGCTAATATGCGGGAGGGAGGATGAGACTCCCTAGAGCAGCGTCAGCAACCCAAAATTTTGAAAGAGCCATACTGGACCAAAAAAACAAAAAACAAATATGTCTGGAGCCGCAAAAAAATTAAAAGCTTGATAATGAAAGCAACACATGCTGTGTGTATCTACATTAGCTATAATAGCCTGCTATCAAAATGACTAAGTAGGCTACAAAATGAGCCTTCACGATTAAATGTGTGTTTTCGCTGTAGAGAATGACGCACCACGTGACTACACTGTTGTACGAAGCTGCCTCACGTTTAACTTCATTACAATATTAATGAATTATGCTTCATTGCTTTTGATGAAATTAAAGAAATCCAATGAGGAAATCCAATTTTTTGACGTCATTCATTCAGAATAGAACGTGCATAACGTGCCCCTTATCTGGGCAATGAAACACAGCCTGCATTTATCAAAATAAAATAGCCTTTTGAAAAGATAAAGTATATAAAAACAAATTATTACAGTTTAAGTTGGATTTCTGTGCAAATGCCAAGCAAGTCAGTGCAGGGGTGAAGCACAGTAATATCCTCTTCTCCTTTGGCATGAAAAACCACCAAAACCTCAATCCCGACTGGGTACTCAGCTGAAAATGTAGAATGATTTTCCTGGAAATGTGTGTCGCAGGTTATAACTCAAATCTACATTGACCGAAATGTTGACATTTAATATTTAATCCAAACACTTTTTACACCATTGGAAAATGTTGGGAATGTTTGTCCTCCTATGGAAAACAAAAAAAAATATATTTACCTCCCCCACTTTTTTTTTTTTTACATTTTCAACATTTTTGAAAAAGCTTGTTTTGCAGTGGTTTGATAATCTTTCCATTTTTATTTGCATAATAAATCTGAATGGGCAAAGTGAACATAGAGGATAGTGAAAGACGTGTAACTTCAAATATTGCGTCATGATGTAGACAGACACACCCTTGGAACCGATAGATCACCTGTATTTAAACTTTCACTTCCTCACTAAATAAAACAGCCCACACATCCAGTAATAGTCTGGAGGACAATGTGGGTGTAAAAGTGAGTTTCAGCGTTCTCGTTTCATGCTGAGATGAGGAAACAGGTTGGTATCAGAGTTTCATTTGATTTTCATAAACAAGTGCAGCATCCAACAGAATATAAGCAGGGAGTACAATAATGTTTAATTACACATCTCTCTATATATTTTATTCCCCTCCTCCCACCTGAAATGCATTAGCATTGGCTCCAGCAGACACAAACCCTACTGACTAAGCAGGTATAGAAAATGAATGACTGAATGAAAAAATAATTTATAGTAATTTTATTTATTTATTTTTCATGATCTCATATCATTTAAGAAATGTTACATACTTATTTTGTATCATTAGAACATTAACCCAGAGCTGTCAGCATACGATATTTCTCTAAAGTCTTTTAATTCTTTACTGGCTGTTTTAATTACTGGTAATTGTATTTATATAATCATTCATACTCTACACATATCTAGAAATCCCAAAAGAGCTATGTTCATTTTACATTGTAATAATCATAAGATCCAAATGGGTTAAAACAATATAACACACAATACATGTAATTCAATGTACTCACAGAAATTAGCAAAAAAACATATTATTGGATTGAAAAACAGCTTTAAGAGTGAAAGTGTCATTTGTAGTTATGTTACAAGGCATGGAATGGTCCTGAGTAAAAACACTTATGATTCACACATTATACTTGCTGAAACACTGGACTCACCCAGGTATGCCAAATTATTGTATTTAGCCAAATTGTAAGTAAGTTTGTAAATAAAGTAATTGAGAATGGAGCATTCTGAAAATGTGTTAAAGGACCATTTAGAGAATATGACGACCAAATCTGATAAAATTAGAAAATGTGAGTTATAGCTTTTAAAATGTAAAACTTTCAAACTTTAAGAATATAGTCCCCCAGAAAAAAAACAGTAAAATTACAAGGCTTTAGAACCAGGATTATACTGTATGTACAGTATGTTAATAAGGCACAACACAGCTAAAATAAATAAAATCATTCATATACACTTAGGAATTTCATAATTTTAACAGTGTTTATTTATTTTTCAATAACGTTTTTACCATTTTTTTTAAATTTTATTTAAAAGTAAGTTGTAATTATAATATCAGTTAATGGTAAAAGCATGTTGTGAGTCTTAAAGTTATGAGACATCTCAGGGCCCTTAATAAAAATACTGTATATGTTTCAAGATAAATGAACAGCTTCACCTGATCGAACTTTAATTTTGAATGAATCTACACGAGAGAATTTTTACTAGTCAATGCTCATCCACGATTGTATGAATAAACTTCAGTTACGAACGTAAACAGTTATCAGAGATCATATTCACAACTGTAAAATACTCATCTAGAGCAACAGGTCAGGACGTAGCACATAAAAACAAAATGTCCTCACAGCAAATCGTGTTGTTTAAACCAGTTTGATCAGCAACAGAGTTGGTAGACATGGAAGAGGCTTTCCGTGCATTCAGACCTGAAGTAGATGCTTATTCTGCTGTTAGTAACCAGTGTGACGTCTTTGAAAAAGAAGATCTGGTCTTTGCTCTGCTTCTTTTCGAGGGTCCTGTAGCTACCACCGATGCTATAGTTGAGAATAACATCTTCGCTGACGATGTTTGACATCTTCACCCATCCGTAGATCAAATACGTTGCGGCTTTATCCGCAGTGAAGATGTCGTATCTTCCCGTTTCATCGCTCTCTACGGACGAAACGAGAAGGTTTCCCATCAGCACATCAAGAGTGTATCAGGAATGTTTGAAGCCAGTGAAATAAAAGCTGCCGCCTACCTTTCAGCCTGTGGGTTATGTTGACTTTTGTTGTCTTGCTTTCAGCATCCTACAGGCAGAAAGATTGATTAGATACAGGCCAGCATGTACAACCTGCAGAAGTACATCAGCTGACACGGTGGCTTTAGGAGACGTCCCTGCAGTGTCCTGGTGAGTTTCCCACCTGTTTGCATGACGGCGTAAACCTGAGAACATGGAGGATGAAGCCCGCCACCAAAGCTACAAGGACCAGGCCCATCACCGATGACAGAACAACCAAATACTTGAAGCGGCGCCGGTGTCGGGCAGGCGGATCTGTGGCTCGACGAGAAGCGCCGGCCTCCGCCTCATCCCCCAGAATCCTGTTCTCCTCCTGTCCCGCTTGATTCAGCTCCATGACACAGGCTGGCATCTTTGTACAGGAGATTGGCTCTTTGCTCCTTAATATAGCCTGCATGTGTCTTCCCACACACTATCAGAGACTGTGGGAATCCCACACGCAGTAGCTCCCGCCTCCTTGCCATAAAAAAACAAAGTGAAAGGGAATCCCTCGACAGCCTTGCAGGCTTCGCTCAATGACTTCACTTTTTCATCCACAGGTCTTATCAGCATGTGCTAATAGGGCCTTTGCAGCGACTTACTTTTCCTGTTAATCATTTGTTTGACTGACATCATTGTCTTCAAAAATCTGTGGAATATAAATAAATTAGTATTAGATACCACAGGTATTTGGGTCTTTATTGACTCTAACACTGACATTGAGGAGACATGGGTACGGAAAGTGCTTCCTGGCAGTGAGTGATTCTTTAAAGAAAAAGTCCCAGCATGCATAGTTATACTTCAAATAAGGATCTACTCCCCAAACAGCATGGGGCTGTAGACAAAAACATCAGAATTAAAGGCACAGCTTGACCCAACAGTGGGTAGTCAGTACGCTTAGTGGACAGAAGTAAAACCAGAAGAGTCGGGAACTTAAAGTCAAGTGTGTGTTTTATGAAGGGTTTATAAAACATGCATGACAGCTCTGAACGTGTACAACCCGTGTTGGTGGCTTGCTGAAGTGATGGAATAGAAAGTTTGTATCAGTCAGTGTCCAGCAGCTTGAGGAGCCACGCTGACGTTTAATGGCCACTGGAGCATTTCACACATTCCTACTTTAGTTTCCTAAGTTGCTTTTCCTCTTGCAAGAATTAATGCTGATTCTGTCCGGAAAGACAAAAACTACAGAGCTAACAGCTTCTACACACTTATCTCAGGTGTCAGGTGTTCTGATTTTCATCTTCCCACTTCAATGTATTAAAAAAACATAGAGAGCTAAAGGTGATTCACAGTATTTAGTTTTATGTAGTTATAGTGGACACAGTGTAAGTGAACGTGAAGCACGTGTTGTTTTCACATTCACATGTTTATCTGTTTGTGGAACCTGTTTCACTTGACTGCCAACAAACAAACACACTCTGTGTGTGTGTGTGTGTGTGTGTGTGTGTTTCAGTCTACCTTTTAATCTTGGCCCTTTTGCTCAATAAGTGTGTGGGCTGTAGTGCTCTGCCCACACAAAACCATGACAAGCTCTTGAATGAATACACACACACACACACACACACACACACACAAGTATTATCGTATATAGATAAAAATGTAAGATGTCTGGACTGTGTAAACAGATGAGAGCATTGTCTGTGTGTGTGTGTGTGTGTGTGTGTGTGTGTTGCCCATTACATTTACAGATGTGGCTTTGTTTCAAACAGAATATCTTAGGTTCTGCGCTACACAGTGAGTTTACTTCCTCATTTTCCACAGTTGCAGCTCAGTGCCGACATGAGCATTTGTCAAGTGTTGTATCGTCGACCATTTTCTTTCAATACATTTTTGTACAGGTACATACAGGTGTTAGTTCTGTGTAAGAAGATGAATCGGTAGAAAACACAACACCCAAGGTCAGTGAGCTTTGGTTAATATATCTGTAAAGACTAACTAAGACTTTAACTACCTTTTAAAGGGATATTTATATGAATGAAATGATATAAATATTTCACAGCCAAGCATAGTCAATATAGCACAAGAATAAATTATATCAGATATATGATATTATCAAATAGGTTTAAGTTTATGTTGTCAGGATGGATCTTTAGCTTCTAGATGAAACTGTAATAACGCTGCATGATATTCTACACAAATCTTCTACAGTTGGAACTGCTGGTAAAGACTATGTTGGTTTATTTCTCAAACCTAAAGGGATTTTCCCAAAAACTCAACTCAGTCATCAAGTTTCATCACCCAAACAAACCCCACCGGAGCCTCCCTCTCATGTTCAAGGTTAAAGTCAATTTTATTGTCAATTTCATCACATGCACTCGATATAAAAGGAATCGAAACTGCGTTTCTCACTGTCCTGTGCGTTTCACATGTACAACAACATTAAGGTGCAGATGTGCAAGGAGAGACAATCCTAAGACTAGATTCTTAACACTAGAGAAGTGCCGTTTCTTAAACTAAGAATGAAAACCAGGCATGACAGGACAAGACGTGAGGACAGGCTATGAAAAGACAAATCCAACAACACAACACTGACCGTCCCAGCTGTGTAAATGTCCTTGGGTAATAAAACATGACGTATCCACACATGTTCAGCACATTTATGGTGTTACATTTTATATATATGTATATTTTTTTATTTCCCTGGTGGGCAAGGGGTGTTTACTTTTATATTCTAGTTTATAATAACTTTCGTCCTTATCACCTTCAGACGTGTTTTACTTTGGCACTTAAAGGAATTCATGCAAAAATAAAACTAAAGATGCACTGAAATTCGTTTGATTTTTATTTAAAAGTGTTTACTTGAGATTTTTGTAAGCTATAACAAACACACTGAGAAGAATAATGAAAATAATCATTATAATAATCACATATCTGAAAGACAGCCATTAAACAGGAGTCAAATGAATGCGTAACCATATATGGCCTTTATACCGGATTCTGGTTCTTTTATCAAGTGACAAAAACAAAGCTGGAAGAAAAAAGCCCCAGATAGCCTCTCAACACATCTCTATTTGATGTGTTTATTTTAGCCATGGTTCAGAGTTGAGCAAACCTTTTGTTTCCCCGTTGCTTTGTTCTACTCTTGGGCCTCATGTCATGATTTCATTTCTTTGTTATTCTCAGAATTACATCTAGTTACAAAGAGTTGTTGTGTGAGTCATTTCGGGAGGGACCTCTGCTCTTTAATCAGACCTTTTAAGGCATGTTAAGGTACAAAGGCAAATACCATTTTTTTGGAATGGATCCACAGTCTCCAGATTCATCATTATCACTGGCTCGCATTGGAAAACATTTTTAACGCTTTTATTAACCGGCTTCATCCAGGTTTGGTGGAGGTGCTGCAGGAGGAGCAGCCTGGGTGGAGGTGAGCTTCTGTGTCACGCAACGTTGACTTTGAAACTGTCAAATGAATCGAATCAGAATCATGACATAAGAGGTTTCATGTGCGCTTCTGTGCATGTTCTGTGTGGCAGAGGTTATAGGAGCAGTATCAGCACGGCTGTTCAGAGTTCAGTCCTTACAGGAAGTCTAGGAATAAATCAACCTCATGTCAACATTTGACGAACGCGTTGTTTCAGGCTCCTTCTGAGCCTCGAAACAGGTGAAAACACTGTTTAAAACTGCACGTACGTAAGGCTAAACTGCTAAAAAGCTCAAATCTGTCGAATGATTGACTCACCAAAGGTCACAAGACAATATAAAACATTTTAACCAATATAAAAAAATATGACATTATGACATCTGTACCTAATTTAAACCAGTTCACAGTCAGGGTTAGGGCTACATGTTAGATATTTGAGTGTGTTTGTGTGAGAATATTGAGCTCTACACTGCAATGCAAGTACAAGAGTGTTGTGTAACACTTCCAGAGCTTTTGGCTGCGTTTCCCGGCAGAGGTGTGGGTTTTAAAACAAGTTATAAACAAGTGTGTTTGCTTAAAATAAGAGTAAAGGATGTAGCCCATTTATAGTCCTATGCATCGTGGATATTCACTCGAGAGAGTTCATGATTACTGTATCCACTGAAAGTGTTATCAAAACCCAAGGGTCGGAAAATCCGGCTTCGCTGCGGCTGAGATAAAGCAGGAAGCAGCAACTGAAACCTGAGTTTCTCAATGATCTGCCTGAGTAAAACAAGGTCTACGATCATGGTCACTGCACATGGCTCAGGGTGCACACAACGAAGCTTTTTGTCACCTTTCTGCACGTTACAGGTGATCACCATCCATAGCTTTTACATTTATAATGCACGCATTTTTCCATGTGCAAAAGAGGAATCCCGCTGACCTTTGAGCTCACTGTTAAATCATTTACCCGAGTGACGTACTTTAGAGTAACAAAAAAAAAAAAGAGAATCACCTTGTGCCCATTCATATCTCAGTGAGCACATGACACCATGAACCTGACTCTGCAATACTAGCTGACAGTGGGTGTTCAGACTATGCTGCTGCTGCTGCAATTTTTCCAGACTGTCCAAAAATAAACCTGTGATATGGCTGTTTACTCACAATCAAACTGGAACCGGTTCCTTGAACCTGGCTTTTTTACATTTTTTTTTAAAGCCTGTTTGTTCTCGTGCAAAAACAGGTTTTTCATGCAAATGTATATGTTGTTCTATTATTCAAGCAGAGCCATCTCAACGGTGAATTCAGATTTTCAGTTTTTTTTTTTATTTATTTTTGGAAGTCTGAACTGAAGCAGACTCCTCCAAGGCCAATATCACCAAAGCACAACAATTCGCGTCAAAACAACAAGCGCGATTACAGACGAGCAACACTGCAGCCGTCCCGTTCAAAAATGAACCTGTCAAGATGTCACGTGATAAGAAACGGCTTCTGATGCAATCCTCTTTCACTTTTGTTCGAGCAATAGTTACGTTCCGATGATGATGATGATGATGATGAAACTGGAGTCTCAGACACAGAGAGAGTGAGTGAGAGCAGTAAACGGGGAAGAGAATCACGTTGAAAGGAGGAAACCGGTTTTAATGAAAGATTCATGTGACCAGTGCTGAAGCTTACAGGAGGTAGCTGTGCTGTGTATTCCCTGGATGATGAGACGGCAACATCCTGTGTCACGTTCATAGTAAACTGTGGCAGGAGAACTGTCACACACAGTCAAACAAAAGAGGTGTGTTTGTTCTGCTCATTATGTAACCACTTACACCATCACTGATACGACATCTACTTTTAAACACACTATCGCTGCCGTGTTATTTCAATGTTTGATCAATTACATGAGATTGTTTAGTTCAGATCGGAACCTGCAAATATTACAGCAGACTTAAAAAAAAGGATTACTGCACATTATCGATTCACAAAAATAGTGAGGGCTGTAGCTACCACACTTGTTTCAGGGGATTTTTAGACTTAGTGTGTATTTAACCTTTAGGCCAATAAGTCAATATAATAATGAAGTCACACCAGTTCACACCAGGAGTTGCTTTGAAACAGCATTAGAGATCTGAATGTTGGAAAATCCACATTACAGAAAATACACTTTGACAAAAGTGAAAGTATATTCATCCATCCATCCATTGTCTTCCGCTTATCCGAGGCCGGGTCGCGGGGGCAGCAGTCTAAGCAGGGACTCCCAGACTTCCCTCACCCCGGACACGTCCTCCAGCTCCTCCGGTGGGACCCCAAGGCGTTCCCAGGCCAGCCGAGAGACATAGTCCCTCCAGCGTGTCCTGGGTCTTCCCCGGGGCCTCCTCCCGGTGGTGAAAGTATATTAATTAAATTAAATATTTAAAAGTCCAATAATTCTGTATTTCTAAAGTCCTGGCTATGGCCCTGCTTAACAGTTGGTTCTGCTTTCAATAAGTCACTTTATGATTTTTATGCACATTTGTATATTCCACTTTTTTTTTTTTTTAAATCATCAAAGAAAATCAACCAATCAATCAATCAATTACAACAAATATAATCAAGAAAACACACAGAGACACACAGACGGGTGACATATCACCACAGCACAGTGGTGGGAGCACCGTGAGCCCAGATACAATCAAAAGAGCAAAAAAAAAAAAAAAATCACCGGCTCTTACTCAACATGGACGAATCACAACCTGTCCGGCAGCATGTCAGCGGAAGGGGGGTACAGGAGCAAATGCACCGACAACAAATACATTCATTAGGTACTACATAACTTGGTACTATTATAGTGAAATAAAGTCTACAAAAGAACAGTAAATAACCTATTTTATATGTTAGAAATACAAGGTGCAAACAGCTGAGCAAAAGATCTAAATCTGTAACACTCAGCAGCCTAAATACAGGCAGGAGGGTTTTTTACCTTATTCAGAACAGCAAACACGTAGCATGTTTTCTGAGTGTGAACTGCTCCTCTGGTGGAAAAGTTACCAAGTACCATTTTAAATAATTCTCACTGAAGTTCAAAACCTTTCAGAGGAGACAAGGATCCCGACTAAATAAAAGAGCTGAAACCCTCAGTCAATTCAAGGAGAATTGTTGATACTTGTTTTACATTCAACATTATAATAAAAAATGAATTTTCTTGCTTTTTGAAAAGTTTGCCCGACAAACAAAAAAAACAAACAAAGCTATTCTGAAGACATCACCTTGGCCTCTAGGGGAAGATCCTTCTTTCCAATCAACATTCAATTAATAATAACATTGAAAACAACTGTTACTTGCAGCCATAGCCACCAGAGCTCCGTTGGCCGAGGTAACGAACAGCACGAGTCCTGCCGTGAGTGTGAGTCCTACTTAGTGTGTTTTCTCACAGCGGCAGACCAACGCAGGTGCTCAGCTCCCTTCCTCATAGTCTGCTTCGTTCTTCATTATTTTTTTTGCCAGCGGTCAAAACTCGCACCTATTTCCCAGCAGACAGTTCAGGCCCACTGTCGTACTCGTGATCTTGAACCGTGAATCTCTGGAGAACAGGCGCAGCGCGGCCTTCTTGGCCACGCTGAGGTAGACGGTGCCGTGCAGCTCCCTGCAGGCCTCCTCACGGGAGCCTGTCAGGGTGAAGCTGATGAGCGTCTCCTTCCCCTCCAGCTGCAGCTTCAGGACGGCGCTGCTCTTCTCATTGTTCAGGCTCTTGAAGCAGACTTTCATGTACAGAACATAGGGTCCATTGCAGTTGGTGGAAATATTTGTCCCGTTAGCCAGCCCCATCATGTGGCTGGTGGAAACGCTGGAGGACTCCAGTGTTGTTTCGGAGTTCGCTGCGACGACTGGAAGAGGAACAGAGAGGAGAAAGTGGTGGAAAGTGGTTTGGCTTTCTGTGAAACTCTCTAAGCGGTCTCTCATTTTCAATATGAGTGGTGGACGAAAAAGATGAAGACCCGAAACATTATGTTCCAGTTACTCACCAGGATTGACTTGAAACTCTATGTGTGCATCCTTTTCGGGACCAGAGCTCTGTTGGGAAAACAGAGAAGGATTAAATGGTTTTGCTTTATTATTACTATTATTATTGCCCCTCCTGCTTTCCTGTTTCACTTGGACCTTACGATAATTACGCTAACGGCTATGTGCATGATGACGTTATAAATGCTGCTCAGCACCAGTGTTTGGTTGAAAGGTCACACAGCTCTGCTCTGCTGTGGTGTGAAAACAGGCAGGGAAAGTCTCACAGCGGCATGATTAATAACTGTAGCGAGAGCAACATCACAGCCCGAATGTAGAACACGTTAGTCATTAAAATCATCTTCATACAGTAAGTACATAGAGATTGTGTCATCCACGTCGCTTTTCACTTTTAAAGCGAGCAATTTCTGTAGGTCTGCTAGATGCTGCTCAAACTGACAACGGATTCATATGTGACTCTAGATTTGAGATTGAAAACCACAAGTGAATATGAGTCTTTTGAACAGGCTTAAATGAGGCTCATATTAGATCACAGACCAACATTTATTAGGATTTTTGCTTTTTATCATGGAAAGTGTAATTCTGTTATTATACATGAATGATGAACTAGTGAATCCATTTACTAGTAAACTAATCAAGTTCAGAGCAAACAAGGGAACATACAGTAATCTCCAGCTAATTGTGTCATAAAGACAGAACTGAAAGTCCAACCGCAGTGAAAGTGGATGACTAAAGTGCCATCATGATGCTTTCAACGTTTAGGATTTTATGTAGAATATCTACATAATGTTTTTTTTTCTTCTTAATTTTTCCCCAAACACTACTTCCAACATCAGAGTTAGGATGCCGTTACATTCTGTGGTTTTATTTCATGGCTTGTGTCTGCCTCCTCCTGGACTGAATGTATGCCTCACACACGGAATGAATGAAATAAAGCTGCATATCATTCACAGCAGCAACAGAAGGAAGAAAATGATTGAAATAATTAATAACAATTAATTCAAATCTGAAAAAGAAGTTGCAATGATGCATCTGAGCATCCGCTGGATTATTAGATCCACTCAAATACTCATTCATCCATGTAGAAAGGTTTATTTTTTATTTCTAAATTAGCACTTTCAGAAATCCCTAAAATTAAAAAGCAAAATACTTGACATTGAAAAAGGATACGCTGAGGCACAGAAAAGTCAGGTAAAGTCAAGAGAACACACACATGTCCCTGCTACTCACCAGGTAAACGCAGAACGTGACCAGCAGACATGCCACCACCAGCACGTTCTGCAGCACCACGACCACCGCCAGCTTCTCCACGCGCCTCCTGCGGCCGACCACGCGCCGCCCCGCAGCCTCAGCCTCAGCATCAGCATCAGCCCGCATCCTCGTCCTCCTGCGGTGCAGCAGCGCTCTGTGCGCCCGGCGGGAGCTGCGGCGCTTTTTACGCGAAGGCTTAAAGGTGAAAGGAGGGGAGTGACTGGAAAGAAACTGCTCGAGATCTGCGCGTTAATGTGCGTGTGCGTGTGGGTGGGGGGTTGTAGGGCGCTCTCGTGCAGACACACACACACACACACACACACACACACACACACACACACACACACACACACACACACACACACAAACACGAGCCCGAGAGAATCAGGAGTGAAACCTTCGCATCTGGAGCTGGCTGCAGCTCAGACTTCATTCACTGTCTCTGTTGCGATAATAACACGAGGGCGTGTAGGGAGACGACGAGACATGAACCGCACAATCTGCCACAGACGGTCACGTGACCGTCCCTTCGGCTCATCCACGGCGGCGTGCGTCAGGGACGCAGAAAGTTCTACGCGCGTAAAAGTGGAGAGTTGGAACTGTTGCGCACTTTTAACGTATCCATCCGCAAACTACACGAGTCCATCACATCCAGAGACCAGAGGAACGAAATGTATTTAAGTCCAAGTGAAAAGTAACATGTTGTGGGAGTGTATAGAGGCCCATTCCCAGCAGCCATCACTCCAGTGTTCTGATGGTCCATTGTGTTTCTAATGATTAGAAAACCCTTGTGTGATTATGTAAATGATTATTTAGAATTTTATCAATGTCTTGACTGTATTTTCTATTCATTTTGCAACTCATCTGATAAATAAAAGTGTGACCGTTTCATGGAGAACACTAAATTGTCTGGGTGACCCCAAACTTTTGAACCTCAGAGAATCTACATTGCCTGTCTCTTATTGTTTTTACCCAGGTCTAGATGAACAGGAAGCAAATTTATCTTAGTCAGGCTGACATTTCACACAATATAATAAAACTGTACCGCTCTTTCACTGTGAAATAGATGGCTTATCCATCCATTACTGACACACATGAAGCCTGCATTCCTTTTCTATATATATATATATATATATATATATATATCATGATGCCGATGCCTCAAGATTAACATCAGTGAGAGGGATGTTTTCTATCTAGTCAATTCCTTCAATTCTAAAAGAATTCTTTCATTTCTGCTGATAAGTTTGTATTTAAACACACCCATTGTGATATTAGCACTTTTACTTAATGATCTGAGTCCACCACTGATTACACATCAGAGCACATTATTTTCTCCTATACAGGCATTATTATATTAACCTTAACTTTTCAGTTCAATACCTTACTATGTTTTATATTTTTTTTTTATTCCCATCAAGTAGGTTATTTCCACACACACACACACACACACACACACAGCAGGTCCACTGCTCTTATTTTCTGACATTTACACATCCGTCTCTGTAACAAACGACTTGTGACACAAATCTCGGTCACTGTCACTGATTATCATTACCCTGCTTACTAAGATGAAGACGTGCTGGGATGGCCTGTTATTATTTCCATGTTTGCTTTTTGTTCTGGGTCAATGGTTTTTATCTCAGTCTACACAGACATCCTAGTGTTTGTCATTAGTGAGTTTTCAGTGACTTCAGGATGCCCAGTGGCACCTTTTCCATACAATAGGGTATTCACGACATGAATAATTCCTAGAGGGACATCTATTGTCTGTGGTATGTAGTAGTAAGTTAACACTATTTTCAGTATTAGTTTCCACGACATGTTCACTGATTTTGAATCTCAAGGCCGCACTAACTGAGGAAACACAGCAAGAAAGAAACAATACTGTGAAATCAAAGACACGGGGAAAATGTCAATCAGAAGTGGTAAAGTTAGAAATAATAGCAGCTACAGTCAGACACGGAGCCATTGGGAACTCGATGCTGTCCACATGGGGAAGTACATGTCAGTACATGACCTGACATGCCCCGACATGACAAGAAACTGTGGTTTTCAAAAGTTTCAATGTTTTGGTGTGTGTCTTAAGTAAAACACCTGCTTAGTCTAAACGAAACAGGTGCCCTACATCATCTGGTTGTTTGCAGAAACAAATACACAGAGGCTGGATGTGACAGCAAGATGATCAGGCAGCCGAGAGTCCCCCCCCCACGCTCCCGCATGGTTTCACTGTTCAGTTTCTTCGCTGCGGGTGCAATAAAACAACCAAGCTCCCTCCGAGCTCACGATCAGGACAGAATTTGTACCCGATTGCCAGGGTTACCAAGCAAAAATGAAAGGTCAAGTGATAAGAAAGCTGATGTGTAAAAGAAGCACGTTCATAATGAGAAATATGTGGGCAGAGCATGTTTACAGTGCACATACATCACATTGATTCAATTATCAGTTTCACAAGAATGAGTTTTATTTATTGTTTTTCAACAAGCTAGGTATTTCAGCTGACAGCAAATGGATGAGGAAAGTTTGAGTTTGTGGAAGAAAAGTATCCGGTTAATCATCACCAACCCACACACATCCTTTAAAGACCTGCACCTTGAGAATGATTTGTACATGTGCAAGAAATGGCAAAAAAAAAAAACGCTTAGGTCTGCCTACACTTGAGTTCAGTTACAGCCAGCTGCTCCTCAAGCATCACATCAGAGGATCATTTTGTAAGACTTCTCAGACTGACGCTGACAGGTGCACAAACCACACTGAAATCACCAGTCTCCCTCCCTCGAACATTAAAGCTTGAAAAGGAAACCGAACCGCACAAGCTGCACCAGGCCCGGCTCTGCCTCACCTGTATCCGTTCCAGGCAGCGAGATGACACTTAGTTCAAGACCATGTCAGGTAATGGCAAAGAGTAAAGAAATTAAACCGGCACCGCCCCTCCGTGGATTGAGGTGTAAATCTGAGCTAAATTTAGGGTACAAATTAAAACAAGAGAAAGTAGAGAGACAAAACTGTTATGATATGACCGATAAAGATTTACAAGATTGTATCTGACTAAAATAAATACATCAGAGGAACTAAAACTAAAACCAAGCCCCTACAGACATGGTCCCTGCACCGCATCAGACAAATGACTTTTTAAAGTATCACATCATTCTAGACAGACTCTGCTTTTAAGTGGTGAACATGTGGAGGAAAGATGACAGGGAGAACCACATTAAATAGATAATAGTTTAATGCTGAGGATTCACCCACATATCAGACCTGTTCAAGTCTGTGATATCAGTAGCTTTCTTATTTATGGCTCACACACACACACACACACACACACACACACACACACACACACACACACACACACACACACACACACACACACACACACACACACACACACACACACACACACACACACACACACACACACACACACACACACACACACTATCCCAATCGGTTTAATATTATAATCCACAAATTTATATTCTGTCATTTCATAAGTCTATGTTACTACTTAGTTAAATATGTACACGCTGATGGGAAAAGATGGGTTAGTTATCTTTTTCTCCCAAATAATTCAAATTTTAATTTAGAAAAAAAAATGTTTTCAGGTTTAAATGAATTCCACTGAAAACAAGTTCATCTCGGATGAACCAATATTTCACGCAGCTCTTCAGTTTCTTGGAGCTTGCAGCTCTTTCATTGAGACATAGGTGGCTCATCTCCATTCTTCCTCTCCGAGCGCCGTCCTTCCTCCTTAGTTGCCAAAGCTGGGACAGGGATGGAGGATTTGGCACGAGGTGGGAGTGTCGCCACAGCCAGCAGTAGTAGATGGAGTTCTTACACGTACAGCAGATACTGCCCCATAGTGCACAACAGTCCTGAGAGAAAGTTTATATTGTTGAAGGGGGCAGTGTTCCAACACTTTGAAACCTGCGATTCCTTCTGGAGAACTGCTCCCGCCTTGTCACAGCCCGATGAGTCACAAGGAAAGCGCGAGAGAGCAAAAAACTGTCTTTGTTCCACCCTGCAGATCCATTCACTCGTCTTTGTGTGATCTTTGAGACCAGAGCTGCTCCTTCCATGTCCCTCTCCTCCTTCCCAGACTCGGGGTGTAAAGTCCTGGCTTTTTTCTTTTTTTTTGTTTCTCCCTCATCTCCTCTCCCTTTTTTTCCCTAGGGATGAGGGAGGTTCATTCGGTCCTCTATTAGAGTGTTGTCGGGGCCCTGTGCCTCCATGCACTGTTTGACAGTTGCTATGATGCCAGACAGACGTCTGTCCAAGGCTGCGAGGTGCGGCTCCGCCAGGACAGGCTGAATGGGGTCGAACGCCAGAGCCTGGCGCATAGCTGAACTCAGAGCTCCACCTCTCAGCAGGTTCAACCTGTTCCACGTGGACACACGGACCCTGATGCAGTGGCAGAAAGAGATTTGCAATTATAATTAAAAAAAAAATCAGCCTCAAAATTGAATCACCGAGGTTTAAGATGCTCGGAGTACTCACATGCAGCACTGGTAGAGCGGTGCCAGGATACTTCGCTCGTCCAGCGCTGCGTTTCCAAAGCTGCACACGGAAAACAGAAAAAAGGCACATTAAATAATAATCACAATTACAAATATCGTCAAACTGAGTTAGTCACCCTCTGCTTGATGGCACTTTAAGGATTAGTACACACACACACACACACACACACACACACACACACACACACACACACTTTTTAATGAAGACACACTTTGAACTAATCAGAAATACACTCTACACATTGCTAATTTGATAAATGACACTTCTAAACTGAAAATGCAATATCTACATTGGTGTATAGAGGCCCGTTCTAGCAACCATTACTCCAGTGTTCTAATGCTACATTGTGTTTATAATTTCATTAAAAGATAATCGATGATTAGAAAACCCTTGTAGAAAGTATGGTTTGAATAAACCTCAAGCTTTTGATAGTTAACATAAATTAGGACTGTGAATACTAGAGGACCTGAAAACTGTGGCATTAAGTTGTTTTTGTTTTAATTGTTATATTCAAAAAGAAAACACAGATAATGACCTCGAGTTCAACCACTTCTATAGTCTCAGTTCATCGTGTGTTATGGGACATTTCTCGCTCTTTGCTCTTCACCTCGTGGCCTTATAGAACAGGTGGTTTCACATCAAAACAATGTCACATTTCCTTTGAACAGATTTGCCAACAGCCACATTTAGCTTCGATCTATCATCCTATTTGATGGATGTGACGCCTCAGTTTGAGTATCTAGACAAGCACTGATGCACTTTTTACTGGTACTGATCTCAATACCTGAGTTCAGAGGTCAACCACAGAGCACTTCATATTAAAAGTGCCAAACATTATGAAATATAAAAGGTAAATGCATTCTAACGCAAAATGTAATCTGGATGGGTGCATGGATTGGTAATGTCTCTGATATTGGACAGGAGAATTAGAACAGGATGGCATCAGAACCTCCTTATGTGCTACCAGTGGTTATTATCATTCAGTAAACTGGACAATGGGGATTTAAAACACTGCTTAAAAGTTGGAGTTGGAACAATAGTATCATCATTTTCCTTCTGTTTGGGATTATTGAAAACAAAATACATATATGCAGTTTGGTCATTCTTCAAGGTGGAAGTGATGTGTTGCTTCATGACATCAATTAAATCATGACAGTACACAGAAGGATTTGTATCCAGGAGGAAGGAAATGGGATCATTTTGTAAGCGATGGTTAAAAATCTGATACTGCTGCCAGTCTCCTTTTGGGGACTTACGTTGTGGAAAAAGGGACATTTTTTCCCCCACACAAATAAATAAACTGCTTAGACACATAATGTGAAGTCGTGACAGTTTTCCCCCCATTCATTATATAAAATGAAATTTTCGACGTATGAATTGGAAAAACTGTGATTCGCCCACTGAGAGGCTGCTTGATTATAGTTAAACTTCATCCTTCCAACTGTGATTAATTCTTGAAAAATCTGAACAAAGTTTCCACTGTTGGCTTTGATCATGAAACAAAGCGAAACAACTTCAGGGAAGTATTAACGACTCGATGTCCTCACATCATGCATGTGGCTGTTCAACGTGAGTCAACTATCAAGTAGTTTCAGTGGTGAAGCCAGTTCTTGAAAGAGCGGAGCTTGCGGGAAAATGCCAAAACAACCATAAATTTAAAATAAATATCTGACAATTTTTCAAAAATCATCAGGCTGCTGTTAAAAAGGGGTTTGTAGAATCAAGTGTAGAATCTTCCCGTAAGTTGGTCGGTGGTATATTTTTACGTAGGTGTTGTGGACCGTGTTGCAAACGGTAATGAGCCAATGTGGTTTAATGACTTTTTACTGGGTGTCCAATGTGAAAAGGTTGTGTAACATTACTGGAAATTCCCAATACATTTTATAAACTGTGTTTGCGTCTGTTTTAGATTATGATGACAGGGCTTGAAGCAAGAACAAATTCTTGATGCCAAATTCTTTTAAAGGGCATTTGGGGGAGCACTTTGAGGCGTCACTCATATCACATCAAGAGGTGGGAGTGGCGTTTTCAAAAGTGATTTCAGAGAGAGCGAAAAGAGAGATCCCCCTAAACTCTAGGACTCCAGGACAGAGGTCTTGGATTGGACAACCCTGCTCTCAGACCTCACTTTTAAAGTTAAAAAAAAATAAAGATACAATCATAAATAGCCACTGTATATCATCAGGACGGAGGATTCATCTAGAGAGTGAAATAATATGCTACAGGAACAGGAAATGAGGAGTCGCCATCATCTTCTTGTTTTAACTGTTGATTACATTAAGTGTGAAGAGTCAACTGTCAGTCATCTGTGCTCTAGATTTCTAGATAACATCAGTTCTCTCTGCATTCTAGTTATTTTAATAGCGTATGATCAAAATGACAAGGAGAGGCTGATTTAATAGTATTTCCTCTGTGTTTACTGCTGGGCGGGTCACACATGTTCACGTGTAAAGGATTCACTCGTTAATAGTCTCCAATAATTACTCAGCAGGCAGCTCTGAAGTTGAACCAAGGTCAAAAAGAAGACGTTAGCAACATTTTTTTTTCCTGTGGTCATAAAATTTGGGAAATAATAAACTGTACCATATTGAGTCTCTCCCATGTCATTTGATTTGCAGCCATGTTTTCCCTCACTTCCAACTACCCAGCCTGAACTTTTCTCTTTTCATGTGGGTGCAAACCCTTTATGCTGGAAATCTGGCATGATGCCGGAATACTTTAATCCCTCCATCTGCAAACAAGAATCATTTCTACCGACACAAATTGTATTTGAGTCAGTGACAAATCATGGTAAGCAAGATTAGAAATCAAAAACTGCAGTCTTAAATATACAGTTTTCATTGGGTTCTTTTTTTTTTATTTGTAAAATGAAAAAACAGTTCGATATAAGGATTGAGACCATTTAAATTAATGGTTTATATTAAAACAAAAGGACTTTCGTGTATTGCATGTTGCATCATCAGACTTGCATATTTACTTTCTATTTGTGTAATTTATTATATTATTATTGTGTAATTTATTAACACTAATCAGATCATCATTCACCCATGCATATTAATAATTAATGGGTGGATGATGTTTTGGCGCCTTGAACAGAACCAAAAGGTATAAGAATCAGCAGCCAAACAGGCACTTTGAAGAACTTAGGACTCACCTCTTTGCGTTGTCCAGCAGGATGAGCATACTGGCACCGCCATCATCCTGGAAGCTCTCGTAGTGATGGCGGTCAGCGTTTCCGATAAGATAATCAAATATGGCCGTGTCGATGACATCGAGCAGCCTCGGCCCTGCATCGTATGGAGGCATTTTCTTTACAGCTTCGCAATAACTCTCATCATACTCCCACCTGGTAAAAGTAACACACAATAGCATTAACATCTGATTAATATATCGGACACATATTGCTGGTGCAGGTTTTTTTCCCCCAACATTAGATGAAAAGATAAAAAAACGAGACAGACAGGAAAACCTCATTTTAACCTTATCGGCCAAAATCAGTGTTGTCATGGCAGGGTTTTCTTATCATTAGAGTTGTAAAAAAAAACATGCATAATTTATAAAAAAAAAAAAAAAAAAATCCTACATGTGACATTTGTATGGGGACAATCCCCTGCTGTCAAAGCAACTAATACATTATTCCTCAGCTACTGACCAAAATGGCTTTACTTGTGGACAGAATTTACATGTTTTTAGAGCACATGAGAAGATGTTCCTCTGACTCCTGGCTGTGTAGTCACACTGAATGTGAAGCATCACTGTTGCAGATTGTGCAATAAATATTCAAGTGTGTTTTTTTGTCTTTCAGAGTTCCGAGAGCAATAAAAATGCAGCACAAAAATGGCTTCATGCAGTCACTATCACCAGTTTTAATGTTTTTAAAAAAATAATAATGCAATTTTCAGGACATTTTAGCTTTGAGGTCATCTTCGATTTTGGGAGTGTTGTGAATTCTTCTGGACGTCTGGTCACTAACATTATCTCAGGATGGGGGAGGAGAGTCACTCACTGATAACAGTGATGTTTGATATTAGAGACATAATGATTAGTATCTTTTTATCATCTGACCTGAACTATCGCAAACTTGGAAATGTTTTGGATTAGAATGATAAACATCCATTACCTTCCCAAACACAATGATTCAATCTCCTGCTAATAAACCAATGAATTCACACTCCACACACACCTGGCTAGTTTGCCCTCTCGGTATGTGCGTCCCCAGGGGTGTCTGTGTTTCTGCAACGGCCAGACGTCTGGCAGCCAGAGGGTCAACGACCCCTCCATCATCTCGCCTTCTGCACATGCTGGCTCACTCTCCCGGCAGTAATAACACTTTCCATAGAAACACGTGTTATTACCTGAAGGAAGGAAAATGGCGAAAGTGAAAATAAATTATGAATAGCCCAGAATGTATGTATTTATGTCATTATGTCAAAAATAGTGTATTCACTTTTGTATCTTTCCACAAAATGCACATCTAGAGCTTCACACTAGAGACTAGAAGTGTATAAGAATAAAAACAGTTAACTTTGAGAGAGAAGTGCAAACCCTTCATGCTTTCCACCTACACACTTCACCAATCACTGCCTGAAATGGATGTTTGTTTACTTATTATTACTTATGCTGCTCAACCATCTGAAAGGCACTTGGAGCATACTGACATTTAGTTCAAATAGTCCTTTCTGCAGATGCTGATGATGCAGAATAATGCAGTAACGCTTCTGCGGCTCAGCCTTTGCTACTGGAGACACTGAAGCTGAAATCTACAAAGGCTTCCTCAGCTTCATAGGCAGACAGGAGACTGGAGTTACTGTAATATGCAGGAACATCACTTTTCTAATTTAGAAAAAAAAGTACAATTTTTAATTCAATACTCTGTTTTACTAGAAGCCAGTGAAGAAAAGACAAAAATGGGAGCGATGTGTTCATACTGCTGGTTTTAGTTTCTTCTCTGGCTGCAACAATATACTTATTACACCATTAAGAACTTACTTTGCCAGTCCAGTGAAAAGTGCATGAAATGTTAACATGAAGCAACTTTCAGAATCTGATATTTTAGAGATAGTTCTAAAGTTGCATGTCCGCTGCATCTTCAACTTCTCACTAGTAAACTCTGTGTTCCTCTGCCCTGAAACACGTCGCAAGATCCGCTTTTCACTCCCTGTGACTAACAAGATGCCCCAGCAGTCCAGTCACATAGATTTCCTACTGGGATGCTTGTGGGGACCCCTGCTGAAGCAACAGTATATTTTTGTCTGAAGTCAAAATAGATCGTCACCATGCACTCCTTGTATCAGGTGACCTGGACACTTGAGTAAATTATATTAACCGAGAAAGGCCAAACTCTTGAAAAAGTGAGCAGGTGCCTAATTAATGACAGAAGACTCGACTCTTACTGGTCAAAGAAGACTTGGGAAGAGCTCTGATTGTGTGTGTTACTGGTCTAGTCAAAACAATAGTGATGTGGCCAAGTATAAGAATACTTTAGTTTAAAATGTACACCAGAAAACCATATAATGGTTATTGCTTCCGGCCCATTACGCAAACACTATACAGGAAATAATGTTTTCTTCTTAGTTTAGAGTTGCATAACAAGGTAAATCTGCACCTGTTAAAACCCGTTGTATCAATTGTCTGGGGAGAAGTTGCACTTTGGCCAGGAGCCATTTAGGCTGCAATATACTTCAATAGTTTAGGATGAAAAAGTAAAGTAGAGATAAAGGAAAGGAAAAACATTCACACAATTAGAGTGTGATCAAACTGTGACGTCTGGAAAAAAACGGTCAATTCTTACAAAAAGGTTGTTACTAACCCTGCATGAGGAAGGTGCTCAGCAGCTGGTCTGTGGCCACAGGTTTGATCTCTGTGCGCAGGTTGACGTATCTCCCCACCACCAGAGGGGCTCTCCTGAAGCCCAGGATCCTGCAGAGAGGACAGAGCCATGCACAGCACTCGTGAGGCTGCTGCACTGACAGATCAGAGCTGGTAGGAGAATCAATGTCAGAAACTCAAATAGCGACACACACACCTGTCCAGGTGAAAAGCAGCCACCTCAGCGTTGTGTCTGTCATAGCCTGCATATGGTTCCCCTTCAACTACGTAGTCTCTGTTATATCTGTTGGAAAACACAGCAAAGTATAAAATGTGAATTACAAACAGACTATCCTCAGTAGGGGTGGATGAAATCATGTCTTCAACTTAAAAGTGCTGCTCTGGAGGGTCAACGCCTTAGCAAACCGAACAGAGACAGTTGACCTGAACGCTTCTGATGGTTTTCATAAAACCGTTCCATCCCTGATCCATAAGACGTGTCTGACCTCTTGGGTTTGAAGACGACTTTTTGCCCCCCGTCCAGCACCAGCAGGGCTTTGAGCTGCGTGCCCTTGTAGCCCACGTCGGCCTGTTCGATCCGCGCGGAGCTGAGGGCGGTGAGCACAGCTGCCAGCTCCGGGGTCTCCTCCGGGTACACTTCTCTCGGGCCCACCCACTGGCTCGCTATCTCCCACGGAGACTGGAGGGTGTGGGTGAGACGAGCTCCCCGGGACAGAGAAAGGCCGGCTTCCATCTGTTAAGGGTGGGTGACAGCAACACCGTTACCAGGGCTGGGAATCCTGATATATCAACATCATGCTGCAAGACATCACCTTAGAGTTTGTATTTTGTAATATAGCATAAGTAGTGTCGGGAAAGTTCATTTTCTAGTGCAAAGTTCAGTTCACAAATTTGATAGATCCAGAGAATTATTTATCAGTTTTAACACCAAAACTACTTTAAATCTAATTTTAACCCTTATCCAACCAGGGTCCACGTTAGCACATAGAACAGCATTTCTCCATTGTTTGTTCAGTCCTCACTAGTAGCAGCTACAGCTTCACCCCGACAGTATATTCTAAAAAAAATTAGCAAAATCCATCTCCTTGAACGGTCCTGTTTGTTGGTGATGTGATTGAAGTGTGTCGGGAAAAAATGCTCATGCAGCAACCTCTTCAAAAATGTGTGAGGGTATACTCATCAACTTTGTCATCAAGCTCTCTTGAGTTGTCAAATGATGAATCCGTGTTACAGTCGCTCCATTCTGCAGTGATATGATGCTGGTTGTGTTGTCAGATTGAATGTTTGTCAGTTGCGTGTTTAGCCATTTTTTCATGCTTGGAAAACTAAAGACAACTGAGGCAATATAAAACAAAGTTAAGTTGTCTCTCCTGGAAATTTTCTGAAGTTACCAGACTGTTGTAGGTGTTGCCTTTACCCATTCCATCATTATAGCCACAATAATGGTGATTATTAAAAACATATCATTGTGTAAGTATTTTTGTGAGATAGTCCTGCCTTCAAAATTGTGCAAAACAGCACTTTTTTATTATTCAAAGTTCAATATTCATGAAAAGGGGTCACTTGCACGCTCACCTTGCGAAAGGCTCTGAGGTCCCGTCTGCTGGCTGCAGACCCTTCTCCTCCATCCAGCAGGAAGATCTTGGCCAGACCCAGCAGGAGGAGCACGGCACACAGCACCACCATGCGCTGTTTGAGTTTCATCTCCACGCCGCCCGATCCGGACCCCCCTCGCCCGACGCTGCGTGTGTCCCCCGCGACGACTCCCCCCTTCACCCCTGATGCATGGCCCCTGCAACTCCCTGTCGCCCGGCCCACACCAACCTTTCTTCCTTTTTGAAGGATGCGAGCTTGGCCGCGCTCCACCCCCCTCAGAGCTTCAGTTTGAGCAAACGGTCACCTGAGGAGAAAGAGAAATCAGAGCGGGGGGGGGAGAGAGAAAGGGAATGAAACATGTACCATCAATAATGTGCAGAGAGAAACGGATTGATTTGCTGCCCACTTTGCTCGTTTCCCCCCTCGGGGGCCCACGCTGACCCAGTACTGCAGCAGCACCGGGGTCTGTCCTGCATGTGTAAGGACATCAGGATGACACAGACTGGTCTGTGCAAACTACCCCACAACCCACAACTTGTGTAGTGTGCAAGCTGGCTTGGGCTGCAACAACAAAAACAAACATGGGATCCAAGCCACAGTGAAGGATCCTGTGTGAACAGAAGCAGGAACATGCACATTTCACACCTGAGAATTATCACAGGTGAACAAAGCTGATGCTTGGCTACACTCCTCACCTGTCACCAGCTTTGCCATGTGTGAACAGGCGTAAGAAGACTGGAATGTTCTGGAACGGAGTTGCATGTGTGAATACTCAAAATTAGCAGTGGTGTCTGGAAAGTGTTTCCAGGATTAACCTGAACGAAGCTAAAGACGAACAACGGGGCTGAAACGTGAGGCTCGTGCGGCTGTTTTGACGCCGAACGCATTAACACAACTGCCACGTTTTAAACCGCTAACGTAGCGCAAGCGCCGCCGGTGTAACGCGATAAACGCCGTGACACCGGGAACAAACCTGCCATTATCAGGCTGACACGTTAAGCGATGGAGCTCCGGCCACGCAGGCAATCACCTCCCCGACACAATCGCTCTTTCATGATGTTGCTGCCTTTTTTTCCCTCCTCCTCCACAGCACCGATGAGGCTGTGCGCATTAAAAACACATGGAATGTCTAAACGGAGGCTCCATTTATTGCTGCCACGAAAACAAAAAGCGTCGTTTGCTGCAACGATCCCATCTAACTATCACGACAGAGCTGTTGGCCGTTTAGCAGAAGCCCGTTGACGTTACACCTTGCTGGTTAGCAGTCTGCAGGCTCCGCACTCTGAAGAGTCTCGGTTCCATCCTTTAACTATGGAGAACGGGCGCTTTACATTCCGTCCTAACGTTCTCTTAAACGTACCAGTCATTAGGAAACAATACTTACCTGGAAGTTATTCGTGTTATCTTCAACATGGGTGTGTTAGCTTACTTCGATATTGCATATTGTACCAATTAAAACGGTGTTTCTTGTCGCGTGTGCGTGATTTTTCTTCTTCCAAATCCTGCTTCAAGTGTCGAATTGCTAAGGTTAGCTGCTCCACAGCGCCCCCACCTCCGGTTCCCTGTGCATCAGGCGAAGCGTGGAATTGCACGGTCAGAGCAGAATTTTGAGAGACTCGCTTGAAACACCGGTTTACAAAAAAATACGTAACATTGAAGAACGCTAACAAACCGATACCTCGAATAACAAAATTGGCTTACGGTTGAACATTATTTTTTGTATTACTGGCACGTGTACGTTAAAGTAGGGGCGAAATGCAAGGCGGCCATGCGCTGTATTTCGGGGATGGACCTTAGACTCTCCAGAGTGCGTAGCCTGGACAGTCTCCTATGAGGCTAGTAGGTTAGCTTAAGCAGCAACTAGCTACAGCAGCGTCGTGTTGCGTTTACTGGCTGAGCGGCAGGCGGACTTACCTTACAAACAGATGCTGTTCACCGCGGACAAAGTGGCGTTCAAGTGTCTGTAAAGTGGCGCACGGTTTAAGTTACGCACAATAATTCGCCCCAGCGGTTAATCATTTTCTCAATCCCAACGATAGCCCCCTTTCCTCCGCCCTTCGGTTCCTTTTCGGCCTGTCGACTCTCCGAGCTGCCGAGTCCACTTCCCGAAACATTTCTGCCGGTGTGAGCGCACCGCGGCGCCGCGAGGTGGCAGCGCCGCGCCGCGAGGGCGACGCGGTGCTGGGCTCCATATCCACACTAGCGGGGCCTTTTTTTTAATTAATTTTTTTTTTTTAATTTTTTAAATGTTTTTTCTATTTATTTTATTTAATCAGTATTTGAATTTACTTGTTTTTGTTGATTTTTTTCAATCCGCCTTTAATTGAGTTTGCTTTTCTTTATCATTTTTTGAAAATGCAAAGTTTTGGTTTACTTTATCAGTTTTAGTCAGTTTTAGTCAACAGAAAGTAACTACATTTACTCAATTACTGCCATTTAGTACAGTTTTGAGGTACTCTCACTTCTACTACACTGAGTTTTTTTTTTTTTAAGATGTGTTAATACTTTACGTAAATATATAATAATATAAATAATAATAAATAATATTATATAAATGGACAATGCCAAACATGTCATATCATGTAACCCTATAATTACCTATCTTTAAAAGGTTTCAAAACATAAAACACATGCGGGTTTTATATTCTAGGTGGATTAAATATTTAAAATGTATTCATTTTAGGTTGCAAAAATTGATATGTAAAAAAATTAATAAAATCAAAATTTTTGGTTAAATAAAAAATAAAAAAAAAATACAATAAAATACAAATGGACTTTTAAATGAGATGAAACCAACATAATGATTTGTACATTTTAAAAGACTGGATAAAAGCTTCCTAAAACTATTTTTCAAAGTTGGACTTCCTTATCCTGCCAAACATAATTTGTCATCGACCCATATTCTATTAATTTGCCTTTTTTTTAAGATATGCACTTTGTCTTAAGCATTAAACTACCCAGTATCTAAATATATGTTCTACAATGATAAACCAAAACATTAAAATGCTCATATGTATTCTGTGATTTAAAGTATAATTTAATAACAATACTAATAATAATCCTCATAATGAATCTGGACAATACTTCTGTACTTTTACTGAATCAATAATTTAAATACAGGAATAATGGAGTGTTTTTAAAACAATATTTCTACTTTTACTTAAGCAAGTAAGTAATTAAGAAAAATATTTAATATCTGCTACTTGTAGCTTCTGTTGATTTAGACCTTTGATGAGCACAGAGAAACTTCCCACTTCCTGCAGATGAATGGGAGTCTCCAAGGGTCAAACTCTGCACATACATCACAGCACAGTGAGGCTGACACATCCAAGAAAAAACACATTGTTGAGTGGAGTTTAAATGAAAAGCCTTTTTTTTTTTTGCAGAAATGTTTAAGGCAGATTTCTCCCCCAAGATCCTCACTATTATTAAAGATACAAATTATTAGTGGTTTCAGTGGGCTTCTTCTCAATGATTAATTGTAAGGCTCTGAACACTCAGGTGTTACTTTAAATAAACAGCTTTATTAGATACATTTTGCACATGGAATGTGATCCAGCTGGGCAATTTGTCCGTCAAGTGATTAAGTACACGATTGCTTTTATTTGTGCTAATGTTTATGGGTAGCACAGCAAAATTTACTTCTGTAAAACATTAGTTTAGAAACTGATTCGATTAATTCCCAAATACATTAAGAAGTGGATTTTTAACATTTCCCTAGATAGAATAAATGGAAAAGTGCCACCAGGGAGGTCAAATATATGTAGCTCCACCTTAAAATATATAGGTTTAACCATGTAGAAATACAGTGACGTTCAGAACTGAGACATGTTCACCTCATACAATGCAATAAAACTGATTATTCAGTTTAGATTTTTATGTCTCGTGATTTCAGTGAAGACTGCATGGGATGTTGAAAAAGCCAGTTATTCTTTGTTTTAATTTTTTCCAGCCATTACTAGATCCGTTTATTATGTCTTTTCAACAAATGCGATAAGGGACAAAATCAACGGTTCTCCTTTCACATTAACATGTATTCAAAAGTTTATCTGAAGAGGAAATGTAGCTTCAGTCTTCCAGATTTGTCAAATCGAGTCAATATCTTTTAAGGATAGTCCTTTTATTGTCACATTCCCTTTGTTTTGTTATTTAAAAGTTTCCTTCCATTGCAGCTCAACAGGAAAACACTGTCCATAAAGACACAGAAGGAGTTTGTTCAAAAAGACAAACTCAATTAGATATCAATTTTATTTGAATAACTCAGATTGTCTGGAGCCTCATATCATCTTCAGATAAATTTATAAATACATCTGTGGTTAAAAACAACTGTCAGGACTAAATCTGACATTTTCTTTGACAGCTAATTTTGAGTTCTCCTAGTTATGATCAGAATTAATGAATAGAACAACAAAAACCCTGTTCCATTGTTCATGAGGACCCCTGAATGTTTTAGGAAAAAAAATTTATGGAAATACATAAAGAGGTCCGTTTGAAATCCTATTCAAATAACACGCTCAGTCTTCATACTTAATACAACAGCCAAGGGCTGCAGACAACTTGATGGAAAAATATGAACTTACAAAATAAGTAATTTTTTCCTTTTCAGACTTCTCTCACTGCCAATGAACCCACATTTCTTAATTTTGTTAGTAACAAAAAGCCAAATTCTGCTCCCGGATGGATGTGATTGTAACTGTAGAGAAGTGAATTAGTACCTCACTAAGAAAAAACAGATTTAACTCAGTTAAACTTCAGCAAAGAAGGAGAGATCTTTTCGGTCGATGTTCAACAGCCTGTCGAAGGCATCGATAGTGCTCTGCAGCACTACAGCTGCTGGAAAAAAAGGCTTGAACTCATTTGTCACATTTAAAGAGACAGATAGGGCAATAAGCATGAAACCGATGTGTGGAGTAAAAAAGGGCAGAGTGTTTTATTGGTTCTCAGTCTTCACACCAGGCAGCGCATCACTCGGCACCGAGGTCACAGCGCTCGCCACAGTCACGACACCGGCAGACAGAGACGGACACACAGAGCCAGGTAAAGGGTGGAGGTTCAACAGTCATTTATACGTCACCCTCGCCGCCTTCAATGACTTGAACTAAGGATGTTGATGTCCTTGGTAAACAGTGAATGGAGCCTGTCCTGGAGGCAGGATTCACACGGGTTCCACTTCCTCTGGCGAAAATCGTCACCTCAACAATTTTTCATGACGTAAAAAAAGAATGGCAGATTCACTCAAAACACTTAATACATTGCGAATTGTGCATTTGTAGACATATGGTCAATTTAAAGGAGTCAACACAATTTCAAACATGGCATCAGGTTTTTTTCTCCCCCATAGTGACCATAAAGATTTGAATTGTACACTCTTTTTTTTCCCCAAAACCGTTTCCTCCAACAATCACAGTCATGTTAGTGAGTGATTGGCCTTGAAATGCAAAAAGAAGATTAACGAGAGGCCTAAAAACATCACAAAATGAAAGCATTTCCATTCTCTTGACCACACACACTGTACAGAAATGATAATAGAAAACAAAACCATGTAAACTCAGGTTACAGTGAGGGAAACCTCATGAAAAGCGCTTGACATAATGTCGGTATTCAACCTCTGTGGTCGAATGGTACAAAACCAGGAAGTTGACATCAATTACATCTCTTATCTTTCCAAGTTAACATCAGATACAGTAGGAGGGGGAATATGATGAGGATGTTGACTCGTGAAGTTTGTGAGACAGCATCAATAGTTTGTAAATTTCATTAATTTTAAATGGTGCTAATTCTCTTTTGGACACACCACTTTAAAACTGACAGCAGGTTGAGCGTGTCTGATTACGCCAGTGAGGTGACACCAACCAGCATCCATAGATACACATAAGTAAACAGTCTCACCTGACTAGCTCACCAATTTCATTCACAGCCCTTTTCGTCTGCTGCCGACCACCAGGATTCAAACACCAGTAGAGATCAGCATCTTTAGTGCTTCAGCTCTGGGATTCTGTCACTTTATCTCGCAGGGGAAGCTCTTTCATTTTGCATTTCACACCGGTCCCAGTAGACTCGGTGCGATTTCCACTTCCTGTCTCTGCTCACCAGTCACCCTTTTCTTTTCAATTCAGCATCCAGTCAAAAGCCAGCGTGGAGTCGTGGCCAGGCTGGCAGTCGGTCGCACAGACGGTCGGGGAGCTGGTCACCGCGCTGCTCAGCAGCAACGGCAGCCTTCAGGGATTTCCCATCTGGCTTCAATTACAATGTTTAAAAAAATAGAGACGTATGCACTGGGCGCACGCATACTTACAGTAACAGCCGTATTGTGCCTGTCTTTGGCTTCCTCCTCATTCATTCTTCCACAGGTTCATCCACTACCATCTCTCCATTGGGAAAGGGTAATATACAAAGAGTTCAACATCTCCAAATGGGCACTAAATTGACTTTGTCTGTAATATTTGTCTTCTGCATATTATGTGGAGGACACAGGTTACGGCCTGCGGGGAGCATGGATACGTTCAGCTCTATCACGTTTTATCGGCATCTGTGAACTACTGGAACTCTGAGCCTAATATACCCCACACGTTTTGTAAGGTAGATGCCATACATGTGGAGGAGTGACGGGATTGTAAGATTGGGGCAAAGGATTATGTAAACATACAATGTAAACAGCCGTTTTAAAAAGATTCGATTTTGATGAATATTACAGACAAAAAGCGGCCCATCATTGTCATGAATCATCACGTCAACTCATTTGGATGCGATTAGCACCCGATGAAAAAACAAACAGCAACAGTCTGTACGTGGCACACTCAAATATCTGCGACGCTCACTGGAAACTGGAAATCACAGGTTGTCCCACTGGAACGCAATAGT
Source organism: Eupleurogrammus muticus (assembly GCA_036785175.1). NCBI lineage: Eukaryota > Metazoa > Chordata > Actinopteri > Scombriformes > Trichiuridae > Eupleurogrammus > Eupleurogrammus muticus. The sequence goes on from JAYKQN010000006.1 coordinate 7,580,030, forward strand.
ACCTACATCTGATTCAGCTTACGTTTCATTGTGACGGGAACATCACTTGGCACTACTTAATAACCAAGGTGCTTATGCTAGTTCAAATCAGAGACAATAGGGCCTAAAATTGGTTTGTGCAGGGTCCTGGTTAATAGAATAAGAGGGAAAAGCAGAACAAATAAAAGCCACATGTACATAAAATATTCAAAAAATAACTGGAGAAGAATGAACAAAAGAAAAATGTAACATTCAAATGTAACAGACAAACTACATAGACGTGCAATCATCTACTACATGGTAATACTGTGAACTGCACCATCCCTCCCAAAAAAAAAAAAAAAAAAAGAAGAAGAAGAAGATAGCCAACAACACAAAACAATGTCAACAAACAAGATTTAAAATAGACTCTGTATGGCTCCAGGTAGCTTTGAATGTCTGCTCCAGACCAGAGGTTCTGACCATGTTAAGCAACAAGAAGAGGAGATAAAATCATGTTTTATGACATCTCCTAGCTCTCTCTCTCTCTCTGACTCTTTCACAGTTTCAAGTCTGTAGTGTTTAGTGTGTGAGTCTAGTGAACCAAGCATCAGTTCTTCTAAGCTGACGGCAGCCAACGGAGAGCGGCCAACACTGGAGAAATACAGGTTTGTAAAATGAGTAACAATATACTCCATCTACCCAACCGTGAACACATCTTAGCTTAGATTCTGGGATTATCGTACCTATGTGGACCACAGACAATATTCCTGTAATTTAAGCAAATATCCCTCCTCTCCCTATAGTTACAAACACACACACACATGTTTACGGAACACTTAGCGTGTATATGACAAAAAATGGAGCCACTGTAATAAAAACTAGACACATTCAGGAAGTGTTGGAATTGCTTTTGCTGGAATTGATTGCGAATCAGAGCCCTTATGTTTATGACAATGCAATCAAACAGGCCTGTGTGTTTGTGTGTGTGTGAGTGAGAGAGTGAGAGATTCATGTAAATCATCCCATGACTCCAGTGAATTGAGAAAACAACGATATACGTGTTGAAACTGTGAACCGAGTAAGTACAACAACAAAAAAGCGTGTTTCCAACCATCCAAAGTCCAACGGGTTAGTCCAATAAGAGTGTGCTGTGTTGTGATTGAAAGACTTTGTCCAGCCAATTAAAAAAGATGCAAATCTTGCATTTGAGCGTGGAGGGGACACAAATAAAAATAGTTAACCCCCTAAAAAAGGAAAAAAAAGGAGAGGATTATTTAAGTCCATCCAGGGACAGTCTGTGTGAGAGAGGAGAGGAGAAGTCAAATGGCTCCAACTGAAGTGCTGAACACTCACAGTAAAAACAAAGACACTGAGAGCAAATGTGAGAAAAGAGCAGTGGTGCAGGTCCTTGTTCAGTAGTCAACACATATACACACACACGCACGCTCACGCACACACACAGACACACACACACACACACACACACACGGACACACACACGGACACACACACGGACACACACACGGACACACACACGGACACACACAGGGTACTCTAGTTAAGGCAGTGGTGGCAGGTGAGGCTGCAGTGAGGCCAGAGCTAGAATCGGAGAATCGGCGGTCAGTGCTCATGGCAGTGAAAGCTCCCACTACTGAGTCAACACTCCTCCTCATCCTCCTCCTCGTCGTCCATTTCCTCATCCCTCTCCCCTTCGCTCAGTCTTGCACATTTTGTCGGTCACTCAAATGACATCAGATTGGCTGGCACCTGGGGGAAAGAGGAACACGAGTAAAATGGGAATAATATTCGATATGCAGTGCGTGTGCGTATGGGACGCAGCGTACCTGTTGTCTATTGCTCTGACAGGCAGCGCTCAGATGTTTGAACCAGAGCATCGCGTTCGTTCTGTTCCCGGCTTGGTACTTGTAGGTGTTACCTAGGCAACAGAGACAAACAGTGTTAGCCTCTCGTTTTTCCGCCTGCATTCTCGACTTTGGAAAGATGGCTGAAGCCTCACTTGATTTTGGCCTGCTCAAAAACAATTTTTTTTTAAGAATAATGGTGGAAACTGGTTCAGGACAGAGGCAGTTGGTTTCTGTGTGTGCATAAACACAAGGAATGCCAGATATGACTAGCATGCAGTCCACGTGCTTAAACCGGTGGCAAGATGAACGGCTCAGTTACATGGGGATAATGGTAAGTTTTGTGTGTTTTAATGAGCGCAGGTGATGCCAACATTCAATCAAAACTGCGCTGACCCAGTTCATCATTTCCCCTGCATCCGCTTTCAGAGACATGACTGCTTGCTTATGTTATTTCCTCCTTTGTTCCGTTTGAGTAATGATGGTGCAGAGAGAGAGAGAGAGAGAAAGAAAGAAAGAAAGAAAGAAAGAAAGAAAGAAAGAACGAAAGAGAGCGTCTCACCATGCTCCGAGTCCGTCAGCAAGAAGACGTCTGGATGCTCCGGATCATCAGCCATCATGGCCATCAGACCCACCACACATACACACTTACTGGACGTTGACTTGAACTGGACAGAGAACAAGTGGAGATGGCGTTAAGTTTCTTTTTTGAAGACTGTTGTGTCTACAATTTAGAACTGACCTGTTGAGACTGTCTGTGTGTGTGTGTGTGTGTGTGTGTGTGTGTGTGTGTGTGTGTGCGCGCAAGCTTTGCTTGCATGTGCACTCCACACGGTTCTCATTAGCCTGTGAGTGACACGCAGGTCTGCAGTGATGTCACTGTTCTCATTATTCAATGAGTGCTACCATCTGTCTGTCCCGCCGCTGCGCCAAACCTCCACCCACGCGTGTGCACACACGCATGCATACATATGTACATACACACACACGTGCATCTCAAGGCCACTCATTCACTGTTTTTTTGCAATTCAACGTCCCTCCTGCCTCCTTTCTCCATCTCTCCTCCTCCCTCCCCAATGCTCCCATTTGAGCTCCTGTACAATTTTAGTTCATGCTCATGTCAGAGCGCCACAGTCCACACGCACGCACATGCACACACGAAAACACGTCTAGCCTGCTCTGCTTGTTTGTAAATTATGCTGAAACTAGATTAAAATAGATAGATTTAACCAGTCACTAAATAAAAAGCACATGAAGAACCAGCATGAAGAAGTGTTTAACCTTGAGGTCATTTTGTGAATCGATGTGCTGAGATTGAGCAAGTAATGGCTATCAGATGTCATCACTAATTTCTTCATAAAAATTTGGTTGTTTGGTACGTTTACGCCCTCGCTTCTAAAAAGAAGTGCAGTTCAAATGTCGGAGGACCCTCAGCCGCCTATTCTCTGCACCTGAGCTGTTACTGTATTGCAGTCGCTTGTCTGAACAAACAAAAATAGTTAAAACGGACGCGTGTGTGTGTGTGTGTGTGTGTGTGTGTGTGTGTGTGTGCGTGACTTACATGTTTTCTCTCGGAGGCCTTCAGGGACTTGGCAGGGTAGTAGTAAAGCTGATTCCCACAGAGAGCCACCCAGTATTTGGTCCAGGATGCCACCTGGAGGTACAAAATCCAGTCACAAACTCCACTTCAGCCTGAGAGATGGACTCGGATATAGTAGTCAGGAGCTATTACGTCATTTTAAAAAGGGAATCACGGTAAATTCAGGGATGTTTATTATAGATTCCTTTTATGACTGAATCAGTGCTGCTTTGTTTAAAAGCCACAACTGAGTCAGATAGAAAAGTGAGATAAAAAGGCAACGACCAATAGAAGAATGAAAGGGAGGGTGACGAAAAGTCTTCGCGTGTTCATGCTTGTTTGGGTGACTGAAGAGCCTTTTTATCAGATGGACACAAAACACAGTATTGAGCTCTTTTAGCTCTAATACAAGGAAAATATTGAAGGTTAGGGGTTAGGATGGAGGAAAAGCAGGAGGGTAACAAATTGACAAAAAGTAATTGAAGCTGCAAACTAATAAACCGGACAGATTTGTCTGACTACATGGCTAGATTTGGAAAAAAAAAAATTGAGACCTTGTTACATCCAAGAATCTTGTAACCAACTCTACCTAGTTTTAAGTTATTTTGACTACATAAAAGAGGTCTGGAATAGTTTAATTTCAGAGCAAAAATAAAATAGTGTAAGACACATAAAGAAAAACAAAGACAAAAAAGGAAGGCAAGCACAGTCCTGGGTCACAGAGGAAGAACATTAAAATGAGTGTGAGGAACAGACACAGACAGAAATAGAGCTATCCTGTAGGTTAAGGAGTCTCTGGGGCCCTATCTGCACTGTTCAGACAGCATTTATTGCCCATCTGCTGTAGAACTCCTGCGCATAGTAAATGTAGGTGTGTGTGTGTGTGTGTGTGTGTGTGTGCAAATAGTGATCCATGTGTGTGGTTATGTATGTGAGTGTGGATTCTCACTGTCGGTTTCTTGCCCTCCTTGAGAACAGTCTTCCGTCTCAACACCCCCTGGACTGTGACTGCCCCGGGATACAAGTGAACTGCGAGCTCCTCCGACTCGGCCGAGCTACAACAGGACAAAAACAATCATTACGATCCATATAAACAAACAGGCGCACAAGAAAACATGCATGTCCTCATGCACACGCACATACCAGATCAAATCCCAGCTGAGCGAGTTGCAAAAAAGGTAGGCGCAATCTGCAAAGCGACCTTAAACACTGCTTGATGAATAAATAACCGTTCTAAAACCACACCCGTTTCAGTCTTGTTTTCCCAGAATTAAATTTCGAGGATAAAAACCTATGCGCTGCAATCTGAAGACAGGAGAGCAGAGACGGGCAAGGTGGTGTGCAGATTGTGTCTGTCTGGAGGATCAGAGCAGGAAGCCCAGTGCATGAGCCAGTGAAGCCTGGTGGAAAGAGAGAGGCCGAGACAGAGGAGAGACCCAACCCTAACCGCAAGGGACGCTTAATATGCAACGTCCATGAGAATTGGCTTTAATAATCCCGCAGAGTCTGTTCCTCTCTACTTTAGGAATGAGGATGTAACAGTTTGTTTCCAGCAACACATGGAGCTCAGCGCGACTGTGGAAATTCATTTTTAACTCCAAGCTGCGGAAAACGTTGGAAACCTATCACAAGAAGAATTATGAGTTGACTAGAGGCTCAATGTGTGTTTGTGTGTGTGCGAGTGTGTGTGTGGGTGTGTGTGAGTCAGACATGCAAGAAATTCAAGAAAGAGGCAGAGTGTAAAATCTGATAGTATGCAACAAAAAACAGAATCAAAACCCCAAAATCACAAGAGATCTTTTTCCCCCTTCACCTGATTTGTGATCCCACACTCGCGCACAGGCACTCGCGCGCACACACACACACTAAGATTGTTCCAGCATTACACACATTCTAAGCACCAGCACACAGCTGCCCCTGGCAGGGACTGAGAGGCGTGAAGTGAGGATAAGAGAGGGTTTGTTCAGGTCACGTTTGCACTGGTCGGGATGTGTATACCTGCTAGGCCTCAGGACTCCTCTGTAGGGGATGCGGGCCACACGGGTCACTGGGCCCAGAGAGTGATAGAACCGAGTCCTGTTCAGAATAGGATAAGATAGGACAGGATAGGGGGCACGGAACACTGTTAAGGCTGTACTGGTGGGGTTTTGTTGTTGTGTTCCCCTTTTCTAATTATATGAGTTAGGGCTTAATGGAGGAGCAGTCATCTGGTTAGAAGGGTTATTGATGGATTAATTAAGAGTTTATAGAAATGGTGTTTTGGAAAGGAGGTGAATTTTCAGCTGAGGATCTTCGAACTGGAGAGCGTGGCACCAGCCACTTGTTGGTACTATTGGTGAGGGGATTTAAGCGCTTAATACATTCCAGGCTGCCGGAGAAGCAGAAGCGTCTTCATGTCTTTTGCTGTAGGCTGAGAGGAGCAGCAGAGATGAGGCATGACAGCCTTGGCTGCAAGGCTAAAAGCAAGGCGCGCACGTGTGTGTGAGTTTTAATGGTGCATCATATTGCATAGCTTGAGTCTCGAAGCTGTAGCTTTGAAAATTGTACAATCATATCAGGGAGGGAATATTTTATAACCCTGCATGTGGATGTGATGAAAAAAAAAAGCACTGTTGGCTTGGATATTTCAAGCTTACCTCTCAAAAGCCGGCCAAGACATCTCCTCACTGAGCTCGGAGCCCTCGCTGCTTCCTGCGTACAAATGGATGCAAAAAATGAACACTGCGTCATTGCCAATACAAATTCTGCCATGTGACATAGAATACATGCGTATGTCTTACCAAGCGAAATGCCACTAGACAAAGTTGAGCTTTCTGCATGTCCCCTGCTGGGACTGTGGCTCTCCATCACGCTGTCGTCCAACAAATGGCGAGAACCAGCGTTGGGAAAAGTTGCACTTTTAAACTCTACTGTATTCATTTTGTGGATGAAACTGTGTGAAAACAGCAGACAGTGGTGTCAGGATCTTTACTTTAAGCCATCTGCTCTGTTGGCAACATCTACAGCGGTATGAAAAAGTATGATGGATTCTGAGCATGGACAGCGCGCTTTAAATCACAGCACAGATTTTGAATGTTGAAAACTATCACCAAACTTTTTCATACCACTGTATAAATGGATGGCTCCAACCAAACACTGACTTGTAGCCTAGGCTGTGGCATTTCCTGTGTCCATAGGGCAGCAGGTTTCTTGGCGAGGGAGGCGTGGCTGGGACTTTGGTTCCTTCAGCTGCTATTGTACATTTACGGCCACAGAGAGGAGAGGATGACGCTTCCTGGCCTGTGGGTAAGAGTGGGATGGAAAGAAAATAAAATTGAATGGAAAAAGAGAAGAGTAAAAAGATTCCCGCAGGTTGGATTCAACATTTACCTCCCACTCCTGATCTGTACAGAAACTCACCGACAAGATCCTCTTTGGAGGCATTTGCTCGTGGTGTGCTGGTGCCTGGCTCAATTTTCTGTGACAACCTAAATAAAGAACAGTGACATTTCCATTGGCCTGGATTCATCTACTGAATTGTGAAAATTATTGTGGAGATGGAATGTCTTTGGGTGACAGAGATGAGCACTGTGCCCAACGACGACACAGTAAAATTAGAAAGAGGATAACAGGAAGGAAGGAAATTACAGCCGAGACTGAATCAGTTATTATGAAGGACAGGCATGTGGAGTTTTTTTATTACTTGTAGTTGTCGTCCTCCACAAATTTCTGCAGCTCCTCGATATACCTGACTGAATTGAGATACTTCTGTACATGAGGCAACACTGGTATATCTAAAAGAAGATGGACAATGACAGACATTAGAGTAAACATGTACCTGAAAATTGACAACCTATATAGCATATAATAAAGCATGGAGCGAGGCTACTAATTTTCTAAGAGTGAAGGGTGGTAAAAAAGTTAAAATTACAGAAATGACAGAAAAATATGTAGTAATTTGTGTAAGTACATTTCTATTCAGATGCAGGTTACATTTACTTCAACTTTTCCCATGTTATAAAACATAGAAGTAATGATGAATGGCAGATTCTGCAGGGTATGACTCAGACCTCATCCTCACATTTGTTCTTCCACATGATGGATAAAATGCATCACACCAGAGTACACAGAGGGTTACTGTTAAGCAGCTGCTGTTGAGAAGGTTGTTAGCCAGCATCTTCAGTTCTTCAGCTGGGAGATCTATGGCACCACTTTCGTTCCTGTTACTCACCGTAGGTACAGGATCTCTGCAAGTCCGATATTATCCTGAGAATGTTATTCATCAGGTTTGATCTCTGTTCGTTCTCCAAGATGCTGCCCGTGGAGGGGTAGGCGGAGTCTATGTACGTCAGATCAGACAAGTACATCCCTAGAACAAAACAGCAGATGGACAAAAAAGATAAAACATGTTGCATGGAGCCACTAGAATCACAAAGCCCCTTCCCCACTCATGCTCTCATCCTTCAGCACATCAAGGGCCCCAGTGAGAGCCAAATGAGGACATAGTCCATCTGTAGACGGTGTTATTTCAAACACCAGTGGGGAACACAAGGATTTCCTTGACCCAACACAGAGAGCTCAGCTCATTAGAAAGCAAACACAGACACAAACAAGGCTGAACATTGTAAATCCCCTTGGTTGCATGATGCAAGTTCCATGCAGCTGTGAGTTTCATAGTGTGAAGACCAGCTGGTAATTGCAGCCTGCTTGTTTGATATGTCACCAGCCAAAATCCTGAACAAACTCTTACATTTGCATATACTTTGCTCAAGTTTCAAACTTTTTATTCCCTCTTAATGCTTTTCATGATCCGGTCCCCATAGATCTAAGTGATCGTTTGTCTTGAGCAGATGACTGATCTTCTCTTCATCCTTTTCAACTAAAGGCTGTCACTCTACATCCCTCTCCTGGCTCATTTCGGCAGACTTGGTTGGGAACGGAGATTCTTAGTCTCTCATTACATAAATATTAACATTAAGAGACAAACCCAGGAGCAGCTTCCCACCATTCAGACAAAGGAGAGATTAAAAAGCTTAAGATGTGAAAGGAGGGTGTATATTTCCTTCCCCTCTTAGTCTTTTGCTTAATCTTCCTTTCACATGCCAGCATCGAGATTGGGTGCAGATGTAAGAAAACGTATCACACAGTACACCTACATTGTATCCACACTTCTCATTTTCTTGGATGTCAGCGTTCTACTCACAGATGCAGGAGCACATTTATAACATAGTACACTCAAAGAGTCTGAGAAACAGAACTGCTTGACCAGATTAAATAGATAAAGGCCACTACAGGCCAAATCTTCCTTCAGTATACCACACATAAACAAACACAACACCATCTGATTAGAATCAGAGGGACGGAGAGAGGCTGAGAGCAGGAGATGTCATTTTGCAAGATTGTGAAGACACCGCTGTAAGAAGGGACGTGAGAGATGTGGTGAAGAGAAGGAAAAGACAGATCCTGAAGGCTTTAACCACTATAGCTGCTCTTCTGAGAGCATGTCAGGGATAACTGATGTTAGTCATGCACAAATGCATACTGCTGGAACACCCACAAACAGATGCTTGTTTTAAAGGATCTGTGGTTAGGGTATATTATGGGGACATTTTGTATGTGTTTACATGTGGCAAAACTTGTATGAGCATCAAATGAGGATATGACGTATGAAGGAAGAAATGTGGTCACAAACAGGAAATCTTCCTCCGCTGGCTGCATCTCTTGTCACCAGTTATCTTCAGGAGGAAAAGAAACCTATCTGTCCATCTCTCATACACAAAGAAACATTAAGTAAATGACAACGTTGATAAGGAGCACGCGGAGTAATGATGAAGACCAGCAGAGCTTAGACTCCATCTGGAGCAAGGACCTTTGATGACAGCACAAATCCGTTTTATCTGCCTGCCTCGCTCTTCTGCTCTCACATACCCAGCTGAAGCTCAACAGGAAGTTACTGTTCAGGAACACCAACAGCATTACAATCAGCTTTTTCCATCGCTGAGGGGGAAAGCAAGAAACCAGGGGATTGGGAGTTGTTATGGGGGGGAAACTTATCTAAGTAATCAGGGGAGAAACGACAGACTCAGCAAAAACTATTCGAACAGGTCACATTCCCTCCCACTTATTTGACTTCTTTCTTCAGGGATCACAAGACTGTTGTTGAGGAAACTTAATGAGGCAACTCTGTTATTCTCCTTTTCAGTTTTTTTTTCCACCAGAGTGACATCAGAGGTAGGGGCTGGGCTACACCAAAAAAATTGAGAGAGGAGGAGAAAAAAAGGCGATCTTCAACTCCAACTCCCACACCCTCATCTCCTCCCCTCTCGTCCGCCTCCCCTCCCTCTTCTAGGCTCCCCCATCCTTTGTGAAAAACTCAAGGCATCAGTCGCCAGAGCTCAGTCTGTTGAAGTGGTCGGCTTTTTGAACCATGCCCCAGTCTGAGCCCCGGGACAGCTGAGTCCACAGAGAGGAGCACGTCTTTGGGAAGTAGGCCTTCATTAAAGGCCTTATATTGTGATTTCCAGCTGCAGGACAAAAGGACGCAGTGGAGGAGAGGACCCCAGAGTGGAGGCAGAAGACTGGGACAAAAGAGAGATGAGTCCTGAGCACTGCAGCTCAATGAAGACACAACACAATACACACGTGAAACTATAACTGCACACCCCCACTACTGGTAACAAAAAGGTAAATGTTGCCCGAGTTCATTCTGTTTGTCGGTTTTGTTGTTGGAGAGAGGGAGAGGGGGAGAGAGAGAGAGAGAGAGAGAGAGAGAGAGAGAGAGAGGGGAGGGGAGCATGCTGGTGTGTGTGTCAGGCCGGGCAGCTGTGAGAGCTCTGGCTGAGAGGTTGGGACGTTTCGTGACTGGAAGCTCCGGCTGCAGACAGAAACATTTAGCAACGCTTCTTTGGCTTTCCTCTGGAGACTGAGGACTGTGTCCAGCATGTTAAGAACTGAGATGTATACGCTGATTTTGAGGAGTAGGCTTTATGAAGGGTGTACAGGAGGGAGCTGCCAGTTGAATTTGGTATTTTTTAATTGGTGGGTCAATTTGTAGTCAAATTATATAACATACTTTTGTCATTGGTGTCTCAGTAGTGGCTTAATTTGAAATGTACACAATACCATACTTACATATTAACAGAAGCTTAAAAAGAGAAAGTAAAGAAAAGTACAGTGACATCAGTGCCAGCCAGCACATTCCATCAAAACACTTGAGGAAGACTGATCTGATCAGGTCAGATGGAAAGGAATTGGGATCTTGGGATCAGCCTCGTTTGTTTTTTCTTGGCTTTCGGTTTCCTAATAGAGCACCACCTGAGCCTGGCTGCCAACACGGGTGCAGTGATGGAGCGGGTAACCCCGGCAGACTCCGGGTTAGCTCACAGATATTAAATAATCAGCTTGTGACATGTGCTTAAGCACATGCTGCTCCACGTTACACATGGAGGTCATTAGTTCATTCACTGAGATACACAAAACCAACACAGGGTTGTTTGTGAAATCCCTTGGAGTTAAAGGACTGTCTCAGAAGAGTCTCCTTCACAGCATCGCGTTAGCTTGGTAATCCAACCCTAACCACATCCTCTATCAAACACACCCCGTGGACATGACTCATGAGACACTTCAGTCACAACCGTGCCATGATAGCTAAAGCTTTGAACACTAATAACATCAATCTGGTCCACTTCCATATCACCAACACCAATTATCTTCAAATGTTTTCACTTACAGTACATCCTGGTCTGTTGGTGGGATCTGTGGAAAATATTCTGTTCAAAACAAAGCCACATCTGTAAAAGTTGTGAATGGCCATGTGAGAGGACAGCGCATGCACACACACATGCAAGCATGGCAAAAGACTAAGGAAACATTTCGTGACCTTCTCCACAGAGTAATAAATCAAAATATCAATACCCCCAAATAACTTGCTTGGCTTGACTAGCTTGGAACAGATGAAAGAAAGCTAAAAGATAAGGAGGCGGGAGCGGCAGTCTGAGAAAAATCCAGAACATTCCATGTAGCAGCAACACAGCTTGGCCCCAAGGTTCACCTCAAACCCGGGTGCATGGGGTCAGGCCTGGAGGAAGGCTTCAAATGGCTCATTACTACCAATTCATACAAAAACTAACCATTCTCTTAACCCTCACCCGAGACAATAAACCATGACAGAAAACCTGCTTGGTGTCTCTACTATTAAAGTTTTTAGGACTCCCTGGACAAGACAATAAAAAGAAGTGCTCAGGTAGTGGCTGGTAGGCTGTCAGAGTCCGTTAACCGCTGCCCTCCCCCGGCCGCCCTGTCAAACACTGCTGTAACTCAGCAGGAGATTGATAGCTCACTCAACCGGCAGGTTTTGGGCGATGGGCATGCGGCCAATTGTAGCTTACGATTTCTCCTGAGGCTGTGTTGACCCTTCACAGACACAGATGTCAGACAGCTCAGCTGATTTTATCAGTAAAACTGACACACATATAGAAGCACACACACAAATCCAAACCACTGCTCCTGAACAGTTGGCCACATGTGGTTGAATCCAACCACTGCTACAACAGAAAAACTCAGGCAGATTATATCTCTTAAAACCCAACCATACATGAGTCACAGGACGGTGTATAGCTTGTATGGTGGCAATAGCTGCACTTTGAAGCTCAATTAGAATCTCCCTAATGAGAGTTTGGACACAGTTGAACGGAGAGGTCAGTATAGAGGGGGGAGAGGTCACCCTGAAGGTCAGACAAAATACACAAGAGAAGCAGAAAGGCGTGGAACGAAGTCGGGAAGTGTGTGACGCTGTGCGTGTTCTGAATTCATGTGTTCTTCCTTTGTTGATTCAACTAATATAAAGCATGTGTTTGCCAGTGGTATGAACGTAAGACGAGGTGTGACTCATGGGGAGAAATAAAACTCACAAGAGTGTCATAAGAGGCTCGGAGTAATTTCCTAAATCAAAAGCCATCAATGAAACTAAGGGGATAAATGCTGTAAAATAACTAAATAATAGTAACTCTCCTCCTCCTGGCTCCCCGCTCTTCCCTGACCCTCCTCTGGCTCTTCTCTAATGAAATGGTGTGAAACCTAAGCAGCAGAATTCGTTTGTCCAAAATGTCCCTTCACCAGTTTAGATCAAGAGAGGAAACCCACCTGGACAGGCAAGGCTGCTGCTCCATTAGAGTGGGCAATACATTACTGGAGTGGATGTCAGCTTAGGTGATATTGGGATTTTGTTATGCAAGACTTAATTCATGCTTGTGTATGCATCATGAGTAAGTGTGTGTAAAAGAAGAGGCATTAGGAGGTTACATTTGTGGTGAGGGGTGGGCTGTGTATCTGTTCTATGGAGTGGGGAAGGTAATAAGGATGAGTGCTATGGAGCTCTAAATGAGGGTGTTGGAAGGTTGAGAGCCCTTATCTTGACAAAGTGTGACAGATAGATAGAGAGAAGGCCTTATATGACCTATGTCCCACTGGATCCACTGAGCACGAGAGCTGCATGTTTGTGTGTGTGTGTGTGTGTGTGTGTGTGTGTGTGTGTGTGTGTGTGGTGTGCAAAAAAAGAAGACTAGGGGGGAAAGCCATTTTTCTACAAAGACCGATTGATTGCAGGAGTTGTGGAGCAAACTGGTGGGGGTGAGGCTGAGGAAGGGTTGGGCTGCACCCTAATCCCACATATAGACCTCTGACCCCAACATCAGCCCACATGTTTAGAGTTTCACTAGAGAAGAAGGAAACCAGATGGGAGGCAGGGAGGCCTCGGGGGTTTTGGGGGCTCCCTCCTCAGTAATATGCATCATGAGGTAGACACCCTAAGTAGCTGGAAAGGAGGAAGCGGGACCCATTTCTGGGGTTTTATTAGGTTGGTTGAATCCTACCCACAGCCGAACGGCTTCCTTATTTAAACCTCTTCCTCTCGCACACACTTTTTCCACCTCATCCTTCATTCCTAGATCCTGAGGGGAGGCTCCCAGTCCCAATTACTGGCTGGAGTCATAAGTGTAGAGAAAGAACTACTTTGTATCTGCCTCCATGTCTATTTTATTATTTCCAACATGACCTGTGTAATAAGGAGATATAAAACAGCACAAGTATTACAAAACCTTTTTCTATTCCACTGTGAAAGCACTGCTTAATCTTTTGCGATTTCTTCATTGTTAGTCAGGCTGTTTTTCCTTGCTTTGTTTAATATAGTGTTTTTATAGTGCTGTTCATGTACTGCTAGATTATTTGCCGATTCATACTGTCGACATCATGCTTTATGCACCCAATAACCTCACATCCTTCAGGATTCCTCTCGTTTTCATTCGATCCTTTATTCTAACCTAAATTAGATGGTTTTTAATTCTGCTCATGGCTCTGTAAGCAATTCTTCCAGCAAGCGCAGGAGAATGAGTCATTTTGTGTGTTCGAGGGCAGAGTGCACAAGTGGTCATGTAACAGTGGCTGGTGACATCATGTGTAGACGAAAAAATCTGGCTGTGTACTAACAGTGGAGCTGGCGGAGCTCCATGTTGTCATGTAAAGCAGAGCTGCTGTTTATTGTTGCTGGTCCCACGCCTCCTCTGCTTCATTCATACCACTTTTGCATTTCTGCTTCTCCTCCGATTGGTTTCTCGGATCAGTGATGGATGTGGTGTGTTTCGGGGTATTTTGGACTAGTGGGAAAGTCTGAGAACCAGATGGGGGGGAGTGGAAGGATGAAGATTTTGTGGCTGAAAAATACATTGGCTATGAAAAACTAAATGCATTTTGTCCAAGTTTTTTCCTCCCCTGCTTGTTGAGCTGCAATCCATCAGGCTGCAGGCTGAATTGGTAAATCATTGCACAGACACAGTGTGACCAGGGGATTTGAAACCCATACAGCACATATCAAAAGATACTTCTGGAAGTACAACAGACTCCATCGAAGTCTGATACCCTCTTGGAGGCCAATATTCCCCAGACATACAACTACAATCCAGCAGTCCACTGTACTCAAACACAGATTCCCCCCACTGGTGTAATTTATCAGGAAAGTTCAACTTCAGCCCACTGGCATATTCTACTCTATTCCTGACTTTTTTTTCTCTAGTTGAACTGGAATTGTTGTACAGTATTATTGATGTATTGACTGGTTTTACAATAATTGTTACACCTAAATTCGTTATGTTAAACAAATTGAGTTATTACTGCACAATCTCAATAAGCCAGGAGACCCAGTATCTATGACTAAGAGTGTTGTTTTTGGTGCAGTTTTTCTGGTCATTTCTCTGTGAACAGGCTTATGGAAAAAAACTAGTGGGCAGATTTTCACAAAACCTGGTGGTAGGCTGTATAATTGGACATCAGCAAACCCATTCAATGGGGCTTTCCATTAATACTTAATACATTTCAGTGATTCACTGGCTATGCTTTGGTGATTCAGCTAATGCATAATTCTAAACACTTCAGAAACATAGCCACACATATTGGTTCTTGCGCATGTGCAGAGTTCCATTCTAATTTCACAATGACATGAACCTTGTTCTATTAAAGACACATTTAGATTAACATTGTTATATTTAAACATTTCTTATTGCACAAACGGTTTGTCCATTTGGATATATTTATATTTGTTCTGTTTATCTGAACTCTGTTTTATTTTACATTATTTACCACATTTTTTCCAGTTCAGAAACCAAATACTTGTATGTTAGAAATAAAATACCAAATGAGATTTGTTCAAGAGTATTCACTTAATGTTCCCTATGTCTGTAACAAGACATCTGCAGTGGGTTAACTTTTCATGGAAGCAGTTTATACCAAGTGTTTATTAATCAGTTTACTGATGTGATGTTTGCCTTGGCTCAGAGGTTTCTACCAGTGTTTTGCCAACACATACAGTGTAACCTGAGGCTACAAGTGTGACATATGGTTGTGTAACAACCAACATTCATTATGTTGTGAACCAGGGAGGTTAAACACATTGTTCCTGTCTTGGAGCAAAGTAAGCATTTCCACACTTCAGTCATGCACGCTTAAGTATTTCTGTCTCCTGTTGTATATTGTTGTATAGCAATTGTGATTACTCCTCTAAAACATCAGCATCTAAACACAAAACTAAGGCAGCCAAAGCCAGTGTCCACGCCTTATAGTGGTCACTACATTGCACTGTGTGTGGACGTGAATGGCATGTGAGGAGGAAATTATTGTGTGTGCATAAGAGTGGCCGGAAAACTGATGATTATTAGAGAAATTAACCTTAACATTCACCTTTAAAGAGACTGTAACCAGAGTGAACAAAAAAACATAAGAACAATTTCAAGTGTGGCTAAAGCTGCAGATACAAATGGCACATTTCAACAGAAGGTCTTTAGAATATGACAGCTTTTTTCCAAAGGGTTTCAGTAAAGAAGATTTCAAGGATGCAGAAATGTGTGGTAAAAAAAGAGCATAGAAAGTAAATACAGCATGTCCTTAACCTGTCCCATGAACAGCTAAGAAACTGAACAACAGCAGAGAAAGACAGACAGTGGGTAGCGAAGACAATTAAAAAGATACGGTCAGTAGACTATAAGTGGGGTGAGGACCCAGCAGGACACATAGGAAGACTCAGGAAACTCAGACTGTTGCCAAAATAGAAGTCTGGCAGTGTTTCACTGACTTCTTAGGGATGTTATGGTATATACAGGCTGCTTGTCAGGGGGGATAAGCCAGCATGAAACTTAATGAATCATATTGTTACTAGGATAAAATGTATATTCAGTTTCTCCTACTGGCTGTAGTCCTCACAGTCTATGACTTTCACATGTATCTAATCTGTTGCCTCAGTGGTTTAGCTGTAACCAAAAAGACCTCGAGCGAAAAAAGAGGAACTAACAGAAACTCTAAAGAAAAAAATTAAAAGGTAAATGAGGAGGTTTAGATAAAAAAGAAAGTAATTCAATGGAAAAAAGAAAGAAATGATTGCAAATCTGTCAAGAAGAAAAAAAGCTAAAGAAGATAAAAGCGGAATGGGAGTATTTCATCTCTGTCTCAATTTATGTCAATGATGCATAGCCAGGGAGGAAAAAAGGGGCCGTGACCCAATTTCTTAAACTATTAGTCTCTTCTATCTTGAATTCTCTAGTATCTGTGCTATCCCTTTAAATCTTTAGGCTTTGTTTCAGACTTACAGCCTGTCACTCACCCCCTCCTCCTCTTATTTTCTCAGTGGTATCTGTAAACAGGCCAGTGCTCTTCTGTTTCCTGACTGATGCTTTAACTCAAATTTAACACGTGCTAACATTTCTGTGCAACAACTCGCAATTTACAGCTAAATAATACTTAGTTAGAAACAAGTGGAGGAATGTTCCTCATTCAGGCCTAGGCTCGCCTTAAGACATACAGTGCTTGCACATCGGAGCCAAAACATCTTTGTTCAGCGATTAAAGAACAACAATACAAACATCAGAATGTGCTGTGATGCACATGTTTTCACAGTTCTTCAATTGAAAACTAAAACCATATTTATCAGATAGTAAACAACTACTTCGCAAAATTTAATTGAACAACCCGGTGGTGTCCAGTCAGGCACTTAGTGACAATTGACACATCACTTTTATTGTTTAATATAAAAAGATGCAGGCTATGATCTTTTGCTGATATAATATTCTCATGCATCTCCACTGATCTAATGTACATAGTGTGATTGAGCAGGTCTGCTGCATCTTCAAGCTTCAAGAATACAATGAAAAAGTGAATAAATAAAAAGTTGAATATCAAATGAAACCACAACATGTAGGAATACAGACTTTTACCCTGCCATAGGTACATTCCCATAAATAGCTTTACTGTCAAAACTCAGTACTTTGTTTTCCACTCAATTGCCATCCCAGTGCCTGAGCCATTCAACAGTGTTTCATTCTGGTTTGCTAGGGTTGAGGAAAAAAAAGCCACTCTTCTGGTTTTAAGGAAACACGGTAAGGCCTGTACCTTCACGACACTAGTGACCTCTCCACGTTTGCTGGAATGTCTTTGATATGTGGTGGTTCCATGAGAGAGACTAGGCCCCTCGCACTCAGACCCACCACCTAGGAGGAATTCAGACTCCAGAAGTCAGGAAAAAGTGGGGGGAGGGGATGGGTGTCAGGGGGAATGAGAAGAAAAGGAGAAGGGTGACAAGAAAGAGAAGAGATGGAAAATAAGGGAATGGACAGTTGATGAACGAGGTGTGGAGCTTGTCCCATTTATGCATCCTGAGCTCTAGATTATGCTGAGTGTGGCGCTCACTGCAAACAGGAGACAGCCTTTCATAGTTTGGAAGAGGAGATGCACTCAAGAACCGATATTGCTGATGCTGCTGCTAAAGTCATCAGCGGCTCTCACTGAGGTTAGCAAGGATACAGTACCTGGTTACGCTGTCAGACATGTCAGCTGCTGGAAAAATGACCATGAAAATGAATAACGTCTCTGGGTAATGGCACAAACTATATTCAATCATACAGATGGATACGAGCTTACAAATACCAGCCAGCGTGCACACACATGCAATAGATCTGCATTACTTGCTGTAATCCTGTCCTTACTCCAAATTGTTCCAAGTGACAGAATTGCCAGAATTCCAGAAGAACCACAATGGCGTCATATTCATATGGGAGACACACGGGGCCTGAGGCTCGCGGTGGAGATAGGACTTAACCATGTGGCACTGAAAAAAAGAAAGGCTGACTGAAGAGTGATGGAGTGAATTAAAGGGGCTAGACAGTCTTGGCCTTGTGCAGGCCAAGGCCAGGGTGTTAAATAAAGCACTGTGTACGCCTGTGTGTGTTTTCTGTGCTTGTGCATTGATGAGAAACAGAACTAGAATCAGTAGAGATAAGAAAGAAATCACCCCTCATACTAGGCAGGGTTGAAAACAACTCTGCACATACTGTTTTCTTGCCTTCATCTCACTCCCCTGCAGTGACACCATGTGTATGTTTGTAAAGTCTTTGAAGTGAAATATACATACCATCTCTTTCAAAACATCCCTGTTGGATGTACGGAGCCCTGTGGTGCAGCGGTCGATGAGCAGTGAGAATATTTAACCTGTCTCTGAGGAGGCTTCAGCAGAATTAGATGTCCGTGTGTTTTACCGAGCAGGGCACGGTGCAATACATGACAATATTATCAGAAGTGCACTATTAGCAGAAATGAAAACTTTAACTAGGTTTCAGTCGTCAATGTACCTAAAAGTTCTGTGATTCCTATAAAAAATAAAAATCCCTGTGCTTGAAAATTATTAAAAGACAAGAATGTGGAAGTTTCCCAGAGGAAAAAAAAGAAATAAAGACTTCATGTACCAAAGATAAAGCTCAGCCATATATTAGATCTCTTAATAGGAAGGAAAGCAAGATGACCTCAGAAAAACAGGGTATCCGTCAGTAAGAAACAGAAAGCAGACCATGTCCTGTTGGCTCAACAGCAAATGTTCTTTCAATTTTTCCACACAAACATCATGCACAACTTTGACCTGACAACTGTGCTACTGCACACTGACTGCACATGTTGCTAAACAATATTTCATTGTCAAATATCTGAAAAGGGACAGACTCATTTTTTAGAAAAATGGTAATTTCTTCTAGTCTGGAAAAAACATAGAATCAACAGCCCAGCTGTTTGCAATGCTTTTGTTACTTTAAGAAACAAAAAAAGGAGCCTTTTTAATCTGCCAAATTTTAAGAATTTCTTTTCTTGCAGGAAGGCCTCGAGGGATTCGAAAGGACCACTAGTAGCTGTCCATCAATCCATCCAACCAGCCAGCAGCAATGCATTGGCTGATGTGGAGCCTGTGCACCCTGCTCTGCCTCTCCCTCTGGGAAGAAAGTTACTGTCGGAGCTCCAGGGAAGCCCGGAGGGCCAAAGAGCCAACTCTCCACAGAAGTAAAAGAGCCCCCGTGGATCCTGATGCCAAAAAGTGTTCATACACCTTCCTGGTGCCTGAGCAGAAAATCACAGGTTCCAACAACTTATTTCTGTAACCCTTAAACCTTAAGTGATTAATTATATCAATCTTAAGTTCTCAGATTGATTCATTTACTTTTCCCAGGCATTTACCTTCATAATATACTAAATAATACATATCCATTTCCAGGTCCGATCTGTGCCACCACCTCAGGCCCTGAGGTAGACAAGGACAGAGTGACCCGTGTGGACATTGCAGATGTGCGGGAGGTGCTCAGCAAACAGAGGCGTGAGATTGAGACGCTGCAGCTGGTGGTGGACGTGGATGGCAACTTGGTGAACGAGATGAAGCTGCTACGGAAAGAGAGCAGAAACATGAACTCTAGGGTGACACAACTTTACATGCAGCTGCTGCATGAGATCATCAGGAAAAGAGACAACTCTCTGGAGTTGGCCCAGCTGGAGAACCGTGTCCTCAACGTGACCTCCGAGATGATGCGACTGGCTTCGAGATACAAGGAGCTGGAGTCCCGCTTTGCCACGATGGCCGGGACGGTCAATAACCAGTCCATCCTCATTGCCGCACTGGAAGAGCAGTGTCTGAGGACCATGGCACGCAGTGAGCTGCCGGTAGTTCCCCCGCTCGTTCAGGTGGTGCCGCAGAATATACCGGTTAGCAATCGGTTCACCAATGAGATACAGAGGGACAACAACAACCGGGCTTTTCCACGGGGATCACACATGGAACCCCCCACTGCAAGTCCTTACGGGATCAACCCTCCACCACCACCACAGGGAACACTCACCTCTGATGGTACGTACAATAATCAAAAACACAGGATGATCAAGATATACGTAACTGAATGCTATGAAATAATCAAGAATCCAATGCAAGCTATACAAAAGCAAACAAGCTACAAGGTTATTGCAAGTTACTTTAGTAAGTTTATATTTAATTGACATTTGCTTAAAGTTTCTCTTTAATCAAGATGTGTTTTTCTTATGTGTAAGAGCCGTTTCCACATTCCTCTACTGAAGGGGATGGTTTTTTCTGCACTTTGTAAAAATCTGAGATTCAGAGCCAATCACTGTCGACCTCCAAATAAGCTGCGGAGCCAGGCTCCAGGAGTTAACCTGCTTACCCCCGCTATCACCGTCTGCACCTGGCACGGGTCGGCCCTTAAAAATGCGTCACGAGGGGAAATACAACAGAGTACAATTGCAATTAAGAATATAGATTTAAAATTGTTATTGCTGAGGCACAGTTGGGTCATTTTTAGCATACAAGACAGGCAGTGAAATCATACATTCCTATGATTCCCACTTGGCCGCCTGTATTGGCTGCTCTGCGCAGAGAATATGTACTAAATTAGTAGGACGTGGATTAGATCTTCTTCAAAAAGCTTTAAACAGACTTGGAGTATATTTGAGTAAGCTTTGCTTATGGAGGCCCATTTTACACTGGACAAAACCCCCACCAACATCTGGCGTCAGTGAGAAAGGATACAGGAATCATCATTCACTGCAGGGTCAAATGACTGCAGTAGCCACGGGTACATATCCTTTCTGGACGTGATGCTATGACGCTGATGTCTGCAGACATAATGGCCTCATCCATACATTTACATATTGTCTCTCTGTAATAAAAATGTAATATGCACTTGCTATTACAGAGAAATATAGACGCATGATCTCTCATATGGTAATGCAGTATTGCCATAATAGGCTAACTAACCAACAGCTGTGTGACATTTATGCACACACCAGAACAATTATTAAAAAAAAGTTTACCACAAATAGACAATAATCTTATTGTAAAAACGATAAGGTTCAAACCAGCCTATACAAGTGAATGCCTATCAAGAAAAAAGAGGGAAGACACATCTATGTCGACAAGTCCCAAGACCCCAGAAAAAAATAAATCAGATAAGATCATCCAACATTGATAAGGCTCCACTGTACTTGAGATTGAGTCATTCTGACATCATCCTCAATAGGAAACCAATTAGCAAAATTCAGATTCTACTTGGAAATGGCTCCAAAGAATTTGTCAGGACTGTTATATGTTGATTAGCGATTAAAATATGGCAGAGAAGGATGATGGCGGTCATACAACCAGATGGCGAAAGGAATGAACTCATTCATAATATCACATAGACAAATAAAGGGGAACAAAAAGGAGGCATGTTTGAATAGTGATAGGGGAGTCCCTTTATACGGTGACAGGGGTCAGGTATTGAAATATCTGTACAAAAAAAAAACCACAAAATATATCTATATACAGTGATCCCTCGCCACTTCGCGGTTCACTTATCGCGGATTCGCTATTTCGCGGATTTTCATAATGCATTTTTTTTTTTGGTGCATTGTGTTCTGCATTCTGATTCGCTAAAAACTCACTCCCGCTTCTTGTATCAAAACATGCTACGAATTGTGCTATCATTTTGTCGTCTCGTGCAGTTATGTGTACGTACATAAAACAGCTTGGCAAAATTACATTAAGTTGGCCAAATTATCTTGTAATTTCGAACATCTCCTAAACCCATAATGTCGACGAAACGGCCTGGACGGACAAAAGCACCTGCGGATGGGCCCAAACGGCGGAAGATGCTACCTATCTCAGAAGTTAAACTTCTGGACATGCTAAGGGAAGGTAAAAGCTATGCAGCCGTTGCTCACCATTACGGAATCAATGAATCTTCCGTTCGTTACATAAAGAAGGAGGAAAAAAACATAAGGACGACAGCAGCAGTCAATTTTAATACGAATGCAAAAAGGGTTGTGAAGAGCAGTGAAACGGCCTACACGTGAGTCACTGTATTTGTACACATGTAATAGTTGCTAATTGTAAAAAAAAATAAAGATTTCTATTTCGCGGATTTCACTTATCGCGGGTCATTTTCGGAACGTAACCCCCGCGATAAACGAGGGATTACTGTATCTACATCACAGTGTCATATTTGAAATCCATTTTAACATTAATGCCTATAAAATATAATGAAGTGTGAATTTAATTATTAATAATTTAAAGTTGGTCAAAGGAATTTTGTGAAGAGTAAATGTTAGACAGTCTGATTCTTCAGGGTGAAACACCACTGCTCTTAACAACACCTTCAGCATTAATAATCATATGCATATTTTAAGCCCAGCAAGCAGAGAAGCAAGAGGGCCATATTTGAAAAGCCTACATGAAGAAAAAAAGACCAAGGACAGTAAGAGTAGGTAAAATGTTAAGAATTCCACTTGTAGAAAACGAAAAGGACTGAGTGTTCCCACAGATATTTTTATATTAACCCATCTTGCTAAATCCTTGTTAAACTGTCATTTTAATGTTGCGATAGTTAGTAATCATAACTCATTAGAACCGAGAGAACTCTCCAATTCCAAAAAATGTCTCATGCATACTGTAAATTAAATATTCAGCATTAAGCCTCTGCCTAGACAAACTGACAGAAGCTATTTGTCTATGGTGAAAACAAAGCTGTAAATCTGGAAAGCCCCAGTTTATCTACAACCACAAAAACAAGAAGACAGAGATGAATAATGCTTAAGGTGGCCATACATAGCATTCCAAGAAAAATACATAACAGGATATTCCTACGTAAAACATTTACGTCATATAAAGGTAAGATGAACATTTTAACTTTTACCTCATTTAGTGCCAATCCAAACCAGGAAAGGGAAATGAGTAAAAACTTCAAAACCATACACCACTAATAGGATCTCTTCCACGTAGGTTCACTGCGACCATAAATACACATTACCTGACCACAGTTTGGTCTGGTTGAGCCTTTATAAACCAAAATGTCTTGATGACTCAATTTATCTTAAACCTCAATATCTTAGAGCACCACTTAGTACGGACGGACAAGAAATTGACAGAAAACAAGAGAAAATGTGAATAAGCTGGGAAAAAAAATGCCAGAGATCTGATGACGACCTATCATTACTAGAAAAACACAGGCTGTGTAAAGGAGTTTTAGGTATCTGTACTGGGACTTTACACTGGGTTCCTATGTGCGCCGGCACTCAGCTGAGAAAACCATCTTCCATAGGCCTTTAGGCCCTGGAGGCCCCCATACAATGCCTATGTTCATGCTGGGTAATACATATTCACACTGGGGGAAACGGAGGAAATAGGGTAGGTTTAGGTTCAGCTGCTTCAGCTTTGAGTGCAGTGCTTCCACATGGCTTCATTCTAATGGCAAAAATTATGTGAATATTCATACAACAATCAAAGTGTTTGTGTAACTGCAGACTACAGGATGTTTGGATGATCTGTACAAAATAATTTTCCAAGATCACAGCCACGATGATGCATCTACTCAAACTGTGGGGTCGAGGCAGAGGTTCCATCCTTCCTCTCTCTCCCTGTTTTCTTTTGTTAACAGTCTACAGACCATAGAATGACGATGATGACAGTATATGAAATTAAAAAGAAAAGACATCTTGTTCACCTTAAGTCAGTCCAGTGTATTCAGGAGAATCAAAGCAGTCTGTGATTCAGGAAGTTTTCGTAGGAACCAAAAGTCAATTATAATAAATGCATACAGGATCTAAAACAACTTTAAGTTCCATGATATGTTGTGAATTTTCTTACATGGGAGTAAAACTGGTTGTAATGACCAACATAAAGTAATAAGAATTAACATTTACACCCACAATAATTGGGATGTTTGAGAACATGTTATGCAAATCCCATTAGGGACCGTTTTGCATAATGGTATTACAATAGGAATTTCCAGATTTTGAAAATCAAACTCAAAAACATCAACTAATAATGTTCTTTTTATCCTCTACAACCACATCTTCTGCTTCAGGTCCCTTCAGGGACTGTTACCAGGTGCGAAAGGCAGGTCACGCCACCAGTGGGATGTACCTGCTGAAGGCAGATGGCAGTGAGCGGCTGATCCAAGCCTGGTGTGAACATGGCCTCGACAACGGAGGATGGACTGTGTTGCAAAGGCGGAGAGACGGTTCAGTTAACTTCTTTCGGAATTGGGAGAACTACAAAGTAAGTTCAGGAAACTCATCCGTTGTTTTTCAGAGAGTTAAAGCTGGGTTTAATAAACTACACAAAACAACTATATTCACAGCCTTCTTTCGTTCCTACATGACTTATTCTCAGCAGTTCATTTTGAGGTCACTAAGTGAGCATGTACTCCAGCAATGTAAACCGCTTAGTGGAGGATTTCCTCAGACCAAAATCACAGACAGGAACTGCCAGGGACCTCCATATACAAATATACACAATCAGAGTCCCAGTGGGCTGAGAAGGAAATACAGCTCTACTGTCAACCCCGCTGGAAATGATCCCTTCATTCTTTTCTTCCCACATGTCAGCTTTCGTAACTGAAATGTGATCCAGTAGCAGACAGACGAAGGACCACAGTTTTTATAACACTCCGAGTGAAGAGTGACACCGAAACACAGGCCTGAGATAAATGTCCATTTTCTTTTAAAAAATGTGCAGAGGCAAGAAATTTTAGACTGACAAATCAAGTGTGTGCTGTTTAGATCTGGGACAGAAATGTGTCTTTGCAGTTTTGTGTTTACTGTATTTAACTAGCCATTCCCACCAGAGCAAAATCAGTACTTCCTCTGACATTCAACACGTGTCTCAAGTGAGAGAACCGAGATCACAACCTTAACACACCGTTGTCACAATAAGAAACAGGTTTGATTGTATTTTACTTCATTGCAGGCATCGGACACTGTTAAACTTGCCATGCCACAGTCCTAAAAGATCTTATCAACCTCATGCTGCATTACTGTTTTTGCTTTTTGGACAAGACTTTACCACGCTGACCACAGAATGAAAGGAGATCTATTCTTTCAACCCATTGCCTAAACTAGTGTGTAGACTATCAACACTCAAATTGATGGTGTTGGTCTGCACCACATTGCAATTACACTTAAACATAGACCACAACTGACAATGAATAACAGAGTCTGTGATGCTTTTGGTCCTTGCAGAAAGGCTTTGGAAACATAGATGGTGAACACTGGCTTGGGCTTGAGAACATCTACAACTTGGGGAAACAGGGCGACTATAAGATGATGATAGAGCTGGAGGACTGGACGGGGAAGAAGGTGTACGCGGAGTACAGCAGCTTCCACCTGGAAGCGGAGAGCGAGGGTTATCGGCTGAGGCTGGGCACCTACCAGGGCAACGCCGGCGACTCGTTCAGTAGCCACAACGGCAAACAGTTCACCACACTTGATCGTGACAAGGATGCTTTTACTGGTAAATCTAATTTCTGATTATTTGTGTAAAAGGTATGGCTAGGGATTAAAAATATTAACATTGCCTTTGAACATGTTATGTGGTCATTTTCCTTTTCCCCAATACTCATTTACTGAGTAGACCTTTAAGTCATAACTGGCTGGGGTTGGTAATGTCTCCTGACGAGCACTATGTTAGCCACTTTTCTAAAGCAGTCAATCACTGCCCAAAAGAATAATTCTAAAGACCCATCAATAGTTATGACACACAGGTTAAGCCAATTATTTACCTGCTTATTTTGCTGATCTTTTCTACCGCTGTGTTTTTCTGTCCACTAGGTAACTGTGCCCATTTCCATAAGGGCGGTTGGTGGTACAATGCTTGTGGCCAGACCAACCTAAACGGTGTATGGTACAGCGGGGGAGTTTATCGCAGCAAATTTCAGGATGGAATCTTCTGGGCAGATTACGGAGGAGGTTTCTACTCCCTCAAATCAGTGCACCTCATGATTCGACCAATCGACTGAAACCTTGGACTGGTGGGGTGTGGGCCTCTGATCTTCAAGCACCTCAGTCTCCTTCCCTATCTTTATCTAGCCATAAATAAATACTGTAAAGGCAGAACGAGGGACCCCAGCCATCGTTCAGGTGTGCCTTGTAAAAGTCGGAGAAGGAAGAGACGATGGCGTGTGTTTATAGCCAGACAATAATGACTCCAGCAGTGTGTACAGCGGTGAGCGCTCAAGTTGACTTTTACGCTGAGATAAAGACTGACCGATTGCCCTCCTACAACTTTTAGTCTGGACAGTAAAGGTCCATCAAGCTCCCTGGGACCATTCAGTATTATTCTCATGTGTCTATTTTACTCACTCTTATTGAAACTCAGTATGTAATAAAGGGAAATGGTAATATACTAAAGACATGAGATTTCTTCTGAGCAGCTAATGGTGACTTTTTCAAAGTAGCACGGCCCCACTCTAAGGCCTTTTGGATGTACTGGGATGTTACACGGTACTAGAATGAAATCAAATACCTGTCAGTCAAATGGTCAGAGAGCAGTGATAGCAAGACTAATGTCTTTTGCTAAATTTTTCCTGGGTTCTGTCTTGACTTCTAGTGTTTCTCTTCACCCCCTCCCCAATACCAGAAAATGAACTTGTGCAACAATATGCATATGGCTGAGCTGGCTTTGGTATGTAAATATCTTTGACTTTATTTGTGAAAGTTAATTTAAGAGGTGTGAATCTACTCAGGCCAAATGTTCACAATGTTATCATCTGCCATTCTTTGTTATTTATCAGTGTATTTATAGTAAGTATAGTCATGGCCATTTTATATTTAGCCCTGTAAAAGTACACTTTGACTACTTTTTATCCCATTTAAATAAATTTAAAAAAAGACATGAACGGCCAGCACAAACAATTCCACTGTGGATGTCTAGTTGATTGGAAGAATGAGAACCTGTGACGTGTCAGTTTTCATTCAAGTCAAATTAAATTCTGTTATAAACACGGAACTGTTCGTCACACGCTTTTTGTTTGGATGAATAGAAAATTGAGTGTTCAAAGTCTATATGCCTTTCTTTGATAAAATATTTTAGCATGAATGCAAAACTTGTGAAATACTAGCTGAAGATTTACCTGTATGAAAGGATCAACTATCTTCATATTCCTTTTTTCAATTGATCTGACATAGTTCATATCAATCAACTGAAGTAGGTCATTACACATAGTGGGGCAGCATGTTTTATTTAAGTGTGACCATGATGAGAAACTGCATTTCCACTCTCATTCTAAGGGGAAAAAGGCTCAAGGAAGCAGCTTAGAAAAAATATGTAGGGAAAAAACAGCTTCAGTAGAAGCAGACCACAATTTATCAGTTTAAGGCCAGTAACAAGCGTTTCATTACATGAAGCTGCTATAGAAATGTATAGGTGAAAAAGGGTTGGAACTGAGCAGAAGAGAGATAGAGAGACGGTGAGCAGAATGCAGGGAACATTCCATCCGACTAGATACTGTAGAGATTTTCTTTCCCTAAAATAAAGACATACATGTTTAAATTATGGCTCACCTCGGACCGTTCCCTCTGAGGAGCTGTAAGTCAGAACAGATAAGAGCCATGTGACAAAAACGCAGCGAGGAGCAGAAGCTAACGGACGGAGACATAAAGAGAATACATTCAAGCTCACACACAGCGAGACAGTTTTGTTGACAGACTCCCTGTCAGACACCTTAAATACGATCCATGATGCCGTCCAAGGGTCCGAGCCAGCGGGGCTTTGTTGTACTAGGTCAGGAAAAAGGAGTAGAGCGATAGTTGGCTGTTTTTTCTCTGATCCGCCATAGAACACCTTATATTCCACACAGTGCAGCTCATGTCACAAAGCTTCACAAACGGCAGCAGAAAGAGCTTGATGGGGCAGAAGGGAGAGAAGGGCCAATAACATCATGTTGAGAAGTGTAACCTCCCTGTCTATAAAGGATCATCCAGTTGAAGACAAGAAAGAGCCTTATATTATAATCACCACCTCAGCCATCAACATCCCACTCTTGAACCAGATAACTGAGACTCAAAGCACGTTATTAGGCCTTAAACTAATGTCTTCCTATGTTAATCATGTGACTATATGAGTGAACACTGTCAAAACAATTCAGCATGAACAGCCCTCCATGGATGAACAAATTTAGTGTGGAAATTAAGCTATGCCGCCAGTGGCGACAAGTTGAAAGGATAATGAGTTTGGGAAACATTTTAAAGTGTGTGTATTTTGTCACAGTGGAGCCATAAGTTTCTGTGGACTGTTTGTCCTTGCCCGATTGACTTGTGAACAGGAACGGGTCCATCTGAGCATTTAACAGACTGGCCATGTGTTGCACTCAGACAAGAGCGGGCTGTGTCTGCCAAACCTAATGACAGGTCACAGTTCACAGAGTCGCTTGTGCACGCACACATACACAGTTCAGTACAAACGTATCACTGTGGAAAAAGCAAAGCTCAGCAGACACAGGGCTCTTTCTCCAGGTTTGTTATCTTTAAAGATAAGCATCACGTCCAAAAAGACGCAATGAAACATGATTGAAAGTAACAAAACTGGTACAAGTACACAAATTCACTCTCAACCCTCCTGTGGGGTATTTAGCCACTAATTTTAGGTCTCTGTTTTATTTATACTATGACCAAACTTCAACAGGTTTTCGTCTTAATGTCCATAAAGATAAACAGATGGATGAACACACCAAGGGAAACCACAACCCTGAGTCATTCACACATGCTCTGGAACCAGGCCCACAGAAACAGAACTAGGCGTTGAAGCAAAATTTGCTGGTGGCCAAACCATGGTATTACATGTCTGGCACCCATCACGTGATGCTATTGGGCCCAAAAAGCATTTTCACTATCAGCTTTTAATCCATTCATTTCACAACAATTAGAATCTCTGACTGAAATATGACTGAATTATTTCAATCCTATACAAGTTAGTCAGAGCAGAGCCTTGCAGACCGAGGTCTCTGTTGCACATTGTGTAATTATCCAGGTATTTTACAGCGGAAAGTGTCCATTCTGCCTTCATGCACAACTGAGCAACTCCAAATCTCTGACACCATTTCCAGATATTAGTAGAGATCCATGTCTGGAACAAGCATTATGGTTTTCCCCTTTTAAATTCTCCCAGTTATTCATTCTTACTTTCTCTTAGAGAGATCAGGTGGATTTATAATGGAGGGGGAATGTCTGAGAACAATAGAGTGGCAATTTCCCTCCAGTGTGCCAACTTGGCTTGGTCCAGCCATGAGAACAGCCAGCTGGTCATACATCACACATCCACATGCATCATTGACAGGACTGTAAGGAAATACTGCCCCATTTTCTATCACACACACACACACACACATACACACACACGCACAGACATGCACATCAATAACGAGGGCTGTCAAAGTTAATGTGATAATAATGCATATAATAACCATATCGAAGATACATAACCTGGATGATGACTCAAGAGTTAATGCAATCTTTTTTCTACCCACTACTTCGTATCACTTTATTTATATATTTGTTTTATTTGTATCATCCGGTTTTTATCCCATAAGACAGGGGAATGTTTTTTGAGCCTTTTGTTTCCCATGTGAAGTTGGACACAACTACATCGTGTGATTTGCTATTCGAGCAAAGGATCCAGAGAGTGAGCTTTAATCACTAACATTACTGAAGTAATGGAAAATTTAACTGGCCAATGTACCCATCTGTTGCCTGTTGAGCTTGCTGTGAGCTATGATTCAAAAAAGCTTAATGCTGTGCCTGGGGGGTTCTGAGAATCTGTATCTGTGTGTTTTGTTGTTAAATGTTTTCCAACAACATATGCATGCATTCCAGGATATCTTGTCCACTCCAATATTAACAAGAGTATTGACATTTCCATGTCCCTTTATAGTACATTTTGAACGGGTATGCATTTTGTGTGATTAACAGTGGACAGTTATGCAAATAATCATGATTAACTATTTTGACTTGATTACTGTGTCTATGCTGAACAAAAGGCTCCGCCCTAAGACCAGCCAACCTCTCACACACCGAAACCCTGACTAAATGGAAAGTTGTCGACGCACACATGCAAATAAATGTGTTTCACAGCATTAGTGTTACATTTTTCTCAAAGCCTGTCATGACTTCCAGTCTTCGATGATGGAGCATGATGGGGGGGAATGGCTGGTTAAACATTTCTTTAATGACAAACAGACTCTTCAGTTCTTTGTGTTAAGGTATGATCGGACATATTGTGTCTAAGTTTGAATTACAAATCAGTAGCTATGAAACCAGCCTGATGGTTAAAAAAAAAAAAAGAAATAAAACATTAAAGTCATCATCTAGTCAAAACAAGATCTGACAGTATGGCAACCAAACATGAGCATGTGTGTTTTCCTCCCACAACTCAGGATTTCTGTGCAATGTTATTCTGTGAAGCAAAAAAAGTGAAGGGTATAAATATTTAAAAGGATATTTATTCATTCATTAAATAAAGAGAGACATTTATTATGAATTTTTAAAATGGTTTGCTGATTTATGCATTTGATCCAGCTGAAAGGAATCTAGATATTTTACAACAGAGAAGCAAATCAATGTCCTCCCTGAAGAAATGAAATGACAGGGAACAAAGTAAGAAAGGGAATAGGCAATGGCTATTGTGAAAACATGGAGCCTACTTAGAGAGGAACAGGCACTAAAATGTGACTTGTTTGGGATACTGACTGATCCATGAGAGAAAAGTGAGATTTTATTTTTTTAACCCGTAAAGATAAGAAGCTGATACTGAGGCATTTCCAAAGGTCAAACTGCGTGGTTGTCTGCATGTGTGAGCGTTTTTGTGTCTGTTACCTAGGTATGGTATACAAGAGACCATGCTCTGGCTGCTTATGAAGTCTCTCAGACGTTTGTAGTTGTCTTCTTTGGACATCAGGAAGTCGAGCCGATCAAACGTTGCCTTGTCCTTCCGACTCAGTAACTAGATACATATGGAGGGGAAGAATGAAAGAAAAATAGTGAATGAAGCAAAATTCACTGAAGTTACATTTATTCAGCTACACTTTATAAAGAATGTAGTGATACAGCAACAGACCCATAAAAAGAGTTTGCAAATCTTGCATCAGGAGGTGGCTAATGCAATGTTCTTTGCTGGTTTCTGGCTCACTGGCTGTCTTGCCACAAACTGTCAGCCAACTACAATTGTTTCAATTTTGAAGTTTTTCTTAAAACTAGAAAAAATCCACAGATTAAAAAAAAAAAAAAATACTCGATGCTGCAAAGAGAGGCTTTTTTTTTTCTTCCAAACACCAGGTAACATTCTGCTATGACTTGCTGTGAATAACATGCTGCTATGTAATTACAGGGTCAAAACAAACATGTTCATATCACAAAATTTTCTGACTGTGATTAAGCCTCCAAGCCCCTCTAGCTAGTTACTGGTCTCAATCTTATTTACTGAGTTACTGAGAACACTGCCAGAGAACAGAAGTATGCAGCTTTCCAGTGAGAAACAGACTGTGTGTGTGTGTGTGTGTGTGTGTGTGTGTGTGTGTGTGTGTGTGTGTGTGTGTGTGTGTGTGTGTGTGTGTGTGTGAACAACAGCATCCACTTACTGACTAAAAGAATCTCCTGTGGTTTTGTGGAGCCATATATATAAAAAAAAATTCCACCATTACATCAGACCGTCATTATGTCATTATGTAAGCTAACTACTTCACTCAACACTGAAACAGATTGGTTGTTCTTCACACATGTTCGTAACACAGACATTAATCTGCAATTTCATGTACAAAAAGGCTTACAATTGAATAACGTGATTAAAGTGTCCCCAACATCTGTATTGCAGGTGTTGGGGATTACACCAATAGAAAACAATAATTATGATAGTACACCATTTGTACAGCACGGTTTCAAAACAAGGTTCACAAGGTTTACAAGGTGATTTAGACACACTAATAAGAATGACAATGTTAAACATCCAAACATATCATGTGTGGAAGGACTACAAACGTTTATTGTATGAATAGACTTAAATGAAGAGACAGACTTTGCCCTCCTAATTTCCTCTTAAAGAGTGTTCCAAAGTGATGACAAATCCTCTGTCGCCTTTGTTGTTTAGTCTGGATTCAATTACCAAAAGAAGCACAGAATGTAAGGACCTCTGGACTCGTAACGGTCATATGGGGAGTAAAACAGGTCAGAAATATAGCTTAAGGTCAAATTAGGTTGCTGTCAAATAACAGACCAAGGTTTTTACACTGCAGAGCAATAACATGAGTATGAACGTAGTAGGTTTGTAATTTTAGTGTTTGAGAAGTCTGTGCC
This sequence comes from Eupleurogrammus muticus, assembly GCA_036785175.1. Lineage (NCBI taxonomy): Eukaryota > Metazoa > Chordata > Actinopteri > Scombriformes > Trichiuridae > Eupleurogrammus > Eupleurogrammus muticus. The sequence goes on from JAYKQN010000006.1 coordinate 7,612,361, forward strand.
AGCCAAATTGAGTGGGTTTTTTTTTTGTTTTTTTTTTATAAATGGTAAACATGTTGATGCATTTTTTAATTAATGCTCATGAGACAGTTTAGAAATTATGGTTTTCATTGAAGTTAATGTTTCACAGCTGAGAAAAATCTTACATCTTACAAACATCTGTGTATAAACGGTAACTGATGCTATGAGATGTCCTAAAGGCAGTATGGAAATGGGCAACAGAATCCAGCCAAGTGCCAAACCCTGAGGAACCCCACAATGGCGCACAGAGGTGTGGCTAGAGCTAAACTCAGCAATACCAACACAGAAAGTCCTCTCTGTGAGGGTATGACTTGTACCATTCAACGGCTGTGCCACTAATGGCCACCCAATGCTCTAAATGGGACAAGAGGATGGTGTGATCATCTGTGTCTGGCGTCAGCAGCTAAAAGCATTAAGCGTTAAGTTACAAGCAGTCCTTCATGAGGTTATGTACTGTGGTGAGCTCTAAAAGTTGATTGGAGAGATTCAAACAGAGTTCTTATTCATAAAGGCTATAAGTTGATTTGTAACAATCTTCTCTATACAGAGAGTACTCTTCAGAGTAATCTGTAAATGTTATTATATGAACATGTAGGCCGTAAGGTGAACTACGAAAAGTCTTTCAGAAATTGAATTCCACCCAGACCACTGAATTAGACAATCCTTAGTTCATAAAAAGGAGTTATGTTAAGCTTACAACAGAAAGTTTGTCGCAAAACTTTTAGGTTTTTAGTTCACGGGTGGTGGTGGTGTGAGTGGTCACGTGATCTTGCTAGACCAATAGCAGAGCTCGCTTATGACAACAATACGGCAACATGGTGGCCTCCGCCAGTTCTGGATTCATAGCCTTCAAAAACATTGACATTTCCTCCATCTCAATTTGTGAACATTAAGACTTCATCTTTTGTTTTTTATGGATGATTAGTGTTGTATTCATTTATGAATGTATAAATGAACAAATGAATGAATAATTGGTTCTTGTCATTGATAACAATTATTTGTTTTTACTGATCCACAGGTTTTAACATAAAAAAATCACCTCATCATCTAACTGCTTTGTTGTTCTTCGTGGAGGTGAATACGTATAAAGCACTGATTAGAATCCACATTAGAAAACTGTTGGGAGAATTCCTCTTTTTCCACAATGTTAAATAAAAGCGCACAGGCCATTATGCTGCTGCATTATGCAAAAACAGCTCTGCTATTGGTCTTGCACGTTCACATGACCACTCCTGAACAGACATCTTATTACAGCCTGAACAAGTAGTTCTGCAGGAAATGCCTCAGCATAAAAAACAGGCACATAAAGGCTCGAGGACTTTGGTTAATAAACAAAGTTCAGAGATCTGTCTTAAATTGTTTATATCATTAGAATGAAGTCTGGGTTTCCTGAACACAAATTTAAAATAATGGGGCACTGTACCAGAAGAATGTGAGAAATTTAAGATGTTCAGTATAAAAAGAACAAGCTCCGTTCAAGACATCTTGAAAAAGAATCAAAGGGGGAGAATGTCTGGAGGACGGGCAGAGGGGTTCGCTTTGTTGAAGAGATTAAAACAAGTGTTGGGCCTGGAAACACTGGGGAATAAAGTAGATTCTTTGAGTTAGAAGTTTATCACAACTAGAAGAAACCTACTACACCTTCACATGTCTGTGTCCAGCCATACATTAAACTTGTTACAGGGACAGTTGGTGGTATAAGTAGCCAATCGTGAAAAGTATTATTAGACATTTCTCTGTGGCTGAATGTAGTATTCCAGTGATTTCTGGCGAATTCTACAGACATGGTTAAATTAACCTGCAGAAAAACATGTGGAATAATATAAAAATGTAAAACATACTGGCAAAAGACTAGACGAACAGACAATAACTCATCGTTGTTTTTAGTAACATTCATATAAGGAACAGGAGATGCATCCGTGATGTAGTTTAAAATCATGTTTTTTAAGAAATCAAGAGAGAATAAAAATGTATTCTCTCTATTACTTTCTTTTTTGTAGAAGTCCTGCTTGGTCCAGAAATATTTAAAATATTAAAAAATTTCTAATTGCAAATCTTACAGAAATGAAATTGATTGCCTCTAAAAAGTTCAACACTCTTTAAAAGGTGAAGATGGGAGATCAGTTTTCCTCCCCAACTTAATTGTGTAGCATAATGATGGAAAGCCTTGGTCCCAGCCTGCCCGATCATCTGGAAATAGCATTTGGTCCAACATGTACTATTACAGTTTGGACAGAGGAATGGAGGTCGATAAGCCTTGGGAGTAAGTTCAATAAGACCCTCAATCTTTCTGACACTGAAACAATATGTAATGGCCAGTAGTTTAACAAAACTGCTCCTGCTATTTTCCTGGAAGGGAAATTTGCTTTAGTAATTTCCCATCCTAAGACCTAGTAACATTACAATGAATATGCAGGAAAGGGTAACATCAACATGAATAAAATCTGCACATTACTGTGAAGGCCACTTATAGAGCTGCATCTCTTGAACATTACTGAGCTCCCTTTGTCTATTGATCAACGTGGTTTTTTATTGCTGCTTGACTACACACCTCACCTATTGCCACCATTGCAATGTCATGTGTGAATAGATGCAAGTAGACAAAAATGTTCTGCAATGGAGTTCTATTTGTGTATAGGAAACCTCAATAGTGATACCCTCAAAGCGTTCCCTACATGCTAATTTTCTCAAAACAATGTGTAAAAGGGGATTGCTTTTCTATTAGCCTTGGTTTGTGTGTCCAATATTTTCGTGCAGACGTTCATGACATTCCTAATTACTGACACCCTTCTACTAATAAACATGGCTTGCCTTCATATCAGGGTAAATATACTCACCGCCCATGTTTTGGTAAGTCTAAAGATGGGAGCGCTTTGTAACGATGACACCACAGCCATGACCGCATGGAGGTTGTTCATGTCACACAGTTTCTGTGATAAGGAGAAGTACACAAAGTTGTAAGTTCCCATAGTAAACATTCCTAAGGATAAAACAGCAATGTTGTGTTGTGCATGACTCTGTGTACCTTGGCAGTGCGGATGTAAAGACTCAGAACCTCAGCTCTGATCTTCAACGTTTGCGCATGGAGGATCTCTCGAACCACCCAGAAACTTGTCTAAATTAAAAAAAAAAACACACACACACACACACAAACTGAGATTACAGCACCAAGCAACATTTATAAACTCAACAAAAACAGAATCAGCAGCTGCAGCAGCAGCAGGGCAAAACTGGTGACACAGAAAACTTATCTTGCATGTGTTACATTTTTCAAAGTGCAGTTTCAGGTATGTTGAACGAAAGAGAGGAAGTTCTGCCTCATTAAACCTCCAGATTTGTGTCCAGAGCCAAGGCCTCCAGACAGTCAGGACTCTGGCTTGAACTGAGTGTCTAGTGGAGCAGGAGAGAACCGGGTATCTGCTAACAGGAACGCACCATTAGGCTAGAGTAGAAATTAGATCTTGAGGAAAAACAAGAAGTTCTAAGGAAAAACCAACTGATTCCAGCTGATTACACAACAGATGCACACTATAACTCCTAATATGTCACCGGAGAAAGGAGGAGGAGGAGTGTTTGCATACGTGTGTTCAGAGCATTTGGCCAGACCAAGAGTGATGTTGGAAATCTGTCTCTTTAGGGAGAATACTGGCCAACTGAAGATGACATGTACACACACAGACACACACACACACACACACACACAGACACATACAGACACACACACACACACACACACACACACACAAGTCAGTGAATCAATCAGTGTTTAGGCTCTTGGGAGCCAGTGAATGGAAAGAGGAAAAGGAGCAGAGTGAGGGAAGAAGAGAGAAGAGGTAAAGGGAGGGGAAGTTAGCTTTACGCCACAGGGCTCGGATGGTTTTCAAGGCCCACAGCTGTCTGCACATTGTGTTCTTGATAAGACTGTCCTAGGCTGAATGACCATCTCCACTTCACTCCCAACTTAGACATCTCCCATGAACGGTTTAGAAAATGGTTGATTCTGCTTTCTTCTCTGCCATTAGGCTTCAGAATCTGTTTGATAAGAAAATGAGCCTATGTGGTCAGCGTTCCAGTGACAATCAAACAAAGACTAAAAAGATGCTGGCTCCCTCTTCTACCAATAAAATCAGGAATTCTACATAATCTGTACATTAGCATGCTAGACTGGTTTTTCAAGTCACTCATGCGAGGATATTTATGATTACCCCGATAATGGAAATTCACCACAATCTATTTTCCAATCTGCAATAAAATCTCTTATCCTCCCATCCATAGTCTTCTCCATGCTTTTCTACACACTTTTTTTTTTTTAATTATTTGTTCTTGAAGGTTTTAATTCATATAATGCTGACTACCCTGAAAAATGATATTTCTGTCTCAATAGGCCTTATCCGAATAACTAAAGGTTAATCAAGGTGCACAGATTCTAACCTACAGCTGCCTACTTTTGTCATCCCCACAACTTGTTTTTGTTTCAGGGAAGAGGTGAAGAGCAAGTTTTCATTATTTCATCTGTGAAGAAGCTTGAGGAGTGATGAAAATGTGTGTAAGAGGCAAATGGATGCTGAATTCCATTGGCTTCTAATCTAATGTGCAGCTCTTTCCTCGAGACAGTGACCTCATGTGAAAAACTAACTCCCACATTCAAGTTAAGAAAACCCTCAAATGTCACGTTGACCTTCAACCTCCGTTATACAGCAGACCGGAGTTTCCAGTGACTGTAAACTGATACTCCAATCTGGGAGAAAAATATTTAGTTAGAAACAATAGTAGTGTAACTTTATATTGGTCGATTAATCTTGGTCAGAAATCACTATACCAATGGGGACGATTACAGAGCATGTGTCACTGTCTGACTTGGCTTCCAGAGCAGTAAAGTGATGAGATCATTCGAGTTTGACGGCAGCACTCCGCATACAGTAGGTGTATACACAAGTGTGCATGTGTGACGGAATGAGGGTTATGGAGAAACGGGGGCTGTGCAGACACCGTTCGGTCTTTACAACTCTCAGGACTGCATTTATGAGTCTATCAAGGCCTCCAGATGGGACTACAAGGCCCCAGCAGTTAAATAATCATAAATAAGCGGAAACAGGCAGATCCAGTCACAAGCTGAGAGCTGTGAATCAACGCAGGGGCCTAAGAGGGAAATGGATAGAGATGAAGATCTGGCCAACAACAGGGCTACAGCTGACTGACTGTGTGATCTCATCCATTACATGCTAACACCTGTTTAATGGTTGGGATAGTTACGGCTGGCTGATACGGCAAAAAAACGGCCATCTGATCTAGATCTTGTTTTCAAGTGAGGGGTCTTTTCAAGATTTTAAATTGATTGTCTGCAAAATGCAGCCTTGAAATATATTATTTCAAGAGTTGAGTAATGATAATAAAAGATGTGCACCACCTCAAGGCTAACATCAAACATAAAATACAGGATTTCCCACACAGCTATTGATTGTCAGTACCAGATGCTTCACTAAGTAGTTCATTGGCATCCAGTCAGTTTCAGGCAGACAGGTCTGCTCACTAATTGATCTGCTACAGTTTGCATTCCCAGACAAAACATTGGCCTGATGGCTGCAGACTGCTGCTGATAGTAGACTCCCTACACTTCAGCTATCGTAACCAGAGACGACAACTCATGAGCAAGTACAAACGGAGAGGAATGATGTAGTTATTTCTGTCTATACTTCTAATGGATACGACCATTAAAGGCAGGATACAGCTAGCCACAAATAAAATTTTTGTGGATATTGTAATAACTTTTGACATTTCAGACAGCATGCAAAACCCAAAATTTTAACCAAGATTTATCGCCCTGCCCTGAAGGATTTTACTGATCCAACATCCCTGTGTTCATAATAATCCATAAGCCATTGTACCAGCAATCATCAGGAAGCTGGTGACTTTGTGCATTTCCAACTGCCCTACAGATATTAAGCTAATGTATGGCAGTCAACTTTCATCCACATCTGCCAATATTTATTTTCTACATTGTGTGGAATAATAAGTTCAGATTTTTTCACTTCTTTCGGGCTTTTTCAGTTGTAGCTGCATCATAATTCCAATGTGATTGTGTGATTTAGCTTCTTTCACCTATTTGCAACGACATTATAACTTTTTGTCATTTTCTAATTGTAAAAAATAACCAAATTCTTTGTTATTGCATCAGTGTTGGACCGTGATGATTCCGGAAAAGATTGTCTACTGTGTTACTACTTTTAAGTTGCTGGCTTGTCTCCACACAAAAACTAAAACGGATTACAGTGCATTCATCATAAGTGACTGAATTATATTCTCATTGCTGCCTGCTAAACAAACTGGCCAGTTCCCTTCTGTTCCACTGCTCCCACGACATGGAGGAAGAAGAATATGGCTGCTGTTCATGCTAAGGAGCTTTCTGGGACTCTCCTCCGTCCCAATCCAAGACCCATTATCCAAAAAGTTCATTTTCTTTGGCTCCAACAGCTGAATGTGTGTAGCTAACATCTTGAATCACCGTTTGGGATCAGGTATACATGGAGAAGTCTCCACAGCAACACAGTTAGATCATCACATATTTATGCCTGAGGGCAGTTAAGTGGATCTTAAAGGAACTTTGTACAACATTGGAAGGGGATTACAGAGCATGACTGCCCCTACATCACTCCTTACAACTTCCTGTTGATGATCTCACAGAGCACCGAGGGAGGATGCCATACAGATGCTTGCATACATTTGGAAATGTTTAGACATGTGCTACATGGACATGCATAAATACACTAAATAACATTATGCCAGAACCAAGGACCAACTGAGGACAAAATAATATTCAGTAGGGGACTATTAATAATGTATGACTGGCAAGGAGGAGACTTATCAGGCACTGCTGTGACAACCTAGGAGAAGTTTCTAGGAAAGATACAGTAAGGATTTGGTGGACGTGATGGGAATAAGGACTGTAATCCTGTCATTCCTAGATGGCTCGTGAATCTCTAACGCTGTAAGAGGGACTTTTCTCTGTCCCTGCTCTATTTCTGGAGGTTGCTTGCATGGTCTGTAGTACTAAATAGGCCGCAAGTGCACCCTGTGAATGCATCTCACCTGGTTGAACCTGCGAGTGAAGGCCACAACATTCGGAGCAGAGCTGTGCTTCTCCTTCTTGTTCCAGCCACAACTTGACAGCTCCTGAAAACATAGAAGGAAAGGGTTTTTATACACGTGCATGTTCCGGAACGCACTCAACAGTCTATTCAGAAGTCATTCGGTGAGAGGTAGAGAGGGGGCAGAGAGCAGGATATTACGGAAAAGTTAATGAAATCAGACAATTAATGACAGGATTGAGTCAAAGACTCAGACGGATTAATGAATGACTGCAAAAACAAACTGGAAAAGCTATGCAAATCATTCTCAGTATGAAGCTGGGTACGTATCACTGATTGAAAGCATTTCTATGTCAAATGATCACTAAATTTTTGACTGCTGGTTTTGTGGAAGAAAAGCTACAAGAATTCTACCTTAAAATACCAAACCTGCATAAAACATATTTTGGGCCACCTGTGGGACAGCAGGAACAAACAGTATCATCATATGAGATTAACACTACATTGACATATCATGTCCCAACATGTCAACATGTCCCTGACCACCTGTTGAATTAGGTACAATATTTACTCTCTTCTTTGTTCACCTGCCAGTCATTTGTTTGCCATCCGGTGGTGAGCAGGAAGTGAGCAGTAGGTTTTTAGAGTTTATGAAGCCATAAGTGTCACGATGTGAGCAGCGAGAGTGAAACAAAACAGTGAAGTGATAATCCTCTGTAGGTAGAGAGAGGAGTGACACACATTTCATCCAGCTGCAAACAGCAGTCAATGTGGCGACTATAATTGGGTATAAAAAGCTTGCAATGCCACAGTTAAAATAATGTATTCATGTTTGTTCGAGAAGTACTTACAATATGAAGTTTATTATTTTTTCAGTTGTTGAGTCAGACAGAATCAAACAACAAAATTAAAAAAAAAAATCCCAGAACAGCAGTAAGCGGTGTGTAATACATATACATGAGTAAGTAAATAAAAGGACAAGAGGAAAAGGGTAAATAAAGAGCACATGCATTAAAAAAAAGAAATGAAAGGCACAAATCGTGCTCTCATAGTCATAGCTTGAAGAGAAATAACACATTTGTAGATAATTATACAAATATTTGCAAGGAATACTTAAATCAGCCCTGATTTGGTCACATGATGAACAGCGTTATAATCAATGATGTCATTCTTGAGATGATTTAACTGATCTACATTATTGATAAAGAAAAGATAATAATCTGTCTTAATTTTCCGAAGCAGCAGCTTGTGAAAGCACAAGGAGTATTTTAGTACACTTTCTTTAAAGGAAGGGCAGTGATTTTTGAACTTGAACACAGAAACGCAGCAACACACCAATTGGAATTTACCTTGAGTACCAGGCTAGACTCAGTTTGGCCTCAGCCTTGTCCTCAGAGCTGAGGTAAAGATGGAGACCACACAGACACTGCATGGGGAACCCAGACCCTCCTTTGGCCCCTGCAGGCTGTCTGGAGGCCAGGGACACTGACGTAACGGTAGGAAAAATGTTGTGCAAGCTCTCCTAATCCCTGCCAGCCCAGCCGACTTGGACTACAATGCGAACAGCTGAATCAGACTACAGCTCCCCCGCACAATACCCCCTGTGAGTTTCACCGTCTAGCCGTAACGAACTCTACCAACTTCTCACAACTGCCTGACCTGGGCTGCATTAAGACCGCTCATGCAAAGAAAAGTTGTGCTCATACAAGGGTGAGTCTGCACACTTGTTAGAGGCAGCCAGCGGGGGTAAAGAAGCAACGTATCAAATGCAGATGTTGAAAGCAGACACGCATGGATGGGTGAGGTGATGCCTTGGGGCTTACGCTGCCTAAATCTGGATGAGGATATACGAGATGAAAAGAAGTTAAAAAGATGAAGACTATTAAAAAAACAACAATGTGAAAGACCACAGCGTCCCCTCAATGGGTTTACTAGTCAATGTGGAGCCTCCTTTGAGTCGTCCCCATCACAAGCCAGACAGGATGTGGCTGAACCAGAGAGCAGGAGACTCTCGCCTGTCTCACCCATTGTTTATTTAACATCTCTCCTTTTTAAATAAGCGCTTTGCTTCTTCCTGACACCGTGTCAATCACTTTCCTCTCCAGCTGCCACACTATCGATGAGGCTTCCCAAACACAGAGATGTTCCACCGTTAGTGGGAGATGGGTGTGTTTGTGTGTCTTGCAGCTCGGACCATCACCTGACCACCCAGGTAGGCGGTACACCCAAGAGGAGACACGCAGGCGGCCGTACGTCTCCCTCGATCACATAGACCACAACATTTCAACAGCTAACACTGATCCGTCAACCCTGGACCACCTGGGTCTGTCTTCTCAGGAGAAAGGATCTGGTCTAACCATCCATCTGTCACCATCCATCACTCCATCCTTTAAATGGAGACTTGAAGTCATTTGAGCGCTATTGTTTTTCAGTTGAGTAATAACCAAGGCCGATTGCCTCATGTGTATTTAAACAGCAGGAAACTGATCCACAGTCTCTCTGGGACCTATTAGATTTTCATTTCCATTATTATTCTTGTGCTTTTATACTGTCACTTCACACCAAGTCATTACAAACAATGTGCTGCGTTTAGAAAAGAAAAATAATACCAAGACAGAATCTACAAATGATGTAGGGAAAGAGTTTTCAAATGATATAGTAAAGAGTGCATTAAAAAGCTTGCTCTGCCAAACCACAAGCAGCCGGTCATCCCTACATGCTGCTGTGGTAAAGCAGCACAATCCCACTGGGCTGCTAGAAGCTGGCTGTTCCTACACTGTCGGCTAAAAAGTAAAAATTGCTGTCAACTCTGTTTGAACGTTTAATTGACATATAGGTTGCAATTGCCACCGAATAAATACAGTGGGAAAAAGGCAGTGTGCCCAAATTCTTATCTTAAATGTAAGGGCAAAAAAATGCTCACCTGAACTCAAACAAACATTTTTATGCTTAAAATAATCCTATAGTTTGGTGTGACAAACTTTGGTTGCAAAACATTAACATTCCATTTTCTAACCCTAAGTATAGGTATTACTCCGCTTTAGAAGTGTATTGTGCAAGTGAATTAAATGAGCAGATAAATGCTATAAGAGGTAATCAGCCGCAGATACAAAGGCACAACTGTAATGACCTAATGTGAGATACAACGGCCATTATTTTTTGTCTACATTGTAAATGGAAAACTAAAGTGTCGGGGTCCCATGGAATATCAAGAAGACAGGAAGTGCTGATAAAGATGATGAACAGGATGGAAAAAGACAAGAGGAATAGAAGAGGAAGTGAGCTCAAACAAGTTTTGCCGCAATACAGAGGATACAGTAGATAGATTTACCGAGTGCAATGAGAGGCAATGAAATGAAAACTCTGCGCAGTTGTGTCTGTTGTTCATCTGTATTTCAGCTCGACTGAGGATTCCTAAATTGATTTACATTATACGTTATGCCAAATTTATAGTGCCACTGGTCTGAATAAAAACAAAAACTATGGCTCCAAAAAAATAAGGACCATAAAATAAATTGTTGCCACAGTCAGATGGTTCTAAATTATAGATTTTGGAAGGGATCTGCAGCACGAACAAGGCAGCAACAACCACAGAAAGAATTACTTTTCCAAGGTTTTCAGTATGCAATTCTTATATAGGCCACTAATGTACTTAGAGGAACATTTCTGAGTGCGCTTTGCTAAAGTGGATTTAATCTATGATATCATCTTAACAGAACATAAGATGTACATTTATCGGCTTACATCTTTATATGTGGGGCTCTGCAGGAATATCTTTGCATGATATACAATGTAATCCCACAATAGCAAAAAGATTTCAACCCACCATTCTTTACTTGTAATGGAAACATCTCAATACATTTACATATTTTTGTCTACAAATCCAATCTGATATGCCAGTGGACAACACAAACATCAGTGATCATCAGCGACCAAGACTATGGAACGGTTGGCCGTTTATGGGCATGCATTAAAAATAAAAATAAAAAAATCACAGGAAGGAAGTAGAGATTACATCTTTTTAAAGTCCTAAAAAGCTTTAAATAATTACTGTGGTGTTAAAAATTTCAAAAAATTATAATATACTTTATTTACAAAAAAATAACTAAAATACTTCTAATGCAGTGTTCAGCTTCCTCCTCTGACAGATTCTGAGATGGATCCAGTGGCAATTTTTCAAAACTTAAAACCAAATTCCTCCTCCACAAAGGAAACATAATATTGTGGTCAAAACATTATTTTTTCCACCCCTCACAGCGATGGATGCGTTTTACCATCAAGATGACAGACTGTAGCGTAGGAGAGATTCCCTCATGTGTTTGTTGTGTAGCAACTATCCCATCCCTACACCACAAAAACAACATGTGCAAGACTCCAGGGCCCTATAAAGTATTACTTGTGACATTGCTTATGTCTCAGTTATGACGGTGTATGAACAGGTACTATGTGACAACGTTTTGTCTTTCACAGTCATTGCTGGAAAACATTAAGCCTGCAGGAAAACCGACCCGAGTGTGTGAAATACGGCCTGTCTCTAACTGCAAGTCAAGGTTATCACTGTCATCTCCATGACTCACATGAGACCTTCAATCTGTTCGGAGGATTTCCACAGTGGAAGTGCAGACATGGAACTGACATACTTTTAAGTGGTACGTAAAAACGCAATATGATAGCTTTTCCCTGAGAGCTGCAGCAAAACTGGACAGCCAAAGCCACTAAATAACTCACTTGGCTGTTGTCATGGCTGTGTGTCTAAAACAAAGGAAAACCCCCCGTGACACACACACGCACGCAAACACACGTCCATCTACATCACTCAGTCTCCCTTTTTCTCTCAGTCTCCATTTCATAAACTTTCACAAACATCCAGCTGTGGATCATCAGCGGCATGTCTGATTATGAAATTAAAAACAGTCCAATGGGACTGAAAAACTTAAGTCCGTTCCCATTTCATACAACTTTACATTCTTCTTGTCAGCTGCTGATCTGGTCAGCGCCAAGTCAGGCTCGATAACACCCCTGGAATATGTGTACTCTGTGTACCATTAAATAGAATATCCTTTTTTGTCATAGTTTTATCATACTCTCTACCTTCGGCATTTATTGTGCTCATGTATTTAATATTTATTGTCTTGGTACTAACTTGAGCTAAGGAAATTTCCCTTTGTGGACCGCAAAAAACATTCAACTATCTACAAAAAAAGTGTTCCCGTTAGTAGTCACTGCCTCATAAATTTAAACAAGAGAAAAGGATTTAGCTACAAGTCCCTCGCATCCTCCCCCTACCCTCTCGCTCTATGTTCCATCTTGTTATTTTAATGGCATTTCACATTGCAAACAAACAGCCAAGGAACACATCAGAGATACATCTGGGGGTTGTAGATTTAACACTACTCTCCTCTGCGTTATAGATTATTTTACCATCAATGGTGTTCCGATCAATCAGACCTGTACCGCAAAAAAGATTTGTTAAACCACTGAGGATTCTCTGCTCAAGAGCTCTCTCACCAATTCCCTTGCAAGCTTTTGTTTTACTGTTCACAGATAGAAACCATGAGTATTATGGTGTGTTTTGGCAAGGGTACTGTGGAAAGTAAATTATACAATCCTCATGCATGGTGATGTCTGATGAGCTGTCACTGACATATAATCAAAAGCAGATGTGTTTACATTCTGAGTTTATCTGCTGTGTCAGTGGCATCGTTCCCCTCAGAGTGTTCGAACCTAGCGCTAATAAAGAGTTATTTTGAAATAATGGCCTCTCCAGTCAAATTCAGAGTTTAAAGGGAAAAATGATAGAGAAAGTGAACTATTAGGGGAATGACCAGATTTGATACCATCTTCTCACACTATTCAAATTTCAGGATCTTCGTCCACAGTTCCTGTGTAATCTTTCATTGCGTTGACAGTCCGTTATCTTTTCTTCTCCATCCAGAATGTTTTGGCTAGACGCTCCAGGCTACTCTCCATGCATCTGCTCCATGTCAGCTTTGGAACACTTAAGTTAATGACATCCGCTGTTCTAATGCGATATTGACTAGGGCAACTGTCTGTGTCCTTTTATGTCATACATACATGTAAAAATGCTTTAAACAGAGCACCCCCATAGCCGGTTGAATTTCAGCCGGGGACCTTTCTTGCAAATCATACTCATCAGTTTCCCCTTGTTACCATAGCATGCCTGTAACTTTATTGTTCCTATTTTTATGAAAGCAAAAGCTTAAAAAGAAAAATTCTTAAAATAAAAGTTATCGTAAAACGTGAGATCCTAATTAATAATAATATAAGAAGTTAGACCCATGTTGTGTCATCACAACTATACAATCACCACCCAAACCCTATTCATAGTAATTCAAATCAGCCAATCAGAGGATAGTCTCATCATATTAACATATAATCAGACACAGAAACAGCCTGTTATTTCTAAAGCTTAAAAGAGAAGATGTAAATTGTTGGTACTCGAAATGACAAATATATCATTTATATTTTCATATTATATTCAGGATATCAAACTGTCAAATAAAACCTAGGAAAAGTGTAATATATGGGACCTTTTAAAAAAAATAAAAATACAAACACACACACACACACACACACATATGCATTCAACTTTTTTTCTCTCTTTATGGCTCTTACTTTACTGCATGTGCATAAATTATTATGTTAAAACAGTAATGATGTGTTTATGGAAAGGGGAAACATAAAAACTTAAACAAGTCAGCAAGTCAACAGGCCAAGTCGTAGCAAGCTTGTGGTGATTTCAGGCTATTTCAAGTAGCCTAATAGTCATTATGGAAGTGCCAGCACTCTTGAAAGAAACGGAAACAGTAACATGAAAGCAGCTCAAACATGAAACACAGCTAAAACAGGAACTTGCATTAAAAGCCATGCAAAGGAAAAACATTTGCACTGTGAAGTAATAAGTCTAACGGGCAAGCTTAGTTTATCTACAGTACTATTGTCTACTGTAAGTGGATTCATGAAGCGTACAATAAGAAACATTTTTGAACAGTGCAACCACAGAAAAGGAATAGTTGGAACTAATCCGGTGGAAAATTTGACCCGTCTGTTGTTTGTTATTATACAGAGTCAAAATATGTTACTTTTAAAAGTTCAGAAAAACATCTGGACATGTCACTGGTAGTGCATTAAACTCTTCTGGAGATATGATATCCAACCACGTTTGACTGCCAGCTAATGTATTTTAACTAATGAGAAATAAAAAAAAAAATAATTATCGCATCATCGAAATAATAAAATAGCTTTGCCTTCTTTCTTTCCACTCCTTCATCTGAGAGAAAATTTTACTGTGAATATCAAAATATTTTCCCTATGATAGTAATAATAATTCAACTTCAATTATGCCTATAAGTGTTGATCATTCATCAATGAAACCCATTATCAGTGCATGTTCACGTATTTCAGTGCTGTATAATGGCATTTGAAGGGTGCTGGAAAAGGCAAAACGGGCTGAATGTCAGTAAAAACATTATTGCACAACCAAAGGATTCAACCAAAGTTATTTCATATTTTCCTATTCAGGCAGTGAACAGAGTGAAACAGCAGGCATGCACCAACACATGCATGCGTATGTGCGTGCGTGCACATGCACGCACACACATACACACCTGCTTTTCCCATCATGCTTCTGCAAGAAGGGCAAGGAGACTGACAGCAGTGGAAAATCTAGTTGAGTTCAGTCATAGCTGTGTTGATTTTTTTCAAGGAGCGCTTTGAGACAAAAGCACAGTGAGAGCAAGAAAAGTTTCTCTAGCAGACTCTGTTCCTGCCAGGATGCTGCTGGGTCACTCTACATACTGTACACTCTGCTCTCCCTCCAGACTGCAGCCGTCATCTCCCTGTCATCCCACCCCCTCATTGAGGACAGTGGCCACAAGACTTCATTCCAAATCTTCTCATGCTTACTTTCCTCATTCCCACTTTATGTACCTTCATGAATCTTGAAGCAAGAAGCGAAACCACATCTCTTTTCCACCCACCTGAACTTTTAAATCTTCACGCTGATCCAATAACTTGCAGCATTGGACTGAAATGCTAGGACACATTTTCATTAGCCTTATAAATCGCATTCAGTCGGTCAGTTAAGCCAGACTGAACAGACAGCAGCCGCCAGCTTCAATAGCCTCTGCATGAACCTGGCCTAGTGGAGTCCAGACAATAGCAATGATTTCCCGCTCAGTGAAGAAACAGCGTTGTATTAAGACAAGTATTGCAGAAAGCTATTCAGACGTTATCTTCAATCTTTTCCATTACTCAGACAACACTTTACTACAATTGATCATGTCACTGTTATCAAAATTTAATCAAAACGTGGTTCAAAGAATGAGGAGGTCCGGCCTTGCCAGAGGAGTGTGTGTGCTGGCAGCCAAACTAGAGACAAGTGTTGCACATATGCAACAGCAGGAGTCAGACTGTACCACACAGCACTGGGCTGTGGTCTGCATGTTGCTTTTATAAGCCCACAGTGGCTAACCTTAAACACGAGTTATCCATGACTGGTGTCAGGAAGGGCCTAACAGGCCGAAAGAAAAATGTGTCTCACTGAAAAAACAAACAAGGTGTGTAATACTAAGTGAGATGCAGATATTATTTGTCTATATAAATGTCATATACAGCCTTGCGTGAGAGCTGATCACAGCTGTTTAAAGCCCAGCATGATATGATGAGATCAACTGCAGTAATTCCTTAAACATATGTACATAATTATGCATATTTTCAGTTTGACTGTACATCCGTTTTGCATACTTTCAGATGCAAGATCCATGATATAATACAAACTAAGATAAGGCACTCCTAAACAGACCGAAAAACAACAATTTGTTTAAAAAGTTGAAACCGATTTAAAGGTGGCTCACCTCTGGTTGGATGGCTTTGAACACAGGAGCATCCATGAGCGTAATCTGGCCCTGGAGGAGAGAAACACACCTGTTAGAGATACTTTGCTCAAATCATTCCACACTGGCAAAATAACAAAGTACAAACTTCTATCTTTGAATGTAAAAACCTGCAAAGAGGCAGTTCAAACTTGTTATACTAGAAAAATGTGTTATGATAAAAATGCTTGAAACCGCAAGGAAGATCGAGGGTGCCCTCTTGTGGCTAAATCAAGCCAGTCAATGAATAAATGTGAAGTATTTAAATCTGATTAGAGGCATCAAGCGGAGAAAAAAAAAAAAAAAAGCTTATGAGAACATCTTGAGCAGCATTATATTAATTTGACGGAATGTGAGTGTTTGTTTAGAGGTACCACGGAAAGTTTATGCAAAAGCAGCCAGAGGAAATCTATGAGTGCCTGCTGGGAAACCGCCAAACATCAATTATTACTGATCCAAACTGACCCCATTTCTTCTTCTGTCATCTCAGCTCCTGCTGTCTCAAGTCAGCACATTACATCTCTGCTTACTGCATATTTCATTTTCACAAACTCACTCATACAGGTTAACCATACAAGAAACACACACATTCTTCACTTACTGCATATTCTTCAGGAGTGACCTTCAGCACGTCGAACACAACAGCATCAAAGCTCTTCTTCAGCTCTGAAGAACCCTTATCACTGAGCGACTCTGAGCTGCTGCTCCTCTGGAAGAAGACAAATGGGCACACATAGTTATATAATAAAAAGGCAACAAATAAGAAAAAAAGAGAAAAAGAATTGATGGCTGTGCTTTAAAAAAAAGGAGAAAAAAAAGAAACAAGGTTGTATGAACAACAACAACAACACAGTCATTTTAGAATAAAATGGATCCAATTTCAGTTGCATATATATGAATATTTTGATGAAAAATATTTTTGGGTTATGGACCTGGACATTTATGATCGAGACAAAAAAAATAAAGAGCTTAGAAATGTTTTGACATAATATTTAAGTTAGGGGGAAAAAAACAGAAAACAACTGATCATATACTGAAGCTCTCATTGTTGACAGGGAGTGGCAGGAGGGCTGGCGGACAGGCGTGGCCTCACCTCAGAGACTGTTGCAGCGGTGGTGGTGATGATTGATTGGCCATTAGGGAGGTCCATCATTCCCACACCATCTAGCTCTAGCGAAAGAGACCATTCATCATCCTCAGCTGCAGCAAAGCCCGCTCCGGACTTCTGGAAGACACACATACAAAATGTGAGTAAACTCTGGACCACAATGACCATTATCACCTGCATACATTACAGAGTAGATCACTCCCTCAGCTAGTAACAGTAGCACCACCTTCTGGCTCAATTAAATAGATTTTAGGATTCTCATGTTCACTTGAAAAATGTAATATATTCACACAAAGGTACAACATGTAACTTGTGACACAAGAGAGAACTGAACAGAAAGAACTCAAAATAAATATCCAGAAAAAGGTCTTTTGTGAAGGTGGAGAAAGCAGCGATCAGTAAGAGCCACAACAGCTTATACCTGACAATACAGAACAACCTACTTCCACCCAGACCATAGACCATGCGAAAGATACTTGCCTGAAATTCACCAAGGATGCTCACAGCCAGGTTTATTCACCTGTGCACTGTTTAATGATCAATTAAGGTATTTTAATATTTATGCATAATCCTATCTGGCCAGGCCTGAAAACACCACAGAGACAACTCTTTGCTAAAAAAACACTGACACTAATGAAAAATAACAAGCTGCATAGAATACCAAAGGCCAGCAAATTACAATTCTGTGAAACTGACATAGCAGACCTGTGTATGTGTGTGTGTGTGTGTCTCTTTTTAGCTGGCTCAAGGCTCCAGCTGAAATGGCCTGTGCTTTAAGAACCATTAGCAGCCTTCCACAGTTGCACTCCGCTGAGCCAAAAACAAACAGCACTACATCATGTCACCTTCTCCTCACATTGTTTGACAGCAGTGCATAATTGTACAGGAAGCAATAGCTAGTCTGTGTTTACAGGTCTGCGTCTATCCGTTTATAGAGTCATACAACTGTAATTAACTTCCTACGCCATTGGCTATGTATGTCCTGTCCTTTTATCTCTGTACAGTGATGTTAGATTCAATGCTGAAATAAATGGCATTTATATTGCAAGTTCTTGCACATTTATGTGTGCGGGTTACCTTTCCAGTAAAATGAATACAATACATATGCAAATCAACACAACTTTCTTTTGACTCTAGTTTGTCGGATTCCATCTACATTCCTGAACAACTAACAAATGAAGTAATATTTGCTCCTGAACATTTGATAGCAACCTGTAATCAGGTGCTAACATGATGACACAGACATACCTGTGTGCCAACCAAAATTCAATAAAAAAAAAAGTTGTCCATACAGAGACAAGGTCAAACGTACCAGTTGTGTGTCAGATGTGCATAGTGCTGGAGGTGAGGTTAGCCTGCTGTTCGATGTTGCCGTTTTCGTCTATCTCGTCCTGTCTCTCTCTGAAGCTGGCGGCTGCTGTCTATGTGAAAGCGACAAGAACAAAGGAGGAAAACAAAGAGAATCAGAGAGGAAGACACCATGATTCTGAACATGAGGAAAGGCCACACATTCACGAGTTAAACAACCAATGGAAGGTATTTTCCCCATTCCATCCTCTGTAAAAGAGGTATTGTTATGTCTCGCAGTTGGGGGGGGGGGGGGGGTCCCATATTACATTAAGTTTCAAATTATGCTTTTCAAATTTAGTATTTCAAAGTTATTATTCAAATTAAAGACCAATATAATATGTGATTAAAATTCATTATTCAAGTTAAGCAATTCTAACTCATAATTCAAAATCAGTTAATGTATCATATTTCTGTTCATACATATTGGATCATATGGTTGTAAATGATGGCCTGATCTAACATGCAAATGAATGATTATTTAGTTCAGCTTACATTTTTATCAATTTGCTGATAGCAATTTTTGGGTGTTTGTGATTCAGATATACTCCAGACTGTTTGCAGCCAAGTAAACGCATAGAATGTAATAACCCCACCTGGTCTGTGGTCCGTTTACTACCCAATATACTTCCAGTAGCCAGTAGGTGTCCCACTACTCTAAGAAATGAAACCTGTGTGTTGGCCTGTGTGGGACTCTGTGTCGGCTCTAGACAAATGCTGCATGCTGGCAGACAATAGTTGGCCTTTAGCCATCAGGTAGGGGCTAAGATGTTCTCATCCGCTCCAGGTTGTTATCATGGCGGATAGGGGTACAAAGCTCAGGAGTAGAACAAACAGCAGATTAAGACTCCACTAACCAATGTAAACTTTCAACTTTTGACAACATACGCCTCAACATTCTTTCAAAGATCACATCCGACCAAGAAAACACGGACCCAGAGCCTCACTTCAGTTCAGTTTTAACAGCCTGTGGAATAGCACACTTTTGAAGTAGGAATATGTACACAAACAGCAGAAACCTTTCTGTCCCACGGCCCACGCTTACTATAGTCTTCGTCCTAGTCACACTGTCTATAGCCTGAGCAGTATAAACATCCCCTGGCGAAAGCCTGTTTCAGCTTGTCTGATGTACTGATGTCACTTTGCTCAGTCTGAGCTGCTCATCAACCATGGTTCCAACCATCTTGGTCCATCTTACATCCAATGTTGCAGCTCCTTCCTACGCCCACACCTCAAGCTATAAAATTTCCACCCCCTCTCTCTGAGTCACTGCCTTATCTAGCTAATCCTAAGTAACCTGATGTAAGCGAGACCCCCTCCTCTCTGCACTTGGAAATATCTGTGCAGCTGCATCAGGGAACTGAAATGAAACATTGCATTTAGTGGAAATCACAATAACATTGCAGATCTGCGATAATGTATATATTACATAACATTTCATCGCTGTTAGATCATGATATTAATAATTCTGTGTTTATCTACTGCATTAACGTGTCAAGTTTAACAAAATACAGGGTTTGACTCACTTGTTCTAAGCTGGTCATCAAATTCTAAAAAGGCTTCAGCAGGACTAGAAGCAGAGTCAGAGGGTAAAGTCAAAATTGCAATATTTGCATGAAATTTCTTAAAATTCTTAAACCCTAATGTGAATTGTGACACACGAGGACACACATGGAAATGTCCGGATGAAAATATTTTGGCATGACCATGATTCAAAACAACTTGACAGGAAGCGGAGGAAAATAAAGAGGAAAAAGAGTGACAGTAATTCATGTGTTGCTGTTAAGCCAAATGTGACTCATTACACTGCGTAGCAGGTGCTGTTGAATTCAGCCTCTCTGATTGGGCTGCATCCCCCTCCCTCTTCTGCTGTTTGACATTCACATGCTGCCGTTCCAACACAGAGGCACCGGCGGCCCCTTCTTACCGTGTGAATTAGCAAGTGTCGGTGTGTCGTCATACACATGCAGGCGTATCTGTGCATGTGACAACACGTTCCACATCCTGCACTGACCCTTTCCAGCATTCCGGTCCCTAGTGGCTCTGAAAACAGGTCTCCATTCCGCACGTCCTCTGTCCTCCCTACACTGCTCCCATCCCACTCCTCTTCACGTCAACCTTATTTCAGAGCATGAATATCCATCTGCTATCATTAGCTGGCATTAAGGAGATTTTTCAGAAGACAAACAAATGAATGGGCTTCAGATAAGTATTTTTAGTGCAGCTTTATGAGAACTGACTTGTGGCCATGTACAGAGCTGATAATCATTCACAATAAATACACTATGCAGCAAATACACTCTGAATCAATTAGTAAATTGATTTTACGAAGCATCGCCGCTATTTAATCAATCACATCCTCCTGAAATATTAATCCCAATTTAATAATTGATTGTTATAATCTGATTTCATGGGTGAAACTTCACCGGTTGTCTTTTCTTGAAGAGTTAGTGACAGCAGCTAATGTGGCACAGATTATTGATCCCAGTTGAATTGCAGTTCCAGCAGATATTATTGGAAGAAACTGTAGCACTGCATATCTTACTGTTGAGGGGTAACAGTCTTATAACCTGGAATTCAAAGACGCAGCACAACAGACACCTCCTTAATCCCATTTACTTTCGTATGTAAATGTTCAGTCACAACCACATCTTTGTCCTAACACAGGCAGACGTACAAAAACATAAAAGGATTAGTGTGTGTCCAAACTATGCGCGCCTCTTTACGGAAACATACCTAAAGTGTAACCAAGGTAAATCCACGTGCTGGGAGCCTGAATAAAGGATCAGACATGTGAGACGTGTGTAACCGTCAGCATTAAAGACTGTTGTGCGACAGAGATGGTTGTGACAGCTCTGCCGGTCCCTGTCTGCAGCGCTGCAGGCCTGTCTCGTGACAACCAACAGCTCTGCAGGCCTCGCTTTTCAATCTGCACCCAGTGTGTGTGTGCGCGAGAGAGCACCATAAATATCCTTCTGCCTCACATTCACAGTGAGAATCAGACCTCACAATTATGAAAAAGAGAGAGAACATAATAAAAGTCCTGGCCTTTTTGGCTGAACAATCAAAAGGAAATAGAAATGAATGAGTTCTTTGCTACACTCTGTCAGTATAATGCATGCACTCTACAGGCATGTGAATACCGTTCTGCCTGACAGCGGCGGGACCTGATGCATTTGGAAAAGCATGTCGCAAATGCACCAAAGTCAGGGAGCCAAAGTGGGTCAGTGTGTTGAGCTGAGCGGTGAGGGATGTGACAGCCCATTAAGCTGTGCCCGCTCCTTTTTTCCCTTTAGTACACACAAACAGCAGCCTAATTACCAGTAGACAACTAAGCGAGAGCATCCCCACTGTTAGGAGCTGTAGGGCTAAAAGTCAAGGTTACTATGTTGAGGGCAATTATCCAAACATACAAATATTATTATGGACCTCACTGTCATATGAAGTTGAACTTACTTGTATTATTATTATTACCTTTAATGCATCTTTTCAGTCACCATATTTGGTAGAGTTTCAGTTATGCTATTGAGGACTAAATCATGGTTCTCACTTTCTCTAAGCTATAGTTGAGCCTCCAGGGAAAACACTATGGATCAGGAACAAAAGAGGGGCCAGGCTCATTACACACAGTCTCTATAACCTGCACATACACAATAACACAACGTGCATGTCACAGCAGTTCGATATAATGATCACTCAGCAGGTTGGCTGTACAAGTTAAGGTTAGTGGCAGTGACCTGCAAACTGGTGGTTGTGTGTGCGTGTGTGCGCGTGTGTGTTGCTCTTAAGGATACCAGTAACCAACAGGTCACTATCACATGTCCTGAGAGACAGACCTTTGAATGGTTATAATGCATTTACCAAAAGTTTATCTTGTATTTTAAGTTTATTTTGATTTAACAATTACTTGCCAACTATTCGATCAATCGGCAAAAGTTGTGATTGGTGGTTAGTTTATTTATTTTGGATCATTTCAGTACAAGAGGTTCAGTTTAGTATGTGCCCCAAACAGTTACTGTCAGAACAGTTTAATGATCTATTACAATTATGGAACAATAATTCTAAAAATTGTCTAGATTCTCAATTGGAAATATTTGTTGTTTTATTTAGTTTTATATAAAGTAAACTGAATTTCTTTGGCTGTGGACTAACATAAACATAAAATTTTTCATAAATTTCTGACATATTACAGACAAAAAAACAGCTAATCAATAAGTCTAGAAGGCAATCAACAGAATGATCAATCATGAAAGCAGATCAAGAGGAGAGGAGAGTCAACTAGTGCGTGTTGACCAATATAGATGGATCCTTAACGCAGGTTTGGCCTGTGACACGGTCAGTGTGATTTGGGTGTAAGCAGACAGAGACAGCTCCATTGTAGTTTAGAACAATAGAAGTTGGGAAGAGACACTGTTTTTGTGAAGATAACTATTGAAAGAGGGAAGAGCAAAACAAAAAGACAAGGTTCATAAAAAAAAAATCAGTGTGCTTTATTTGCTGATATTTTTAATAACCGTTTTTGCTCCACCTGTCCTGTCTGGAACAGATCGTTTCCCAAATGTAAATTCTCACACACAGAACAGGTTGCTAATTTTGAGGAACCACGTGATTTCCAGACTTTGCTTCCACCATATGGTCGTATCCCCCTGTTGCTTAGCAAACAAGGTTCCATTAACACAGAAAACACACACACACGTGAGAAGATACTTCTGTGTCCTAGATATACTCACCCTTCCAAAGGAGCAGCATGCATGACTGATTTTTAACAGCAGCATGATGCCAGAGGAGATGTTTTATGCTGCCCTTATCACTTCACAGTAAAAGCATTTTTTAGAAAATGAATAGCAATAAACTCATTGACACAATGGACTTATTTCATCCTGACATTGTTTATCTGACTAGGCTTAACCGTCTAACAAACTGAGCAGGATCTAGTGGGTAAAAGAGCACTGAATGATAAAAGCACAGACAAGTGCAAAGTAGGATAATACTTAGTACAACATTTAGGAATAAAGTCAATTTGGTATATGAAATGGAAATGGATTATGCTATTCACAACTAAGATTTTTCCCCCCAATGTATTCTTTGCTCATCATCAGGGCTTGAATTACAATAAAAAACATACCACATTCCGCTGCAGCTGCACAACATGTGGCTTTTACCATATAAGGCATATTCTGTTACGACTACTGTACATCCCATGAGAAATGTATTCCTATAAGAAAATAGATGTTAAGTCATGAGAAGTATATATGCAAGAAATATTTAAGAAGTAATTAAGTACACTCTTTTACGGCCTGAACTTGAACAGAACACCCTTCTCATATGTAGGTTGAAAACTGAAAACTGAATCCATATTTTATGAGTGAGCCATAGCCCAGACAGAGTCCATAAATTACCTGAAAGATTTGCAATAAAACCAAAAACAGAATGCCATAACTTTACTGGCTGGCTTTCCAAAAGCTATAGCAAATGAAATACCACAACTTAATTTGCAGTACAGTTAAACACTGAAAGTATAAAACACAGGAGGTTACTGAAGGAGCTGAATTGAATGAAGAAGTCTTTGAATCACGTATTCCGAAGAGATTGGGGTTGGGCAAACATCTGTATGTTCCTGTCAATACCAGATGTTGGTGATAGCTGTTCTCATTGCCTCCAACTTTCTGCGATTTATACAGCCAATCTCACAGCACTGCTGGTGTCAATGCATTTTTTATCATTTTATTTATTGATAAACTGATCAAAATGAAACCGATAAATATGAGGATAGGAACAATGTATTGTGAATTTAGTTACTATCACTTAGCTTGCCTTACTTCCTTTATCACGGGTTGTTTTGGCCATTAAAGGGTGAAAGATTTGCACAAAAACCTGCCAGTTCTATCATATGGATGAAAATAACATAATCAGTATACAAAATCAGTATACAGTAATTTATGGTTGATAATGTAGCTCTCTTAGAGTGTGGTCTGACAGGATCTGCCAGAACAATATGAAAATCAACAGGGATATAAGGTTATTTCCCAAGTTGCTTTATGACTGCTGCAATATAATCCTGACAAATGGAATGTGTTTAACTTGTCAAATTCTCCTTTAGGAAAAAAAAAAATCATACTTTAGTAGCAATTGAACAAAACCTAGACAATTGTCACCAGGTTTGTCAGCTGGCTTCATCTTTTGTGGTGAAGTGCAGATCAGCAGATTCTTATTCTACTCCGCTGACAACAACATACATTCCACTAGTTCAGAATCAGTGTCATAGCAGCAGCTTGCACTGTGGGGTGTGATTATGCTTTTTTTAGATGTACTTGCCTCCCTCTTTCTTTTCCCCTTCTCCCTCGATCCCTAAAGCTCTCTGGTTGATAATTAGAGCTCAGGCTTCACAGACAGGCTGTCCCTGCCCCTGTCTTTCTTCCTGGCACATCCTCCAGTAACGGAGAAACACTTATCTATACAAATCACAGACCTAGAGAGCGCCTACGGTCAACACTTTCCTGAAGCCCAGGCCTACAGCCAGAAGCAGCTTGGATGCTGAAAAATGAAGTTCAGGAGAAAAATACTCCTAGCAAATGGCAATATAACAGTCCTACTGGTCATGATAACAGTATCTGGTTATATATCAAATGAATCCAAAAAGAGGACTCCATGCCAAACCTGTGAGTGGTGGCATGTGGCAGGGTCCCAGAGCGGCAGCCTGTCACGTGTGGGTGAGGCACTAGGCTACAGTCTGAGTGTGTGTGTGTGTGTGTGTGTGTGTGTGTGTGTGTGTGTGTTGGCTTTGGCCTGATTTGTAGCCCAAACGGGAGCGGGCAGGCAGCCCAGCCCAAGTTCAACTCTGCTGCTGAAGACTCGACGACCAGAGCATGGTGACAGATGAGCGGGGGAAAGAGGGACGAGGGTGAGGGGGGGAGGAAGCAGAGGAAGTGTGGAGCTGGCAGCAGCACTGATGTCTGTGGTCATTCCCTGCACGGACTATTAACAAGGAAAGGGCAAGCTAACAATACAAAGCAACCGAGCAGTCAGTCAGAGCAGTAATGTTTAGAGGAAACTGATATGATCTCTATGTCTTCCTCTATGAGCCTCTGAGGATTGGCAAGGCTCAAGCCCAGGGCACTAAAACCTCCTCTTAGAGACAAAGAGGACAGTATTTCTTACTAAGAGTGACACTAGACGTCATATGTGGGAGAAACAACCACAGGGACAAAATTTTGCAACTGTGTGTGGACATATGTAAGCAAGCAAAAACTGCTGCTGAACCTGCAGAGGAGGAACAACTTTTACTATAGGATCGATAATATATACACCAAAATGACTCTACAGCCGTTTGTCCGGGCCAAGATCAAGAACATCTACTGCCAGTTTGACATGAGAACCTTCACTCTATGACTTATATCAGAAAAGATACGGCCAACGTCACGCCACTTTCTTCAAACTTCCTTAGCCCACCTCCCCCTTCATAGTGAGCTGAGACACGTGCAATTTTGCTTCATGGGTTTCCTTCTATGGCCAAATCAAATCAGCATGCAGAATATCTTTAAAATCTCTGACGATACAGTCCAACAGTGTGAGAAATTGACCCGGATTTACCAATCAGGGCTTTTTCTCAAAAGGTACTGCTGATTGTTCACAAGAAAAATTTCAGGAAGGACAAATAAGGTTCCTCAAGTCTACTGTACGTACTATCCGTGTTTTGACCTGATGGGTGAGATTTTCAAGAGAGAGGCAAAGATGTGTGAAGCCATTACAGAAACCAGAGGTAAATATGATTTATATACTCCATCCATAATAGTGTACAGCTAAACTATAAGTAGGTAAACAGAAAGAAGCAAAACTTTGCTTCGTCTTTCAACTGTTTCCTGTCCATTGAAATCAACACTCAAAATCCTCCTCTTTACCATAAAAGCTCAAGCTGCTTCTAATATTAAAGAGCTTATATTTCCCTATTATTCACATAAAACTGCACTCCCCAAATTCAAGCCTATTAGAGGTTTCTAGAGTCTCGAGAAGTAGAAGTAGAATGGACACAGAGCCTCCTACTATCAGGCAGCTCTCCTGTGGAACCACGTTCTGAATTCAGTCCACATTGAAGAATAGGCTAAAACGTTCCTGTTTGATGAAGCTTACAGTTAGAACTGGCACAGGCTGACCTAGAACTTAGTGTAGTTATGCTGCTACAGACAGGGACCTCATGAGATACTCTGAGCTTCCCTTCTTCAGAAATAATCATCACAGTGCTTATGAACTAATTTGACTGATTTACATTACAGTATATTTTTGGGAGTGTGATATAAATATCTACAAAGCTGGGAAATGAAGTACTAGTGGTGAATGTGCAAGTGTAATAGCTATACAACTATTGCAGAAGGCAGCAAACATCAAAATAATCTCAGGTAGAATCTACTTGAGTGGTTTGTATGAACCTAATTATAAAACAGGAATGATAGTACATGATTAACTGTGAGATTCCTGCATTTCTCAGTCTGTTTGCTGTACACACTGATTTACGTCAGCACTGTAAATGTATTATCTCAAGTTTTGGTCACAGCAGATAAGCGCAGGGCTTTTGCCTCCTATCTCGATCGAAGACCACATTACTAAATCGATGTGTGATGCTGTTCAAAATCCAAGGAAAGCTTAAGTAAAAACACAGGCTGCTAATAAACTTCTAGTCAGACATTTTTAGGATTACCGTCACCATGATTCCCACCCTATACTCTCAAATTACAAAGTAGGTGAATTTACATCATTTCATAATCAAAGTATTGCTGTTTGAAATCATGGCAATGTCCAGCTTCAGATTCTTTAAACATATTTTCGCAAGCGATTCTTCTTCAAATTCAAAGGCTTGTGTCACACTTTAAAAAGGCAAAAATCTTTTTATTTAATCTGCATACAAGCTTCTCATTGTGTACAAGACACAATATGCAATATGTCCTCTGTTGCTATGAGAACATCGTGAACAAATCTTCCCTGTCCGTAAGTTTAAGCCACCATCAATACAGACATCAGTAAACAGTTTATGTTTGAGCAAAACAATCTTATCTCCATCACTGTCTGCCATTCACAATCCGGTCTTCTCACCTTCACGTTGATGGAGACACAAAGCGGGAGACACGAAGCATATCCCAGGGTAAGTTCCAAAAGAGCTTTGGGGGCTTTTGAGTGAGACATAGACTTAAGAGACATGGCATGCTGCCACCTGACAACCATACAATTACGTGAGAGCAAAACACACATAAGCCCCCTTTATACAGCCTGTTAAAGGCAGGAATGCTGCGCCTATGTTTTGTGTGCTATGTGTGCAGCTTCCCTTCATTGTCACCTCTAACATATTTCTGATCACATAACTACGTCGCTCACACAAATCTGGCATTGTACACATCAACATACTGTATACCTTGCACAGCAACTGCTTGCAAAAGCACCTCAACACTCTGTTCATGCACCATTTAGAAAGTTCCCACCTGACATGCACGGTCTACATCACACTAGACATGGACAGTGTTGCCTCACTCACATGGTCTCGCCTCAGATTCCAGAGTGCCGTCTGAAAATCACAATTTGTTGTTTGGTTCGCTGCAAAAAAGCAAAGCCAGAGTATTGAGGGGTCTTCTTCATGTAAATATTACAAGATCACTGTATAAACAAAGCTTTAACCACACTTCTTTAAAGAGGATGCCTTCTTTCCAGAAAAGACAAACTCCTGCACAGAAACAAAAACTTTGCTTTGGCTGAGACTACTCCACAAACTACAAAAAAGCCATTATTGCTACATTGGCTTTTCGCTGGTCCTGTCAGGGTCAACCCTGCAGCCAAACACAAACTGAGATACAATATATTAAGAAGTTTTATAAGATAGAGTGAGATTAGAGAAAAATCAAGGAACAGCTCTACGTAAAAAAAAAAAGCAGGAGTACTTCACAGCCTGCTATATTGTATGTCTCTCTGTGATAACAAGTACAAATCCTCAAGTCACCCATCCCTCATATAACGATGTGAAATCTACAGGACTCTATAAGAGTCATTTCATCTTCCTCTATTAAGTCATTCTGTCCTGTTTTAGGATGGCCTACTGAGGTGGAATACTTGACCTAAAAGTGTCGTGCACTAGCCAATGCTGAAATAGTCTAGCATCAGTAAAAGCAACCACACTGAGGGTTAGCTATGGCTAGTTTAATGTTCTGTGTATGAATGAGGTTTGTCCAGCAAAGTTCCTATTGAGAACAATATGGTCTCAGATAGGAATAGAACTCTGGATTGCTGACATTGGCCCAATTTAACCTTTGAGCATTTAGTTGTTGTTAGATTACCTTTGATCCAGAACTCAAGTCACTTTGAACCTGCTTAACTGAGCAAGACTGAGATAACAGGCCTCCCATACAGCTTAACACATACTCACATACACAGCCCTGCACGCATGACTTCCCCTAACATGGCACTGCCCTGCCTCCAGGGACTGATAAAACAGCCAATTACAACTTAAAAACACAAAAGGGAACACGACCAGGTGGGAAACACAGAAACACAATGGGCCAGGACAGAGACAAGCGGAACAACAAGTGTATGTCCACTCACACCACTTGTTTTTCAGTTCAGCATAGAAGCCAAACCTACATAATGTCAAAGCTGGTCAAAGGGGACGTGAACTGCATGTGTGCACACACAGTTGTTTGCTCATGAGAGTTCACTAGATCAGAGGTCACATGAGAGACAAAAACATGACTCCCACACACACTTAGGATGGGGGGGGGGGACAAGAAGAGATATGGGGGGAGGCAAAATTGAGAAATCCACTAAAGTAAAACAAACTTGGGCCTATGTAACTTCATGGCTAAGAAAGGGAAAACAGCAGCAAAAGGCGACAAGAACAGAGAGATTTTGCCTAATCTGGACATAGCAGCCGGCCTTTCTAATATGGCAAGTACTTAGTATTCCCATCTGATAGCAGCTATGAAAGATTGATTCTTTCATCCTTCTTTCACAAGGCAGAACAATGCTACACTGTGTGCTTCTTCCAGTTAGGGTGTGTGTTTGAGGAGAGAGGGGAGGCAGGCCTGCATCAGACGGAAGAGGAGCAACAGCTGAGACTTGGGAAACAGCTGTATCTCTTCAATGCCTGCACTGCCCCCCTCCCCCGCTCCCCCCATCCCCGCTCCCCCTGAATGAGCCCCTCACACCCCTCTCTGATCCTCCTCTCCCACAGAGCAACATGGCCGGGGGCTACGCTGCCTGTGCACACACAGACACACAAATTAGAGCATGTGCGCGAGTCACACAGTCACCATCAGTACAAGCCGCTCTTCTAATCCCAGAAAACAAGTACAGACAGGACGCATGTGCCGCCAGACAGTCATCTATTGACTACAAATAAGAAAGACATCATTTCCAGCGGCAATCTCATCCTGCCTCTTCATAAATCCTTCAAGGCCTCCATGCTTTACTAGACCTTTAGGCTGTATTCACACAGGATCAGGAAATGCAGGAAAAACACAAGTCTCCTCATCGAGTTGTTTGCACAAAAAAAACAAAAAAAAAAAAACAATTGGACATCACACTCTGGTGGCCTGATCAGACTGATCAAAACTGCACAACACTGTCATGAGAGCATATAAAGAGGGGAGGACATATATCATCATTGGATACGGTAGTAAACGAGAGTAAAGTTACTATGCTTTGCATCAAAGAGACATGAAGAAAAGAGAGACAGCTTGTCTCGGGAAAAGCTACAGTCAATAACGACAGGAGCAGTGGTACCGAGAAAACCTGCACCCACCCCCCTTCAGGAGACAGTCCTGCAGACAGCATGATCCTGTGTGAATAGAGCCTCACATGAGACACAGGAAACTACCTCAGGTTATCCTTCCAAAAACAAAGAAACTAATTTCGGCCTGTCCGTCAAGTAATTCTAGTTACATTGTCTACTCCATTTCTACTGTTTTGCTGCTGCAAAGGAAACTCTAGTCAATTGTATTTAGGGGGGCTCAATATCAGAAATCACATATTTAAGGAGCCAAAAAGGAGAAAAGAGCAGAACAGGTGAGGAGAATAAGGCCCCACATTCATATACTGTGTACTTTAGGTCAAAGAAGCCCTCGAAGAGTCGGTAGGAGTCTAAAAAAAATTTTGGGGAGAGAAAAACAAGAAAGAAAGGTGGAATCATGTTGTCTGTATGTGATATATTGTCTTTTGCTGGGTTGAGGACGAAGTTCACAAGTTTCCATGACATAGCCAAGGCTCAGCTCTCTGTTAAGCTCCCGAGCCAAGACACTCAGGATTCAGACAGATAGATGAGGCGGCGTGTTGAAACCATGAAGCCTCGTCTCCGGCACCTGATACAGACCGGCAGATCAGAACAATATGGGGAAGTGGAAGGGTGCGGCATTTGCCTGTTTATGTACAATTAGGGCAGGATTTTGGTTCGGTGTGCAAGCTCAGTTTTCACTGCCTGGTCCTTATTCTGTATGTCACAACAAAACAAACCTTCCTTCCTGTCATTCAAAGAGATATTTAAAAAAAAAAAAAAATAGAAACATTTTTTTTTAAGTCACAGCATGCATTGATCTGCTCACTATGGATGAGCAGCTTGATGTCTAGTTCATCTGTCTGATGCTATTGCCAATGCTAAACAATGCTAAACTTGAGCAAAAGCGGTGAGCAGCTGCTCAGATAAAACAGGCCGAGTGTCATGATGCCAAACTCCTGGACAGGCAGGCCTCTAATTATACATTTCCAACAAAAACAAAGTGATGACCTGTACAAGCGACTCTCCCCTGCTTCAAGTATAAATGCATTTTGGTGATGAAAGTTATTAGACTGATAAAGTTGGAGTAACAGCGTTCATGCATCGGTTGTAGCTGAGCAGCTGCTTGCAGCAGCTGGACTAACTTTAGCTACTGAGAGAGAACACCCATCACTCCAGATCAGGTATGCAGGTTATTTTATATTAAACCCACCCACGTTTATATTTATACTACACCATTATTCCATTCCAAATGTTTAAAGCATCATTCATAACATTGCCGTTGTTTGTGTGTGTGTATATATATATATATATATATATATATATATATATATATTTACACACACACACACACACACACACACACACACACCATAATATGTTATTTTCACTGCAGGAGAGACTTTACATTCTTTGCGGATATGAAACAATTATATGCATATATTGGCAATTGGTCAACTGAATTGAAAATATCAGCAAAAAAACAAAATTGTTAATCCCCATTAATAATGTAGCCTACTCTGACTTTGTGTGAAACATAGATCATGCCACTGGATGAATATCGCAGAAAAAAAAAAACTTAATAAATTGTTAATGTTCAACGAAAAGCTGAAAGTCAAGGCCAATTGTTGATTTATAAAAATTCTCAAAATGTTACGATAGTGCAGTCTGTTAGTCCGCATTTGGACCTTCATCTAAAACATTCCTTGGTGGGATATTCCAGATATGGAGAGCAAAATGCCACATGACACAGGAGACAGAACCAACCTCAAGGTGTCAGGTCCCTCATAGCTGACATTCTGCATAACTGAAAGGCTAGGTCCCTTTGCTACGGCCCTGTTCCTGAACTCACCTTTGACCCATGAACTAATGACTCCAAACACCTGAGCCAATTCTCACTTATAAAATATATGGAAATACATAGATTCTCACAAATAAAAAGAGAAGGCAGAGAAGAAGCAGGAATTAGAATAACGACAAATTAGTCTGTCTTGAGCCACCACATCAAATCAGGAAAAAACTGCTTTACTTGATGTAAAGCACAGTTGTCACTTATTATTTACAATTCAAACCCCAAATATTAGGGGAAATTAAATATTTACCTGTTAAATTGGAAAAAGTACTGTTTGTGCAACAGACAATTTTCCTTGTGATCCAGTAGAGGGCTTCTTAAGAATTTGTATTTTAATGCATATATGTTTATTTAGATTACACAAGCTGCACAAAACTGGAAAGGCCCGGGGGTTCCTCAAATGTTTAACTAGTCAGCCAAACAACATCTATACATCACACAGTAACTTTTTAGTTGCGTAAAACTAAAGAAAACAGCAGTAATGATGAATACAAAACGGATACAAGCTCTACTCCAGGACATGTTCCTGTCAGTAGCAAATATTTCAGTTATATCAAAAAAAAAAAAAAATGTTGTAAACCATTTCTTTCTCCAGCTGCGTGATCAGGTTATTAGGAACCTATGAAATAAGCATCATCAGCCTGACAAGGCCACAGGCTGACTTTTTAACAGCATCTAAAGCTAATTTGCAGAGTGGGTGGCAGTCACAGTGAAGGAGCAATTATGAGTTATAAGGTAAAAGGAGATCTGCCACTTCAACAAATTATTGATTAAATGGACTTGTCTAGAGCAGCAAATCCCTTACCAGATTTACCAATATGGACCAAACTTTAGCTCAACGTGTTTAATGGTCTTAAATCTGATTTTTATCTGTCAAGTTCAGATATTTCCTATTTTAAACCATAATCTTATTAATGGCATACTAAAGGGCTGGGCAATACACTGATATTATATAGATATTGTGATGTGAGTCTATATATTGTCTGTCTATCCAGATATGACATACACATTTTAAAGGCTTTATTACAGCAACATGACATCTAAACTGACCAGACATTCAATTATTTGGCTTTACCCATTTACACATTAGTAATGAATATTGATCAAAAATGATTTTACAAGTAAAATCTTAGCTTTTAGAAAAATATAATCTTGTACTAGTGCTGAAACGCGGTTACATAATTGGTGCAGATAATCTTACATGATAGCCAGACTAAAGTTGAAGTGATTAATTGATTTTATAAGTTTTTAGTTTGTTGAAAATAATGTATCAATTCTGATACAATTTATTGTTTCCGTCAAAAATAAGGACTTTTGAAGATATTTGTTCTGGCTTTAAGGAATAGTAGATATATGCACAAATAGTTGAAAACAATCAGGAGTAGCAGCCCAAGCCAGACATCTTTACAAAAAACCCAAGAGGACAAGTGCAGGGAGGAAGCAGGAAGTGGGGTCCTTGTGAGTTGGTGAATGCAGTATAAGTCAATGCATCATAAAGGACTGTGACTAATAAACAGAATAAAGAGAAGTGAGACTGAAAGAGAAAAAGATTGCACTCTTAAAAAGACAACATAAAAAAT
Source organism: Eupleurogrammus muticus (assembly GCA_036785175.1). Lineage (NCBI taxonomy): Eukaryota > Metazoa > Chordata > Actinopteri > Scombriformes > Trichiuridae > Eupleurogrammus > Eupleurogrammus muticus. The sequence goes on from JAYKQN010000006.1 coordinate 7,645,988, forward strand.
ATGATAAAAGTAATACAATCAAGAAGATAGGAGCAAGTCTACTATTTTTGTAGTTAATCCCATTGGTGGTTAAATTCAGGAGAAAATGCTCTCAACGCTCCAGGCCTCATGCCATAGCTTGGCTTATTCTGGTATGTGTAAAGTGGGGTTTGTGTGTGTGTGTGTGTGTGTGTGTGTGCGCACATAACAGATAGAGATTCAGGCATCAGTACCAAATGACCCTCTGTGTACAGTCTGTGCTTCAACATTGTTGGTGTCAGACTGCTCTTAATAGCCTTTACTTCTCCTAAACGAGAGCTGTGATTACAACACAGCAGGCGGCACAAGACAAACGCACGAACAACAATATGAACTGGCAGTTTTGCACCGTTTCCTCAGGCACTGTTTAGTGGAAAAAGGGTACATTGCTCAATCTATGCAGTGAAATGTGGTGCCTGCCTCTGACATTTCTGTAGTGAAAGCCGGGCCATTCTCTCTATCATCTTCTCACACCTTTGCAAACAGTCATGCACACCGTCAGCTAGCAGGGTACCAGCCAAACTCCCCATCTACAACACCCACTTCAACCAATTGCCAGCAATATCAGAAACACCTCATATATGAAAGTCTTTATCTAACACGTTATCATAATATTTTTATCAGTGTTCCAAAACAACTTGTCAAGTGCAGAGACCTTTTATATTACGCCCAACGGTAACAGAAAAGATGGAAGGCTTAGTGGTGTCGACAATAAAAAGCTTTGTATTTGTACTTGTGCTGCAGCAGCCAAGGCTGGGAAGGCATCAGAGGAAGAGTGTGACGACATGTGACTTCGCAGTTCCATCTGTGCTGAATGGATGTGCCAGACGCACGCATAAAGTTACCCTGGCAACCGAGCAACAGCGATGCTTGGAGGTCACACGGTGAAAAAGCTTGATGCGGACCGAAAATGCTCACAGAATATCCACGGCGTTCAAAAAGAAAAAGGAAAGTCAGCTTCTGAGCTGCACTGAACGATGGTGGCTCAATATCCTGTTACACAGACACACACGATGCATCTAGGAACATTTTACATAAACTGTGCCGTGGACATGATGTAATGCAGACCAGATAAACAGCACATGAGAAAGACCAGGGGTTGCACTTGATGACGCAAAAGTCCTCTGGTGTTTTTTCTTTTAATCCCTTTCTCTTGTATACACATGGCTCTGATTCAGAGAGGGGAGTTTCATTTCACACACACACACACACACACACACACACACACACACACACACACACACACACACACACACACACACACACACACACACACACACACACACACACACACACACACACACACACACACACACACACACACACACACACACACACACACACACACACACACACACACACACACACACACACACACGTAATCTCTAACTAATCACATTTGCAGGCCTTGGACAGAGCAGTTACACCACAGTGCTGAACAGATGGGCCTACATACACTAGACATCTCTGGGATTAGCCGAGCCCAGAAGGTGGAGGTGGTACGTACAGTAACCGGGGAGAAAGCGAGTTGAGGGAAGTCTTACAATTCCATCTTCAAGTTACATCTGTGTGAGTGGGATGTGAAGGATTTTCTACCTCTTATCAAACATGAGCCAATGGAGAACTGGTATAAAGACAAATCATGTAGGCATAGATAACCATGTGTGATAAGCAGAGACTTAAATAAAAATAAATGCAACACTCTAACCATGTGAGCTTCAGCATATCCTCCAGGCACTCACGCAGTTTCAGTTGGCAAGCAGCAGATCTGCTACGTGACGCTTTTTGTTTACAGTCAGGAAGAAAGACAAAGAACAGGATGAACCCACAAACACACAATGACAGTTCAATAACACATTTGTAAATATGTGTATGGATGTTTTTTTTTTTTTGCTGCTTCAGACAGTCAAAGAAAAATCTCGACAACAAACAAAATACTGAATTAACTACATTTTATTGGATTAAGTTCTAAGCTCTAGTTCTGGGGCTGCTTTGCAAACCTTTCAGATACAACCTGTACATCCAGTGACCACCGCGCTAAACAGCTTTCTCCACGGTTTAGCCTTAATCACATGAAGTAACCACCAAGAGAAATTTAAAACCATTCACATCTCAGACACATAGTGTGAGGACCTCTGACATGTGGAAAGACTTAGATTTCACCTCCCCTTTTGGACTGAACTTTAACTGTAGTGTTATCTAATCACTCAATCAAACAAAACCTTTCAGAACAAGCATGATGGGCATCATCAATACTATCCAGTGAACAAACACATTCCGCATTCACTATTTAAAAAAGGCAGCTAAGGCAGAGTGAGATTGTTTCCTTCTTTTGTGCACAACACAGCTCTACAGTAGTGTAAAAGCAGGGCAGTCATGAGTCTGAACCACTGACCTCTGGGTCATATGTTAAGTGTTGAGAACAGCAGCGCCACACAGCCACACTAAATATCGATATGGAACATTCCTTAGAGTCCTTTAAAATGGGGGTGAGAGGGGCCGGTAACGTCACGGAGGACCCTGACAAAGAGTGTGTTAGAGAGGAAGTTTGAGCAGAGGGATGCTTTGTTTGTGGAAAAAAGGGGCAGACTAATGGGGAAGAAGGCTTAATACTTAATCTGCTCGACAGGTAACAGAGCTAGCCAATTCCGGCATTTTTTCACCCCAGAATTTAATGAAACAAGATGAAGCACCCAGGGAGAAATACATAAACTCTGCACATCACCAGAGGAATAAAGAAAGTTCTCTTTAGCTTTATTAATGCAGGTTTTCGACAGTACATGTTATCAGATGCCCATTTTCACTGATTAATTTATCATAAAATGGTCGACATACCTTCACTTGAGTGCGATACAACAGATAAAAGCTATATTCCTTGGCAAATCCAAGTGTCTGGCATACAGTTACAATAAATAGAAATGTAATTGAAGGTCATCACTCTTCATGGTAATATGAGCGATCCACAATGAGATTATATTAAATGGAGACAGAACGTTACAAGACACCTGAATAATGGTTCAGTGAAAGCGAGATTTGAGGAACCCCTACCAGCTTAACATGAGAGGCACCTTCCTGACTCATGCACTAAAAGTTATTGTCATTTATCATTTCAGGGAATTATGGTAGCGGACCGCCTTTTATTAAACTCAAAATAGCTCCACAGCGAGTCTTCTTTGTACTATTTCTGGGGCCAAGTAACGTGCACCATTAGATTCTGGACTTTCATGTGAGTCTATGCAGCTCGTATGTACAGTATTAATTGAATCATCTTAGTAATTTATTGTATTTTATTATACATTTATAGTCGTATGGCGTACGATTTTCCTAAGTACCTTAAATGTCACAGACTTTATCTACAAACATTCAACTCCTAGATCTATGGATCTAGGATCTAGAGATAATTTTTTTCTGCAGGTCCAATGATCTGGACTAAAATTAAAAAGGTGACAGAGCCTTTGCAGTTGCTGCTTCACAACTGTGGAACCAGCTGCCATTTGATGTTAGGGGAGCCCCTCCATGCCTGCCTTCCATCTAAGCTAAAGACGCTTTTTCTCTTTGGGCTGATCGGCCGACCAAGCTTTTTGGTTTCATATCTACAACCATGTAATTTATCCATTATTGATGCCTGTTCTGCGATATAAGTTTTACATTGTATGCTAAGCGTTCTTCAGTAAAGCACTTTGATGGGTTCAAGATGCGTTTAAATGTCCTCTAGAAATACTAAGTGTACTTATTAACCGTTTTTAATGTGTTGTGTTTCATGTGGTCCCTGTGCAATGTAATTTCGCTCTGATTTGCATCTCTTTGATCACGGTATGAATAACAATAAAAGTCGTCTGTAAAGCCTGAAACAAGACATGCTGTAGCTGTGCATAGTATTGTTCGTGGGTGAACCCACGCCACACCCAGAGCACTCCCCGGAGGGGGCAGCTGTGCGGGGGGTTCACCGCCAACGAGCTACCCCGCCTGCAGAGGGAGGCTGCTAAACTCACTGAGGGGGGCGAACAGCACAAACGGGTCCACAGAAAGGGTCCCCTAAACAGACGCCAACTAAAGTAAACAAAGTCCGGCTGCACGGGAGGAATCACAAATTGCCAACTCACTGACTCTCACACTCTGTTCTCTGAGGTTTCCATTATTAGCATGTTCTCGCTAGCCCACTCGTTAGCCTGGTGGGGGAGCGCATGATTTATTATTCGCTTTAAATCAAACTTCCCCCGGTGCCGCTTCTCGGTGTGGGCGGGTGGGCCGACCGTAAATTCACGTGGGCGGGCGGAGGATAATAAAATGACGGTTGAATAAACCCACCGAACCCAGCCAGGGAACACGCCGCATTGCCAGCAACGTTTCTCTCACATCTCCCTGTCCCCGCCTCTTTATGGATACTTTGATAGGGGAGCATCCTGCACATAAAAACAAACACACCCAGAACCGCTCGCGCAGCTTGAACGTTAGCTAGCTAACCAAAACCGAACTCGACGGTTGGTTAGCGTTGGTGGTTTACTGAAATGATGTCGCACACGGTGATAAAACTTTGCCTCGACCTGCTCCGTAACTCACCGAAGTGCGTCGTTTTTTTTTTCCTCCGGGTATTCCAGCGGGCTCATGTGAAGACAGTGGACTAGTTTTCAGGCTAACGCTTAGAACACAACGACGCGCCTCGCAACAGCTGTGCTCTGTTTTGAATGAGGACAGAGATGCGCGGCCGACGGGCGGAGCTTCCTGCGTCCGCCCCTCATCCGCACGGTGTCCGCTCAGTTATATAGAGACGGCTTATACAGCCTCCACGTTATATACCGGTTTTACACAATGTCGCTTAATATCCTGATAGATGGGACTGCTAGTGTTGTACGAGACGGAACTGGATGAGGCGCGAACTGTGGGTTTTTTTTAGAGAGCGCAAAGTTTATGTCTTTTATTCTGACTCCCTCTTGTGGTCCGTCCACCATCGTGCTTCGATGGGGACCCGTCATCCCCACTATTTATTAAAAGTATATTTGCATCTACTGTTAATAGCTGAATTACTTACTAGAAAAAAATCTTAACGTCTAAACATGTATGGATCCCTTCAAATTATCGCCTCAATAATAATACATTTATTCTGCTTTGCTTCAATATCACCTTATATTAAGTAACATTTTTCCTGTTATCTGCTTGTTACTTTATATTTAACTTCATTCACTTGTTATAATATACATATATTTTAAGGAAAACCATGGGTAAATATGTGTGCTTGATTCTAATAGGGACCGCCCTCCCAATAAAAAAAAAAAATTGTGTTCTCCTTTACATAAAAGACATTTCCACCATAAACTGATACAGCAAAGGGACATGAGGCAGTACCAGAATTGTGATGTGGTATAACCCTAAAAACTTGGTACCAGATAGGTTAACTGTTTTGTAACTTTAATTTAAAACACATCATCAATTAAATATTTAATCTAATATCTAAATAATATTATTTACACAATTTTTTGACAAATAAAAGTCACAATAAATTGTAAAAACAAAAATGATACAAATTGACTTTTACATGTTACTAATAACATTAATGTTCTTCTAGCTTCAGAAATTGAATGACTTAGGGCTGTATTTTTCTAACTGTACCATCTCAAACACTGTCTATCTATCTAAGAAATCATAAATTGCATAAATTGGCCTATGCTCTGTGTATATGAATTTGTCATTAACATATAACAGAATTATTTTTGTTATCGATTGCAGACCCAAATAAGTTTGCATTTCTTGGTAAAAAAAAAAAAAAAAAGGCTGATAAATAAAAACAAAGTATATGAATAATTTAAAACTGCAAATTCCTCATCTTCTATATGTATGGCCCAAAGGTTTTGAAAATACATTTTTAAAACATAATGATGTACACAATACTTTATGTGAGTAATTACCAGATGCATACTTAATAACCAAATGTCTTACATGAAATTTCATTTTTTATTGCGCTTAGATTTTGCTGTAATAATTAAAGGTTAAACTGAGTTTTTTAACTTTACTATAACCATAGGAATTCTTTATAAAGAAATCACAAAAGATCACCTCCAACCTGTGAGCAACCTAAACAGGCTTGAGCTTATGCAAAGGTTTGTTCACAGCGATATCAGTTTAATTTGATTTATAAAGTTAATTTATTTGAGTGCATCACTCCCCAAATTTGAGTTGCCTTTCTTGCTTTGAACCATATAGCTCCTTTGCCCGATTCTTCAGCTCCTCTGCTTTCTTCTCATCCTTCTCTGTGCCATCCCCGAGTTTGTACATGCGGCTCGCGTTGGCGCAGCCCCACACGTGTCCCAGCTCACAGGCCCTGTTGGCGTACTTCAGAGCTTGAGTCATATCTGGTGGCATTTCTTTGGAATTGCCCTTAATGAACATAGTGCTGAGGTTAAAGCAGGAGGGAGCGAAGTTGTCAGCGCAGGCCTTGTCGTAGTACTGTCGAGCTGTCGTGAGGTCCGGTTCTCCTCCAAACACGCGTCCATCGTGAACTAAAAGGCCTACGTTATGACAGGCGTCTGTGGACTTCTTTCCTCCTGCGTTGCAGGCGCGCATGTAGTTGGAATAGGCAGCCTTCAGACATTTAGTCACTCCACCTGGTGCAGAGATTCAGGAGAATGACAGAGATTCAGGAGATTGACAGACATCTTCCCTGAATAATATTATTAATAACTGACTGATAAGTCTATTAAACATAACAAATGTCCATCACACATTGTCATCCTTAGATGGTAAAACTAGAATATGTATTTTTCCCCTCATAATTCAAATTGAATTATTTCTTTAAAATACATTAATCAATTAATCACATCAACATACATTCACATTTTAGATGGTCAGTGGGCAGCTCTCCTGTTAATAATTAAATAGATAGATAATTAAAACACCAAAGCATCATCCTTTGATGTAATCCTATGTTTTGCTTATAAACCCTGATACTACATAGTTACAAGTTACTACAGTACAAACATAAAAGTCATGGACACAATTAACAATAAACACATTGCTTGAGCACTTATTGATTAAATATTAGTCCCATACATTAAAAATTATTTCCAATTCCATTCTGTCTCAAATATAACACCCACATGTTCAGTAGCTGATGTTTATTTGTGAGTTTATCATTTGAATTTAAAACCCTTAACCGTAATGTGAAAGAAGTGTTGAGATGCTTTAAAAAGTAATTGTTTTTGCAGAAATATACATATAAGCAGCATTATTGTACTGTCAACATTTCAATCTAGAGTGTAACTAAAGCTCTGAATGGATTAAAAGGGCAGACATTTCCAGAAGAAGCTGCTGTACCTTTGCCTGTGATGTGGAAATTTCCCAGTTTATAGCAGCTCGGTGCATAACCATGAGTCTCACAGCTATATTTCAGCACTTGTGCTGATGCTTCATAGTTACCCTTCACCCCTTCCAAGTAATCGGCGAGTCTCTGGCACCCTGATAAAGACAGAAGATAAAGGACAATATTAAAACAGTGAGGGGACCGTAAATGGGAGGAATGTCCAGCTGGGGGCTTTACCTTCAGGATTCTTCTCTTTGTAGCACTGGAAACTGTACTCCACCCCCAGATTATCCAGATACTCCTTCACCTCGTTCTCATCTTCAAAGTTTATAAGTCCAGCCATTTTTCTGCTTTTTACACGTACAGCATAGACATGTGCTGGTGGATTAGCGGCCAACACATCCTCTCCTGATCGTGACCTTCCTACTTCCTTCTTCTCCCTTTTTCGTATGATTTTCTGGGACGCTACGAAGCGCATTACTGCCCCCTACAGGACAAAATCACTTCCTCTTTTACATGTTTTTATGAGGGTGTGTAAATAAAATAAAATAAAATAAAATAAAATAAAATAAAATAAAATAAAATAAAATAAAATAAAATAAAATAAAATAAAATAAAATAAAATAAGACTGACCTTAATAATTCATGTCTTCTTAAAGTCATCAGTGCAGCTGATGAATCTGATTTAGTCTCACATTTTCTGTTATGCTGTGTAAATATATGATTGGATGGCTATAGTGGAGGGGGAGCTGTAGTTTAGACCTAGCTTTACCTGGTAAAGCAGGCTCATCCAAACCTGTTGGCACCTGTTCCCCCCTAGCACCCGTACAGAGGTACACGCAGTCCTGCCTCTGCTGACCTGCTCATTGGTTGTTTGGGGGTTGTACTGTTCTACTGTCAAAGTCTGATTGAATCCAGATGAATCCTATGATCAAGTGGGTTTGGGGGTAAACTATCAGATGTTTGAATGAATGCAAATGTCTGAGTCTAGTTTCAATGAATGCAAATGTGTCCCCCACCATGTTTAAAAGTGGAGGTATCATATCTTCCTTTTTCTTACAGTTCTTTTCTACTGCATCAGTTTTAATACCTAAAACCTCCACAAACAACAAACAATGTACTCAACAACCTGAGAACTTAACATGATAACCTTAAAATAGCCCAACACTACTCCTGCTGTGTTATACGAACACTTGCATGTGCTGCACTGCACATATACAACATTATCAACCCAAGATCTTCCTTTTTGCCAATGTTTTGAAACATTTAGTGAAAGATATAAATAAAAAAAAGTTTGTGAAATTCTAAAGAAAAGTGTAAAAATAAAAAAGGTGTAACACTAAAGCATTGTTATTGGTAATATTATGAAGATGTTATGTTATAGAAGTAGAAACAGTGATTATGTATCTCAAGTTAAATAAGGGTTGAATTCACAAAAATGAATTAAGTCAGCAGCATGATTTTTAAATAATTACTTTTAATTACGTCTTGTAATAAATACCCTGATCATGGAGACGTCACAAGTTGTTTGAGAAGACTCAGTAATATTAGACGGTAAATAAGTGTTTTAACTATGAAAACATATTTAATTGGCGATCTTGTACTTTAGATGATAAAGACGTCACAAGTTGTTTGAAAAGAATCTGTGATATGTATCATATGTTGAATGAGTGTCTTTGAATGTGTTCAATATTCAACATCAATCCAATTCAACCACAATATTTTTCTCTAGGTGTGAAAAAAAATCCTTATATAAAATTAATTATTGTGTTGCTCTTATCCAAACTGTGAAGTCAATTGGGGTGAACCTGTACTTTGTGATTTTTTGGGTATACAAATAAAGTTTGACATGACTTGACTTGACATTTGACATCAATATTTATAGTAAAAGCTGATATGTATGTCTAATTTTTACTGAATTTTGTTGGAGATTTGTGTGGAAGGAGCAGCGCTACTTTCCAGTTAATATCAGAAAATTCCGTACAAATTTTCTTTTAGGTTTGATTCTTCTATTTCTTTGAGAGACCATTCCTTACATCCTTATTGTTACAGGGGTGACTCGCGATATTTCTACCACCGATGGAGCAAGTAGAGAAACACAAACACGTGTCAGGACACCTCCGGCCGTCTTCAGCCAACTTCCGTAGCCTCGCCCCTTCGACCATGTACTTCCGGTGCTGTGACCTCTGTTTACTGTCAGTCTGGCCAGAAATAGACTTAGCTGCCCGCTGGACGTACATTCTCCGCCTGGGTCCTTTTACTCGCCCTTTCGCGGTGGCTTATGGACGTATGTGAACATGAATTGCAGCACAGCAGACAGTCGTCATGTTTTCTGCTCCGAGCGCGGTTTCCCGCAGCGGAGGCAACAACTAGAGAGCTAACGTTAGCTGGCGGCTCGTCGTCCTCCGCTCCTCGGTATTAACACACAGCACAGGTGAACGCTGCATACACACACATACATATACACACACATATACACACACACAGGCAGGTGAACACTGAGGGCTGAACCGACCGGACCCGGCGTCGCTCGGGGGCTGCAAACATCTGCAAACATCTGCAAACATCTGCTGCTGCTGCGGTGGTGAAGAAGACACCGGTCTCTGCTGCATAAGCTACGACTACACTTGTCCAAAACCATGGCCTGTAGTTTCCTGAACGCGGTGAGTCGCACTTTCTCCATGTATGTAAAGCGAGATGCAGGATGCAGGCGACACACACACACACACACACACACATCTTTTACTGTACTTCCAATTAATAATATAGTAGCTTTTTATCATCTCTACTGAGGGTATCAGCATCAGAAGCTAAAAATCACTTTTAAGAATATTACAAGTAACAAATATAATTGTCTTAAATTAGATGTACTTAAATATTTAAACGTAAAAGTAATACTGTTAGAAAAAAAATTGAAGCAATCATAATTTTGAGAATGATGCTGTTTATCCTCAGGCACATCACACTTGTCTAAACTAAAATATTTAACCAGAATTGTGTTCCAAATTAATAGTGTTATCACAAGTCATGCTTGGTCATTTGCAGCCTGTTTCTACCGAAGTCAGATTTTATTTCAAGGTAATACAGAAAAATACTTAGGGGGGAATGTAGTGAAATACAACTAAAAGTTGTATTTTACTATATTTTATATACAATTTGAAAACTACAGTAAAGTAAAGCATTGATTCTCCCCAACAATACTCAAACTGTACTGTAACAGTTATTAATGAATTACATTACACCACTGATCAAAAGTACTCATTATGCACATTGTGTTTTTATAATAAAGTATATTATAGTATTTGTTTTAATCATGTGGGAACATTACATTTTATTAACATGGAGTCCATTTCAGATAGTTTGGGTAGATTAAAAGTAATGCCTCATAATATTTGCCACCTTCTATACATAAAAAAAAGAGAAGAGCAACAATTGAAACAAATATATATAATAGAAAAATAAAGTATGTTCAAGTATATGAAAATTACCTATAAGAGAAAAATACACAATGAAGAAAGTTTATGTGAATGTTTCTGTGCATTTTCGGTTACATAAAAAAAAAATTCAGCGGCCACAATAACAAACATCCTGCTTATGTCCTAGGACGAGGCCTCTCCAGCGACTCTGACAGACCTGTGCCTGACCTATGTGAGCCAGAACCTGGAGTTCTTCTGTGTGAAGCGGCCCGATGGTTCTCTGTGCTTCAGAGAGCCTGTCCTCTTCCCACAGGAGCTAGCGGACCAGCTGCTGGCCAAGATGGCCACCGAAGGTAAGTGGACCTCAAAGAGACTCCTGAAAGTCAATAGTTTCTGACTTTCTATACAACACAGCCCCAAAAATCTACTACCTTGTACTCCTCTCCACAGATTTAACAACAAAATAAACGTGTGATCCTGTTAATCTGATATGTGAGGACACAAAACCAAAATCCTGCAAGCATGAGTAGATTTGTGCAAGGCTCAGTGTTATTTCTGAAATTAATACAAGTTCCGTATCCCACAGGTCTGTTGAACGACAGCACAGCGGGCGTGTTTCGGAACTGTGAATACCTGCGGCTGAGGCGAGCCTGCATCCGCACCGCGCGTATATCTGCAGAGGCCTTCCAGAGAGCCCTTTGCCCTCACAGGCTACTGGAGCTGGATGTTGCCAGGGTCAATGCAGACCTCACTATTCCTGACATTCTGCAGGGACTGGCTACCAATAAATATTGTCAGGTAAGGGTATGACAAGTAATTTGATTTAAAAAAAAAAAAAAAAAAAAGCCTGAATTGACAGAACATTCGTGTGTTTGGCGTTCTTTTTGCTCCCACATCCTGCAGGATTCTCTCCAGCGGCTCGTCTTAACGGGCCTCACCATGTCCTCCCTGGAGGAACCGATCCGCCATCGCTTCAGCTCCCTGCAGGGCCTGCGCTCCCTCTCTTTAGCCAACGTGGACTTCTACGACTCCGGACTAGTAGACGTGTGTTCCCTGCCTCGGCTGGAGAGCCTGGATCTCTCCAACACCTCGGTCACCAACCTGAGCCCCCTGCTGGGCCTGAAGGAGAGGCTGCGCTCGCTCACGCTGCACCAGCTGAAGAGGCTGGAGATGAGCACGGCTCAGCTGCTGGGAGTCATCGGCCAGCTGGATGTGCTGCAGGTCAGAGGAGGGGATGAGGGCAGCTTTGTGGCTCTGGTTAAACCTGTTTGTATTTGTTAACTGAGAAAAACACTTGTGTGCCGGTGCAGCACCTGGACATCAGCGATGATAAGCAGTTCACCTCTGATGTGGCTCGTCAACTGCTCGGACAGCCAGGGATCCTGCCTGCTCTCGTTTCCCTGGATGTGTCGGGGCGGAAACAGGTGTGTATGTGTCTTTTTAAGTATTTCATTGAACATGCAATAAAAGCAGTACATTTATTGTATGTGTAAATGTTACAGGTGACAGATGCCGCAGTCAAGGCGTTTGTTGAGGAAAGACCAGGGATGACCTTTGTAGGACTTCTGGCTACGGATGCCGGTTTTTCGGACTTCCTCTCTGGAGAAGGAAACCTAAAAGTAGGAGCAGATGCACACATTAACATTAATAATTCACAAAATCCGCAGTTTGGTTCAGGGTTTTATGGTCACAGTTTTCGGTTTGGTATATAATGATCGTTGGGTAAATCAGTCGATTCTTCAGCTTAAAACTGAATTATGTTACAGTCTGAGGTTAATAGTAGATGAGATTCTGGCTGCAAGAGAGGAGACATCGATAGTTCCAACATGTGTTCCGTTTATGGAACGGAGCACACATGAACTGACAGTCGAAACGGTTCCAACGGTTTTGATAAACGTCCCATTCCAAATGAATACAAGTTCATGCGGACTAATCTGTTGTGGTCTTTTGTTTCTTTGAACAGGTAACAGGAGAAGCCAACGAGAACCAGATCTGTGAGGCGCTGCGTCGCTACAGCGAAAGAGAAGGTTTTGTGAGAGAAGCTCTGTTTCATCTATTCAGTCTCACTCACGTCATGGAGAAGCCACGGCCTGACATCCTTAAGGTGCATTCACATATTCTGCTGTTTTTTCTATTCAATAAAGATATGATTCTGTGTTTCTAAGATAATATTGTATATTATTATATTTTATGTCATGCGTATTCATTTGATGTAAATGCCAGACATTGAGCTGTTTTAGAGTAAAATGTTCAAACCAGAGGGAACTTCCACTGCAAGTTCCTCACCTGTCTATTGTAATGTAGATGAACTTCCCTCTTCCCTGGGGTTTTGTAGTTGGTGGTTCTCGGTATGAAGAATCACCCGGCCACTCTGAATGTCCAGCTGGCAGCCAGCGCCTGTGTGTTCAACCTAACAAAGCAGGACCTGGCAGCAGGAATGCCAGTCCGACTGTTAAGTACCGTCACTCAGCTCCTTCTGGAGGCCATGAGGACTTTCCCCAACCACCAACAGGTAGCTCCATGCTCACACTGCTGTCTTTGTGCCACTTACAAAAAACAATGACTGCATTTCCCACACATGATGTATAAGGAAGTTTAAAACGCATTCTTGTCATTCTGCCAGTCATAAACGATTAATTTCTTCACTAGTTATTACATTTTTATGAATAATGTTATGCCTGTAGCTAATTATTGTCTATGTAGGATGTGAAACAGATGAAATGTTTTAGCCACATATGGAAATGTTCTTCATTAGCACCCAGCGCCTGCCTGTTTGCATAAATACATAAAACACACCCTAATTCCTAGTGGCTGTCGGTCACTAAAAACATGAGGTGTTATGTAAGCAGCAGGGTGAGTCGGGGTTGTCTGAGGCTGTGATGGAGCTTGTTGCCTACAGTGGAAACCCGGTAGAACTTTCCATCTCTCTGTCAATTGGGAAACACCTGCACCTGGAGGTTTTTCTGATTATTGCAGCCAAAAATGCTGGGAGGCAGCATTCTGCATCCTCAATAATCATGATGCATAAAATGTCCTGTTTTTTTATGTGCTTTTAGGGAAATAGTACATTTTTAGGATATTACTAACGAATGATCAAATGCGATCACTTCCTATGATGAAAAGCATACTGCATATCACAGAAACTGAATATAAAACCGTGATTGTAATCTAATATAAAAGAGAAAATACTCTGTTGTGTTGAATTTAAGATGAGAAAAGTATTTTTACAGATCATTTGAGCTCATTGTGGGTTTCGCACTGATGCCTGTTTTGGCTCTTTTGTTTTCAGCTGCAGAAGAATTGTCTGCTGTCTCTGTGCAGTGATCGCATTTTGCAAGAGGTCCCTTTCAACAGGTGAGAAGTACAAATTTACATTGTATTATTGCTTATGTCATTTCATCATTTAATAAAATACTTTAGTACTTTTTAAATAGTAAGCCAAGAGGTGTCGGTAATTACAGTGAAAATGTTTTTGCTTCAATTTCTTTTTTTCTTTTATTTAAGGTTCGAAGCTGCCAAACTAGTGATGCAGTGGCTGTGCAACCACGAAGACCAGAACATGCAAAGGATGGCTGTGGCTATCATTTCCATACTGGCTGCGAAGGTGGGTGTTGTGTAGTTGTGTTAATATCACACCTGTAATTGTTCATGTGTAACAACATAACATTCTTAAACTCTTTGTATTTCGTGTCTCCCAGTTGTCCACAGAGCAAACAGCTCAGCTGGGAGCAGAGCTATACATAGTGAAGGTAAGAATCCTATAGTGAAGAAAGAAGCTCTGCTGTATTCTCTCTGCCTCTTTACTAAAGAAAAATACATATTTTCATTGCAAATATGCTCTTTTTCCGCCCACAGCAACTGCTCCACATTGTGCGTCAGAAGGCCACTCAGGGCGTGGTGGATGCCACCCTCAAATTTACACTCAGTGCTCTCTGGAATCTCACTGATGAATCTCCCACAACCTGCCGCCATTTTATCGAGAACCAGGGACTGGACCTGTTCATTAAAGTTCTGGAGGTAAACACGGAGCATGTTGGAAGGAAAAATTAACTGTAAGCGTAGGTCCAGCTGACAGAGATGATTACCATGCTAGTTAATCATCGCACTTAATCGCGTGCTGCTCTATTAAAGGTTGCATGCCTGTAGGGAAGGCTGACTCACTGGTGTTTTATATCCATGCCACCCCCACCCCCCCTTTCTGCAGTCCTTCCCCAATGAGTCCTCTATTCAGCAGAAGGTTCTAGGTCTCTTGGTGAGTTTACTGCTCTCTTTATACCCTTTAGAAAAAAGCAAGTATTGAATAAATTAGCAATATAAAGACATCATTATGCCCCTATTTCCCTTTTGTGGTGTAGAACAACATAGCCGAGGTCGGGGAGCTGCACGGAGAGCTGATGGTGCAGGGCTTCCTGGACCACATCAGCACCCTGCTGCACAGCTCAGAGGTGGAAGTTAGCTACTTTGCTGCGGGCATCCTCGCACATCTGACATCCCGAGGAGAGGAGGCCTGGACGCTCAGCCCTGATCTTCGATCCTTACTGCTGGAACAACTGGTTGGGATAAGCGTCCTGCACGTAATTATGCTGTGTGTTTTGTGTTTTTTGAAAATCTATATTTGAGTCTGTTGCATTTTTGTGCCTCTCTAGCATGCTGTTATTAAGAAGTGGCCTGCACCAGAGTGTGAGATGGTGGCCTACAGGTGAGTTGAATTTAACTGTTTATGGCCATAGATACACAGGGAAATTGTCAAAATCTTATCATGAACTATAAATATGTGACATACATAGTAAATATGCTGTTACTTTCTTTCATTCTGTAGATCATTTAACCCCTTCTTTCCCCTGCTGGAGTGCTTTCACACCCCTGGTGTCCAGCTTTGGGCTGCCTGGGCCATGCAACATGTCTGCAGCAAGAACGGTGAGACACACACACACACACACACACACACACACACACACACATACATACATATGCACATTCACAGCCATCTTCTGGTAATGTACATTTCACACTTTTACTGACATCACTTCAGGCAGTTACTTTTCTGCAAGGGGGGGTTAATAGCTTTGATGTTGTGTGAACCTGTTGGTCTGTAGCCGCCCGCTACTGCAGCATGTTGTTGGAGGAAGGCGGCCTCCAGCAGCTCGAGAACGTTCATACGAACCCGCAGACCCACGGAGACGTAAAAGAGTTGGCCGAGAGCATTCTGGAGAGCCTGCAGCGCCACAGAGTTCGCACTGGCCAGCCCGCACTTACGTACACGAGTCGCCGCCCGCCGCCACAGTAACCTCAGAGGTAAAGACACACTAGTAGCGATTTGCCATCATGGTCTCACAATGGCTGGAGATTTGTCATTTTTTTTTTTTTTTTTTTTTACATGTTCTTTTTCAGAAAACGATGCTCCCTGACCGAGCGGAGGACATAAACTGATCAGAAAGGGGATTTTATGTTTGCGTGTACGCATATCGCACGCACATAAACACACATCAAGAATCCCCCCGAGGAAAAAAACACATGTAAAAAAAGGACGGACACTTTGCAATTCTTTGCACACACAAACTTTATTTATTTTCTTTGTGTTTGTTTCAAAACAAAAAAAAGATATTTTGGTGTGTAATTGTGATAAATTCGACTGTTTGTCATTTAAGCTCAAATCTCAAAAACTCGATAGTCTGACATTGGAATCATGATGATTTTTGTACCATGAACACGCCAGTGCAAACGATCTCAGTTTATGATTCAACTCCACCAAAAGCTCCGCTGAGGGTCACCGCCCTCCGGCCCCCCGTATGTTACCGAGGGGCCGGTTTGTCTAAATTGATTGAGTGAAATATACGCATGACGCTGCTGTGAGCTCAAGCATGCTGGAGTTTGTCGAACGCTTGTGCTGTTCGTTTTAGGAATGCCCGCCTGTTTGTTTCTAGCAATGTTCTGTTCCCTGAAACCAACGCCTCCGGGTCTGCAACAGGACTGTTGCTCTCCTCTTTGTTTAGTCTTTTATCAGCCGATGTGTTTGATTTGATGTGACCAGACACTCGCCTCGGGTGTGTTCAGTGGGTTCAAATGTTTCAACATTACAGAGAAAAAACATAAACGATGGAGGGATGGATTTTATATCTTTGAGAAGCTCCAGTGCTTTTCTTTTTCCAAAAATCCAAATCATATCACTACCAAAATTACACCCAAATAATACTGCGGCTATTTAATGTTTGGTAAGTACCTTTCTGGACACAAATGGCAATGATGAATGTGGTCAGTGTAGTCATGAATCATGATGGATGTACATGTGTATTGAGTCACAGCTGTTTTTCTCTTTGAGAAAATTGTGTATATATTATTGGTATGTTCGCTGTGCTTCCCGATGCGTCGGCGTCTTAAAGACAAAGACAGATCATCAGTTGAGCATGTGTGTATGTACGTCTGTACAAGTAGCTGCATCTTAAAGAGTGTATGTAATATGTACATACAGTAATAGAAAAAGGAGACATAGTAATGGTTTGTTTAGGACCGATTGAATTGAATGCATGGAAAATATTATATTGTATGTTTTTTTTTAAAGTGGGGTAAACACATGAGGAACAGTAGGTGGTGTTATCAGATGTAATTCAAGGGTATTTCTCTGTATTCTGAAATTCTGCTTAGATGTCCACATTCTTCATTTTCATCCGAGGTTTTGATTCCCGTCGTCACTCTCTATGCAAAAGTGCGTGATGCCGTCAAAGCCCTGAAACAGTGATGACACTCAAAACAGTTTGAGGCAGTGGGGTCTTTGCTTCAGCAGATTATCTAGTGGCAAATCTTGTACAGACGACACATACTAATGGAAATTAAAAAAAAACAAAGTCTGGCTATAAAGAGCAAAGGTAGACTAATACAGCCACACATTGGCTCCTCTGCTCAGTGAGTTACGGCCTTGTTGTGTTCTTTAAACCTGATGCTGTTTTATGAGCTTGCTTCTTATGCATAAGCTTTGAGGAGATGAAACTAAAACTATTTTTTTTTCTTTTTATGTTCTTTCCTTTTGCTCCTGTTTACCCTGGTTTGTTTATTGGATCTTTTCAATCACCCGGGCTGATTTCATTTCTTCACAAAAGTTTAATTAAGATGGAAGATGCAAAAGTCAGGATACTGTATGTCTGCTAGGACATGTGCCATGTTGCTGCTGAGAGTCATGTTTTCAAGTTTGGAAATAAAGAATGTACATTCCCATAAACTGGAGATGACATCGGTAACCTTTTTATTCAAAGACGCTTTTGAGAATCTTCTGCTCAAGGGTATACAAGGTTATAAATCGTCAGTCTTTTTAATCATGTTAGGGCTCATATTTTGATGTGATATCTTGTTACAGCCTTGTTTTAAACAAGGTTGTCAAAAGTAACACTTAAAAGCAACTTGTAATAAAGAAATTGAATTTTAAAAAATGATAACCCTATGTTACTCTGTTTAAAGTATGATGTAACAGTCAGACAGAGTTCACTGAATTAGCCATTTGGTTCCTTTATTACAACATTTTGTTGATTTGTCACATAACATGAAGAATTTGATTTTTGTTTGCTGTAGAAAGGGTATAAAAAATTCTATCAAACTTCTACAAAGGTTTTGAAAAAGCATTTTTAAGACCTTGAAATTTAATTTTGAAAAGTGTGCTGAGACCCTTATTATAGACTGTGTAAGTAGGAGAACCTCAATTTATGTTATGTTCTAGCTAAAAATCAACTGGAAATCAGCTGCTGCCTGACTCATTCTGAATGTCACAAAAGCATGCAGCCACCATGGGGTGCTCACACTGACCTTAACTAATGTGTTGGCACTGGCTGGGATGCACACAGACAATCAATAGGCGTTAATTGTCAGCTAATTAGACTCGAGGTTAGAGAGAGTGTCCTGGGCCTCTGTGTGACAGAGAAATTCACTGAAGTGTTTTATTCTCCAGTGTAGCGCGGCGCTCTCTTCTCTATGAAGGCAGCCATGCCCTCCTGTCTGTCGCGTGTGGGGATGACCTGAAAAGAGGGCGAATGTTAAAGCGGGACAACAGTGAGGCCATGCGGACCTGACCACAGACAACCTCACACGTCATGGATAATAGAGCATGAATTAAAGCTCCTGAAACACAGCTTCAACATTTACTAATTTTTAGTGAACATTTTCAGCTTTTCAGTAAAAGAAACTGACTTTTCCAACACTTCATGCACAGAGTTAAACAGCAAGTGCAGGAACTCTCACCCGAGCATAACACATCCTCTCTATGGCCATGGCTGAACTGATGTCGACCTGCAGGAGAGAGATCCCAGTCAGGAAAGTCATTGGTGGTAACAAAAGAATAAAGAAGTGTGATCTTTGGCTGACGATGTACCTCAAAGCCTCTGTTCATCGCTTCTTTCGCCATCCGCACAGCGATAGGAGCCTGGGCAAAAGACACGAGAGACAATTGGAAGTTAACAGCCTTAACATTACCACTGCGGTAGCCGTTCGCAGCAGGCCAACTGCTCTGCCCCCAGAAGGGCGGCGTGAGGCGTTGCCGAGAATCACTCATTGGATCAACTTCACGCTCTAACGGCACGTACTCTGGTCCCCAGCAATTCACCCGGCAAGTGAGAAGTCATTTGGATGAACAGTTAAGATATACGAGGAAAATGCAGAGAAGACAAAGATCACATAAATTATATAGATACCGCTTCAAATTTGGCTATTAATCTGATTTTTTTTTTTCAAATAAACCTAAGGAAGTGTTCTTTAAAAAATGTAAATAGCAATTGCCATATTCCAGTAGTCCTAGTAGTTTTTTCCAGAGAGTCCATCTTCTTCCTTCTTCCCTGCCCTATACTATCAGTCATTCTACACCAACACCATTATTGTTAGTGTGTGTGTGTGTGTGTTGTGCTATTTGTGGTCTATTTCTCCTTTTCCAACTGCAGGCATCTGAACTGGAGTGAAAAAAATATGGAATGACAAAAGCCTGGAGAGAGGGAAGAAGGGAGGGAGAGAGATAGAGAAGGGAAAGGTGGCAAGAAAACAGCAAGAAGGAGGGATGAGAGCAGGTCCCTTCCCTGGCCGAGGACGGGGAGGGATCCTCCCGTATCTGAGCTGTAGCAGAGCGAAAACCGCGTGTCTCTTCCAACCTGGGGCAGTATCTCTCTGGCCAGACTGAGAGCTTCTCTGTAGGCAGCGTCTCCTCTCTGGTTCTGTTCCACGGCTCTGTTTACAATCCCCATATCCAGAGCTGTCTGCCCTCCCACACGCCGACCTGATAACCGACAAAAGAGAGAGAGAGAGAGAGGGGGAGAGCTTGACACACAAAGCCCTTGCTGAACGACGAGCATCCTGTGTGTCAGTGTTTCTGTCACAGCCACCTGTGAAGATGAGCTCTTTGGCCAGAGTCATGCCAACCATCCGCGGCAGCCGCTGACTGCCCCCTGCGGGACAAATCACTTCAAGGTCAACCTGTGGCATCTGCTTTGTCTCTTTACTCAGACAGTCGGTGCTGCGAAAGGTCATTCGCGAGTGCGAGTGTGACCTCTGGTCATCTTACCTGCTCCTGGGAGCAGCCCCCGTGTCGTCTCAATCAGACCCATCTGTGCAGAATAGGCTGAAACACACACACACACACACACACACACACACACACACAGAAACACAAAGGACAGTTGAAGGTCTGTGCTGCTGGGTACCATTAAACCAGCCAGGGCGTAAAGTCTGACTGATGCAACTGTCAGAGCAGGAAGACGCCAACACCTGCTCACGTAGCTCGTTTACGCTCAGGCCAATCACCAGGCCGCCGGGACTGATTTAACCGATCGCACGTACGTTCAGCTGCACAAACAGTTGGGCAGATGTGTCCGGCCTCAGCAGCTATCATCAGTCCCCGAGCTCATCAACTGGTCATTATTGCGGGGCGAAAAGCCCATAGCTCTAAATGTCAGCTCGTCAGCAGCTAAAAACAGCAGTTCACCGTGGCTACTGTTTGTGGTTCTGTGGTTCAGAAATAGTTGCATACATGTCGGTCCATAGCCAAACACATGCACAGGTGTTGAATGACAGATCAGCACCAGATGTAAAAAAAAAACATGTTACAAAAAAAAGGATTCCCAAAATGCCAACTTAATGAAACTTGGTACATTGCAGTGATTAGTCACAATTAAAATCTGTGCAAAAAGCCAGATGTTTATTTGTAATATACACTTAATATAATATACTGTTCTATCTATCTCTGTCTTTAAACAATAGTCAAAGTGCTTCTTTGCTTTAATCATTCCTCCTGTTCATACTAAGAAGATCCCTTTATAATGCACTAGCTGTCAAATCTGTAATCCTTATGAGCAAAAAGTATATCTAAATGTTAGATTAGATAATATGAGCCTTCAGCTGTCTGCGTTAGTCAAATAAAGTGCATATCCTTTACAGTCTTTAGAGAAAAGAATTCTTTGTCTCAGTGGACAGTGTTTCAGCTGCAGTGAAAGGATCCTCACAAAAGCGGTGAATATTTTGCACTAAACGGATGATAAATCTGATTTTAAATACATTTTTCCACAGTGTAGAGTGCATTTGTCTCATGTCGCTTTGATAATGCATTATGAATAGATCACTTAATGGTCTGTATGAATGGTGGAGATGATTACAGCAAGAAGAAATAGCCACCTGACTAATGTCTTAGGATGGCCCTAAAATTCCTTTAAAAAGAGGATTTACATTTTTTTTAACACAGTAAACAAAACTAAAAAACTTTTAACAGTTACTGAAGGTCAGCTGCATCAGACACTTTAAATAAACTGTCAAACAGTAATTAAACAAAGGGATGACTTCAACTTTCAAAGGTTACAACATGTCACAGGGGCTCCTGTCTTGTTTACAGCTCTCCATTAGCCTCTAATCTGCAATGATGGAGAAGGGGAGTTGTCCGTCTCAGGAAACGGCCCCAAGTGAATGTTACTATCCTCCTCTCTCCTGTTTGGAGTCAACCGCTGATCTAATATGACTGGATTAGTGACAGCTGTGAAGAGAGCATGACATCCGCTTTCCAACCCCATTAACATCACCTGAAGGAAAATGCGAGAAGAAAGTTAGACGTATTCAAGCGTGATGCCCCTCCTGCCCCGAGCTGCACCTCATCATGGTGGAGGGGTTTACGTGTTGCGATGATCCCAGGAGCCTCATTGTTGGGGTCTTTATTTCCCTGGTAGGGTCGCTCATGGTAATCAGGTCCAGCAGCTCGAAAACAACTTATGATGGAAAAGAATGTTGGAGCTCGGGAAGTTCTGGGTCGGTGGGGGGATACTTTAAAGACCTCCTCAATCAGCTCTATACTCCTAGGGTGGTCCTGGAGGATTCACGGAAGTTTGCCCAACTAATATACATGTGCTTTGATTTAGTTCTGTGTGCACATGGGCCACCCAGTCCTTGTACAGCCTGATTCAGAGCTTGGTCTGCATTGCTGATAATAAGTCAGACCTGTTTTCAGTTTTGATGCAGAAGTGCTTAGTTAGGAGGTAACGGATGAAGGTTAGAGTTCACTCACCAGCACAGCGAAGGTCACAAGCCAAGGCCAGCTCCAGGCCGCCACCCAGAGCCGCACCATCCACCGCAGCGATGGTCGGCATCGGCAACGATGCTGATTGGACAATACAACAAACTTATTCGAAGTAAAAAAAAATGAACTATTTCAATTAATGATTGTTATTTGCTTCCCCCTGATATGTTTTTGTTGGTGTTCTCACCTATCTGAGTCATGAGGGATCGCAGGCTGTGTACAAACAGATCAGACTCAGCATTGTTCATCAGAGCTCTCTCTTTCAGGTCAGCACCTACATGTTCATCAAACCACACACACACACCAACACCGCCACGCATCATTGAATTTTTCATCACGACTATAGACAGTCGTCAGGGTTCAGATGTTTTAGAGAGCGCTCACCTGCACAGAAAACCCCCGGCACTGAACTCCTGAAGACAACCACGCGCACTGCTGAGTCACTGGTCAGACTGGACACCAGCTCCCTCATCTGCACACACAGGACGCCGTTAGTGTGTGTGTGTGTGTGTGTGTGTGAATGTAGAGGCCTGCTCACCTGTGACACAAACACATGGCCCAGGGCGTTTCTTGCCGCATGACGGCACATGAGCACCTCTGCTATACCTGAGGAATGAATAATCCTGTTACATAGTTTTTATCTACTTCCTGTTTATTATTATTTTATCATTTGTTAAAACTGCTGATGAACAGCTGATTTCACAGGCTCTCCACAATCAAGTCTGTATGGAAGCTTGTTCCTGTTGGGGAAATAAATAAATATATAATTAATTAGCATTTTTTAGAATTTAAAACATAATTAATGATTGGTTTTTGGGGAAATAGTGATGGGTATTTTTTTATGGTAAATATTAAAATTTTAAAATATCATCATTAGTTGCGGCCTCATTAACATTATAAAAGTTCTTTTTATTATCCTTTTATATGTGTATTAATTTATTTCATGTCCAATATAATAAAAAATGTGAACATTAATTATTGAACATTTTGACTCTTGATACTTTTCCAGAGGTCAAGAGAGTTAAGTTAATTTGACAAGTTTTACTCGATACATCACATAAACATTTTAATGTGAAGGCTGTGACTCCGGACTCCTGATCGCCTCAAAGTGTTCCATTACCATCGTCCTCCCCATCTAACCGCTGTAAATCCACCTCCACCGCTGCCGCCTCTGTGTGCCGCTCCCGGCTCTGCGCGCCGCTGTAAGCCGACAGAGAGCGACCTCCGCCGGCCAGCGGCCGCGCTCCGCCCCGGGGGGTCGGACCCGCCGCTCGTCCGCGCGTGTCGGACAGAAGCACCGGAAACTGCCGCCACGACGAGCAGCACGGCCCCGACAGTCGGCGGAGGAGAGTTGTCATGTTTTATGTTTCACTGTCGCGTCTCCACAGAGCAGGACTGTTGCGTCCGGTAAAGCAACAGGAAGCTGAGAATTCTTCCTGGTTGAGGAGGCGGGGCTTGGCTGCACCTGTGGTCACAATGCAAATAGCACCAGGTCACACAAGGTAGAGGTGGGAAAGTATTTAAAGACATTTTCTCAAGTGGCCTACTCCACATAAGTACAATTTTCAGGTACTTGTACTTTTTATGGATATTCACACTGGATACTGTGTCAAACTTAACTTCACTTACGCAGGGAATTTTTTTATTGCAATACACTAATTAAAATTCTATTTTATAGTAATTGATATACAGTTAAATTGTTGCTGAGAGGTGCTGAATATTATGACTGAATATTAAGGATATATGTTAGAGTAGTAGTATTATTATCGAACCAAACTTGAAAATGTGATGTGTTTCATGAATAAAAAAAGGTTTGCATGGTCTCCCTTATGTCTGTGTGGGTTCTGTCAGGGTTCTGTCAGGGTTCTCCGGCTTCCTCCTATAGTCTCAAAACATGCTGATGTTAATTGGAGATTGTAAATTGCCTGTAGGTATAAGTGTGTGAGTGAATGATGAGTGTGACCTGTCTGGGGTGTATCAGTGCTTTTGCTGACCCCTGTGACCTTTGACCCTAATGAGGAATAAGTGGCCATTACTGACTGAATATAACACAGTATATACTTTACAGTTACTTTTTGATATGTTTAAGTAAGTATATTATGCTGATAATACTTCTGTACTTTAAGTAACATTTTCATTCAGAACTTTTTCTTGCTATTGTGTTTTTTTGCTGGTGACAGTTTTCCTACCTTTATTCACTCATCCACCACTGGATGTATTAAAATACTGAAGTAACCTTGACTCACTCACTCTACTCTAAGAGAGAAACTGGAATTGTAAAAGTTTTCACTCATCCTATCCTCTGCACTCTCTCTCTCTCTCTCTCTCTCTCTCTCTCTCTCTCTCTCTCTCTCTCTCTCTCTTCACACACACACACACACACACACACACTGTGTTCTCCTGCCTGGTGTCCTGTCTCTGGAGTGTCCATTCTTTGGCGAGACAAAGCGAGTGGTTGAGGTCAGGTTTTCCATCAATCCTCCCATGTCTAGTCTAACCATGCATTATTGAGCAGGTCTTATTCTTGCAAGTTATGCAATTACACAATCAGACAGAGAGTCTGGCACAACAGTGTAAGTGGAGCGAGAGTGTACGTACGTGTGTATGCGATACAAACATCAGTATAGAGATAGATATTGATCACTTATGAAATATTACAGTCCAACCTATTTTAGCATTCAGGTACATCAGATTACATTTATATTGATCTTATTACTTCCCTTCTGCCAATGCCACCATTTTTTATTGTCCATTTTATGCAGTCTGGCTTTGTGTATGCTTCCCATTTAACACGGAGGCCAGTGACTCTGGGCAGTGAATCATGTTAATTTGTAACTGAGACGTAAATGTATCATAAGCCTAAATGGGTATTTGTGCCGGAGGGAGTCGGGTCAGGAGGTTGGCCGGGATTATTGAGTAAATCCGATGCTAAAGTCTACCTATAATAGGCCTGTGGTTGAAGAGAAGCATAGTTATCGTCCTCATTTTGTCCTATAGGAAGATAGAGAGAAAGAAGTATACGATACCTGCGATTTGCATATGTCTAGGTTCTGTTGCAGTGAAGTGAAATGTCAGCCGTCTGGCCTGGAGAAGAACAGGTGGATTGGATTTGCTGTCTGGCGGGCTGGTTTTCTCATGTGTACGCGGCCTGAGATGGAAAACTAATGGTAGATGATGCTCACGGTTTGAATGTGACGGCGTGTGACAGAACCTGAGCCTGACGGGGTGTGACTGACACTGCCAGTATTATAGCACATGTCCCTGTAGAGATAAGACACACACAGGTGGGACTGACACCCAAGCAGGGACACGGTTCATCTACTGCAAACCACAGAGGTGGACAAGACATTCGGATCCTTTACTCGAGTAAAAGTAGAAATACTGTCCCCAAAGAAATACTTAATTAGAGGTAAAAGTCCTGAAGTGAAAATGTAACTCATGTAAAACTATAGAAGAAGAATCAGCAGTACCAGTACGTAAACTGCATAACTAATTTAATAAAGATGAAGACAATTCAATAGAATATAAACAATAGGATATTAAGGTATGTCAATTTTATGTAAAATACATATCTGCATTTGAAAAGCAGTTGAAGATGTCAGATAAGTGTAGAGAAATAGAAAGTATAATATTATAAGTATCTAAAAGTTGTACTTGTAGGTTCAGGACTTAAGTAAATGTACTTTCAGTAATGACCTTTAAGAGCAGCCTGCAGCTATCACACTAGAGGACAACAGAGAAAGTTACTCTTCCTCACTCCAGCTGATGTCCATCCCCTCCCGTCCTGCAGGGGTCAGCCTTGTATCAGCGGGTTGAATGAAGGGGCTTCATTCTCTGTCCTGTTGCTCCTCTGCTCCCTTCTCACTCCAGTGCAGTCTGGTTATAGATCCATGGTGCAGTCGCTGCATCTGTTAGCCAGGAAGAGGCCTGCTGTCCATGGAATCCAAGCCCTCCTGTGAAATTCTGAAATTAAAAAAAGTGCCTTTTTAATCCTTATAGATCACATCCCTGCTTATATTGTTCACTTATATAATTATATGTGTTGAACAATGTTTCTTTGTATTTTCATATCAAAAGAAAAAACATTTGTCCTGCCAGCAAAAAACAAAAAAGATACCAGAGGTGACACTTGTTATCTTGCTCATTACAACAGCTAGTATCATTACATCCACCTGTAAGTCAAGGCGAGTGGTCATAGAACGTTAACCTCAGCCTGATTCATCCTGCACACGCTTTCATGATCCAATGAAATTCCTCCTAACATTTTGTCCCTCCAGTCCTCTTCATACTGGACAGTGTATAAGGAAGTTATTCTCAAAATGCTATTTCTGGTGGACTTTAAGTAATTTTCAGTCTTCCTGCTCCACCTCCTCTTCCCTGTCTCCCTGTCCTACCATCAGACGAGGGGACGTAACGCAAGCCCTTCAGCATCAGCTCCATCAAGACCCGGGGATGGATTTTGGCAGGGAGGCCTGGGCACAGGGCACGCGGACGGCCATGAGTCACAGGGAGTGAGTGGCGTCCCGTTAATGCATCTGTCTGTCAGGAGCGAGACAACACAGGGATCTGCACTGGGCACGTGCGCCGTGTTTGACCTTTGGGTCTGACGTTTTATCACACATACAGTATACACTGATAGTAATGCACGTGGCTTTTTTTTCAGCCGGCTCTATGGATATAGTCGAGCAAAGTCACTGTTTTAACTCAATTGAGGGGCTACTTCACAGAAGAAATTCATGTTGTGCATCAACGCCTGGGGAAAAAACACAAGAGAATAAGTATAGTTTGTGTGTGTGCATGTGTGTGTGTGTGTGTGTGTGTGCGTGTGTGAATTGGCAGAACTATGGAGCTGCCATTATGTGAGCACTCTATGCAGGGTGGAGTAACAGGGACTAACACACTGATCCTGCAGAACCAACTGTCCAGCAGAACATGATACCGTGACAATGAAGACAAGACACTCGCTGATCTCCGGTAATCAATGTGTGAACACTAACATATTAAAGGATACCTCTCCATTGTCTATAAATGTCTCTATGTCATTGAGCTCGCTGGTCGCTGGTATCATCTGGGGAAAAAAAATCCGTACATTGTCATCCAGTCTTGACTTTTGGACCCCACTGTATACAAATGTTCTAAAACTGATTTTGGTGCAGTCCTGAAAGGCTGAGAAATAAAAAGTAAAAAAAAAAAATAGAGGAAAATATTTCAATTGTTGAAAATGTTCCATGAGGTGCTGAGAAAATGAAAGTTACTCTGATTGTTGCTCTCAGTTACTTTTATAGTGAAACAAATAGGCCTTATTTGTATGTGTGTGTGGGGGGGGGCAAATCATAAATATAGATGTTTTTGAAATTTGTAGTGTATTTTTTTAAAGTTTGGGTCCCAAGGAGACATAACATTTCTGTTTTGGGTTTCGGGACAAAAAAAGTTTCGAATCATTGGGCTGGTGATGTGCTGAAACAAGAGCCTGAGAAAAATAGTGGAGCGAGATGTTAGAAGAGTTACAACCAGAGTCAGAGAGAAAAAGTTACAGTGTCATACAGAAAAGCAGGAGAAGCAGCTCTCAGCCAGCATTTAATATATTCTGCTTCAAAAAAGTAACTCACACTTGATGTTATTTAGTCCAGAGATGTACAGTGATGCACTACAAAGATGAGGCCCTCCCCTCTGTCTGCCTGTTGACAGCTGACACTGCAAGAAGCCTAATTAAAAAATAAAGATGTTTCACTGCTCAACTTGGATTGCACATGGATATACACACATGCATCTGGAAGCTGACACCGTTTGAGGCAGTGAAGGAGAAAAGGTGCCTTAATGATTCTGAACGCAGGCAGTTATCTGCGAATACGACCCAGTAGGGACATTCAGAGAGAAAACCCCCTCGTAAAGGACACACATTTTCATCCAGGCTGCTCTTAATTTCCTTCGATGGCGATTACATGCCCACCTCACTCCGATATTACCTTTTTTTTCCCCCACTGTCAACTTGTTTTCCTGTCAGGTGACACCGATTCCAGGACTTTTTTGTCGCCTTGCAACAACTGTTGAATATGTTATCTTGACATTTTGTGCAGTGCATCAGTGGTCCCCAAAGGATGAGCCCCTGCTGGTGAAATGTCTCGACAACTCGATCAATTTCCTTTAACATTTGAAACATACTCACATAAGCCCTCGGGATGACTTATTGCCTCGGTGACCCCTTTACTTTATAGAGCTGTGATCGGGTCAACATTTTAATTAGCCCAGTACTTTGGTTTATGGCCAAAAACTGCAAACAGTAAATCTTTCACAAACCTCCTTTTTCCATGTGGGCCTATAACACAAAGCTATGTCATGGGTTACTTGCCAATGAATTTGAGAAATACATGAAGGCTGAATTTTTGTTTCAACCCTAAACTATACTACACAATATATCGTTTATGTGATCTAAATCTGCTTTGAGGGGATAAAAAACAACATAAAATTATTCATATACCCTTGTAATTATCTAACAAGCCAATCCCGTGTCCCATAGGTTTGAACCCACTGCTTCAAAGATGAATGTCCCAACATCTGCAGCAGCTTCATTTGGTGCAATGACAGTCTACTTGGAGCCAGATGACCCCTGACTGAGTCTGGAAGAAAACTGGCTTAAAAGCATCTATACTGTGCAGTGTAGAAAAAATCAATAATCATGCACTCAAGAACACTTTAACCTTTTTGCCAGCCTATTACAACATAGGACTCGTATACATTTGTATTCATTTCTTCATGTTTTTTGTCAACTAACTTTACTGGCCACTTTGAATCATGATATAAAATGTCTTTATTTCTATTCTTCATCATATTCCAGATGTCGGCCAGCTGTCCCAAAGTGGCACAGGAATTCGGTGGAATGAATCGCAAATTAAAATGTGTGTATTCCAACAAATGAATAAATGCGCGATCCAATTTGAATTTGCATTGTGTTGTCAACACCCGCCGGGGGGCAGAATGGGGGGGGGGGGGGGGGATTAGCCACTGGACCACATGAGATAAGGCCTGTTAAATCTGTGCATGCCCAAGAGGCTGCTGCTTTCACACAACATTATGATGGACTTGTTGTTGTTTTTTTTCGGTGTTCGTGCGCGCGCTCACACAAACACACACACAGAGACGCGCGCGCGTGCGGCGGATCGTTTTTCGGCTTGACGTCTGCGAGAGAGGAAAGGGTAACACCGTGTGACGTCACCATTACAAATTACACCAAGTGACGACCAACACGTGTGTGCGTGCGTGCGTGCGTGTTCTGTGTGTGCGTGTGTGTGTGTGTGTCTGCAGTGTGAGCGTGGATGGAGACGCGGGTGAGGGAGGGAGCGCACAGATCCGGAGCGTCAGCGCCGCGCAGCAGCGAGCGTCAGTCTGTGGCGAGGAGCAGCGGACGCACTTGTTCTCCTGGAGGAGACCCTCAGACCCGCGGCACACTCGCGGCGAACGCGGCCGAGGACGCGCGCGTGAGCGTGCGGGGCTCGTGCGCAGGTCATGGCATTTGTTCGGAAAGTAAGCGACAACTCGCTCCCAGAGATGAGTCACCGGGCGGGTGGTCTCTAACGCTGCGCGGGACAGGGTCCAGGAAGCGGTTCGACCCCCAGAGAGAGAGACAGAGAGAGACAGAGAGAGAGAGAAGGAGGGAGAGAAGGAGGGAGAGAGTCGCGGTCACCTTCCGAAGCGATGTCTTGTGCGCGTGAGTGACCGGCCGCTCGTCTTCCGTCTTTCTAAAGAGACGCAGAGAGGCTGGAGAGACGCGGCAGCCCGGCGGCTCCCAGGCAGCGACAGCCCGACCCCCCGAGCAGCCGTCTCCCCCCGCTCTCCGCCCCTCACACCCATGCAGGATGCCCGGGCAGCGCCGGGGAGTCCTGGTCCAGCTCAGCCCGAGTTCATGACGCTGTGGGCGGCCTCGTCATGCGTCTCCTGCCCGAGCCCAGCGCCCAGTCCCTCCGGCTCCTCTTCCTCTTCATCTTCGTGATGGGGGTGGCCCCCTCCCCGGCTCTCACGGCCGGCTGCCCCGACAGATGCGTGTGCGACGACCAGCTGGTGGTCCAGTGCGCCGGGCAGGACCTGACCGCGTTCCCCAACGACCTGCCCCTGGCGACCCGGCAGCTCATCATCTCCAACAACCGCATCGGGGACCTCCCGGCGCTGCAGCTCAACTACCTGTCCGACCTGGTCTACCTGGACTGCAGCAACAACTCGCTCACCGAGATCTCGGAGTCCACCTTCGGGAACTTGCGGAAACTCGCCTACCTGGACTTGTCGTTCAACACGCTGGTGCAGATCGAGGACCGGACTTTCGGGCCCCTGGCGTCACTGGTGATGCTGCGGCTGACGGATAACCCGAGTCTGGGGGAGATCCACCCGGACGCCTTCTCGGAGAACATGGCCCTGCAGGTGCTGGACGTGAGCCGGAACAACCTGACGGTCCTGAACATCAGCAGCCTCATCGCGCTGCCCACGCTCCGCTCCCTGGGGCTCAGCGGGAACCCCTGGAGGTGCGACTGTGACACCGAGGACCTCTGCCTCTGGGTGCAGATCGAGGGGTTCAAGTTCCAAGGTGAGGACCCCCCCCCACACACACACACACAGGATCATTTGGGTTGAGACTCTGCAGGTGATCTCCTGGCTGTGGCCCTGGAATCAGGATCCACGTGTTTGCCAGTTTTCTGCCCAATAATCAAGATGTTCTCTTTACATTCTGAGTCAAAGACGCTCCAAGGTCTTGTCATTTGTTATTGTCACATCAGCTCATTTAGATAATTTGATTGCGGGAGCTTGATCAGTGTAGTCCCTGATGGGCTACTCATTACACTGGAGCCCTCGCTTTGTTTTACTTTGTGCTTATGTATGCACATATCCATATTCTTACACACTCACACACACACACTCAGAGTGGAGAGCTATTGATTTGACCTCAGAGTCGGAGCAATCTGAGGATTTTGTTCCCACAATTCTCGTCTGCAATAAGAAATCAACAAACTGTCCTTTCCCATCTCAATAATGTCAAGTTTACTTCCACAAATCCGGCGATTTTCACGTACCTGGACACGCGCGACTGCCGCCTCCGCCCATTCATTAAAGGACCAGGTACCAGCTGAGAGATCGCCAGAGCGGGCCTCATGACCTTCTCGGCAAAGACAAGCTCAGGTGATCTCTGCTTGTAAATGTTAATGGAGCTGAGATGTAATAAGGTGAACTGGGTTAGGGCGCCTAACAACATGGGACTTGCTTATAATAGCCGTGTTAACAGCCAGCGTGTATCCCATTGATCATACTGCACTGTCTGTCTGGGTCCTGGAGGCAGAGATAATGTTTAAGTCCTTTACCTGTGTAGTTTTTTTCTTCCTGGCTAGCCCTTCCCGACATACACACACACACACACACACACACACACACACACGTGTACGGACACATAAATGCTGCGTGCACCTGGTGCTCCCAGTGCTGTGGGCTTTGGCTCTTCAGTCCAGATGGTTAATGAGGGTGCTCAAAAAAGCTGGACTCATATGCTCCCATTAAGAAGAGAGAGAGAGAGAGAGAGTGTGTGTGTGTGTGTGTGTGTGTGTGTGTGTGTGTGTGTGTGTGTGTGTGTGTGTGTGTGTGTGTGTGTGTTGCATGTGAGTGACTCACTCTACCTAAGTGTGTGAGTCACAGTGGGATCTATAGGTCAGGGGAGGCCCTGAATTCATGGCCTGTCAGAAAGGCCACCTGAAGATAATGAGTTCCTTAAGTTGTTCTCATTTTCACTTTCATGGAAGTACACACACGAACTGGCAAGCGCGCGCACACACACACACACACACACATGAACACACAGATCTGTGGCAAAATAAAAATGGGAAAACACAAAATAACATGACAAAAAACACAAATTAACATTACAAAAAACACAACACTATCACAGCAGAGTTTTTTGTATTTAAACATGCTGCACTGAATCACAACTGCAGTAACATAAATTCACATCACACAACAATTTTTTAAAAAGTTCTAGACATGACTTAAACCACTGTGCTCCCTCAGAAACAACACACACACACACACACACACACACACACACATCCAGTCTCTCAGACTGAAAAAACGTGTATTGATATGGCAGTTAGAAACAACTACAGTACCCAGTTTAACAAGATGGGAACAGGGTCAAGGGAGTACACGTGTGTGTCTTTGTGTGTTTGTGCGTGTCTGTGTGTGTGTGCGTGCTAGAGCATGCTGTGTGTTTCTGTGGCCATGCAATGCCCTCCAATGTGACTGCAGGGCTGTGAGTCTAATGTGCAGAGATTCCAGCTGTCGTTATCTCTCAGCATGAATATGAATGCGTGCGCGAGTGTGCTCCGTCTCCACATACGACCGCATCCTCCTATCATTGGAGCAGGATATTGGGCCGGTGCCTGTCTGTGTGACTGTTTGCTACTCCACCTCTTTGACAGTTCCAGTTTTTATATTGTTTGTTAATGCGTGTTTGAATTTTCTGGCAGCGACCAAAGTGTGAGTTCAGGAAAGCAGCAAGGTTGGCAGGTGCATTTAAAGTGTCCCTCCACAGGGAAGAGAAACAACAAGAGAGAGCGATGCATGGATGTGTGTGTGTGTGTGTTCTTTCTAGAAAATGCAATAAAGTAAAGAACAGAAAGCAGGAAAGTCAAAGACAAAACATCCAGAAGACATTCATTGTTTTTTCTCTGAGCTGGTGGAGTGTCACATGCACATTTTCTTTTAATTCCAAGAAAAGAAATCTCAGGTTCAAAATGCCAGTACCAAAGATTGTTATATAAAAAAGAGACAACAATAGACAATACATTTCTACATCTAGATACTTTATTAGTTAGAACTTAAATCTGCACTAATAAAATAAAACTGATATTTTTATATTAAAGGTCCAATATTTGAATTGATTTTTGTTTAAGAGTTTAATAGAACATGTAGTTATATGAATGAAGTCTCCTCCATTCACAGCCATACAATCAGCCAATCAGACGAGACACTCCTTAATATTAATGAGAGAGACATTAGCTCTGTTTCTAGAGAGAAGCTTGAGGGGGGAGATGTAAAAACTATATTGATTTTTATTGGATATATCAATATTGGAATTTTTGTACTTTACAGTTAGTGAAATAAAACTCAGGAAAAGTGAAAAAAGAAGGAACATCCATGTAATACAAAATCACAGATATATAAATTAAAACAAATTGTAGGACAGGACTTTTAAATTGCTGTTGAAAAAACATTCATAACGTATATACCAGTTTTAATTGACATCTATAATGAGATTAGATTTGACTGCTCCACAGACACTTGATGTATTGCACCTTAGTTTGTTAAGTGATTTGGCTTCTTTGGGGTTCAGCTAATTGTTTTTCTCTGTAGATAATTGCTGCCGGTTGCCATCGAGCCTCATATGAATGTGGCTTGTTTATTCTTGAGTTGAGGTTATTTCGGGGTAGAAGTTCTTTTCCACGAGTTTTCTATTCAATTTTGTTTACTGGCATATTTGTCTCCTCTTCGAGTGGTCCAACAATTTCACCACTCCGAGCACTTAAATGTTGGTTCGTCATCAACTCAGCATGTTGAACGACCCGCCGTACTCACCGCAGGTCGATTTTGACAAGTGCTCCATCTCAATACAGCGAATGTAAGTGATTGTGTGATTGCTGGTGGTGTTATGGATCCAGTATTGGGGTGAAGTATTTCTGGCTGCCGGTTGGTGCCCTGGACAGCTCACACACCCCAGGCAAACCGCCAAGGCCCGGGGCCACACACAGGGCAACAGTTACATATTCAGAAACAGGGGCCTGCGGGATCAGAGAAGGAAAAAGATGAAGGAAAAAAGTTGGCTTTTCCCACCAAGTGACTCTAATATGTCTATTCAATGAGAGTGAATTATAGATAACTCGATAGACTTGAGAGAGGGGAGAGGGGATGACATAATGTGACAAAAGAACATGAATGATGAACAATTTGGCTGAGAGAGGAGCAGCCAAGCAACTGGGCAAACAGATTAAAGACTGAATAGGAAACATGGAGACACCAAAGAGGTGGAAAAAGAACAAAATAAACAGGCCGACTATAGAGGTGTTAACAATCGCCCGTGCCCCAGATCTGTCACTCACATTCATTAAAACATTCATTATGACAACAAGGCATCGGCTCAATTTAATACAGGTAGACGATACATTATTTATCAGCTGGAACGATTTCTCAGACCCATCTGTTGCGGAGAAGCATATCGAATTCAAGTGGCCTACTTGTGTAGCGTAGCCACTCTATATTTTTATGTCTGTGTGTATTCTGAAGCCGACATCAACGTGACACTTGTGTGGGTGTGTTTTATGATGGGATCACCTGCGGCGTGGAGGGGAGGGAGCTCAGGTGTGTGAGTTCGCCCGCATGAATCTGAGTGTGTGTGTGTGTCTTGTGTGTTCCTTGTGTGTGTCTTTGTCGCCACCTGATATGCGAGCCAAGAGAATAAAATTGGAAAAGAGAGAGAGAGAGAGAGGGAGAGAGAGGGGAGAGTGTGAAGATGACAGAGCAAAACTGAGAGAAATGGAAAGACGGAGTCAGGGGGAAATCGAGTGATCAGGGCTGAAGGGAAGAATGAACGCGAAACGTACCAGAGTGGGAATGCAAAAAAAAAAAGTGGGAGGCAATGAAGAGAACAAGACAGCGGAACCAAGGGAAGAGAAGAGAGAGATTCACTCTCCCTCTCTCCACTCCTCCTTCAGCCAGAGGAAGAAGGGATGGTATGGAGGAAAAATGATGGAAGGGAAGATGGTGGTAATCTGACTAATACCGTATTTGAGAGGAGTGTGAAGGCGTGCGTTATTCAGCCCTGGTGGATGTGATAGAGAAAAGGTCAGCTATTCTTAGTGTCAGCCGACCCCAGTATGATGCGTTTCGCTGGATAAGCGGCGAGCTACTTGAACGCCGCTGGAAGAGAAGAGCTCCAAAATTGCACCAATTCGGTAATGTCGCAGGAGAAGCAATGTCAAGGCGCTTTGTTGAAACTCATTAAAATTTGGCAGAAATGTGAAAGTTCTTCATATATATATCTATAACTGTCGTTTCAACATTTAATTTCAGTGTCTGTGTTTCCAACGAGTGTTGCCTAAGGCTCACCTGGGACTCAACTGCAAAGGATAAATCATCCAAACAAAGTGTTTAATAAAAGTGTTTGCCAGACATCAAATTCACAACAGGAAACAACAGCAGCTTCTTATTAGAGCCACTGGGGAGACAGATCCAAAACGCAGCATTCAACTTTATTTATTCAGGTCAATCCCGTTGAGATAGAATCTAATTTACGAGTAAGAGAGACCTCGAGACAATCTCATCAATAATACAAGTGTATACGTCAGGAAAGAAATGAATAGAAATACGGTTTGGATGGGCAATGCAAAATGAGAATGCCGTGAAGGAAATAACCATTAGGAAAAACAAATCAAATTTCCACATGATGGGAGATGAAATATAGACATTTACCTTGCCCTACAACAGTTGTATTATCCAGACCTGCAAACACCAAATAAGTTGCTCATTTATTCAGTTTTCATAACATAAATCACTTATATTTATTTTTTTATTTGGTGCTTCAATTAACACATATGTTGATAATGAATATTTTGTTATGTTTCAGCTGTTGGTTTCTATGCGCAAATAATGCAACGATTCTGGTCTTGAAGTTGTTCCACCAAGCCTGGTGTGGGGAGATAGCCAGCTTGAAATAGCGTCAGAACCAAATAGACTAAACAGAAGTTTCACCACCTTTGGGTTGATGGACAGCGGCGTGGCTTTGCATGTGACGTGTGACATGTGGGAACTGTGCTACTTACAACGTATTTTGCAAGTAAGACTTAAAAAATAATTAAATTGCTCGTATCTAAATAATCTGGCCATCGTTTTTTGCCTCTGAGTGTGGGCTGAATGCGGAGAAGCCGGCTTGATTGCAGGCTGACGTGTTGATTAGTGGCGACGTGCGGGTGCGTGGGGGACACGGGCCGGGGGGGGGAGTGGAGGTCGTGACAAGTTGCCTGTTGATTGATGAATTGATTAATCGGCTCTCCCCCCAGTATCCTGCTTCCACAGACGGACCAGAGGCCAAGTTCAGACGCAGACCAGCGGCACAGAGGACCCAAGGTTGTTTGTTTGAAGGACGATCTCTGTGCCTGCTTCTTTATATATATATATATACACGAAAATGAAAAGTAGGCTTTTAAAAAAGGCTCCACAGCAGCGATGATTCACTCTCTGTGATGGAGGTTGAGGATCAGCTTGTGTCTATAGCTCCCACCTCCCCCTCTAATTGAGACCACAACCACACTGATCGCCATATGCATTGGCATAATTAATCTGCTTATAAATAGCTCTGACCCCAGTTCACAGGACGGGCTCTCCGCCCCCCTGCAGGTTAATACCTCACAGCTCTGATCATCTGTATGTGTGTAATGTGAACATGCTGTATACATGCATGCACATGTGTAGAAACGCATACAAATTGAATTAAATGTGTGTGTAAATGTTTGTTTTTTTTTGCTAGCCTGTCGGCCTCGGGGCACCGACGCATGTGTTTGCTTTCACGGTGTAGTCTGAAAAATAATTGTTATTCTACTACTCATTGCTCTTCTACGTATGCACGTGTGTCTGCGAAGGGTCCAAGGAAAACACAGTGGTCATGAAGCTCATGAACGAGTCAGCAGCTTTTTTTTGCAGACGATTTGTGCATAAAGACTGTAGCGGACTGGTGGCAGAGACACAGAGCTTTTCATTGGATTGCTTACTAGTGGGTTGTCTTTTGTATAAATTAGAAAAAAAAGCTCCTTGAAACTTTGTTTGCATCTTTACTATCTGGAACTAATCATTACATATGTGTGTATTCCTGATTCTTGTTCAGTCAGTTGCTGACTTCAAGCCCGGTAATATTACCTCTGTATTATTACCATCACTCCATGCACAGCTGGAATAAAACAGATGTTGGTGCATTTAGGGCAGACGGCCGGGCCCCGGACAACAGTGACATCGTGGCCGACGACACTATCACACTGTCTGAGGGGGGGGAGTGATGGCGAGGGCAGAACTGTCGTCATCCCATATCAATGCTGTGCTGCAGGATTTTGGGAAATGTGGAAATAGGGAAACTGAAGTGCAGCAAGCATGCAAAAAAAACAAAAAAGTGTCTTCAAGGCTGCAGCCACTGTCCCGAAACTGCTGGGATCAGACTGCACATCTGAGCTATGCGAGAACAAAGAGGACACACACATCTTTCTCTCTGTCTCTCACTCTCCCAGGTACACACACACACACACACACACACACAGACACACAGACACACACTCTTTAACCTTTGGTTTAGTTCCTGATGTACTTGTGTCCTTCTAGGTTGGTATATATAGAATTAAAGTGGAGTGCTACTTGTGCAGACATTTAAAAGAAGTTTCTGAGTGTTTTCAGTCTTCAGTTCAAACTCAGGTTTGAAATAAGAGCAAAGACAGTAACAAAACATAAATCAAAAAGCGCATATTGAGCAGCAACAAAAACACATGTTACAGAGATTTTTTGTCCTTCCCTGTTAGCTCCAACAGGGCACAGGCAGCTTTTATTCAGAGAAGTTATCACCTGGAGCAAATATTCAACATTAAAACAGATGTATTGTCATCTAATTCGCTTTCAGTGAAACTGCAGAGGCATGTTGGAGATCAGATTCTGTGAAAGATACACAGCGGTAGAAATTAGGGGAAGAAACGCTGGAAACGTCAAAAGCTTTCTGCCAGAAGACGAGTGTCTGAGTGTTTTCCCCCGGCTTCAGTGATGGAATAATTGGGAAAACACGGAGTGTCAAAGAAATGACGGCGACGGGAGAGAGAGAGAGAGAACAGTGAGCAAATCATCCCGGCTGCCACCTTTTCCCCGTGTTCTCCGGTTAAGCTCAAATGACTTTCTCTTATCTGTGATTGTAGGAGGCAGTCATGAATTGTCTCTAAAAACGCAGCCATAAATGTTCAGCGGATTAGGAAAAATGTCTTTCTGGTTTAATGTTCAGGACCTCTTTCCCCACTAAATTCCACTAAAGTTGTTTTTTATCAGCCAATGGCCACTTCTGATTTTGCATTTATTTTATTTTATTTACATTGGAAGGTCACAATGCAGGTTGTAAATGCATTTTTTTATGCAGATTATCCTTGGAAATACCTGCACAGTGTTACTGAGCTTGAAGGAGAGTGACAACTGAAGGATACTGATCAATAAAAAATATGGTTGTATTAGTCTCAGTAACTAATCCAGGAGGTCAGCCCCCTGAAGACCGAAAAAACACAAATGGTATATAACTCCAGCTACACCTGCCAAACAGTTTTGACTTTCATCGAGCTTTGTCGCATGAGACGATTGACAGCAGCAACATGTGGCCAAGAATCGTTGCACGTTGCACGACAGAGTGAAGGAGGACATACGAGACCCAAACAGCCCAGGGGATCTGTTTGTACAATCACTGTTTGTATCTCACTGTTCCAGCAAGCTGCCATGAATGTTAGATGGTGCAAGATAATAGGCAGAGCGACCTCCCTGCACACACACACACACACACACACACACACACACACACAGACAAGCAAACAGAAAAAAGGCTCACACCTGGCTTGGGGCTAGGTTTGGCAGGCTAATGAGTCTAAGCGGACGGGCCGGCCGGCACAGACAGTCACAGATGGCGACAGAGAGTGACGGAGGAATTGTGAGAGATGAGCGAGAAATGTCAGGAAAGTGGGCAGAAAGAAATGAAAAAAAAAACTAGAGACACGGCAATGGGAAAATAAAAAATGACAGTTTGGGAAGCCTCTGTATTGCAAGGCCTACCTGGGGTAAGATGATGTGATGGAAAGTAAGAGAAGGCATTTAATCAAGGACTGTAGTTGAGCTACGATCTAATTTATGCAGCTGATGGTACTTGTGAGGTTTCAGGTCAAGTATTGACATAATAAACTTATCCTAACATTATGAAATGCATGAAAATATTAAAGTCCACTTGACAAACTTTGACCCTTAAAGGGTGTTTTCAAATTCAGCTGCTGTAGGGGGAAAGTTTCTCTGCATCGGCCTGCGTTTTTTTAATTGTGTTCTAGAAAGCGATTCAGCAGCTATGATGTGGAGACATGACGCCTCCAGTGCTGAAAATGTGACATTGTGTGTCCAGTCTTTAAGTTTGTGAAAAGAAAAACATTCACTCATTCTCTAAATGGGAAGGTGCAGATGCGATTTTTTTTTCAGGTCATTGAACTCCATTGTGGAAAAATGTATTTTTATACATCTTAAAATATGTCAGGATGGGATCTTTAAAGATAAATGTAGTTTTTCCAGCCTTTATGTTTGGTGACCCCTTACAAAAGAAAAATACCGTCATCAGGCCCCGTGTATAGACGTCTCTGAGTTGCTGCAGCAGTTTGTGGATGTCATTTCTTCAAAAAGGGTTAGAAAATATAAAATAGAAAATATCCAATATCTCAAGCACAACAAGAGACCAAATATAAAAAACCCTTAGGTCTGTATACCAGGCTCCACACCAAAAATGCAATAACGTATTAATATCAGCCAACAGGATGTCTTTTTGACACTTTTGACACGTTATAATATGAACATTCTAACTTTTTAATACTTTTGAACTTAATACTCTAGGAGTATTTTTTAATAGTGATACTTAAGTAAGGAGTCCCACTGGTCGCCTGAGTGTGCATCGATGTGTTTATCCTTAGTTGATCTTTTGCTACTGAATAACTGCACAGTAATCGCTGCACATCGCTAATTACTATAAAGACTTGCATAATGTTGCCCGATAACTCATTAATGTAATGTCCAGAGGTTTTATACTTCTGCCTATAGACAGGGGACATTTGAAGTAACACACACACACAGGCATGTACACACACACACACACACATACATTCATACATAACTAAAACAACCGCTGATCTAATTATTCGCTAGACGCTGGACATAGTCCTGACCTGTTCTCAGACACACACACACACACACACACACACAGACAGTGTCAGATCACAGCTGTCTCAACCCATTGCCTCGACAGGCCCAGCAGACGTGGACAACGGCATCAGCACGACTTCTACTTCCAGCTCTGAGGCCGGGGCCTCCTGCTGAGATGATTGTTGCATTGGTATTGATCCAGAAACCCATCCAACCCCAGAGGAGATATCCTGTGGACATTTTCTTGCAGCCTTGTTTAAGAAAAGAAAAAAAAATCCTTTTTGACACCATTGAGTATTTTTAAACCTGACTGACAAAACAGTGCGCATAATGGAATCAGCAGATTAATATGTCTAGGGCTTAATTTGAGGTTAAATTAGCACAACAGGCACTTAAGGGTTTGTGAAGCAGGATTTAGGTTCATTAGTGCACAGATACCGCTCTGGTCTCTGTGGTTTCTTAAGCCGTCCTTTCACAACTAGCTCTTCCCATTACAGTGATGCAGCGGTTCCTGTGAAGCGCTGGCAAGAAGTCTGAGGAGCATAGATCATATCCGACTGTCCTCGCCATCCTTCCCCCATCACTCATCTCCATGTTCAGACCTTTGGCTTTATTGGTAGATGAGTGCCGTTTAATTAACATTGTTAACAGCGATAATCCATCAGCGGACAGGACAGTGGCGCGATTACACTTCTCCCCGTTTCCTCCTCTCCCGTTTTCTGTTTCCTCCTCTGAAGTGAGGCTCACTGCGTCTCTGCATCTAAGCGAGTGTGTGTGGATGCCAAATAGTTCCCTCATTATTCCTCTCAGTCTCTTTTTTTCCTGTGTCGTCGTCTCTCTCGCCCGTCTTAAAAAGTGCTGCCTCAGTCCGCCTGTCACTCTGTTTTTTTGGCTCTCGCTTTCTTTTTCTTCTTTTTTCTGTTGTTGTTGTTCACGCTCCCTTTTTTTTTCTTGGAGAGCAAAATCCCAATTGCATTCCCAAAATGCGCATTTTCTGCTTTCCTCTGGTCTCTGATCCAAATATTAGATATATACAGAGCAAGCACCCCCCCCTTTCCTTTTTAACACCCTGCAGTACTACTAATTAATATACGTGAGGGTACTTTTTATGCTAATGCTGCAAAGTCACTGTAGCAGAGAGAAAAGGGCATGTAAAGCTGTGCTGAACACACTGCAGCCCGCTCCTTGACCTCTGACCTCCCTGTGAATTCCTTAATTGAAAAAAACTAAATACAGCAATGAACAAACCGTCTCTCTGTGTGGTGGACTGTCGCCCTCGTAGCTGGTTATCATTCCTAATTATAAGCGGCAGATGTTTTGTCAGGAAAACACACTCATCTCCTTATCTCTCTGCTGCAGTGATTTGTTGGTGTGTAATGATGTGCACGAAGGCGGGGAAGGGGCCGAGTGTCAGGAGCTGGCTAGTCAAATCTGGTCCCCTCTATGCACATATGTGTGTGTGTGTGTGTGTGTGTGTGTGTGTGTGTGTGTGTGTGTGAACAGCATAATAATGTTGCCATGTCCTAGACAGCAAAGACCTACATTACACAGTGGAAATCTATAAGCCCTTACTGAATCATTTATCGGAGGTTATCTATGTATTGT
Organism: Eupleurogrammus muticus; assembly: GCA_036785175.1. Classification (NCBI taxonomy): domain Eukaryota; kingdom Metazoa; phylum Chordata; class Actinopteri; order Scombriformes; family Trichiuridae; genus Eupleurogrammus; species Eupleurogrammus muticus. Next base: position 7,687,824 of record JAYKQN010000006.1, read on the forward strand.
TAACTGCTTTTTTTTTCTCTCTCCTGATGCTCTGCCCTTCATCTTTAACCATACTGATTACTCTCTGCCACTGTTCTCTTTTATACCATCCATTCTCTCATTAATCTATGTCTCCTCTCTCTTTACCTCTCTTTTCCCTCCTTCCTCCTCCTCCTCCTCCTCTCCTCCTCCTTCCAGATGAGGGCCAGACAGTTTGCCACAACCCCCCAGAGCTGGCGGGCCAGCGGTTGGCGGAGGTCGGCATGCAGCTGCGGGCAGACTGCCACCAGGGCCTGGGCTACTGGGACTACCTCTTCTTCATCGCCATCGGCTTCGTCATCTTCTCGGCCGGCACGGTGTCGGCCTGGGTGATGGGCGTGCTCATGGTGCTGTACGAGCGCTACAGCAAGCGGAAGAGCGAGGAGCTGGACAGCGATGACGAGGAGGAGAGGGGGGGGATGGGTGGGGGCGGGAGCGGAGGAGGAGGAGGAGGAGGAGGGAACCAGGGGAACGGGGATCTGAGCAAGCCTGGCATGCAGGTGTGAGACTGATGTGAAGCAGCAGAAAGAGCGGATGAAATTTGGGGAAACAACACGAGACGGCGAGGGAGGGTGTGAAGAGAGGACTCTGAGGCCAAAGGCTCTGCGATGAACCGAGATCTGACTGTTTCTCTTTGTTACAGACTTAGATATCGCAATATGCTCCTCAACATATTGGACAGAAAGTGTGTGTGTGTGTGTGTGTCTGTGTGTGTGTGCGCGTGCGTGCGTGTGTATCTATAAAAGACAGAGAGACAGCAATAAGGATGACTATGCCTTTACTTCAGGAGTACAGAATGACCTCTGAGATTATTGAGAGCAATAACCCCCACACTCAACTAAACACACACACGCACACACACACACACACACACACACACACACACACACACAAAGCATCTCAGCACAGATACCCAATGGAGCTGGTTTCTGAGTGGGCAGATGTACCTGCATACTATGTGAAGCACTCTTGAGTAATATGCTGTATGATGTACACACGCACACACACACACACACACACACACACACACACACACACACACACACACACACACACACACACACAACAATCACACACAAATAACCGGGGGTCACAAAGAGAGTGATGCCTTATCTCTGCTACAATATGAAACGGGAACACTAATAAATTTCAGTATTAAAATGTGATTTTCCTGAATGCCTTAAGGCAACTCACTTGAACTAGTGAACAGTCACTGTTGTCTCCTATAGACGGAATCTGTCCGGGATGAGCCAGTAAAGTACAGTTTGGGACATGATCAAATATGATCCGAATGTAAACAAAGAAAAAAAACTAAGAATGAACAAATTCTACAATTCCGTGTAACTGAACTGCTGTTTCTCCAGAGACTGGAGACTTGCTTCTCCTGCTGCTGGTGTAACGTTTGGAGTTTAAAGGCATCCTGTGGAGTTTTTAAAGCAGCAGCGGAGCGTGACGAGCGCGTCCTGCTTTGTTTGCATCTCGTGCTCCACGCGTACACTCATGAGGACGCTGGTGACACTGTGTATATTCTTGTCCATGTTTTCATGCTGTTCCACAGATCAGTGAAGATAACTCATTAAAGGTGCAATTTATAGTCGTTTGCAGCATCTCGTGCTAGATACAACTAGGAGCATTTATGGTGGCTGTGACAAACATCATCTGTCCTTTTTGGGCTACTGTAGAAATATAGCGATGCAACATGGGGAGCTCATGGATGTATTATAAGACCTGGATATGGCACCGCCTCTCAGGAGACACTATGATTTTTCCAGTGGCCACTCATGTTACTGCTAAAAAAAAGATTCCATGCAAACCAAAAATCATTTTTCCCATAGACTGCCATAGTAAGAGAGGCAGGATAATGGGGTTACTAATCTTTATATTATTAATTTTTTGGTTGTGAACTTTTTATCTGTCAAAAGCCTTTCTAACGATCAAACAAGCTCTGGAAAAGTCTTTTCCCAGCGTGACGTCACAGCTGGGTGCTGCCCTCCCAAAGCGTGGACGCTGCCTGTTGACTAAACGGGGCTCAGAACGCTGCTTCATGTGGTCTGCAAAGTGAATAAAACGACTCAAAGGTGAGTTTTGTTCTTCATGATTTGTACATTCTCATCACCCTGATGGCAGGCCCCAGGTTATCAAGGTGAGGTGACTCTATGCACAGTCTTCATGGGTTGCAAAAGCACGGGAGCAAACAGCAGCCATTTTCAGTTTGGTATCCAGTTCTTATAATACAGCCATGGGTGAGCTTTTTTGAGGTAAATCTGCACCCCTTGTAGATTAAAAAAAATCTCAATCTAACATAGTAAAAACACAACCATTGCTGTTTAAATTGAATTATATACTAATTAGAACATGTATATGTATATTTTAAAACGCTGGTAAATCCTTCACACTGTACCTTTAAGAAACACGTCAGTGTGTTCATAAAGGCAAGCAAGCAACCACAGATGTAAACAGTACAGTTTTATTATATAGTTTAAGAGGGAAATCCAGCACATTTTAAGATATAAACGTTGTGCTTTGCAAGAAAACTCCACACGGTTCCTTTAAAGTCGTTCCCCTGTCAAGACAGGCAGAAGTCGTCTACCTATAGCGACACTATGTGACTGTATCATATCGTACGTGTGCGTTTATGTCCATGTTCCTGTGTGTTAATGCTTTCCCGCTCTGCAGCAGTCTCTACATGGTGGTGGAAGTGGGGCAGGCTCATGGTGGCTGCACACGAAGACAGCGTCAGGGTGATTGAGTCACTTGTGTACAGTAGCTAACGATGAATCTACACTATGTGACTGCAAGTTTCGCTTGAATGACCTCATGTTACAGTTGTGTCCATGCGAGCCACAGTCTACAGCCCAGCTGTCAGGGTGGAAGCGGGCCTCTGGAGCGGTGGTGGCACAGCGGTGTGTGTGTGTGTGTGTGTGTGTGTGTGTGCGCGCCGTGACCCGCGAGCGCGTTTAAATGGGGCAGAGCGATCACGAAGCATCTCTGTGAGCAGCATGGACGAGTGATCCGTGAGCCCAGGCCGATCCAAACACTTCCTCCTCCATAGCGCCGCGCTTCCGCCGCGTCCGTCACAGGATGGATGCATGGTGATAAATCCCGAGCGAGGGGGGGGGGGGGGGGGGGGTCTAGAGAGAGCCGGGTCACCATCACAAGCGGGAATTCCTCCTGATTGATGTGCTTAGTAGCAGCTTTATTGAACGACTGATTGATGGTTCAGGCTTTTGTTGTTGGCTCCGAATGAATTATCCAGGTTAAATCATGACTCTCCCCGGGGCATGACAAAGTGTTTGTGTACGTGTGCGTGTGAGTGTGTGCGTGCATATATACAGTCATACGGGTTTCCTACACAATATAGAAAAGAGTATGGAATTGGATTTTTAGTAATTTCCTGGCCTAAATAAGTATGGAAGAAAAGAGGGTGCAAAATGATTTTTCTTTTCCCAAAATGTTTCTGAGACATTTGTGGCCAGAAAAGTTTCAAAGAAAAATGCAGTGAAATCTTTGAATTGAACAGAGCATCACGAATACCCCAGTATTGAGCTTATCTGAGCATTTATCAGTTATGCTATTAGTTATCAGAAAGACAAACAGTCTTTTCTGCATGAGGAAACTTTCATGGCTGCTTTCATCCTTGTTTCCATGGGCACGCCGAATAAAAAAAGCTGCATGGACACTGAAAATTAAATGATTCGAGTTTTTTCTACTTATTTTTAGCTCATATGTATAAAAGATGCTAAAATTGGGGAAAAAACAATACTATAATCTTATTTACGCAATATGTCAAGGAAACAAGATTGGAAATTTCAGATGAATATTGTGCAGGAACCCGACGTCTGTTTTATGATCGTGACAGTAGATATTTCTGCAGATGCGTAAGAGTAACAACACCTTTCTTTTTCAGTAGGAGGGTAATTCGCAATCACAATCTATCACACTGATACCTGCTGAAGAGCCTCTTCACCGACACGCGCTTCCTCCCTCACTCGATCACAGGAACCCGCTCACTTCGCCGGTGTCTCGCGTGCTCGCGTGCACACACACAGACTCGGCCACATGCACAATAAATCTCAAGGGCACGGCTAAAGTCAGAGCCGCGGGCCCAGGAACATTAACACTCCCGTTTTGGTCTCGTATGCATCACCACGTCCACTCAGCCTCCCCTCATCTATCCACGCTCCAACACTGTCATCAGCTCAGACACACACACACACACACACACCTGGACCTACTATTTATCAGCTAAATCTTCAGGCTGTCATTGTCGGATCATGATAGGAGCTTTAAGGGACCTGCAGATTGCTGGCGTCAGGTTACGTAACATTCAGAAATAACATCTGACCTACAAGATCGCAGCCTCGCAGCTACATACCTGGACATCTCCTCAAACGCAACGCTTCCTGTTTGGTGCGAGCGGCTACTCTCAGGCTGAATTTGCACCGCAGACGAATATAGAGCTGTTTAGCAGAGAGAAAATGTCAGTCCCCGACCAGCAGTGGGTCAGAGGACGGGGGAGTCAGTCGCTGTGCCAAAAGGATGAGAAGTGCATTTGCATGTGAGTGTGTGTTGGGCGTTAGGCCGGTGTTAACTCGTCACAGGTCAGAACACAGGACAGAGTAAAAATATCACTGATCTAAGCTAGAGGAGGATGTGACCAGCTGTGAAGGGGGCAGAAGTTTGACAGAGAGACGGCCGCAGCGTCTGGACGCGCGCGTCGCTGTGCGAATTGTTTCGGTTGACTTTCATCAATCGTCAGCTGGTCGGATTGGAGAGGTCACTGCGGCTATTGTACGTGCCTGCTGGAGGAACATTTTGTGGCTGAAGAGTTCTAAAAAATCGACATTGCGTTGTTCTAAAAATCATTGCCTGGGGCGGTGAGTGTTCTAGATGTGGCTGTCGTAAGCAAGCAGCGGAAAAAAAGAGGGGGGGGGGGACTGCTTTGTAATTTCTCCATTGCTCTCGTCATCTCTTGACACATATGCACGTGTTTGTGTGGTTCGTACACTGATAATGCACAAGGGAGACGCCGTCACCCCCCGTTAGAGTTGCAGATGGCCGATCTCCTCAAAGGTGACAAAACCGCAGAGACCGAACAGTCCTCACTGTCTGTATTTGTGTGTGAGCGTGTGTGTGTGTGTGTGTGTGTGTGTTTGTCCAATATGGGATTTCTGATTGATATAGATTCAGATATACCTGCTGATATATGTCATGTCTTTTAGAGTTTCCTTTAGTTTTGTACATCATGCATCGTAAGCAATAAAGATCTTAAGGATGAACAATGGACAAAAAGTAGTTTTCTAAGATTCACTTGTTAATACTGAAAAAGTGGCTTCGATTCTTGTGCTGTAATAGAACAGGAATTCTTACGTGAATAAAAACTACTCAGATAAGTATTGTAAGATTTTTTATACCACAAATAATATAAATATTTTAATTGTCTCCAAACATTTTTTTCTTTACCGCATAAATAAATGCTAATAGTGAGCGAGTCCTGAATCAAATGTATTCATTTCAGGTGTTAAAGTTCAACTCATCAACTTGAAGTTACAATCCTTAAGATGAATTCAAACCGTAGATGCTATTTGTTCATAATAACATTCAGTGAGTACTTCTCTCTGTAGTTCAGTATTAGTCCTCCAGTCCCATGCTGGATTCAAAATTCACACTGAAGGATTCACACGAAACAACGCACACACATAATAGAGCACAATTTTATCTCACTAATAGATTTTCACTGACTTCTTTAATTTAAATGATATGACCTTTCAATTAAATGAATGCAAGCATGGTCCATAGCTGCTCTTCTGCTGTGTCTCTGACTAAGAGCTGCTGCAAAGCGTATTGAACCTCACTCGCTGTTACTATAGTAACCACGGAAGTTGTCAGTCAACCTGGACTGAAGTCTTAAGGATTAAAACTTTAAGTCAAGTATTCTCCGTTTGTATCGATCCTCGGTCTGCAGGGCTGAATGTGTTTCTGTGCACTCATGTGAGGGACCTCTGACCTGCACTGATCGTTGAGCCTGGCATCATCCACTTCTATAAATTGATTTGTCGTATATTGGATAAGGCCTGTTTGTCTTGTGTGGCTCCATGTTACTCAAAGATTCGACTTTGCGCACGCACACACACACACACACTCACTAGGGTTGGGTCGGGGGCCTATAGCGGGAAGCAGAGTCTCCCAGACGACTTTAGTGAATAAACACATGAAGGATTCCTTTCCTTTTGCCTCCTCATCTCTCCTCATACCCTGCTCGCCTCAGAGTGCTCTTCTCCTCTTCCACTTTTTTTCTTGCTCCCTGCCCCCACCCCCTCCCATCCTTTCAGCCGTGCTGCCAACTGCCCTGTCGCTCCTTTCACTCCACTTGCAGAGAGTGGGCCTAATGGTTCACATGAAACTCTGCCTGCTCTTTGTGCTGCTGCTGCTGCTGCTGCTGCTGGATCACACAGCTTTGGAGCTGCTGAAAGCTCCCGATGAGAGAGACAGGTAGGTTAGCAGACAGACAGATGGACAGATGGACAGACAGACAGATGGACAGACAGACAGTCAGACAGGCAGACAGACAGGCAGACAGGCAGACAGACAGGCAGACAGACAGACAGACAGACAGACAGACAGACAGACAGACAGGCAGACAGACAGGCAGAAATGGCAAATGTATATAATACCAAGAACACAAAAGCCCAGAAGCACAACTGCAATGTGAGCGACGAAACATTTTTATGCTCTCACTACCATTACTGCGTGTGTGTGTGTGTGTATGTGTGTGTGTGCGTGTTTATGTGTGTGTGTGTGTGTGTGTGTGTGTGTGTGTGTGGGTGTGTGCATGTGAAGTCTGATCCCGTTATTTCTCTAAGGGTGATGTTAGAGCGTGAGCATGAAGCACTGAGACCATCTAATGAAATAAGTCAATAATACATCCCATCATTGCACACACAAACACACACACACACACACACATATACAGTACACACACACACACACACACACACACACAAAGCAGCCTTCCAGGGGTAAAGATGAGCATTTCCTTTTTCGAACCAGCTCGAGTAGCCGACTCACCCGTGACGGCAGAGCTGTTGCGCTCTCATTTATCCGAGGAGATTACGATCACACGTCTGGACTATTCAAATAGAATTAGGAGAGGTGAAAAGTCGAAACTCAACAACAGTTTACGCATCACTTTCAGCGTGACCCCACTTCCAGAGCTTGCACACACATAAAAAAAAAACACACTTAAACACACACTCTCGAGCATGAAAGCTTTTCTGTAGATGACATTGTGTGGGAGCAGAGGAGACTGTGGCCGTCAGCAGGATTCCCTCTGCTTGCTTGCCCTTCAATGGCGTTAAGAGAAGCCTTCACTGTGAGAAGAGATGAGCAGAGACGCGCCAGAAAGGACAGAGAACCAGTAGATGGATGATACATTATCACACTCGAAGCTGCAGTATGTAAGTTTTATGAGTTAAATAATTATGCTCCAATATAGAGAGGTGTTATCAAACATTTCAATGAGCCAGGCTCATTAAACGGCGGCGCAGCAGTACAGAGATATTCCGTTCTCGCACGTCCGCCAGAGCTGAAATTGTTTAATCTTGAGCGAAAAAATGTACAGGAATCCTAGGGCATTATTAATCTGCTTCATAAACGTACAGAGATAAGAGGAGGAAAATGCAGAGGCTGGAAATAACTGAAAGAAGCAGAGTTTTCTGGTGAGTTCATTTAAGAAGCTGAATTGAACACAAACGCACAGAAACACCGGCCGTCGCCAGCTCACATATGAGCTAATGTACAGCTGGTTTATTGTATGTGTGGGAAGAAAAACTTACAAATCTCTAGTGGGATCACTACGGTCCTGGCCAGCGCTGGTAGGATGTCCACAATTTGCATATTGTAGCTTTGAGTGTAAATCCCTGTGTTGTTCAGCTGGATCATGCTGGCACCGTTTCATTGTCGAGATTCAAGAACTCAGATAAAACAAGGGTCAGGTTAAATGATCGCCAGTGAAGTTTACATAAATCATATCAAATATTAAACAGTCAGAATGGTCACAAATGATGAAAGTCATGTTAAAAATTACGGGATATTTCCTTTAACATGGGCTGTCTAACAAAAGAAAAACAGTATTCAAGACATAAATGAGTTCTTTAATGGCTTAAAATGCACTGTGTAGCTAATAAAAAGGAGAAAACTACTTGAAGTGAAGACAGCATTTATATTCCTATATTTATTTACTAAAAAACAAACAATTCATGCTTTACGCCGCGGTCAAAGAAGTTCTGACTGATGCTTTGGAAATAAGACAATTATAAAAAAAAGCAGTAAAGGATGTGAAAAAGCACTTTTTTCATCAGCGCATGTATGTGACTCATAGATAGAGATGAAGAGAAAGACACAGAGGTCAAAGGTCAGAGGTCACAAGACGGTTAGACACAGATGTTTCGCACTTTACATGAACATATGACACATTTCCTTCACATTAATGACACACACACACACACACACACGGTGTGCACTCACACAGACAAACAGACAGAAACACCACAATGAGTAGCAACACACCTGAGGGTCTCTGACCTACATAGGGCCTCACACACACACACACTCACACACACACACTCAGTCTGTTAACAATCACTGACCTAATGATGTTGGTTATGTGACTTACAGTAGCTCCTCTTTCTAGTCTCATCTTTGGCTTTAAACACACACACACACACACACACACTCAGACTATCATTATGTGAATCTACACAGAACTTGCTTGTGTCCATCTAAGCGGTTCTGGCTCTTTAAAACTGCAGTAACTTATATTAAGTAACGTTTTATCTTTTACTATAATTAAAATGTTCGACTGATGTTTAACCAACGCCTGTCCTTTCATTCTTCCTGAAACGTGTGTCCTGTGGGTCTTTTCTGTGTTCCAATGTATTACAGCGATGTGATAAAATACAGCAACTATGTCAGCACAATGTGATGGATGGAGGGAGGGACGGAGGGCAGAGAGGTGATTGATTTAGCCTCTGCACCAGTGCCCTGGCACGGCAGACGGAACGGAGGGATGGAGGGTTGGAAGGGGAGGAGAAGAGCGGTACGTAACGCTGCCACACCTGCAGCCTCACGCCAACCCTGTCAACCCTGAAACGGCACTTCCACGCTGCTGCTCTTTTTTTTATTTTTGTGTCCTTCTAGAATTCCATTTGTCAGTTTTTCCTGCCTCCGGCGTGGTCTCGGTGCTCCTCCCCTCTCTTGTTTGCTCCCTCTTTATTTATCTTCTGCTTTACCTCCTTCCCTTGTCTCCTTCCGTCTTTTTGTCAGGAACAGCAGTTTTGTTATCCAGCCTCACCTCTGCCAGGATGGGTCAGATACTGCAGTGGAGCCTTCTTTACTTGGCACTTAACAGAGAGAGAGAGGGAAAGAGGGAGGGAGGGGAAAGCTGAGCTGAGGGAGGTAGAGCAGCAGAGTGGAACGCTTCCATGTGAAACTCATCATTTAAGAGGGAAGCTTCACGCCCATCTGATGCAGTAAAAGCGTGTGTTCATGCACATGTTAGTTTGGTGAAGTAGGTGTGTGTGTGTGTGTGTCTGTGGGGGGTGTTACTGGTGTGTCACTGTGGCTGAGGGCTGGTAGAGCGGACACACCGGTACCAGGACGCCAGGCCTCAATCGATGGTGACAGCTCAGTGTGTCACCGGGTCAGGCTGATGAGGCGCGGGAACAGGGACAAAGGAGCATCTCAATAGGACCAAATTTGCCCTTAATCGCCTCGACAGAGTGTGACTCGACGTGTTGGGGAATTCCTCTAGTGCTAGTGATCTCGCACTTTTTATTTATAAAATTCAGCTATGAATGTTTGTTCAAAAAATAAAATCTGGTTCTATAACATATAGAAATTTACTTGATGAGTTTAGAATGTGTTGGAAACTGACATGATGTGTCTTTTTTTATTTAATTGTGTGTGATTCATCACTATGCACTCTATGGAACCTCTGTATCTATGGAACCATGAATGTTGGGACAAAATGATTTCACAAAATGTGCAAATTTTTGATTCATTCATTTTCTGGGGAGCAGAGAATGGAACATTGGTATCCATATACCTTTTCTACTGTACTGTCTCTTATCTGATACTTTAATTATCATTATTATTATTATATAATAATTTGTATTTTATTATTCTATTTTGTTTGTCTAAATGATGTATATTTTATATTTTTTTATTTGAAGTTGTGGAATCCTTAACAAAATATAGAGTATTTATGGTTTTTAAGTACCAAAAACCATCACATTATAGTTTTATCTCCTCTCTCAAGCTCATGAGGGGATCTAGAAAGAACAGGTCATCCAAAAGTGTTTTTACCCCAAGCTTGACAAAAAAATATGCCCCCTCCAGACATTTGGCTTTCTGACCTCTCAGTGCTGACCCGCTGACCCGCTGACCGGCCATCTTAATGGAAAATCTCCCTGCAGGACTGGACATTTGAACCTGATCAGAAGCCGCAGCGAGGCCAGCAGCAGGACGAGTGGAAACGAACCGACGTGAGAGAAAACAGAGAAATCACATCCCGCTCGTGCGACCGTGTGAGAGCGTCGTTGATTCGGACGCGGCGACAAAACGCCGACGATAAAACCAGAGACTTGCCGCTCGCTTCCGTCCAACGTTCAGCAGGTTGCCAGAAGAGGAGCGTGAATCTGTGCTGAGCGGCAGGAGAAGGTGAACCAGCCTCTGATTAAACCTCAGAATAGCAGCTCAGTGTTCCTGTAATAGAGCTCATCTTCCTCTGAGAGTAACAGCTCATTACCACAGGACTGCCCCCAAGGACCCCCCCCCCCCCCCCCCCCCCTCCTCACCCCCTCCCTCCCACACCTCAGCCCTCTCACCACGACCTCACCCCTGAGACGGAGCCTCCACGTGGTGACGCATATCTATGTAAATCCCCACCACAGCCGACCCCATACTCTCCTCTCCTGTATCATTCATTGTGCCCTTACGTCAATCATCTGACTCATCTTCCCTTCATCAGAACCCCCCTACACACACACACACACACACACACACACACTCTCCCCTCCGACACCTCTGTTCCCCTCTGTCCCCTCGCAGGGTGGCTCTCGCCGACACCTTTCCCGATTTGGCCTTTTTTTGATGAGAATTCCCCACCTCAATCTCTTCTGTTTCCCTACTTAACCTTCCCAGGGGCTTTCCTAGGAGCCGCTCTGATTGACGCGCGCACACACTCGTGCCGACGAAAACACACAAATTGACTGGATCTCGCTCACACGGCACATAAGCACGCACGGACGCACACAAACACACACACACACGCGGCTTGGATGGAGCCTTAATGAGGTCTCATCATGTCTTTTACTCCCTGTCCCCCTCCTCCCCCTCCCCTCTGCTTTCTCCCTTTTCTCTTAGTCAAGTGTCATAATTTTCATTCTGGTGCTCGACTGAGGTGTCAAATTAAAACATGAGCTGAGGCAAGTAATTGGACGACTCTGTTTGGGGATCAGGGTCTGCTTAATAAACTGAGGCTTGTATTGACAGATGCGCAGACGCTTCAAAGACACATACAAACAAACCTTGTAAAGTCATTATGAGACAGGTCCCTCCGTCACTGCAGAGCATTATATTACTATTATATTATCCTCTGTCCTTGCCTGTGCGTGTTGGGATGAGAGAAAGTAAGAAACGACATAAAGTATGTGTCTGAGTTCTGTGTGCATAGGCGTGAAGGACCAGTCCTGGATGTGAAGTGGAAGGTCACATTATGAAGTAACGAGGGGAAAAGACTAATTGTTGAGCAGAAGGGTCACGGGGAAGCGTGCCTCTTCGTGATAAGGTATACACCCAGCGCGGGTCGCCCGTTTAACCTTGACGAAATGCAAATCGTTTACGCTTGCCTCGCGTTTTCCACAAAACACAAATAAAGGGTAGACTCTCATACGCCCTTTCTCACAGTACCGCTGGCTCAGCACTTCACACGGCTGGTTCGTAGTAGCCGTGTGTGCCTGATGGATGGCTTCTTGATCCTCTTCCAGGTAGAGGTGTAGTCTGACTCCTGCGAGGAGACGCGGAGTTTATCCGAGCAGGAACCCACGCGCGGCTGACAGACATTGTGCATTGTTCTGGCCTCGTGTCAGCTGCAGAAATTGACAATTGAGTGAGCAACTGTCCTTACGCGGGGTTTCCTCCTCCGCCAGAAAACGTCCTGCCTCGGGAGGACACCTGAACAAACTACAGCCCATTTCCCACTCGGTGCAGGTCAGCGGTGGGCTGATGAGTTTTCTTATTGCTTCCCGAGCGAACAGAAAGAGCCGATTACTCTGTCCCTCTCAATTATCCCCCTTGTATTTACCTTTCTCTAACAGTCTCCCTCAAGGAATACAAACACATTTCCACTTCCGTGAGATGATGTAAACCCTTTTTCTGTGACTTACGGAAACGACCGAGAAGCTGTTATACACACCGTGGCCTTTATGTCACAGTGTAAAAAACCTGAAACGTGACATCCATTTGTGAGCGGAGCCGGGTTTTGACGTTTTGATGTTTTCTTTAATTGACCAGAGGAGAGGGCAAAGAAGAAAGCGAGTTTGTAAGAAGCGGGATCAGATATTACGCCGCAGGCTGCTGCTAAAAACAGTCATTTTCGGATCAATACAAGCGAGATCAGGATAAAAGATGAGAAAAGAAGGAGAGAAGGACAGATGCAATTCTGTTTCTTCTCCTCCACAGGGGCCTCCCTCTCTTCCCTGAGATGTGCTGCTATCGATCTGAGACGAGCTGTGTGTGTGTGTGTGTGTGTGTGTGTGTGTGTGTGTGTGTGTGTGTGTGTGTGTGTGTGAAAGGAAGAGCAGACGCTTGTAGCTCTTGACAAGCCTGACTCAGCCCAAATCCATTGTGTGTGTTTGTGTGAGTGCGTAAATGAAAAAAAAACCCTCTCAGACTCGTTTGCAGGGTTTACTTTTTTTGTAAACTTCAACAATAAAAAGCGACAGCATCAGACGAGACACGTTCGAGCTCGACATTAAAGAAGCTTTTGATATTTCTCAGTAACGGCCGTTACATTACCTGATGGAGGAATATTCTTTTTGCTCTGATACAGCTGGTGCATATAAATAGCCACTCAGAGGTCCCTCGCAAGGTGGCATATTAAGCTATTAGAATCATATAAAAAGCCCTCCGTCATTATCTTAAGTCATTTTTGAGTGAGGCTTGGCCTTTTACGAAGAGGAGACAGATTCTTTTCCTTCGCTCTGAATGATAACAGAGAGATAACTCATGACTACGGGCTGAAGTGCAATCACAGGAGAGAGATTTGTATGCTGGAGTGAGATTTGTAAGAAAAAAACTAATCATGTCCTTGACACACACACACACACACACACACACACTGCATGCACTCGCTCTGTGAACCCTGACAGGCCTCATGATGATTCTCACTCTCTGATCCAGGTATATTCGCTGGTTTGAAACAGATCTGCCCCCTGAATGTTTTATTGCGTCTCGTCGTTTGATTCATTTTGCATCTTGTTCAGCTTTTTGCGTCGCATCATTAGAATCATGGATCGCATCCACTTGTATGGATAAGAACAATAGCAACTTATGTTTTTACAGCAGAATACACCTTTTCCTTGGCAACCATATTGACGTGAACTAGTAGATAAACACAGGCATTGCTAATGATACTAATTATGGTTCTATTCAAGTCAATTTGCTGCTATTGTGCACATGGGCTGACTGGGAAAAAAACCTCTGCTACGCTAAATGGAACAGAACCCTAATTAGTGTCAGTAGTAATGTCTGTGTTTACCTGCTACTTCATGTCAACATGGCTGCTGTGAAAAAGGCCTATTGAGCTGTAAACGCAACATTTTGATTATCACCTTGTGAAGTTGCTGTGCTCGGGAAAGCAGGCGCCTTTTTTTCCACATCCAACACACATTAGTATTCATTTGGAGTCGTGTTTCTGGCCTCCCCGATACATTTAAATAAAGGAAATGTCTCTCTTTAGCTGCAATGATCCAGCAGCCGCTACGTTAGTCGGCCCGCTGTTCAGTGCTGGGTGGGGAGCATGGAGCAGGTTTATTAGAGCTTTGCTGCTGTTGGAAACAAGTTTAATGAAAGCGGTGAGGCTAAAACAAGCAGTAAAACAATAAGCGGAGAAACAATCTTTGGTCCACCTCAGTGTCTTTTTAAAGCTGCTTTACTGTAACTATCATATCAAAGCCATCTGTAATGTAAATGCTCACACTGGTAACTGGTTTGTAAGGCCTGCCAGCTAAATGTAGGAGTAGGGCAGAGTGGTTTCTTTGTGTTGTGTCAGATTCAAACGCTCTCAGAAGTGCTCTCCAGCTGCGTCCTGCACCAGCGTTCTATTTATAAAGAAAAAAAAAAAAGTGCATTGAAGCGTGGGAGGAAAGCATTATGTTGTGTCAATATTTCAGATCTCATCAACCATGGCGATGTGTTACTCAAGTAAGTGAAGAGAAGGAGAATGTCTCTGTGTGGCCACACACACACGCACACACACACACACACACACACACTCACACACACACAGTGGCCTGGCCTATAATCGTCCCTATTTAAAATGCTAATTTCCTCTCTCCCGCAGGTGCCTCGCTGTGTTTGAAACTAAATTGCTCGTCATTGCAGGTCAATCTGAGCCTAATGAATTCATCTGTTCTCTTATTACACTTACTGATGCTAAATGGTGGATGACAGGTGTGTGCAGGTGTGTACTCGAGGGTTTGAAAACTAAACCTGCACGCTCGTTTCGATTCCTCAGTGTGCGGAGCAGGATTTCCATACATCAGCTCCTGAATGTTTAATTCTTTGGTTTAAACCAGGCTTTGACCTTTGACCAATCTCTCTTAGTAGAGGTATTTCATTCAGTGGTGCTCTATTTCTAGGTGACACCGAACTACAAATGAGACCAAAGTGGCCTCATATTAACACGGCACCCACAGCAGCCTGTTTCTGACTTCCCGCTGAAAAGAGTCAGCACTTACTTCTTTTGAGGGGATTTATAACTCTGGGCTGTACATTAATTATTGAATTGTTAAAACAGCCATGAGCTTCAATTCGGAGGCAGTATTGCTTTGAGGGTGGAGATAATTTACATAAATACATCAACATGCAGTGGGAGACATCTACAAAGTACCTTATAGAGCGTATTTAGCAATATTTCTAAGCCTGGAGCACACTGAATGCATTATGTGGGACACATGATAGTGTGGGTGGATGGTAGACACACACATTAACACACACACACATCACCACGTGAAGCTGTAGGTGTGCTACTAATTCTCCTTCTTGATTTTTTGGTATATATCAAGGCTTTTGTTATTAGTGGTCAAATCTGCACATGTCATTTTAAAGGACAAAGCCACAGTTTTTCTATATTTTTCTTATTGTCAATTTATCTCATGTGCAGTCAAACCAACAACGAATTCATCCTCCTTACAAGAAATAATGTATTCACTGTCTGATGTCTCAGATTCATCTGTGCTATGGATCTCCACAGTGGCTCATTGAATAAACCACAGGGTGACATGTTTTTTCATTGCAATAATCAAAGACTAATAACAGCAATCACATTTTCAGTCACAGGAGAGCAGTTCTGTGTAGGCCCTGTACATGCTGGGTTTACTACGACCTTATTTTGATTTCACACTAAACATATTTACTCTGTCTTGGAGCCCACGCAGAGTCAAACAGTTGTGATCTGTAGCACAACAAGCTAGCAGACCTATTAACCCATCTTCCCAGACATACTCAGTTATGCTACAAAGAACCACTCTCTGGAGACTGAAAATGTGATTGACGACATTAATCTATGGATCTGGTTCAAAAGAAGCTAATTTTTGTGTGATCATGGGGACCCCCCAGGGTCAATGTGACATGTGTGTGTGCTAGGATACACACAAAATTACTTGTGAGTAGATCAATTCATTTTTGGTTTGCTCCTGCAAATGTGTTTTGACAAGATAAATGTAAAACTGTCATTCATATCTTCTATATTCATGTGGTGTGAGTAGGATAAGCCTGCTAACTAACGACATTGTCAAACAATCCTATCCCAGCTGTGCTGTTACTCTGTCCTGGAGCCCACACAAGCTCAGACCCCCCATGGAGAATAATCACAGGTGAGGGTGGGCAGGATTTTCTACCGAAGCCCAGCGACACGACACTACAATCCAGCCTCTCCAGGGGGGGCAGAGAGAGACATGAAGAGAAGAAGTGAGATTAAGGCAAACAGCAAGGGATGGAGGTGAGGAAGAGGAGCAGGAGGAGGAAGAGGACTGGCAGGAGAAAAAAAACATCAGTAAGTGACCAAACATTTTTCACATCTGTGTTATTTTGCCCCGAAAGTAAAACAAAGGGAAATACAATCGATGGCAGAACAGAGAGGGGGGATGTAAATGAGAGACAAAGTGAGTAAGGGGCTAATCTGCTAGAAGTGGCAGATTTAGAGTTCATTGGCAGCTGTGATGTAATTCTTAATGCACAGCTATAAATTAGTTCATGGCAGCACGTGGGCCTTTATCCCAGCAGGATACTGTACCAGGCATGAGTGGGAAATGCAATCATTCAGTAAGGAGCAGGATGGAGGGAGACAGCCACTCCACCCTCTGTGGCCGCTCTAAGTGCACTGTAGTATTTATTCTCTGCAAACAAACAACAAATCAACTCTACTTTGCATTGCACTCGCATGTGGTGCTTCGATAAAACCGACTTCATAAATGCATGCGTGGCTTTGGTGCATCATTCTTTTCTAACGAGCCTTTGTCCAAAAAACATGAAATAGCTAGAAAAGCACCCTAAAGAGTTCAGATCTTCACAAAGCATTCAGCCAAGTCATGCAGGTGCAGGATATCACCACAAGGTGGCCTCAAACCACGGCACCTGTTGGAAGGTCCATTACTGCAATGTTACCAAACAACAAAAGAATCCAGATCATTAGTCAAAATAGAATCATCTGTTCATGGTACCATTCCCAACATTCGCTGAAAGTTTAAAGACAATCCATTCAAAATGCTTTGAGTTATCTTGTTAACAAACAGGCAAACACCAGTGACCTCCTTGACATAGTTACATGCACTCACATAATAGAACAGAAATGTGCACATTTGAGTAAACATACCATGCTGCAGCCACACTCTCTCATCCTGCCACTCCACCATTAATCTGTCTCTGTCTCCAGCTCCGGCCATGTGCATTCCTCCATCCCCCCCAGATCTGCCATCCTCAAGCTGCCCACCAGATGCCAGTGGGCTTTCCCTCCGTTCTACATGTACACACCCGCTCTCACATCTCCTCTGTCCTGCGGTGGCCTGACGTACCTCGCCTACATTTGTTCCATCCTTTCTTCCCTTCTCAGATAGTTGCATTTGTGTTCAAGCATCACCTGTAACGCTACGTGGACCCGTACCAAATCTGCCTGTCTGTCCCTGTGTTACTACTGATTATTCTGTAACTTGCCACCAATGACTGTGAGCGTTTGTATCTTCACTTTTGTCAATAAACGATCCCTTTCTGTCTATTTATTCTGAATTTGGGTCCTTCCCCTCTTGTCAAATAGATAACACCCATGACAGAATGATCTGACCAATAACGGAGCCAGCTGATGGACTGGTTTCTCTGGAACTACGTGAGGTGACTTATAACCTTTTGTGTCTTGACTGAAAATGTTCCTCCGGTAGTGGAATAGAGGACAGAGAGGCAGCCTTATCGTGGCCACAGCAGGCAGTGTCTTCAGTGTCCTGCTTGAGGAAATTGATACCCACACTTCAGGCTTCTTTTGGATTTTTGTAGACTTCAACCCACACTCCAGACTAATTACACCGAGCCTGCTCTCCAGTCGGTCAGGCTCAGCCTTGCCGGGCCTGCGCTGATCCTCCATTCCCCAAAACCCAAGATCATTATATGGGAAAAAAAGCCACCTTGGTGTCCAGTGATCACCCTTCCAAGTCATTTTTCTCAGGATACAATAGAGTCTCCAAAAGGTAACACGTTCCCCATTGCTCCTGAATCTGAGATTAAAAAACACACCGATGGTGTAGTGATACTCTGATGAACAAGGGAGATTTTTTAAGTGAAAAAGTGTAAAAGTTCATTGCAGATGTCAGGAGTAGCACGGAAGAGACGGGGGAGGGGAGAATCAGTTGAAATATTTAAAAGGGTTTAGAAAGACTTGGTTCTATAAAACAGAAAAAGTAGCCCTCTAGATTTTCATCTTATCATTAAAGAGCTTCAAGGTCCCATAGATGCTCTTTGGATTCCATTGGATGCACAGCCACTGATAATAAGGGCTCTATCTCACATGGAGAGAAAAATTAAAGAATGAATTCGGGATATAAATTCAGCACCTAGACTGTAGGAAGTGCAGCAGACATGACAATTAAAATCTAGAATTAAAATCCTGTCATATCTGGGTTGGATTATAGACAGGAGTGCTGGGGAGAGCTAAGGGTAATTCCCTTAGATACAAATGGAAGCTCCTTCTACGTCTTTAAAATAAATATATTATTAATCAAATAATAAATTATTCCCCAAAGTCTTAATTGGTGGGATTTATTTAACAGAAATCTTACATTGACATGACATTGTCATGAATATATTTGTCACTGGGTGGCGTGCAGGGAATATGAACAAGAAATAGATGAGTGACCACAACGAGGGGTGAGATGCATGAACACCTGTTCCGTCCCAAAAATTCACAGAAGGATCCTCAATCTGCTAAAACAGGCTTTTCCTATTAAAATGAAATCCTGAAGTCCTGCTTATAGTCTAGAAATTATCCAAATTGATGATAAAATCATATCCTCGTGCACCTGGTGAAGCAGAAACAGATTCAGGTTTCTCGTATGTGTCGGCCGCAGCTTCACACACAGTTTAATGAAGTCCGTCTCCTGTAAACCTACACGTTGTAAACGCTCAGGCTGCCACGGCTCCTCTCTGTTTCAAAGGGTTAAATGTATCACGTTCTCAGGGGAGTGAAGCTCATCTAAAACGGTGGATTATGTAAGGGGAGCCTGAGCTGGGGCTAATCCTCCTCTCCTGTCTGCCTGCCACCCTGTTCTTTGATGCCAGGTTCACGCTGGAGACGACGCACTGTTGGCTGAACGCTGCTGTTTCCTCATCAACTTTACAAATCGCACATTAAAAGGAAGTTATCGGCAGTCTGTGGTCTGACAGTAGGTTACCAATAATAGGTCCCACGTTTGTTAGTGCTACTGAATAAGGAAGCCTTTTAGTACAATGGAGCATTTCAGTGTAATAGATACTACTGTGTGAAACACTGAATCCATGTGAATGAACACAGGGAAAATTCATGCAAATTGAAACTTAACCATTACATTTAAATAAGCAATAACCAAGATGGACACACATGAGATTAAAAACCTGTTTAGACATTAATGTGATTTGTGTGGTTTATTTTTATATTGTCTGAAAAGTCTTAATATTAGCGCTGGGGTTTAACTTGATAAACACAGAATATCACAATTATAGCGTAATCACAGCCAAAATTACCGTAGAAATAAAATACTAAAGACCCTTCTGAGGTCAACAGTGACGCACAAGTTGTCGAAGGAGCTATTGCATCACATTGAGTAAACCAGTGAGTACGGTTCTACACACATGGACGTCCTGATAGCTGGCAGGTTGCTCCCAGCGTTTTCCACTCTGTGAATAACTCTGACCACGTCTGTCTGCTCCTCATTAGCTGCCTGATAATTGTGGGATTGAGAGTCTGGGAGTGTTTGCGTGCAGACTTAGTGCAATTACTGGTCAAACTCACGCCTCCTTTATGACCAACTGAATGAGCTGTACGGATATTCAGTGCATTCCTGTGCCGGTGGGCGGCACGAAGAGAAAAAACAAACCAAGGATAATGAAGATGGGGATTATTGACATGGGATACAACAGATTTTGTGATTTGGATTTTGGGAGATTTGATGTTTCCTATTTGTCTAAAACATGTGTTGGGTGTTTGTGTGTGAAGAAAGGAGGGATTTCCAGTCTAATCGCCCGCCTGAGTCTGATAATGAGATAACCAGAGGTTCCTCTGCTCGCTCGGCCCTCGCTCGCTCTCTTCGTACCCATCTGTCCTTGGCTGACCGCTCCCACTCCGCTCCATTGGCCTCCTCGCTCTGAGCCAACAGCTGATTGGCTGCAGTGGGAATTCTGAGGCAGAGGACTGGTAAAATATGCTAATCCAAGAAACTGATAAGGGGACGGTTTCAAGGTTTTAAAACCACTGGAAATGCACACACACACACACACACACACACACACATACACACTATGAGGCGGCCTGCTACAGAGAGTGAGAGACGGGTTTTGTGAGAAAATAAGAGAATATTTTGTCAGAGACAGCAGAGGAAAATCAAAATTCATTGCTCTCACAGTTCTCATGAATCTCCATCTACTATGTTTGTAATATTCAAGAACTCTCTATCAAATACTAAACCGTATTGTAAATATCAAATTATAATCTGTACTCCACCCCCCCGCTCGGCGCTTTGTTCGTCCTCTGTTGCTGGTACGCTGCTGGCCTTTTCCCCTCTCTTCTTGTTAAATGATGTCTGTGGGCGGAAAACACTGCTTCACTGATCCACAACTCATAAAGCACCGTTTTCAAATTTTGTCTTTCTCCCTTTCGTTCTCTTCTCTCTCATCTCTGCCCAAAACTGTAGGAGCAGCAGTTGGATAATTGTAGCTGTGCACAAACATGTTATTACTGTCTAGTGTTTCTCCATTTTTGGATCATGTTTTCTAAGAGAGCGGTAACACAGTAGACTTTTCACAGATTTTTTTAGATCTACATGCTTTGCAGTGGGACTGGGTTCTATACTGTTCAATGCAGCATTTGTTAAAACTATATAATATAATCTTATTGCATTGATTGTTTGCAACTTTTTTTCTTTTAAACTTTACAGGTTACCTCACTGTAGAGCATGTAGAGAAAACTTTAAATATTTTTTTTCTAGTTTACTGCTTTGCAGTGTGATGCTGCTCCAGATGAAATGCAAAATTACCTCTGCAGTCCTGCAAAATTGCAGGACTCGCTTGGCGGTGCAGTTGCGGTCGCCAGAACTCGAGCTGCACTATGTAGACAACTGAATTCTGCAGGAAGGAGAGGAAGAGAGAGGGAGCTATCGATTACCTGGAGCATTTCCCTCTATTCTAACTCACCCTTCTTTGCTGACACCTCAAGTCTTACATGCGTTTTGTTTTTTTATATACTTGTTATTGCTTCGTGCCAGATGTGCAATCTAAATGTTCAGCTGATGGATACCCAGTTCTTTCCCACAACAGCAGATTCTCTGAGACCTGCAAACCCTGAAAACTTGCCAGATTTCTCCAAAGGAAATTATCCTTCCAACTTCCACAGAGGCATGAATACCTTGGCTCAGGACCAACGGAGGAGGGAGGCTTCAGAAGAGAATCAGAAGGCGTGAGAGAAGGATGCAAAGAGACAGCAACCATGAAAGAAACTGCAAGAAGAGCATTGTTCTTTTCTGTGCCTGCTTGGTTATTAATGTTTAATTCTTCAGTCCTGTAAAATCTAGTCTGTTACAATACATTCTTTGTTTCGTTTTGTCATTCTGCTTCTCGGACTGAGATTAGAAAATGCATTATTGCTATTGCATATCAGGTATCTATAGACCCTGCTGGGACTAAAAGTTAACTGCAGAGTTAACCGGCTTAAAGACATTAAAAGAGACAAAGTGAGAAAGAGAGAGAGAGGGATAGAGCAACGGAGGAGGGGGCTAGAAGAGAGATTGAGTATCTGTGGGAGAATAATTAACTCCATGGTCTGCCTCTCTGCAGGCCTGCGGCATACTGCTCTGAAATGCTGATTCAGTACACAGATAGAAAGAATAGCACGGGAGGGAGAGAAGGGGGCGAGGAGAGGGATGTAGTAAGGGACGGGGTGTTGCAAAGAAGTGAGCATGTGAATTAAAGCAATGGATGCTCGTTCTGAGAAAAAGTCACGTACAAAGTATGTAAAAGATAGAATGATGAAAGCAGGAGTGGAATAAAGCTGCTAAAATGTGAGTCTGCAAAATCAGTGATTGACTTTTATCAAGCGTCAAACTGAATATTTGCACAGACAGAAGCAGAGGCTCATTCTGCATGAGGAGGACAACAGCGACATCTAGAGGTGGTGCACTGCATGTGACCTGCAGAACTTCTGCTGCAGAACTGCAGATACTGTTACCCACTTTGTTCCTGCTCAGGCAGAAGAACGCACTAAACCCTTCCCACTGGAGCCCCTCGGTGCAGCTCTCCACCGGCCGCACTGAGCCGGCAACTTAGCTTTTAAAATAATAATGAAGGCCAAATCTAAGCAAAGTTAGTGTATTGTAAGGTCACCGTGTGGTGTGGGGAGCCAGGGGGTCAGTCACAGTTGAATGTAGTCAATCTGTCAGCAGGCCGGTGGGGGCAGTGGCAGCACATCTATAATGCATCAAGCTGAGTGTCAGGTTCACAGGGGACAAGAACTAAATAATGGGACCAATAAATACTGGAGATTGATTGATGGATGGCTAGGCTGATTGATATTACTAACATTAATTTGTTCAAATATATATATATTTTATAATGAAGGGTGAATGAAATATATTTCTAGAACACATTAAAATGAAGAAATGTAATCAGAATAGTAACTGAATAGTTGGAAGAACAAGCATTGAGAAGTTTTTATTGGAATTTTGTTTTACTGGAAACTGTTGTCAGTAAACTCTGCCAATTCTGGACAGAAATATTTTGTTCTTTTTTTTCTTATATAGTTTTTATATATTCATCTCTGACATTTCTGTCTCCACCCCAATACAAAGAAGTTGAAAGATTAGAAGTCACTGTAATCTTTCTTTCCAGAATCCACAGAGCGTGCTGTCAACAGCTTCCAATAGAACAACAATGAAAAACCGCTCAAAGCTTATTTCAACATTTTTTCAGATACTGTTACATGTGAGTTCAGTGGTTCACTTTATTCTACAAATTATATTCCATTTTACTTTATTATATAAAATATGACAAATTGGTGGTTGTCTTGTTAAATCATAGCATAACTTTTGTTTCTGTGTTTCTGTTACATGGCAGTAGTTTCCTTTTTTTGTTGATATGCTGAGAATATTTCTGTCATTTGTTAAATTCAGATCCAACAATCCATCCAATGTCATCCATTTCTGATATATATTCATGGGTTCACCATTTAAACAAATTCATCCACTTGAGATGATTAAATGAGAGGGCTATGATTCCAAATGGAATGGAAGCGGAGCTACTTTCACACGCTTTGTGACACGTTTGATGTCAAACGCGACACAAAGTGTGTGGAAATTGCAGAGAAGATCCAAGGCAGAAAAACACTGGGCTGGTGTCTGAGGTTTTACCTCATGGTTACTAGTTCATTTGAGATGATCCTTAAAAAAGGGTTTAACATCCAAAAACCTTCACTTACACTTGGACAAAGACCAGAAATTTAACAGACTTTGCTGATATTGAGTATGAGTTGCATTATGGATGAATGGATAAAATAAAAGTTCCTCTTATGATTTAGACATCTCTAGTTTATGTTTTATAATAGAATATGAGAAATAAAATGCATTCCTATTTAGAATTTGTGAATAATACTAATACTGAACAAATTATCTTGATTAAGGAGAGAAGAGTATAACTATCTGTTAACCTGCTCATACTTAGGTGCTGGGAGAATGTTGTGGTGTTGGAGTGACATATACATGCTCTAACATCTAGTTCTATACCATCAATCCAGCAATACTTCATCACTTTTTACCAAAAAATGTTACTTTTATTTTCAAGAGTAGCATTCAACTGTTTGCAAAAGCCCTTATGAATAAATGCATACAATATGTATGAGGATATTCAGGAAGGTGATGCAGTGAGAGGAGCTGCCTATTGTCAAATTAATGGAATAATTTATCGTAGTGTTAATACATTCATAGACGTTACCCTATAGCAGCCGTATAGCAGTGAACATTCACATGATAGTCCTTGAAAAGTATCCTGTGTGCCACAACAAGCTTTTCACTGAAACCTTATGAGCTTATATTAAACATCCCATCATAGAGGATCAGACCAGCCAGTGATTTGTTTTAATGGCTGACAAGGAGTGGAAGGTGGTGCTCAGAGAGGACGGGCAACACCTCCATGCTGCAGCTGTCCTTTGCCTCTCAGCCATGTCCATTCGCCTGCGTCTGTGTGTCAGAACTGTGATCATGGTGAGTGTCGTCTCTGGGCAGGAAACCCCAAGTCCTGAGCAGAGAGAAGCGCTGGGCAGGCGGAGTGGAAAAGTAGTCCTTCTGTTTCTGAGAGTAAGTCTGGACCGGGTGGACGATGTCTCTGTAGCTCCAGTCCTGATGATGCAAATCAGAAAGTGGCTTAAATGACACAGATTTAACCAAATGTGATCAGATTTATTACTGCAGGGCAAGTTAAATCAGAAAAAGAATAGAAATTATACATAAGTTAAAACAGGACAATTCAAAATATGAGATTAAATATCCGAGTGCAGTACAACGAATAAAAAATTCTTGATATAGTAAAAGGCAGCAATAAATGGGGAAGTCTACAGTCTTGATTTAAAAGAACTGAGAGTTGCATCAGACCTGTAGGTATTGCAGTAAATAAATTATAAAGATTATACATAAAAACTATAAAAACTGTTACTAACAAAGAGAAATTCAACTTTGGTAAAATTTAATCAATGTACTGTACGTTGTGTTCTGCAACAACCTTAAATACTAGTGAATATATACAGTTGGTACTTACTATCATTTTGCTAACAAACAGCATTTAATTGATTAACTCTGAGTTAGCGTATATTTAATTACATGTTGAAAGCACATTTTTTGCCTTTACAGGGGAATTATTAAAAAAATATTTTTAAAGGAAAGAATGAAGCCTATATCCTGTACACATCATGTGTCCTGCTGAAAGAAACAGTTTTGATTCTTTATTCTCCTCTCACTACCCAGTCAGAGAGCTCAACAAAACCTCTGCCCAATGGGGGTCCCTTATCTAAAGGCCATGTGTCTGGAGGCCTTGGACATGAAACGGTTTGATTTCCCCTGGTCTCCGTTTATTGCGTGTGTGCCACAAGTGTGATGACTAACAATGCTGAGGCCCTGTACCTGCCAGTGAAGGTTGAACGCCTCCAGCAGCTGTATTCTGCCCTCTCTGGAAGGAACACAGTCAGGAGGAACAGGCTGCACCAGCTCCGAGCCTGCCGCCACATCTCCAAACACCAGCAGGGCTCTGATGGCAAACCAGCCCCCGAACCTCGGATGCACGCACACCCCAAACATCTTCTGCAAGCAAAGAGAGACCTCGAGTCAGGTAAAAAGTCAGGGGAAGAGGAAAGTTAAACTACATGTGTCTAAATATAAATATAAATATAAATATATAAATTACTTTTGTGGCCCATGGTTGATCTGTGACATCAGACTGCTGGTAGTAAAAAGCTGCACCGGATACATGAGCAGCCGTCTGCGCCAGGAACTTGGGCTTCCTGCTGGGCAGCAGCTCGTAGTCATACCTCACATCCACCTTCTGTCCTGGAAAACACTTTGGAAGACAGGGGAGAGGTAAGTTTGCCGTATAGTTTATATCATAGTATCACTACTCGATGGATGAACTCTTGAGTCCTGGGGCAAAAATATACAATTATGGCTGTTCTTTTATCTGTGAGTGTATGTGAATACACCCTGACACCTTTAAAAATCCAATTATGTACACTACACACTACACAAACTACATTAAACAACCAGTACTGCCTGCCATAGGTTGTTACAAACATTATTCCTAATTAAAAATTATATGTAAGAACATGCACTGTGGTCATTGTTAATAATGTAATTCAATGTTCATAGTATGATGAGCAAACAAATTTGCGATTAATCAAACGACAGCAACAAAATTTAGTCAATCTATGGTTCCCAAAGGTATGGGAAACATAGAAAATTTGGTTGTTACAGTAGCTTCATAGGTGACATAACAACAAAGCAAATAAACGATGTATAGACAAGACAGATGGATAAAAAATGAAATTTTAAAAAGTAAAATAACAAAATGAAAGCAAGCATAGGATAAAAATGATATATACAGTGTTAGTGTAGTAAGGCACAAGAATGTATTTCAGTGATTTGACAGCACAGTGTGCAGTTTGTACATAAAAAAGTATTGAGCTGTTGGACAACAAGATGAGAAATAAAAGTAAACAACTGGAAAAAAAAAAAAAAACTTGAGATGTGGGAGTAGTGTTAAATATGGTAGATAAGGCCCGTCGATAAGGCAGTCTGACTGCAGTTGGTATGAACGACCTGCAAAAGTGTTTCCTCTTGCATCACGGATACAGCAGCAGCACTATTGTACCAATATATACCATTTATATTACACTATTATAGAGAACTTTTCAAAGAACAAAAGTTTACTAAGATATAAAAATAGAAAATGGTGCAATCACAAATTACTTTTAATTCTATTAAGAAATAAAAACAGAGATGCATAACAACTCTTAAGGACAAATAACATGAGTAAGAAAAAACTGTGCAAGGAGGTGAGAAAAGAATATTTATTATATCAATATATATCAACATATCAATACCATCTCACAAAATCAGTGTTTTTATCCATATTACCCAGCCATCCCCAACATTGTTTTCTCTTTCTACAACACACACACACACTCACTTTTACCTGTGAGACAGCAGAGGAGACGCAGTGTTTGACACACTGGTCTATGGGGTCAGCCAGTCTCTGGCAGCCCTCCTCCTCCATGAAGGGCAGAAAGGCTCGTTCGAACATGGCAGGAGTGCTGAGCACCACAACAGCCAGGCAGTCGTCTGGATAAGCCAGGTGCAGAGTGGAAGGCAACACGGAGTTGTACCAACCAACCTGGGAACCAGGAGACAGGAAACGTGAGGAGTCGTGTATATGTGTCTAATAATAAATGCAATAAAACATCTATTCATAACTTCCAGCGGGCAGGCAAACATGTAGTGGAACTGGACAACAGTGGATTATTTTCATGTTATAGAATAACGTTGTTATTAAAACGGTAAACGAGACACAATACCTTAAGAGGGTAAACTTCAAAGCCTTGCTTTGATAAACAGTCCTCTAACAGCCCTGTCACACTTCCCACATTTACAGTGCGTGTCGCCATTCTCTCATGTCAACACAGCGCCTTGCATTGTGGGATATGGTGTTCCTTTGGCTTCTCAAAAAAAAAAATAATAATAATAATAAACTCTTTAGAGTCTTGAAATTTGAAATAGTGCAGCCTGTCTAAACGAATAGCAATTATGGACTAAACGAAATTATTACTAAAAGTGCGGGAACGCCAAGCAAAAGTAACCAAAAACTACAACACCCAGACTCGCCGTACGTCTACGTCAACGTCATCACGTTGCTCTTATGGGCTCCTGGATTTAAAAGTGGATCGCAAGGTTTTCTGTAAGTAGCTTGATTAGCCAGCTAGCACATAGGTGTTATACATATATGTATATAAATATATCTGTATTCTTAACATTTGTATTTATTGTTTCCAGCGGTATGTTGTAGCTCATCAGTAGAAGCAGACACCATTCAAAAGCGTTTTCTTCGAGGAGGTGAATCTGTGTTTTCTGCCAACCAACACAGTTACGTTGTAAACGCAGACAGCAAAAAGTCGTCGTAAAACTGCTGCTAACTGAAATTAGCTTAGCTTCACGTGCTATTTAACAGCTGCTCGGTGAAGGTATCGTGACGTTTAGTGTGCATTTCTCTATTGGTTTGGTTAAACTTTCAAATGTAAATTAGTTATTGCAAATGATGCATAATTTGATGTATCCTCTAAATGCACAGCCTATTCTTAC
This sequence comes from Eupleurogrammus muticus, assembly GCA_036785175.1. Taxonomy (NCBI): domain Eukaryota; kingdom Metazoa; phylum Chordata; class Actinopteri; order Scombriformes; family Trichiuridae; genus Eupleurogrammus; species Eupleurogrammus muticus. The sequence goes on from JAYKQN010000006.1 coordinate 7,715,744, forward strand.
GCCCTTGCAAATATTGTATTCATTTGTTTGTAATTTATATTTTATATAGGGAGGAAAGAGGAAAAATTATTTAAAAAATAATTTAAAATAACAAAAAAAAAAGCCCTAAATAACTAGATGCAAGCAATTTATCTTGTGAATATCTTATATGCATAAGTTAAAGCTAATACGAGCTACTTCCATGTTTCTATAAATTTGCGTCAGTGACAAATTATGGTTAGCAAGATCAGAAAGTCAAAAACTTTTATAAAAACAATAATAGGAAGCATTCATAAAGTCTCTCAAAATGTACATGTTATGTTCATGTTAGGTTCTTGTCATTTAGGTAAATTTGTATCACTAGTTTTTACAGGAATCATGATTTTGTGACATTTTTTGTATGTTGTAAGCGAAAAAGAATGATAAATGTAAATATTTAAATTCCACCTACAATCAGTTGATAGAGAGGTAAAACTATGTGGTACCAAGTTTTTAGGGTTGCATCACATAACAATTTTTCCATTGTCCTACTTGGATGCACACTTATACATACATAGGGTTGGTTAGGTTTGTTCTTATTGTATGTCATCAACTGACATTAAGCAAAAATGGTAATTGGTACTAATTAGAACACAGAATAATGACAATAATCCCTCCTGGAAGCTGGAGATATCTCATACAGTATGGAAATCAGTTATTATTAGTCGGTTCCTATATTCTGGCACCCTGAGTACAATTTCCTGAGTACCAGCAGCTGACAAAGTGTCACCATAAACGTGCAAATAAATATCCAAGGTCGCTGTAATTTGATCTGCTGCCAGGTGTCAGAGATCTTATAACTGTATTTGTTCTCACTGACCTGCCACAAAACATGTCTAAAGTTACTGTTAGTGGCGTAACAAATACTAGATATTTTACTTGAGTAAAAGTAGCAACACATTAGTGAAAAGTTACTTCATTACATTATTACAAGTCTTTCATTCAAAACCCTACATCAGTAAAAGTACAGAAGTATTAGCAGCAAAATGTACCTGGAGTATGAAAAGTAATTGTATTTGTGCAAAATTGCTGTTTAGTTATGCATTTATTAATATATAGTGTATATATACACATGTTCATATGAACAGCATTTAAATGTTACCAAGCTAATTCTAATGTTGACTTGCATTGTTGGGTACTTAAATGAATGGAACCAATGTATATTTTATAAACCCATGATGTATTATGCATATTAAATACTGACCAGAAAAATAGATTGTTTGTTAAGCTGTCAGATACATGCAAAAAGTAGAATATTTCCCTCTGAAATGTGATGGAGTGGAAGTATTAAGTAGAGTTAACTACAAGTACCTTTAAGCTGTACTTAAGTACAGGACCAAAGTAAATGTACTTTGTTTCTTTCCACCACTGGTTACTGAATCTGTATCATTAGCCTACAGTGTTTTTATGTACTGTGGTGGTGGTGGTGAAGATTATTTGATTTTTTTTCTCTAGTACAACTCAGACATGAACTGGGACAACCAGCTGAGCTCTATCCTCTCCGTAGCAGATGGCAGTGTGGCTAAAATGAGGGTGAGTGGATTCTTTCTCTTTCTTTATAAGTCCTTTTGATGAAATGTTTGCTAGTAAAAATGTAGGTTCCAACATTAAGGCTTCAGATTTAGAGTATTTAAGTATACAGCCGTACTGTGGTGATCAGTTAAAAACTGTTATGCAAATCATCTGTAGATGGCAGTAATGCTCCACAAAACTTTAAATAGGGTATTTAGGTTCAGATTAAATGAGCATATTGATACTGATGGAGAGTTTGATAATACCCTTTGAATTTATTTGAAAGTCTTTTATGTGCCCACAGGAAAGGTTGGCCTCACCAGGGAATTTCTCTAAAGGAGGAAAAGGTGGATAATTCATTTTACATTACTGCGTATAAGTAAAAAAAAAAAAAGAAAAGAAAATGACCTTTCTTATGTGTGACACTGGTTTTACTTCATTTGATTTTATTTTAGACTTTTGTAAACTCTTTTACTCCTTCCTCACATGCCTGTCCCTCTACAGATTTGTATCCAGTGAGGGAGAGGGTTCATGATTCAGATTTAGACCCTCCTGCTCTTCCTCCTCGAGTCCCTCTTCTCCGGCAGACATCCCCATCTCTCAGTTCTGGTGTGCAGTGGGCAGACCTTTCTGCTATTCAGTCTCAGCTCCAGATACAGAGCCAGGTGTGTGGTTGTTTGTTTAACAGTGAGATAATACAGTCAGTGTGTTTTATCTGATACATCATTTATTAATTGTTACTTCCCCCTAATGCTTTTTTTCAAGGCGATTGAGTCTCTCACCCAGAAACTACATGACACAGAAAGGGAGAGACAATCTCAACAATGTCACATCCAGACGCTGCAAGGTAACTCTCCATCAAAACTACTTAACCCAGTTCATACTGGGTCACATTATCATCACACAAATACGGCAAAACCTGACTCCTGTTATTGTCACTTGGAAGAAAAGAATTTGTATCACATTCAACACTGTTTTATGTAGTCACACCCAAAGTCAACAGGTCACATTAAATATAAACAATGCTCAGAGACCGTCAAGTAACCTTTTCACATAAATAACTCATTACCATGTTTCCTGACGTCACCTTATACTAATGCTGGGAGGTTGTCTAAAATGTAGATATAACTAAAAAAAGAAACATTTCTATTCTGCCCCTTGGCTCGTTATATGTTTGCTTTCTCTATGTCTGATATTGCGAGACTACAGGTGAGGCCTGTAGGCTGTGAAGGACTGAACAAATATTTTTTCTGAATGCAACTTTTCCAACTACCATGCTAAGTTAAATCAGTAATTATGTAAGGAATCTAAAATTTCACAGGCCTTAAGGTCTCATGTGATAGTCTGCTTGTACGCCAATAAGTAGTTTCGCTTTTATTTGTGATACTTTCTTTCATATTCTGCCTAAATAAGCACAGCTTGTGACTTTGTTCTGATTATCGTTGGGCGTAACAGGCGACAAAGAGGGTGAAATTTTAACCTGCACTTTGCCTGTCGGAGATGTGGAACATCGAACACAGCCCTGTGATGACAGCTTCCCCTGCTTTCTTCACAGCCATCATCATAGTAAACTACAAATTTCAGTCTTTCTATATGCCCTTTGTATTTATTTAAGGACTCTTCACCCAATCCACCTCACACATGGGTGTGTTGTTTAGAGTCGCAAGTCCATAACTATTTGAACCAATGAATTATTGAAAATTATAAAATCTTGACACTTCATTTAAATTTGAACCTGCGCCACTTTTCCAGCCTTTACAGTAATGGTTTCGCAGCCCAGGAACATCGCAGAGCAATTTCATGCATTGTTAATCTGCTGCAGCACGGCAGGACTTCAGGGCTCCGCAACTGCATGACACAGCGAGTCAGAAAAGTATTTTCACATGGCATGCTCTACAAAGAGAAGAGTAGACGGTGAAAACATGTTTGGACTTGTGCCACAATAAATATTCAGACAAAAGGTTCCCAAAATATTTAATCAAATACAGAGGTTTGTTCAGGTGAGAGCCTCCACCTGCATCATCACATGCTGCGGCAGCTGGTGTTTTTGTCTCTTTATAGCTATAATACAGTGAAGATTAACATTACTTGTTTCCATAACATTACTTGTTTCCATAATATTCCACAATATTAACTTTTTTCTCTAAACATTATAACTTCTCAAAGTATTCAGACTTTATTATATATGGTTAATAGAATGTTGAATCTAGAAAGTTTTTGTCATGTTGTTCACAGCTACTAATACAATAAGCAGCAGTAGCAGGGGCCGAGCACTTGTGGTTGACATGTTATAGGACACGTTTATTTCACCAGTTATTTATTTAATTGATGACTGTTTTATTATAGAATTCTCCTCCCCTTTTGGTTGTCTTAACAAAAAAATAACCAATTGGTCTTTATTTCCTGTGCATCCTCTTATGTTTAAGTTTTTCACTTCACTATTATATGCAATACTTAGATCGGCTATGTTGGTTAAAATGCTTTTTGATTCAAGTGAATTGGGAAGTGTATCTAACCATGTGACTGTTAGTGTACATATACATCATTTATTGATTAGCTTAATAACAATAAACAATCAAATCTATCATCAAGAGGTCTGGTAGAGTATTTCAGCCTCTACACGGCATATGTACACTATGGTGGTCATACGTTTCTGTTTAAACAGTGCTCTGGGGCTTTGGTTTAGGGCTCAAAACAGGAAATATGCCTCTATTTTTAGTCTTCATTAAATAAACTCTGTTGCATTTCCACTATGATAATTTTATAGTTTCAGCTTTTCTCTGGGGAAAAGTTAGACAATGGAGCCAGCAACAGAATCCCCACTGCAACAGGAAGATTTACAGGAAATGTTTCGCCAACCATTAGTTTTGTGAACCATCTGCACTACAAGCAAGTATCTGTAGGTGCTGCCAAGTTTCTTGACCATGGCCTATTTTATTTTATATAATTATTCGAAATGTCATACTTTATTCCATCCAGGAGATACTGTGGATTGGATTGTGCTTCATTTGTATGTGTATGCCAAATGAGCAATTGAAGAAAGTGGTGTACATTTTTGTATTGACCTAAGAAAACATCACTGTCCTGAGTTGAGATCTCACATGGGCTTTAACTCCCTGCCTACCTTGCTCATTACTCACCCCTCTGTCTAAAAAAGCAAAATATACTCATTTATAATTCATTTAGGAGATTAATGAATTATTCACACGGCTTGTAAAGAAGAGAAAAACCCATCTTCATAGTAGCCCCTCTCCCTTTTTCCAGAGGAGGTTCACAGGTTGCGTGAAGAACTGAGGGAGAGGGAAAGAGAGAGGGATGAATCAAGGAGAGGACAAAGTCCAGGAGTGGAGAGAAGGATGGAGCAGTGGAGGAGAGATGTCGGACGAGAGCTGAGCAGCCTCCGGGGACATATTACCAGAGCCACGTCGCTAAGCAACCTGGAGGAGAGGTGCATTAGGGGTGGAGCCGGGGGGTGTAACTGCAGACTAAATTGATGATAGGCTCATGATTGACATGAAAATGTTTATACACCTCAGGTGTAACTCAAAAAGTGTTTGTGGTGTGTGGTTGACATGGTGTGAAAGAAAAGGGGAGAAAAAAAAAACACAATTCTGTCTCCACTTTTCTTTCTTCTCATAGTTTCAGCTCAAAGCTTCGCCGAGAGGAGTTGGAACACCTGCGGAGAGAAGTGGACCAACTGAAAGCACGGCTAAGTAAGTCTCACACACACACAAACACACAAAACATAACATTTCCTCACAGTGACGGGACTGCACATGTTGTAATCCCAGTGTTGGCCTGTGAGCCACGACAAGCACAGTCTTGCTCACAACATCTGCTCCCTCTTCACGCCATAACAGGGAGACAGGAGGAGGATGGCTTCCTCCTGCAGGCAGAGGCCAGAGAGACCAGGAGACAGTACGAATGCAGCTGCAAGGTGAACAAGTTGTTTCACACAGGTCGCGATTATGTTCCTTCTGATCTTCAACCTTTACCTCTGTGTGCTTTGCTCAGACGCTGGAGGAGCTGACAGAAAGCTACAGAACTCACACCACTGATCTGGCTAAGACCGTCTCTCAGTATTCTCAAACGCAGCAAGAGGTTCGCCAAATCAGGTACATGCATGAGTGTGTGTGTGTGTGTGTGTGTGTGTGTGTTTGTGCAAGCCTCAAGTTTGTTTCTCTAGCTATTCTGTATGTTGCAATTAATTTTAACAGAGCGACTGTGTTGGAACTGAAGGACGAGGTCAGGAGTCTAATTCTACGGGAAGGTGAACCAACACCGTTGCTGTCAGCACACACATCAGGCACGTCACTATCCTCTTGTTCTTACACATATGCACATGCACAATTCGATTAAACAATTTAATGACTTTGTGCTGTTGTTTTTCCCCATTTGATCCAGGTGCTTCACCGCTCCCACTGCCTCGCAGCAATAGAAAAGGGGTCAGAGTTGAAGAGGCAGAGCAGGACTCTGACTCTGAAGACTTTAGTCCAACCCCAAGCCTGGCCGAGGTCAGCTCAGATGATCTGTCATGGCTGGACGAAAAAGACCCATGTGAGGACGAATGTTTAATTTGTGAAAAATGAGTCCAATCATGGTCAGCTGCGGCACCTACTGGCACAGCGTGTAGTATAAAATGCTGAGTCATAAATGTCACTTCTTTCCATAATATCACTTTCACAAGCCTTCTGTACGGCTCGATGTATTCTACCACCAACACGACAATTGGATCACACGGGAATGTTACGCAGGGCACCAGACGAGAAAACACCGATGACGGGTATAGCAAGATGGGGCGTGCATTTCCCCTTCTTCCCTCCCCCACACATCTGGCTCAGACTTTGCTCTGATTCATCCCATTAGATCTTACTCAGGGAGTATTCCTCCGTGTATGCCATTTTAGGATATACTTTAACAGAATCGTTTGACATTTCGGAAAATACTTATTCACATTCTTGCCAGGAAATAGATAACAATCAATATCACTCTTATGTGTCCTGGAGTCACACAACTCCAGGTAGTGTAATTTTAACACTTTAGAGGTGCTGATATGTCCGTTTTCCTAATTTAGCAGTTTCGTCTCCTTGTACTAAACTCAGCTTTTCAGTTGCTGGCTAGAGCTTGTACCACAATGACATGAGTCAGATTGATCTTCAGGCCTACTTAGGGCAAAAAAGAGATTAAACCAGGGGTAGACAACCCTGGCATTTACACCCGGTTCTACTAATCAACCACTAGAGCCCTTGCTAAGGACTGTCATTAGTAGAATCAGGTTTTGAGCTGCTTGGTTGAAACAAAAACATGCACCCGCAGCAGCTCTCTAAAACCTGGGTTGCCCACCCCTGGACTAAACATGCTCCCAAAAATGATTCTATTAAATAGATCACAAGAGGAGGTGAGGGTAAAAATAAATGAAAATGAATAATGTGATCTGGAGATGTACAGCACTGTAGTTATACTGTGTTCCTCTGCCTGCAGATTAAGCTGTAAAGCTCTCATTTCCTCCTAAACAGTCTCTGCAAAGCTGATTGTTTCTTGGGAAATTTGGTACCTTGTTTGTGTGTGTGTGTGTGTGTGTGTGTGTGTGTGCACGCGCGCATGTGTGTGTGTGCGCACGCGCGCATGTGTGTCTGTGCAAGCTCCTGCACTGCTCACCCCTGAGACTTACTGTAACAGAAGGTTGATGTTCCCAGAAGAGATTACAATCTCCACTCTAAATGTTTCAGGCCCATGAAGCCAGACTAATTTGACGATTGTTTCCACCCACACACGCACGCACGCACACACACATTCATACCAGTTTACAGTTGTTATCAGAAAACATTTGAATGTTATCCAACCTAATCCTACTTGGTAATACAATGAAAAGGCACTTGATCTTCCACACACACACACACACACACACACACACAAATTAACTGCCTCTCTCGCCTCTTTTTTTGCTAGCTCTTCATCCAAAGCCTCAAGTACGTCTGAGTGTCCAGTCCAGACGGAGTGACTTTGCTGGTCCGGGAGATGATCCGGAGGAGGAGGAGGAAGATGATGATGATGATCTCCTTGATGATGATTTGAACCCAGATTTAGGATCTGACCTAAGTCTTAATGACCTCTGATCTTTTCAGAAGGTGGAGTTCTATCATTTAACTTAGGAAGGAGTCCACAACATTTCTTCAGCTCCTACATTACACTACCTGAGATGTATTATTACTACTTGTGATCATTGCACTTTCGAGTTACAGCTCTGTTATATAAATTTAAATGAAAAATTAACATACAGTATATTTTAAAAACAGTCAGAAGAACAGAAACAGCCACATGTGATCTCAAGGAACAGGGAAAGGAAACAAAAGATGGCATTAGCATCGTGTTATTTTTTAGTACTGTTGTTTGCCAAACCTTCTTGAATAAGATGTGATACAGAAAATGATTGAAAGAGGTTGGGGAAATTCTCTCAGTATGGATACTTTCTTAAACAGTTATTTGTGAGAATACCAGAAGTGTTAGGACAACACTGTGCAATCAGTCCCTATGCGGTTTCTAACTTTTCTCTGACTTTAATGAATTATCTAGTCAGAGTTAAACTCTGGTCTTGAGTGACACGACTAAACCAATAATACCCTACTTTGCTGAAACAAACCACTAAAGAGATTACAAACTAGTCTTTCTATATGAAACACTATTGATCGAACATGGTTTTCCCCTCAGTCACAGTAGTGTTCTGTGCTAGAGGTTGAGGACTCCGAAATACAATACAAACTGTTGGAAATTGTGATAGCGGCAAGTTCTCTTAAATAAACTGCTGTAAATGTACCCACATGTAGAGACTGATAGGATCCTGGGAACAAGCCATGGGGCAACGTTTAAAGAACTCAAGCTTTTTAAGAGCTTGTCATTGAGGGAAAAACTCTTTTCATGATGGTTTTGTATCAGTGAATGTGCATTTCTGCCACACAGGCTCTCACAGTAAGCTTGACTGGGCATGAACCTTTAGCTGTGAAATACTGAAAGTCCGTTTCTGGGTATAATACTTTAATTTTTGCCACACCCTCTTTGTTGCGCACCACTGAGAATAAATTAAAGGTCCAACCAGAGTTACGGGCAGAGGCACTGTGATTGGCTCAATAAAAACCACATGGGTTAGTTTTAGGCACAAGATTAAAATAGTTATGTTTAGCTTTGCTATGATTAAAAATTGTTGTGGTTTGGTGAAGGTTGAAGTTTGGGCAAAAATCTGGCCGTACCTTCAAGCTTTAGCCATAACTGTAGTGGGATCCATAAGAAGACAACACTGATCATGGTGCAACACAGAGCCTATAGAACGATTATGTTGCTTTGAATTGGTATTCTCCACTTAATTTGTTATAAAACAAATAAATAGAATTTAAGTATGAAATCGCACTTTTAGCACTTTTTACTCATTCAATGTAATATATCAGGTGTTTTTTATCTTTAGTTTTGATGATAATGATTCTGTATGAAATGCTACACTGTTTGGTGGAGCAGAGCCATGGATATTTAATGGGTTTTTCTTCCTGATGTAATGCTCGCTTCAATCCAGTAGGAATCTGATGAGGAATGGGGCTCTGATTCCCGGCAATGCAGCTCAAGTGAGAGCAAAGAGGAATCCATTAACACTGTCGAAGACACCTACGCACACACTCCAGCTCCCCTGCGAGCTCTATACACACAGCACAGTTAAGACAATCAGGCGTCCCTTTATGCTCTCATGTCTGACATGAGTCACACTATGCTCAGCTTGGTGTCAAGCTGTTAAATATTTCAGCATCCAGACACCCCCCATAGAGGACCCCAGACTGCAGTCCATGGTAGGTTAGGTGTGCAGTGGGGTGTAGATGTGGAGGTTTGTGTGGTGAAAGTGACCACAGACACTATTCAGCATAGCTAACAAAGGGATTGTCTCAATAGTAAATGATCTGCAATAAAAGTCTATAGAAAACATTAAATGGCATATTAGAACAGTATTTTCACAACCCTCTAACATTGTATGTGGTTGAAGATTCAATTAATAAAGAAAGCTTAGCTATTTGTTATTGTGGCCAGATGAATGTGACCCTTCTACTGCATTTCTTTTGCCAAGTATTGTACAGTGGTGCTGCAATAGAGCAGTGCACTGATTCATTTGAAGGCCTGCAAAGCAAATGTTCAGTGTTTTGTCTCAATAATAAAAGTTTGTGTAAAAGTTAAAAGAGGATCTTGGTTTCTGTGGTTCCTTTTATAGATCATCAATGTGTTACTGCGCTTTTTTAGGGCTGAGGCTAAGTTTACTGAAAACTCTTTAAGAGCAGAAGATTTAAATAGGAATCAGGAAATGCAAATGAGATCATTTTTCAAAATATCTTTAATCATAAAACACACAGCAGTTCTCAACCCACAGTTGGCACAAAGCCTCAATATGCATCAGGATACTTTTGACACTTAAAGAAAGAGACAAATTCAAAATGTGACAGATCACTTTAACCCTAACATCAGTGAAGTCAGGTGTATATTTTAGAAAAGAACTGGATGTACAGAGGGTGACATGGAATAACAAGGGGTCGATGAGTGTGAACTTTGTTATATGGCTTTTGCAGTCACTAAATCTGAACCCAAATCAGTGTGGTCCCCATCATCAAAACAACAATAATAAGCTGAAAGAATAGTATCTCTTAAAACCCTACAGGCTTCTGAAGGCTCATGGTGGACCAACACTGCACTAACACTGTTGGCATTCCTGCGATTTGTCACTTATCTGTAGTTGTTCATGGCACAAGCTTCATTTATCTATCTAACATTGTGTTTGTGCTGTTCAAGCTATTTATGGGTTCTTCTGTTGTCCTGCATGTGTCTCACTTCTGCTCACATTTTCTGCACATTTGCAAAGCAAATATACAGCAAGGCTGACACGCCGTATATTCATAGGAATATTTGTGAAGTTGCCTACCAAGAATAAGGTGCTGTCAGGTCAGTCAATGCACAATTTCCAATGTGTGTGTCTGGCGCACGATAAAGCAGTAGCTAAGATTTTCATAATGTTGTCTTTGTATGGTGCAGTCATCAGTAGTATTTACAATGCACACTACAATGCCACCATTGTGTGGAAAGGCCAATGGCCAATTTCAGTCTGCAACTGTCATGGTATGAATGAGTGAGTGCCTCATGATAAACATGCTCAAGGCTAGTGTTCAAACACAGGCATGTAGGAGCAGCTACCTTGCACTCAGTGTGCGTTTAAATGGGAGTCACACAGTTGTTCCAGTTGGGAACAACTGGAAAATGTGAAAGTTAGTCGGTGGGAATAAAAATGTGTAAGGCACTCTCTCTTGGACTGAAGACTCCAGGAAAGAAACAACAAAAAATATCACACTGAACATTTTTAACTCAGGCCTATGGACATCAGAACCTTCAACGCAGAAAAAAAAAACTCAAAACATACACCTTTAACAGACTCATACACCTGCACATACAGCTACAAACGCACACAAAGCTATGCCTGCACTTATATACATACACAAAACTAGACATGTTTCATACATACATACAAAAGACAACATTCTTCCATTTTTTTCCCTTTTCAAAAAACTAAAGTGCAACCTCATTAATAGAATAATGAGGCCGTTTGTTATATTCTCTCACTTCTCTGGCCTCTCCGCCATTCGACAGGACGTCTTTTCTGCCAGACTTTACGAAGTTAAATGATAAAGAGAAATTAGACCTGTGCCCTCAGGTACGAGTCTGGCAGGACAGACTGAATCTGTGCCCAGATGTGAACCATCCCAGTGACGGAGACAACTTATGATGACATTGCCTCCTCCTTTACATCTATTCTTTGAACTCTAGGGAAATCAAATTTTATTATACAACCCCAAACCCCTAATGAAGGGCTGAATAATATCAAGAGCACAGTAATGAACAGAGGCACCGCCTCAATTTGTGATTACAGACACCAAAATAGGCATTTGGCAAAGGGACCCTGATGTGGGTGCTGTCTTCATTGTCCACTGCTGCTTCCGTCTTTTCCTACATCTCGATCGTCTGCATAAATTAAAGCAACCCAGACATTTGCTTACACCTACCCAGGATTCTCTCTGTTTGGTGCAGATTAGGGAAGAGAGAGACCAGGTCCGACTGTTGCTGTGTGAGCCTGGATGAAAGAGAGTACTTGGGCGCCACGTGTTCCATTGTGCCTCCATCAGTAGCTGTACATGGACAACGGCGTGTCCTCCATCATGTCGTCCTACACGGGAAAAATTGAGCACTGTAAGAGTTTATGTTTGCTGCACATCAGAATTATTCTATATTCACACAGTGTGTGGTTCTAATAAGTAAGTCTACAGTAAGCTGTGTGTATTGACTTCATAAATAGTTGATTAGATCGTTCATTCTTACTTAATAGGTAATATTTATGGCTGCTCTGTAGCTGTTTACCACTAGGTTAAGGGTCAAACATCTCATCCTGATGAATTAAAGAGCTAAACACACAAAGCAAGGATCCTGCTGACCCAAGCGCTGTTATTAGTATTGGTTTTTAACTGATCTATAAATCAGTAATTATTTGTTGGTTAAAACCAATGATGGAAAAAGTAGTCAGATCTTTAACTATTACAAAGGAAAATACTCAAATAAAAAAAGTGTTTCATTCAAAATCTAACTTAAATATACCAAATATATATAATTGGAATATTTTTACTCATTGATATTTACATGTAACCACTATTTTAATGTTTTCATAGTAATCTAATAACTATTAACTTATATTATTGGGTTCTAAAATGAGGGGAAGGTGTAGATTTTATAAACTGATCATGTGTTTATGTATAAAATAATGATCAGAAAAGACACTAAATGTGTCAAAAATGCATTGGAGTAAAAAGTACAATATTTCCCTCTGCTATGTAGCGAAGTGGAAGTATAAAGTTGCAGAAAATGGAAATACTTAAGTAAAGTTGTACTTTAGTACAGTACGTGAGTAAATGTTGAAAAAAATAGCCCTTTTATAATGGCTGCCTTATCAAGTTTGACTGGTTTGGCTTGTAGCAGGAAATCTGCGTTCATGCCAAATTAGTTCTGCTGAGGTTATATAACAGTAAACCTCACTTGTGTATTGAATACTGCACTGTAGGTGTTGCCTGGATGTGATAAGTAATCACCATGGGTAGGTCCTGCAGCCTGCGGAACTCCGGTCTGTTGTCTCTCCGTCGCAGTTTAAGGAAGAGAAGCAGAGTGATGATGACGGCGGTGACGACGAAGGCCGTCACCAGGCTGGCCAGGAGGGGGTCCAGCGTGGGCGACTCCTGGTTCGTCATCGCTGCAAACGAAAACACAGGGAGATGCATTTCTCCTGAAACAAGCTGTAACCCAGGTTGACAAGCCACTATCGTTTACCACGGTTCTGCTCTGACCGATGGTCGAACAAACAACTGAAACACAGTTTCTAAGGTGGTTGTTTAAAGCTGTGACTGAAACTAAATATAGACGCTACAGCAGTTGGAGCATTCATCATGAAAGTCAGGACAGGAATGTCAAACAGAGACAGCGATGTTGAACTTGCTTGTGGTTGGACAAGCCAGTTTCTTCATATAAGGGATCTATTTTGCAATTTTTCCAGTTTAATATTCAAATTTTCACGGTCTATTTAAAACTCCCTGCATGCTTCTATGGTCCAATATCAGTTAAATCAGTAGCAGTCTGCCCTGTCACACACTCACTGTAAAATTCCCGGTTTCCTGTCCTCGCCTGCACAGCGAAACACCCACTCTGTTGTGATTGGCCTAGTGCTGTTAGACATGTCACGTCCCTCAGAGCGCTGATGTCAGTCAGGGAAACACGAGCCAATTACAAGCGCTCTGGGAGGTCCGAGCAGCTACATGGATCCAGAGGCCGCATAAGTTAACTTTCACTCCTGTTGTGACATCACAACAGGAGTGAACTACAGAGAAGGTCAGACTAGAACAGGACGTATGTCTTCTTTCACAGTTTGTGTGTCTGCAGGAACAGACACTTAAATATTTAAAAGTATGTTCATAATAGGACCCCTTTAATATTTTCTTCCCTATTATTACACGTAATTAATCATTATTTTGTATGTGCTCACTTTTGTGCTTTTTTGAGTGCTGTTAAATCACTAGAGGCGTCATAACTCCTGGCCTTTCTATGTTGATGTCTTTGTATATTTCTGCGCAGCAGCAGCTTCTGCGTTTTCGGCGGTGCATTTCTGTATATGGACGTTGCTATGAAGACTGTTTTGTAAACTTAGCCGAGTCTAGTCAAAAGTATCAACAACCACAGAGCAGTGAACGATTCCTCTTCCTCTAGCTAATGGAAAGAGGAGAAGTGCCAAGCGTGCCCTATTAAAACCACACAGAGGGAGAGGATTTTATATATTTATATATGTATATGGTCAACTGAGTAGAGTTCATCGGTTTGTTACTCGACATCCCGGAAAAAGTATCTCCCAACTGGAAATAAAAGATGTATCTGCTGTTCATAGAGAGAATAGATAGAGAAATATATACTGTAGATGAATAATTTAGCAGACAGAGGGAGAGATTCAGAGGAAAATAGAGAAACAGAATGATGCTGGAGGCCTGAGTCCCATGACTGCCTCTGTCCATTCCCCAAACAGAGCAATGATTGTGGAGTGGTTGGTGGTGACAGCACTTGTAGAAGATGCAGACGGGGGATGTGTGGTGTGTGTTTGTGCCTGCGTGCGCGGGAGCATGGACCGTCTTGTGCTCAAAAACAAAGAACAGCGTCGCCTTTGTTGCTCGGCTGATTCACTTCGGCTCTGTTAATATCCAGGCCGGCGAATGATCCGCCACAAATTTATACACCGACGCAGAAGATGCCGCGCACTTACTGCTGTCGCCCCCAAAATTCAGCTGGGACGGGTTGTTGGGGGGTTTGGCCTGGGTGGAGCTGCTGCTCGCAGGGGCCACGGTGGTCTTGGGGTGGTCTTCGCTGGCCTCATGGTCCCCATCGGTCTGTGGAGTGTTTGACGGCGGCGTGGGCGGCGTCGGCTGAGAGTTGTGCGTCTCTTGGGGGGGTCTGCCACTCGATGTTGTAGCAGAGTGGGTGCCACTTGTCGTGTTTGTAGGTGCAGCATTTGTTCTGGGCAGCAGCTTCGTTGGGGAGGAGGTCGGCGAGTCCGTTTTGGAGTCCGTCGGCGCTGCTGCAGAATGGGCCGACGTGTTGGAGGGTGGAGCGGCGCCGGTGGAGGGTGTGTGATCTGTGTGTGGGCTGGGGGCAGTGGAGGTAGAGGGAACCTGAGTGGTGGGAGCGTGGCTCTCAGTAGGATGAGGCTGTGTTCCTACGTCATCTGTCACATTCTTATAGTTTTCCGGGATAGGATCCACAGTAATGGAATCTATGGACAATAAAAGACAATGTTGCTTCAAAATATTGTAATTCTGGTGATAATGTAACTACACAGTGTGTGTAGCATGTGTTAAAGAAATGCATTAAAGGGCCAATTCACCTACATTAAAATTCGAGATATTTAATTATACATGTCAAGTGGTATTGATCTATGCAGAGACTTTATGGTTTTATTTGTACAAAAAAAATCTTTCTTAGATTTGCACCCCATGCAGGAAAATTTAATTCACTGGAAACCTTTTCTTTGAAAGAAATAGTCCCTACAACACTGTTGACTCAGTGTTCTGTGAGTTATCAGTAACATAGACATTTCTTTTTTCCCTGGAAACAGATGTCGCTCTTCATTTCAGCTTTTCTAATGGCATGTCTCTGGGGAAAGGATGTTGGTCTTTCTGTTAGTCAGTTCACCATTTTGGTAAAACCTTTATTCAGATATTTATGGTTCCTGTGGGATGAAAATATATAGAGACTCTGTTTTATCTAACAACGGTGGCACTAGGAAAAAAAGAAACAGATTCACTTATCCTGTGAAGTATTCCAGTATCTACTCCATGCATTTACCATTTAATTTGGTTAAATGAGGGAGATATTAATGTCTCTGGATTAATTGTACAGGACAACTTTTCTTCAATACCATCATCAGTTGTGACCTAGTACAGCCTCACAGGGCATCACAGACAATCCATTGATGTTTGGGGTGTTGGAGAAATGCAGAAAACTAAGAAATAATTTTACATAAGACAATGACCCCTTCAGTTGTGTTTGTGCAAACAGTCGTCTAATAAAAAAATGTGTGCTGGCCTGTGAATAAGTTCATGAGTGTAATGTGTGAACCAGCATCAGTGTGTGTATGGGTGAGAGTGACTGGGGGGGTTATTTCACTTCTACTGTTCTCACCACCTTGTAAAAAGTCACACAGCATTTAATCACTTCTCTCCTCCTCTCTCCTAACTTTTCTCATGTATATTTCACCGTCGCTCCCCCGACAGATTGCACCTTGTTTCATCACCTCAGTTATACTCTCTTTATTTGGCAATTTGGCATATTCTGCTTTATGTTGCACCATCTCTGGTGGTTTTTTTTTTAGATTAGACTGAGGTTTCCTGTTTTGTGTTTTTGAACGACTTTTAACACTTGAAGCAGCGACTCTACTCGCTGTGCACTGCACTTCTGACTGGAGCATTTCTGGGAACAGAGATAAAGACTTTGCTAAATTTAGCTTCTAAACGCTGAACCACCTGCTGCTGAGTTTCCTACTAAAATTCTTCTGAAGTGTGACAAGGTTCCAACCGGGAAACCTCACACAGAAATAATAGGCCAAACATCACAAAAGTGTTTTCTTTTCACGTTGACTAGAATTCTACATCCTGCCACGTTTGTTCCCTTAATTGCAGAGGAGGAGGAATAAATACCATTATACTTCTTTGGCTGAGGTGTCACAGGGGGGCTTTCTCCCTCTGTAGCCACGCTGCCGTTAGATCTTGGGTTGGCGTCGGAGCCATTCAGCGCAGATGCATCAGCAGCGTGACTGGTCTGGTTGAGGCTGGAATCAGGCAGAGGGACAGGAGCTGAAGTACTGGGAGCGACCTTAGTGCTGTTTGGACTCCTCGTGGTGGCCGGGGCAGCGGTATGGTCATCATCTGAGGACGAGGAGATGACAAAACCAAATGTGGAATATTATAGTCAATTTCAAATGATGGTGATGTATTCAGAGTCATAGTATATTATATCATAGTGACAATTTGCAGCACCCATCACTAGAGACTTGCTTAAGTTTAACACTCTGATAGTTGTTAAGAAGCTAAACGTGTCATATTTTAAATTTCCTAAAAAATAAAATTAAAGCCATTTTACCCTACAATCCCTGGAGTCCTATAGGAGGTACAATCTCATATTTCAAAATAATAAAAGCAAAAGTTGGAGGAGAAAAAGTCATTAGAAAACCTAATTTATGTGGCTAAAATGTTCTCTTGTTTCCCATCTGGTGAGCACCTCATTAACCCTCAGTTTTATCGCACTAGGTTGGGAACAATTTAATGGATACTGAGAATTACAGTGATACTCAGCATCTTACTGTATAAGATGAGTACAACATAAAATGAAAAATGATCAACTGACTTAGACTGTGCATAGCATCTACCACAACCCACATGAAGTGTACTGTAAATAATTCCTGGTCTTTGATGTAATATCATTTTAATGAAGACCTTCAATCTCTCTCGTCTTTTTCTCCCTTCGCCCGGGGTCTGGATCTCTTTAGCGCCACTGTACAAGTCGTCATTTCTGCTTCTACCTACTTCCCTTTGATGAAGACCAGAGCACTAATGTAACATCATTACCGTTCAGTAACACACAGCAATGATGCCTCTCATTACCCCCGTAATCACTCACACAGTTCATCAGTGCACACGGTGAGAGAAAGGGACATTTTCCTGTTTGAACTCCCAATGATACTAAAACAGACACATAAATACACAGAAGTGCTTGGCTGTATAAAACTGGCCTTGTTCCCTCGCTTGAGCTCTATTAGGAGCTGCTTAGGTCAAATGCTTGAGTCAGTTTTTGTATATATATGTGTATGTGTGTGTGTGTGTGCGTGCAGAGTGGATTTATACAGAGAGCCACTGTTTCCAGTATTGCACACACTCCTCTCACCAGATATTACAGGGTCCTACACACAATTTTTCAGGCCAGCGCAGCATGTACCTGGGGAAATAGCTCCTGCTCCCTTCTTGACCCTGAGGAAGAGCCAGCCAACCGTTTTTGTGCGAGCAGATGTCTGCCTCCACACACGCTGCTGGAAAGTGCATATCAATAATACCTTTTGTGTGAGTCCCGTCTAACAGTGGCTGCAAACGCCACACACACACACACAACTGTAGATTTTCTCAGTGTGGGATCATGTTAGTTTTTCTGGAGTGAGCACAGATTTGAACAGATTGTATCATCATCAACAGCCAGGGGAGGAAGGCAGCTTAATCTAAGCATGTTGTCAGTTGTCCTTTCATTTGTGATTATTCCAGGTGTTCACTGCTAACTCGAACATGACCTCAAACAAACACGTCACGTCTCTAGCCTGTCATCCTCTTTTCCAGTTCTATATATCATTACACTGCAGTAGAGCTGCAACAACTTAACACGCCAGTCAATCAATCAGTTGATGAACAGAAGAATTCATCAGCAATTGGTTAAGGCAATTGTAATCTAATAGGCCAAAAGATTTGCCTTCAGCTTCTCAAATGAGACAATTTAACACTTTTCTTTATCATTTATTATAGCGATTAGATATGAAATATAAGTTACTGGTTGGTCAAAATAAGATATATAACGAAATCACTTTTTACACATGTTCTTGTATCGCATAGAAAAAAATTAGTCAACAGAATCTTTTATTTTTGTGTTGTTATAGTTGTGTGTGCATTACAAACTACTGTTTGTATAAAGGAGCAAAAGGTTGTTGTTTGACTAGAAAGGAGGCCAGATGAGCCACTCCTCATTTTTAGATCGCAGTAAAAACAGATATATTTGATATTTTTAAGTTCTCATTACTGACAAAATGCTCAGGGCGATTTATTCTTCTGGACAAAAACAGAAGACTTTGAATAGATATGAAGCTATTTAATTAACTGCCATCTCTTCCTCCTTCCTGGAGCCATGAGTCATGGACAACAGAAAAAAAAGACAATCACTTTATATTTGAATATGAGAATCACATCAGAGGTTAAAATTTTGCCCCTGGACTGCACGTTAAATGCACATACAGCAAACTGAGGCAACGTACTGTGTAAAATCTGCTCACAATACAAAGTGATTGTGTTACCATGGCGCTGATTTAAAACCTCACCATAAAAGTCTACATACTGTACTACAGAGGGAAGCCAATTAGTATGAAACCGGTGAAATGACAGTGTGCTGCTGCTGCTGCTGCACATCGTCAGAGGTGTCATTTATCACAATGTACTTCCCGGCTCATTTACAGCCAATAAATGTCCCCCAGTGGAGACGTGCCGGTCTCTATTCATTTGAATTTCTGCTTGAGGAGCTGATGGGAAAGTTCGGCCCAATAAAATCTTTCCAAATGTCAATAGTCTCATTTTCCTTTTGTGCAAGAGACACTTACAGGGAAAGAGACACAAAGTAGGAGTGTGAGGAAAAGAGAAAGGGATTAGAACAGGTAGCAGGGAAACGGAAGGTAGTTTAGTGTGAAATAGGATGTGTGAGTACAATGCATGGAGGGGAAGAAGAGGGGGAGGGAGGAAGCGGTGTGAAAGAAAGAGAGCAATCAATAGGCGTGAGCTTAGGAGGGAGTGTGGAAGGGAAAGCTGTGATTTAAAATAAAATAAAACACTCTATATAATGGAGGGTTGGTTTGGCTGAAGTTGAGAGTGAGTGAATGCTGATCTGAAGGAAGGTTGCAGGAAAACACACAGGAAGAACTTCACCATTCACGCTCTACTGTCTTTTTATGGCGTAATCTCTCTATAGCTCTGTCACCACAGGTGCCTACAGCATCTGTACTTTTATTATGGGGATATAAATCTGTTCACACAGCCACATTGTGGGGACCTGCCCCCCCTATTGTGAACAAAAAGCAAGTCCCCTAATGCCATTCTTTATATTTCAGTGTGAAGAGTTAGTTTCAGGTAAAGAAAGTTAACGTTTAGGGAAATTATTGTAAGTCAATGTGTAGTCTGAAGTGATGGAAACATGATTCTGCGTGAGTGGAGGACTAGCAAACCACCTTGAAAATGTGACCACAAATTAGAGGTGTGCGCCCAGGCTACCGGCAATTAGGCAATCAGAAACCCAGAAGATGGAGGAAACTGAATCAGAACGCAACCTACCGTGATTGGCGGATCCGGCATTAATGAGCAGCAGCAGCAGCGCACAAAGACGCATCCAGAGTTTGTTCTCCATCATCACGGTCTCTTCGTAACACTGCCAGAAACACAAATGTCGACTGTTCCCCTGTTCGCAGGACTCCTCTGTTCCTCTCGCTGTTCTCTGGACTCAGAGTGTAATGGAGTACTTTGAAAAATCCTGGGCACCCACTGTAATGTTCCGTCTCTGCCAGTGTGTGCGTGGCTGGAGCTGGAGGAGGAGTGTGCGAGTCCTGGGTGCGCTCTCTCTCTCCCTCTCTCTCTCTCTCTCTCCAGAAACAGTGCCACGTGTTCCCTGTTCAAAATAGTCTGCTCTGCTGCGAGGCTCTGTGCCATGATGACATGACGCGTATTCAGGCACGACGCGCGCGCGCGCACACACACACACACACACACACACACACAGGCATCTATCAAAACTACACAACTACACAAGAATCCCAACTCGTGTTCTTTTTATTTTGTCCTGTTGTACTAAATATTCTAGATTTTATAGTAGTATATGTAGTATATATATAGTATAACATGTCTATATATAGGCCTATATTTATGAATTATATACGTTAATATAAATGTATGGCGTGAGCTAATGATTTATTTCTGTAAGTCATCATGTTTTGTGTGTGTGTGTTTTGCAATGGATAGGATTATTGGTCAATTAATAAAACCATATCTAAATCCGTGACAACATGGGGACTGCCATGCTTTTCTTTTTTTTCTTCTCTTATTTTTTTTTACATGTAAAAACATTTAAAACATTTGATATTTCCTGATCCTCATCTCACTGTGTAACCTCGGCACTTTCTGCGCTTTCTACAGTGACCCACAGAGAGGCGCTGTTGCTGCTCAGTATTCCAGTACAGTATTCCAATAGACAGCATACCTAAAGTAGTTTAATAAACCTTTTTAATTTTTTGACATCACATTATATTTAAATTAATATAATATCATTAATAGTAACATCAATATTAATTAGATTAGATAGATTACAAGACATGACAATTACCTTCCGCACAATCAAGAGTGTTCACAGCACACAAGTGAAAAAATTCAATTAAGCAAAAAAAAAAAAAAAACAGAATAAAAGATATATTTTTTATCCTCACGTGACGATTTTTTGGACTACCGCTAAAAGATGGATTTTTATCACATTCTGTTTTGTGAATCACGTTCTTTCTTTTGGCGCTAAACGTCGCACGTGTCCATATTGTCAAACCGGTCAGAACCGGTCAGAACCGGTGATATCAGGCCTCAGCGGCGAGAGCGCGATTAACCAAGAATAGTAATAAATAATAGTAATAATAACAACAGGAAAAGGCTCCTGGATAAACATGAGTAAAGCAGCAGGTTAGATAAATCTGAACTAAACTAAATCTTACGCTGTTTTTTCGCTGAATTTAAACGTTCTTAATATTACGTTAACCGCTAAATGTTATCTGAAGCTAAACAACTCTTAAGCTAACGTTTCAGGTGGTCTGTTAGCCCTGTTTTGGATTTAATTTTATATATGTATATAGTTTTATTTTTCTCTCTCTGTTTTACTCAGTTTGAGCTATAAAACTTACATTTATTAAAATATATCTAATTAAACGTAATTCAATCCACCTAGCTTGTAGCTGACCAGCTGGGCTATTATATAGTGACACGTTACGTTACCTTTAGATAGCTAAAGTTAGCACTTTCTTGAAGGTGCATTTCCATTATCGTGAGTTTACTTTTTTAAATTATTTACCTTAACAGGATCAGTCATGGATGACCTGGTTAATAGGAAACCACTGAAAAAAGGTAAAGTAAAACACATGATGTTTTCTTTGACATAGATCCCTAAGTAAATCTAGGTGAATTTGCATTTGCAAAATGAGTTTTGGAAAACAGATTTACAGAGAAACATAATTAGTTGTACTGTGTAACGTAGGTAGAAGTAGTCCAAAAATTACTCAACAAGAAAAAGTATTATAAATAAAAAATTAACCGCGACACTGACATTGTGTGATATATTTGTAATTTCTCGCTGTCAGGTGAAGAGATGCCGAAAGATCAGGTGATAGAGAAACTAATGGACAAACTAACGAGGCTACAACAAGGTGACTACCATGTTTTAGTCATATACAACATGTCTTTAATTCCACCTTCAAATGACTGGTGTGAAAAAGGTCTATATCAGATTTGTACATTTTTTTATCATTGACGTAAGAGTTTTAAAAGTACTTTTAAAAGTTAAAAGTACATACATAGCTGTAGCTTTTTGAGTAAACATGGTATTGTTTGGCCATATGTAAAGGTTTGATTGGACTTTCCATTTAATCGAAAGCCAATTTAATTAAGGAGACAGTAAAACCTTTTTTGCTTTTTTCTGTCTTTGTTTTGAATTGTGCCTGTGTATCATAACCTAACCCTATCATGGGTGCCGGTGCGTAGTCTTTGCATAAATTGGTAGTTAATACATTATTTACTTCTTGTTATAGAAGATTAGCCATCAGATATTACTATTTTATCGCTCACTGGCCAGTCCGTGCAAAGCAAAAAGAAATTTCAGATTAGGAAGTGGAACAAATCTTGACAGTGCATTTCTCCTTTATTAAACTGTGTTTCTTCTTCAGTTTTTAAGTAGAGATTTTCTCTTTAACATGGCAAAGTGTTCACACAGTGTGAGAAAGCTTCAACAGGGAGATCTGTGTTTGATAGTGGATAAATGTGCAACCACTGAGAAAATGGGTCAAGCCAAAGACATGCTTATTACCATGCACCAGGTTTTTAGGTTTAAGAACAACACACTTACAGCAACATGTAGGTCACAGTTACAGATAAATATACAAATTAACATATAATCAGCTAAAGCTGAAGGCAAAGTTCAACCCATAAGTGAAGCAGCTATATGTACTGATCACACCAGCTCTCTCGACACATACCTGTACAAGGTATCTTAATTCTTACCTGTTACTCCTTCAAAAGAGCGTCAAAAAGCGATGAGTGGAGTTATGACACATACCTGTCTGTCATGTAGAAAACATTAACACTCTACATGACTCGTTCTGATTTATGTGTTCAATAACAAATAATTATATTAGAGACATTACATACTTACAGCCATTCAGAAAGAATATAAACTAAAAAATTGTTATACTTGAGTGGTAATTACATTTTTTATGTTTTGCCATTATACTTTGTTTTATTAAGGTAAAAAGGCCCTCGAAGAAGAAATCAAGGAGCTTCAATCAGTCTTTGACTCCTTGCAAAAGGAGCTGGCGACTTGTAAGGCTGAAATTCATTCTTAATAATTTTCTCTAATTGAGAAACAATACAATTAACCTTAATTAATTGTGGAAAAAATTGAATAAAATTAACCCGCACTAACCCACATAAAAGTTTGTAGTAATTGTATAAAACTGTATAAATTGCTTTTTGGCTGGTGACCCTGCTTTAATGTCACAAAAGACAATTTTGGGATGAAATGTATTTGTTTTTGTTAATGTAGTAGTTTGTTTTACTGTATTGAGGAAAATAAATATCTATACACTTTGTATTTATTTAGTATCAGGCAATGACATTTTAATTACATTCGACTCCAAAATTTAGAACCACTGGTATATACACGACTACCCTTTATAGAGAGCCTTTCATGTAATTATGCATGAGCTGTGCTGTATATAATGTATATTATCCTATTAGCATTTGTCTTTACAGTAAAAACTGGGGCTTGCCAACTGGAGAAACTCTGCAAAGAAAGAGAAGGTACATCATTGTACATGATTGTACTGAGTTTATTGTCAATACACAGTAAATATACTGATGAGCAGATTTTCTTTGGTGTTTTTCTTCAGAGTTGTGCAGGAATTTGCAGTTTCGTTGTGATGACTCTGAGCAGGAGTCAATCAGGTGAGTTTTTTTTGTTTGGTTTTTTGCCTTCATTTGATAAAACAGCAGAGAGATGGCAGAAAGGGGTGGCAGAGAGCAGGGAATGACATGCAGAAGGGGGCCACCCAATGCAGGATTGTAGCCAGGGCCGCCTACGGTAGGGAGTGTAGCCTCTGTATATGGGGCACTGCGCCACTTGCCGCCGCAATCAGGTGAGCTTTTATTTTAGCACCTCCTTTTTTTAAAGGGGGTTTGTTTTTACAGATGTATTTAAAGGTACATACAGTATGCCTTTGTATATAAATATATCAACAAATATACAACAAATACAAATATTGCAGAAAACTGCAGGAGCAGGAAAACATCCATGGTCTTACTCATGCTCAAGGTTGAGGCTGGTTGTTTTGCACTGTGTTACATATTTCTCCCAGCTGATATGGAATATTTTTTTCACTTTCCAAAACCTTTAGGGTTTTTGTAGTCTATGGAAAGTTCCCATTTCTGATGTCTAAGTGCAGTTTGCCGGTAGATAGAAAGTAAAGTTCAGTTTCCACTTGCAGCAGGTTCACAGTCTCCCGTGCCAAGGTATTATTCCAATGCATATGCTCTGTTTAGAGCTAAATAGCAATCCAATTAGCTTTATTCTTTTGTTGATTCTTTCCAACGTGTTAGATAGTTTTCCTATAATTTGGTTCATCTACTGAAGATTCTGTGTGATGTGCTCTATTTGTGTTTGTGAACAGAACAGTCCCAGAACCAGCTGTCTCTAGAGTCTCTCTGTAAGCTAGGGTTTTATTATAGAGCCTACCAGGGTCACTTCTCTAAGGTGATCATACAATTTAAATGCTTACTTTTGAATTTTTCTGTAGGGGTTATGGTTCCAAGTCCGCTGACAGTGGTATTTTCTTCTGTAAGGATTTTTCTTTCTATTTATTTCTTCTTCTCTCAAATAATGGCCTTTTTGCAACAATGGTAATGTTAGTTAAATATTTTGGAATCCAAAACATTTGTATATCTTGTACTGAGAGATGGGGTTTGTACTGTATATTTTGCAGGCAGGTAGAACAGAACAAGAAAAGTGAGGAATTGCTGGAGCAGTACAGGAGTGAAATACAAGGATTCAAGCTAAAACAGCGGGAGCAACGGTACCTATTAATAGTGCATTGATTTATTACATAAAAAAATAAATAACAAAATGATTTACATATGAACATATTTAATCATTCCAACCTAACTGGTGTATTTCTGATTGTTTGGAAATCGGCCTTTATTTTGTCAGAAGTGTTAAAAAAGCAGGCTGTAACTGATCATATTTTATAAATTACCAAAGGTAAGCAAAAGGAGCACAGCTTGGTCTGTATTTTTTCTATCTTTATTATTGACATTGATTCATCTTAACATGACTGTCAAGCTCAAGTGTAAGCAGGCCATCCTATTTCTCTACAGTTGTACTAGCACGGTACAGTAAGCCATGGAGAAACTGCAACTTTTCATTAATGTTCTTTAAGTAGGTCTTCTTGACCGAAAGTTGGTTCTTTGTGCTAATAAAAAAAAATGAATGATATTATCTAGAGCCAGGAATATGGATTATGATGATGTAGTCATATCAACTGCAAGTGAGAAGACTTTGAGGGTTTATGATGATGCTTTTATTAATTGATGATGATTTTCTTTTATCTGAGTACCTGTATTGTTGTACTATTGACATATTGTTGGTAATGCGAAGGTCTGTTTTTATGATAGTAGCTCAACATAATTTGAAATAAGGGAAACCTCAGAGTGAAATAAAAGTGTTGGAATGAAATCAAATATAGATTTACAAATTTCAATCCTGTTTCTACAGAATGAACTTTGAAAACCAACTGCATCAACTGATAGAGCAGCATAAGAATCTGCAATCTGTTATTGTAAGTAATTCTATTTTTTTTCAATATCAATTAGTAATTTAAAACTTTTTTCTTACATATACTTGTTAGATTTCTAAACTGGAATGATTAAATGTGAACAGTAATTCATAGTATATATAACTGGAATACTTTAAATTGTTACTTAGATGCCACAAAGCCTTCCAGCTGAAATAGAGAGTGCAGAGAATAAAAAAAAGCAGCTGTTATCAGCTGGTAAGTACTTTTATATAATTTTAAGTGCAAGAAATTGCTAAAAATATATCTATAACCAAACATTTACTTGTTGTATGAATCAACTCCTTTGATCGGGTCTTATTCTGTGATTCTTATAGAAGAACTGAAGTTTGCTAAACTGCACCGCCTTGTTGAGGAACTGTTGTTCCTGAACCGTTCCTGAAGTGTTGAAGAAACAGAAGCAAGTGGAGACAACTGCTGCAGAGACTTAGGAGGCATAAAAGCTGCATGTTGTCCCTTAGAATGAGAGAATCAGAGGAGGTAGTTAAAAGGGTTGCAAACTCCTGCAAAATGCCTAGAGACAAAAAGCTTTGATTTAAAATTTAAAATTATAACGATTTTAGACACAGGTTGACATGAGACCCAAGATGTTAAATTCTTTGTTTTACTATCAAATATTTTATAATTAATATATGTTCGGAATTTATTTACATGTCATTGGCAATGTTCCACCAAAGGCTTCTGTTTTCATATTAATTGTTCTTTGAGGAATTTTGTTCAAATGTATGATGCAAGTAGTGCACCTGTCCTTTAGCATTGTATATTGATATATTATTAAAGAGTTAATGTATTTAAAAATATAATGTTTTCCAAATTTCACATTATTCTCAAAAGGATTTTATTTATGAATGCATGAAACAATGCAAATGAATGTTTATTTTATTCATTCACTAACGATTTCTTTCTGTGATGTGACGATGACTGAAGAACTAAAAATACATTTCTTATAGTATGTTTATTAACTATACATTATTATAAATGTAAGCACACACAGCAACCTCTGAGGTGAAGTATTATCTACATCATTTCTGGGACTCACCATGTTTTGTGTGTTTATCATTAAGTAACTAATCAGATGATAAAATCTAGCCTAATTCCTTTCAATTGACTTTGATTCTCACCTTCCATCTACTGTAAAACATCAGCACTTCTTTCAAAGCAGGCGCTTTCTGCAGTGACCCACGGAGAGGCGCTGTTGCTCCATAGCTGATTCTTGACTCGTGAAAAATGCACAATAAAGACGAAGAACATCGAATATAAAGGGGTACAGTATTCTTAAAGATACCATAAAAAAGGATATAATCAGTATAGTCATTTGCTAAAATAATACTTTAATCAAATTCAAAACATGTTATTATTAATATTATACATTAAATTTGTATAAATGGTATGTTCTACAAATAAAATGTTATTATTACAGACTTCGGTGTTATTACCCCTCGAATTGTTGCATCATCATGAAGTGAGGTGACGACGCATTCAAATGCTCATATGTGCGATGCAGGAAAAAAGGTTTGTTGCACTCAATGTTGTTTCAAGTTACACAACGGATTGGAAAAAATATGAGCAATGACGCGAAAAAATGATAAATGATACATTAATTATTCTGTATATATTGCAGTTAAACATGTAATTTTTAAATAATTATTGTGGTTTCGTGTGGTTTTCCCCTACAATGTATGTGGTAAATCGCTGTTTCATTTACGGTGTTATTGGGTGTTCCCTAACCAGTTACGCTGTGATTGTGATATTTCCCACAGCGCATGAACGTAGCGTGAAGAGGCAGAACCGCGGCAGCGCGCTGCCAGCATCACCTCTTAACGTCGCAGGACAGAAAGGTGTGAAAATATCGGTCCGGTAGACAGCTCAGAAATAATACACATAGACGGCATTGTTGCGCTGATGCTCTCACGCTCAGATAATACTTCTATAGCTGTCCGTCTTTGTTAAATTAGTCACTTGGATAGCTTTAAGTTACACGTATCGCTATGGTAGCTAGTTGGTATTAGCATAGCCGTTGCTATAGTATTTTTCTATGATGTAGGTTAGCTTCAACGTTAGCTAGCCTCCTGTCAAGTGAGGCGAGCTAACGTTAGCTTGCCGGTTAGCTTTTCGTGTTATCGTTAAACGTAAATTTGTGATGCCGTCTAATGTTGGCTTGTTTATACATTCTGATACCGACTGTGGGAATATTATGGAAACGGCACTTTTGTGAGAAAGCTGTGTTGAACAATTTCTGATTGTGTTGCTGCTCTTTAATCATTTGACAGCTCCGGGTCAGCGGAGTTATGGAGACGCCGGGGAGGATAGCAGCCACACCGGACGCCCTGGACTTCACGGTGGAGAACGTAGAGAAGGTGGGTCCTGCTGGACGGTCGACCAGTCATTAGTCGACAGCCTTTCATCATAGTCGGCACTGGGGCTTGTGGTCTAAAGAAGCGATCATGCTTCAGATGAGATAGAAAGAAGAATCACATTATTGGTCTTCTAGCATCATATTATTTTTGCTGTGTAGATTTGGATTTTTTTTTCTTACAAGGAACCAGTTCATCTTTCCCTTAAGAATGTGTCTTTAAATTAGTCTTTAGAGAATGGTTAATACTCAAGAATTTGGTCCAGATAACAAATCTGCTCACTTATGTTGTGCCGGCTATACCAGACCAATTATGTGCTATGTCCATCATTGTAAAATGCTTGTCTGGATCTTGTTTTTCTCTATTGGTGTGTGTGAGTGCGCGTGCACTTGCTTGCTTGCTTGGCATGTTGACTGTGGCTGCCAGGTTGCTGTGATGAATCTCCCTGTTGCGAGGCCACTGATTGCGACGTGAGGGGATGGGTGGGGAGACAATGGGGAGGATGGCGCTACAGAGAGAGAGAGATAAAGGTGTGGAAGAGCAGTGCTGATGCGATGAGATGGATTGGATGACTAGGAATGGGTGGGTCACGGTCGATGTCTGTGACAATGCCAGAAAAAAAGTGTGTTAGTGGCGTTGGAGGGGGGGGGTAGGTGATGCGACTGATTAGAGGCACATTTGAAGGAAAGAAAAGTATATCCCTGTGGGGGAAAATGGTTTTGCTTTACACTGCGGTTTCTCATGTATCTAAGGAGGAAGAAGAATGACAGTGAGCAATAGATAATCTATTTTTACATGTGTTCATGTTTCATAGGTGGAAACATGGTTTGTGTGTGTAATTTGGTGGTGGATATATAAAAAAACAAAACAATTTTCTGTTGTATCTTTCAAAATATATTAAATTATATGTTTGCCTGATGATACCTGAGGGTTATAAGTATTGTATTATAATGTATTAAAGCAATTTTGTAACACAGTCACGGATATCTATCCTTATATATTATATTATCTTTTTATAGTCAAATGTGCTTTTTTAGATCATATGAGTGCCTGCATTAGCATTTGTTCATTCAGCTTTAAGTGATACATCACAATAAGTAATTCAATTAGCTGATAAAAATGACAATCTGCTCCTGGAGTATCATTTCCCATAAAAGCATTGAGCACATTTGTAATGAATACACACATGCATTTTACAACTGATTAGATATTGTTCTACTAAGACTTTACCATATTTAGAAAGCTTTTATAGACCTTTGAAAGTTCATAAAAGCTGAAAAAAACATTCAATTTTTGTATTCTTTCTAGATAATTATCTTAGGATTGCATATTTCTATTTTGGTTATGAAATCATCAAAATGCTGCTCATCACCTAGAATGACAATAGATGTTTCTTTAGAATCAAGAGTAGGTTTGTTTTTAATTCTGTTATTGATTTGGATTGATATTTCAATTTCAATATACCTTACAGTATTATAAGGAATGGTAATTCTTATGAATAGTCTTTTATTGAAAAACATTAAAATGATCATGGTCTGATTTTTTTTTTAAGTCTGTGTATGATATGATGCGGATACCATCTGCAACACAATAATACTCATTTTAGAATAACATTTTGTTACACCTTGCACCTTCAACAAATAATTTGCCCTTTGAGGTTTGTAAATTGCAGTAGGCCTTGCTGCAATTTCAATAACATTTTGATCAACTGTTTTGCCCTCATCAACAGTGCACCTTATATTATTTTCTGTGTTTGACCAGTAGCTCAATATTAGACAACATGAGATGCTACTTTTATCAGTCATATTGTTACTCTTGCTGCCTAACAGTCAGCAGATAATTGATAATATACATGCCACCAGACAAACATGTCACAAATGTCAATAGGATGTAAGATTGTTCTTCCTGTGAGTTTGTAGAAGCAGCTGCATTTTCTAGAAGAGTGTGGTAGAAAAAAGATTAGCAGTGCAGAATTGCCACTGTTGTATAGTGTGTGCTTGTTGTATGGTGGTGGAGATGATGGTCCCTGGCCCAGAATTAGTATTTTTGCAATAGAAAGCCCTTTGTTCATTCGTAGTACTGTGAAACAAAGTGCCATTGTCAGTATCTTTTTGTGTATAATGAATGGGTACTCATATTGGCTTACATTTCCACTAAGCAAATAGATTTTAGAGGAAATTCTGAACCCCCAAACGCTGTTAAACATTTTGCACTTAAAGTTTTTATCACTTAGCATTTCCACCCTCTAGACAAACAAGCATTGTACCACCAGAACAAAAAAAAGAGTAGGGCTAAGTACATGATCCGTCTGGGTCAGCATTTTGCTCATAGCAGTTTGTTAGCTGTTGTGCAAGTGTAAGTAAGGGGTTCCCAATGTCTGTTAAAAAGTGGTGTCTTGGGAGTACAAATGTTTTGGAATTTTAAACATTGGTCCAGTAATGTCTTAAAAAACATTGAGAATGCAATGTCAAATTCCTATTTGTTCCAACTGGAGTGGAGGCAGGGAGCACTGCTGCCTCTGCTCCACTTCTTCTTGAGAGATATTCGATTCACGAGCCTTCACTTACATTAAAGAATATGAAGCCTAGGAGTCCATGAATTTTTTTGAAAGCGGCTCAGTAATGGCTTTAAAAACAGCGTAAACATGATGTAATTTTTCAAACAGAGCGGAGGCCAAGAGCACTGCTTCTTTATACTTCAACGTCAAACATGTCACAAAGTATATAGAAGCTGCACAGAAGATCCCAGGCAGATGACCAGTGGGCTGATGTCTGAGTTTTGGGTTTTTTGTTTCTTACATTTTAATCACCTGGACATCACACTACCCACACAACATGTTGTCCATAGGAAGCAAGGGCTGCACGATAACAGTCATGATTACTTTTTAGCCATATTGAGATGAGTTATTAATCATGATTGTTTGATTTTAGTGACAAAGTAATTTTAGTTAAGATTCTATTGCACTTCACATTCACTACATTTTCTCCCAATATCCACTCTGAAGGGGAACTGTCAAGGTTTCCTGATTGTAGGAGAGATGGTAGGTCAGATGCCACTTGTTCCTGGTGGGGAGAGGGTCCTGTGTGAATTGCATTCTCAGCAGTCTCAACATGGGGAGCAGTGGGACACAAATAATGCAAAAAGGGTATGATAAATAAAATATGAGTACCAAATTCATTCTAATTTCATAAAAAATAAATAAACTGTATTTGTATGTAATGACAATAACTTACCATGTGTGCAGGCACAGTCCTTATCACCCCAGAAGTTTATCATTGAAACAATGTTAGTGAATTAACTTGAGGCCTGAGCTGTGCTTTGTTTTTTCGAAAACTAACTTCCCCTTGCTCTCATGAGGACGACATGACAGTCGGGTTGGGGTGGTGGTGGGGGGGGGGGGAGCAGTAATCAATTTGTGGTGCTCGGTTTTCGCTACAGATTGGTCTGTGTGTGTGGTAAACACTGCAGATCTTTTGGTGAATAGCTGCGCTGGTGCTATACATTTGGTGTCAGCCCTAATTCACGCACATTAACACAATTATCACAGATTACACAAAATATTCCAATTAATTACATTCAACTTTTTTTTTAATATAGCATGCTACTCACATTTTACTAGATGTATCCTTAAAACTTCATCCATTTATTCAGAGGAGCTTCTCAATATCACAAGATCCTTTGTCTGTTGTAATGCAGAAGAGGCCTTGCTCCTGCGAGCTCCAAGAGGCTATTGCCTCCAGTAATATCTAGGCAATTATCTCTCCTGTGTGGTTTTGTGGGAAGGATGACATTTGGCAGCAACTGACTCACTGATGATGTGATGAATTGTCATGTATGGCTCCATTGTCCTGCTTGACCATAGGTCAGCAGTGGTCAGAAAGTACTCACCAGCTGTGACATGTCTCTCTATTTCCTCATGATATTTGACATACAGCACAGGTAATGGCACTTTGGAGATTCCAGCAGAGGGATCTTTGGTCCAGTGTGTTGACCTTTTTCGTTAAGCTTTTATTGCTTAGTGTTTATTAGACGCATACTATATATTTGGCTAAATTGACTGCATTGTTTATTTCAGTCTGATCCAGCCAGTAAACAATGTTATTCTTCGCCTTCATGCATGAAACTACAGTTTGTGGTGTCTTCTGGTGATTGAAAAAAGGTGTTGGTATGCGGGGCGGGCACAATTCTAAGGCAGTCTCGCATATGAGTTATTTAAAATCACTTGGCCTAAAACAAAAATTCTCCCAACGAATGTGTGATGATCCATTTTGAGGGACTATATCTTTGCCCGTCTGGGTGTGTCCTTAAAGGGAAGAAAACAGAAAGAGCTTGATTTGATATGCACAGGAGCGTTAGGACCAGAGCAGCGTTTTAAACATCAATAGTAGAGTCAATCGTGTTCATTTAAGTGTGGGAAACCAAAATCATTATTTAGACTATTATTCGATTCATTGTGCAGCGCTACAATAAGGCTCTTGAGGTAGCTTTAGTTGTGCTTTGCTCTAAGGCTCTCAGCTTTTGATGCACTTATACCTCATGGAAATGTGCGGGGAAGAGTTTTATGTGACAAAAAGAGCTATCATTTTATTAGACTGTTTTATGGAAGTTAAAAGCTGACAAGACAATTCAGACTGCCAGCTATTATATGGGGCAGTGGAATTCGACACTGAAAAATGGTGCACAGTGTATTGGGCAGTTTTGTGGTGGCTAGTAAAGGCTGTTTAAAAAAAAAGAAGAGGTATCGTGGTGAATAATAACATTCACTTATTGACAGAAATATATATGAGCTCAAGGTGAAACATGCCGTGTTGGCTACATTATACTGTATGTTCTTAAATAAGCATTTTCTTTGATTGTTAATTTTGGGTTACAGTAACAACCTGGGTATATGCTACTGTTATGTGTTTATAAATCAGTTTAGCATAGTTCAGATTCAGTTTTGTTAGGTTATAGAACTGGGATTTCCTGAGTGTCTTTTAACTTGTGGTGTAGGGTTTGAGAGACAATGCTATGCATGCAGGGATGCAGAATGTTGTTTTTTTTTGTTTTTTTTCAGAGGGACATAAGCAAGGCGGGGGGCATTTGTTGGCACTGCGGGAAACCCTGACTAACTTCACTTTGAATTACGTGGTAAAATGGGAAATTGCACACATACCTGAGGTTTGCAAGTAAAATACTTGATGCAAAGGATTTGTTTCCTTTTCATTGTGTACTATAATATTATCACTATTGGCAACATGGTATTCTTAATTTCTGTCTTGGCTGTGCGCTGTCAACAACCACCCGCGCACATACTCACGCAAACTATTCTTTTCTGCCCCCTTATTAATCATTGTTCCTCTGCATGTCTTTGATTCTTGCCATTAGATCTCAGAGACATGATGGGTCTTCTGCTGCATGACAACATTGCAAGGACTTTGAGAGTGACACCATTAGACAGGTGGCTCGAAAACACAGAGAACCTGTGGCAGACGGATGCCATCACCTGCTGTGTGAGGACACAGAGTGTCAAGATGTGTCCAAAGAGTGTGCACTTAAGCATGTGGGGAAAGTGTTTTTCGCTCACAAAATATTAGGGACATCATTGTACCATTAAGACGGTGCCCTGTCTCAACCACAAATACTTCCCTTTATTTAGGTTAAATGCCCTCCCTTGTACTTGCTGTCATTTTTGATATATTATCATGTCTCTCATAATTATACTGTAGTATTCTCTTTTACACAGCACTATAGTTCTAATTCTCCTGGGCTCTATACACAAGTGTATACCAGCTATAGTAAATCAATGGTTATGTGCAAGAACAGATGGTGATTCTGTCCAACCGAGCCATATTTTTTTTCCACTTGCATCCTTCTTTCCTTCTGCCTCCCATTGGAACAGGGAGTGCAGAGGAGGCTAATGACCTTTGACAGTGTCTGCCAAAAGCACGCCATCCTGAGGTGAAGCCAGGTGGTTCAGGCAGGTTGCCACCATCTGTAGATACATACAATTATTTGCTTCAACTGCAGATAAATGCCGCCATTTTCAGAGGTGTGCATACTTTCTGCTGTGTCTTAAGAACAAATTAATAATGGACAATTACAGACGCATATCTGGTGTGATATCTAGGAGGAGACAACCAGTGGTTCTTTGTGAGAAGATTAAAGCAGCAAAATGCACAGACTGTTTTGTGTCATGTGCTTTGATGATAAATGCAGACGAGGCACTGTTGAGGATTGGATCAAGAGAGGTCTGCTGTAATGATCCACTGCTGCTTTGAACACAATATCACATCCTCATTTATAGAAAGAGTGGCATGCACCTGACAAGCTGAAAGCCTCTGCTATCTAAAATGTCCTTGTCAAATCATACCACATTTATATTTCATTAGTTTTGTATTGTGTATATTAACCACAAATTTCTAAAGAAACAAAACTATTTATCAAACTGCTTAAAGGTTTTAAATATTCTTCCAAAGATCTGTAGAGGTAGAGTTGATGTTAACAGTAAAGCATACATATATTCTGTACCTGCTGCACATAATGTACCTACACCTATCGGTGTAGCTGTCTCTCTCACATACATGTACTAGGGTGGAAATGGGTGGAAAATGTCTGATAAATGTAAAGAAACACACAAATGCATGAAACAAATACACTGTCATGTATCTGTATATGTCATGTATATATGCATTATATGCATCTGTGGTCACAGTCAAAGTCATGGTCTGTTTCTTTTGCCCAGGAAACATGACGCTCTGCTCATGGTAGCCAGTGCGCCATTCAATCTGAGTGAAAACAAAGATGCGCTAATGCAAACTGTAGAACTTAAAAATTAAACAAAAGCTATCATTTTCAGAAAATGTTCAAAATTGGCAGTCACCAGTCGTAACTACTTTTGACTCTTTGGCTGGTGGTTAATCGTCCCACTAACTAACCGTCTTTGATTTAAGATACCAAGTGGTACAGATAGATGTGAAAACCATTTATTTAATTTTTTAATCTCTACAGTTCCCATTAACATATGTTGGTTTTCACTTGGGTCTGAAACAGCCCACAAGCAGAGCGTCATGTTTCGTTAGCAAACCAAACGGACTGCAAGTTTTTGTGGGTGGGTATCTGCGTGACATCATATCATGTGATTGGATCTGGGAGGACTAAGGGTACTGGGAGCTTGAAAGAGCGTGTTGTGATTCTGCTGTCTTACACTGCGAGACAGGTTTGTATTTCTGAGAAGTGTGATTTCAGTTTTGATACCCATATCAATATGGGCCTAACAAATACCACGTGACCCTGTAAAAAAAACTTCTCATTAACGCCTGACCAGCCATGAATCTCATACAGTAAGTGGAACCCCAATGATTGTGTTGCACTATGGCAGACATCGAGAGCACCATATGAGACTCTTCATTTCCAGTAGGCATTGGCTCTTTATTGATTATTTTCTTTATAGCTGCAACAGTATTATTTGTCCTCCCTTGTCAGGCAGTTTAAGTATCATCTAATGAGAGAAAAGGGACAAATGTGGATTTTAGAAGAAGGCTGATATGAATCCTGAGATCTGAGAAGTGGAACGCAACTTGGATAGACAGTTTCAGCTGGAGCAAGGGGAAGAAAGACACAGAAAGGAGAGTGAAGAAAGTAAAGAATATGGCTGGTAGCAGATGAAATGATGTGAGCATGCTTCAGGGGTAAAGATAAGGATCAGAAGCTCACTGAATAGAAGTTTTTTTTTCATGTATTTAGTGCCTGGCTGCCAGCCGTTTTAGTCCAGTGAGCATCCGTTTGAGGCAAAGAGAAAAAAAATGGCTTTTTCTTGCAGAGTTGTTCCTGAATGTCTCTTCTGGCACTGCCAGGATTAGAGGTGTCGGTTTAATTAATGCTCTCTTTTGCCTTTCCTTTTATTTGCCTCTACCACCTCTCATCTGGTTGCTCCTTCTTGTCCCTGCACTCAAGTACTGAAATTACTCTTAGCTGTACTTGAAAAAGCTCTGGTTTCCGGTCATTGCTTTTTCCTTTATTCAGGTTTTCGAGGTAAACTGTGTATGTGTGCGTGCGTGCGTGCCTGTGTGTTGCCTGTTAGAAAAATAATGCGTTTTGTCAAAGTAACCACCTCTGTCTCTGTCTGTCAAGGAAAGGGCTGTGTCATTTTTAAGTTAGTATAAAGACCTACCAGCCAAGAAAAAATTGAAAGAAAACGTATACATACACTAACTGCAGGTACATACTGTACTTGCACATGTAGTTCTCTCACTCAGAAATATGTACTAATACTACCAGAAATCCAGCCAGCAATGTTCAGAGTCTCCCATAGACACAGACAGACATTTTTTTGCAGAGTTGTACCTGAGCATCTCTTCTGGCAGGATTAGAGGTGTCTGTTTAATTAATGCTCCCTTTTCCCTTCCTTTTATTTCCCTCTCCCACATCCATCCTTTATTTCCTTTCTCTTTGGCTTGCACTTTTTTGTTCTCCCTACACTCAAGTACTCAAATTACTCAGAGCTGTGCTTCCCAAAGTGCTGTTTTCAGGTCATTGCTTTCTCCACTTTGTTCAGGTTTTCAAGGTAAACTATGTGTTATGTGTTGCCTAGGTGTGAGTGAGAAAAGATGTTCTTTTCTCAAGGTAACCAGCTTTTTCTTGTCTTCACTCTATCTCTGGCACACACTATTGTGAATGTGTGGCGTGTAGTTTTAAGCTTTTCTCAAATGGAGTTGTTACAAAGTTGTTCTACCCCCTCATGGTTCAAACATCCAAAGCTTGTATGGATTCTTTTAACTTTTTATCTCCTTTTTTTACCAGGCCCTCCACCAGTTGTACTACGATCCCTTTATAGAAAACAAGAATCTGGCCCAGAAATGGCTGATGCAGGCCCAGGTCTCCCCTCAGGCCTGGCAGTTTTGCTGGGCCCTACTGAGCCCAGACAAGGTACACTGTGCATGCAAACACCACACACATAAAGGCAAAAAACATTTAGCTTGATCTGCATTCATCTTTTTCTTTCTCTCAAAGGTGCCAGAGATCCAGTATTTTGGCGCAAGTGCACTTCATGCCAAGATCTCTCGCTACTGGTCAGACATCCCTACAGACCAGTACGAGTCTCTGAAGAGCCAGCTGTTTGCCCAGATTGCCTGCTTCTCCTCTGGCTCCAAGATCGTGCTCACCCGGCTGTGTGTGGCCCTGGCTTCGCTGGCGCTCAACACCATGCCTGAGGCCTGGCCTGGTGCCGTGGCAGAGATGGTACGGGTGTTCCAGGAGGAAGGGGGAGGGGTAGATGGGCGGGCACGCTGCCTGGCATTGCTGGAGCTACTGACCGTACTGCCTGAAGAGTTCCAGACCAGCCGCTTGCCGCAATACCGAAAGGGACAGGTACGTCTGTAGGTACCAGATCTGCACTGTCCCAGTATGCAGGTGCTGATGGCGTTACTCAGAGGAAATGAGGATCTGGTTGAGATAATGTACTTTCTACGTCGGAGGGTCAGCCAAGGAAATTCGTCAATTAGTCCAATTCAATTTGCAGGATTTGTAAGTTGTTTTTTTGAAAACAAAAATTAAAATTAAACTTAAAAGAAAGGGTCAGGAAACTAAAGCATACATACATAAAAACACCACCACACACTTTTACTGTATCATAAGTGATTATAGAACTATATTAATCAATAATAAGGTCAGTTTTACCTCATAATTAATAATATTGTATGTGTTGTGTTCATTGATTCACTGAAGTTTATTTATGTAAAAAAAACATTTATCTGAAACATTTGTCTATTCCATGCCTGAAATACCATTACCATTCAACATCCATTTGGCTTAAAGTCCGCCCACATAGGGTTTAAGCTATAAAAGAAATAATAATTTATTGGTATCTGTGCCAAAAAACAGATATTCTTAATTCTCATTAAGCAGAGGGACATGCCGCACATAAGTGAAACACCACTCTTTCTCTCTAGGTTCGGGGGGCCCTGGGCCGAGAGTGGGGTTCAGTTTGCCCCTTACTGCAGCAACTGCTGCGAAGGACAGACAGCCCCGGGGCGGTGAAAGCTCGCGTGCTGCGCTGCTTGTCAT
Source organism: Eupleurogrammus muticus (assembly GCA_036785175.1). NCBI lineage: Eukaryota > Metazoa > Chordata > Actinopteri > Scombriformes > Trichiuridae > Eupleurogrammus > Eupleurogrammus muticus. The sequence goes on from JAYKQN010000006.1 coordinate 7,753,706, forward strand.
CCTGGGTGCTACTGGATGTGCCCCTCAGCGAGAGCGAAGACCTGGTGCATGACTGCTTCAGTGCCCTTCCTGACCCGGAGCTCTTTGACACAGCGGTTGAAGCAATCGTTAACGCCATCTCACAGCCTGACTCCCAAAGGTGTGTGTATCTGTGTGCATGTGTCTCTATGTGCATATGTGTTGCATGCCTAGCCAAAGGATGCTGAGGAAAGAAATAACACTACTATAGTGTGAAATTTGCCATGGTAATGACTGGAGAAATTATACTAGAGCAAAAAAATGGAAGCTTGAGGGAGAAGAGAGTGGGGGGGGGAGAACGTGATGCATTAGCTAAGAGAAAGGAATAGACAGGGTGGGCACTGGAAGGGCATCAGGGAGGGATTGATACAGGGCAAGTTGACAGCCAGGGGGAGGAGAGCAGCATTTCTCGGTTGGCTGGCGTTGCTATAGTTACAGAGCTGAGGAGAGATGTCATCATGCCCTGGTTGATTCAGACATGGCAGGCAAAGAGAGAGCGCGAAGGAAAGAGAGAGAGAGACAATAAAAAATAAAAAGACTTCATCCTCCATATCTTTGCGCTGCTGCACAGATGGGTGGGATTTCAGATGTTGTTGCTGACATGTCAGTTTAAACACACCAATGCTGTGCCGAGCAGATGGCGGAAAGACAATTAATGGCAGTGGAGTTACAGGTACAACACCATCACTCAGCAAATGGTGCTGGGCTTCTAAAGGACAGAGTATTTATTGAGAATTAGGACAAGACTTTCCACTCTTTTTCCTTGTCTCTTTTTTGTTACTGCTCACAGCTATGTGTCTTGTGTGTGTTTGTTAGGTTCAGTCCTTACTCTCTCAATAATTTTGTCTCTAGAGACAATGTGTGGCCTCTGTTTGTAGTGTCAACACATTTTATGGGGTTACATTAAGCTGCTATATCAGGTGTATTGTGTCTGTGTTCATGTGGGAGAAGAACTAGAAGCAGTTCCATTTGAAGACCTGGTATGAGAATTTTGTTTACCTACCTTCCCTAGAGAGCCACAGCCCACCTTTCGTGTAGAGTCTGCCCTTTAATTCTTAAGAAACTGTTTTTCTTGTTTATTCTATTCATTTGATCTTTTCTCCTTCTTTGCCTCTGTTTCTTTGTGCCCCTTTTCCCTGTTGTCTTCTCTCACCATCACCGCAACCCCCCCCCCCCCCCCCCCCCCCCCCCTCTTGTTCACTCCCTCTGTTTAAACACATTACAGTCAACTCATTTGGGGGGATGCTATTGGTCCAGCTGCATCCTGTTGCCAGGCAACCTAATTCCCCTGTCTCAGAGTGTTTCAGTAATTGCAGAGGGGATCAGAGGTGGGGAGAGTGACGAGAAGGAGTGGGGGAGTTGGAGGGAGAGCATAAAGGCGGAGTCAGCGAGGAAGGCAGAGAGTGTATAACAGTGAGGCAGGCAACGATAGAGGAGAGAAGAGCGATTATGAGTTAGAGACATGGAGCGGAGACTGCAGAAGACAGTATCAGAGGGTTCTCATGAATGTCATCTCATCATCCTATGGGGGTTAAATGGGAGACGTATACAGAACAGTTCTGTCCTTTTAAGATCAACACATACACACTAAGTCCTCTTTTCTCAAGATATCAGTCCGTCTGAAAAGTGTCTTGTTAAAAATGAATGATCTTGAGTGCATGTGGGTAGACTGACACACACACAGGGTCACTCTGTTAAGTGCAGTCATTCTCTGCACTGCTAGTACAGTTACTCAGACTAAGGCCAACACACGTACACACACTCACAGGCACACACACACAGACACACACCCATTATCAAAGGTAGAGCTTTATTAGATGGAGGCCAGATTCATAAACAACACATCACAAAAGGGTAAAGCCCTCTCCTGAGAAGGTTGTATCAATGTGGGCTGGTAAGTAGAGGACTTCATAATGTAGAACCACAGAGCTGGCTCCTTTGCCAATATGAAGTCCTGAGGGAAAATACAATAATAAATGCTCCCCACGATTTAACCTGCAGAACAGAAGATGCATATCAACATGTTTTGCTTGGATATTGTTCTGTAAGGGATTAGGTGATTTCTGGAAATTGGAAATTATTAGTTATTTAGTTATTTCACCTGGCATTAAATTAATTGGTTAGTTATAATATGAACATACTCATTTTAAAAAAGGTATGAATCAAACATTCTGTTTTTCACAATTTTTGACATTCTTTGATCAAACAATCTTTATTCTTTGCAAAAGTAATTGACTGATGAATCAATAATGATAATATTTGTCTAAAGATGTCTGAGATTAGATCTCAAAAAAACACCAGATACAAAATAGGTTTTTAGGTTGTTTTTATTTTTCCCTAATGTCACTAAAGTCACACAACCTTGCCATCGTCATTGATGAATATTTAGTAACCTGAAGCCATGTCCTAATTGACATAGTCCTGAAAGATGAAGCATCGTCTTTATACCACAGCAGTCCCCAGGGACCGACACGTATAGTTTCTATTTATAGCATTCACACATGAAGATGAAGATTAATCTCCTCAGTGGAATACAGGCACACGCGCACGCCCTTCATCTTGAAATGTCACCTCTTCTTTTGCTGTCATTAGAGATGACAGGACGATGTTGTCACAAGAGATCTGAGCCAGAGTATGTGTGTGTGTGTGTGTGTGTGTGTGTGTGTGTGTGTGTGTGTGGTGTGTGTGGTGTGTGTGGTGTGTGTGGTGTGTGTGTGTGTGTGTGTGTGTGTGTGCGTGTGTGCGTGTGCATGCGTGTGCATGAATGTCTCATTGTTTGTGTGGCAGCAGCACATGTGTGCTTTATCTGGAGTGAGGGAATGCTAGATGGCTGAGACAGCAGGAAGAAGACAGAATAACAACTGACAGCGGTGCAGCTTGGAGCAGGAGCCTTGAATAGATTTTCTGGTTGCTGGTAGATGTGTGGGTTTTTAAGGGTGGGTGTGCTGGATCAGAGGTTGGACTCATATGGACTAGGATTTGATATGAAATAAACACTTGTCTTGAGAGGGAGCAATAAATACATCAGCTGAGCTATGAGCGATGTGAGTCAGTTTTATATTCACCAGTCAAAGTTTCCTCTCTGCTGTATGATGTGCTACAGTATGTTCCTCTTCCTCTTACAGCACTGTGTCTGCTTTTGACTCATTTTCTTTAAATCAACTGGACTTCTAAATGTCTATTCTATTTTTTTCTCTGCCTATGTGTCTATGGGGATATAGATATGTGAACACTTTGCTGAAACTGGTTCCTCAAGTGCTGGCCCTCCAGGAGCAGCTCAGAGAGGCTGTTCAGAATGGAGACATGGAAACCTGCCATGGTATCTGCCGTATCACAGTCACACTGGGAGAGAACCACTCCAGGTGTGTTGTTACCTGTAGACCTGTGCTAACATTAAAATATTACAGCACTATTGTCTTAGCTATAATTATTTCCATGCATGATTTAGTAATTATTTCTATGTATCTTTCACTAGGACTCTGTTGGAGCAGGTAGATCACTGGCAGAGCTTCCTGGCTTTAGTCAACATGATCATGTTTTGTACAGGCATCCCTGGCCACTACCCAGTCAATGAGACCACCAGTTCCCTTACACTCACCTTCTGGTATACTTTACAAGTAAGAGATGTTAGAATCTGAGTCGATGTACTATGATGTGACACTAGCAGTCTCTGACTTCCAACTGTGATTTTTTTTTTTAAGTTACAGCGTGTCATTTATATTTCTTCTTCTACATTATCACCCTTAATCAATTTTTTGGTTTGTCAAGTTGCTCATTTTGCAATACGTCTTCCAATGTTTTCTCAATCCAATAAATCAAATTGTACGGTTTATGCCCGTTGTGTGCCTTTGGTCTATAAAATGCATGCATAGATGTTCAAAAACCAACATTGTTATTTTTTTTTCTCCTCCTTGCTTGTTTTTCAGGATGAAATCATGTCATTTGAGTCGGACAAGCAGACAGTGTACCTTCAGGTTTACAGGCCAGTGTATTTCCAGCTGGTGGATGTTCTGCTGCACAAAGCTCAATTCCCCTCTGACCAGGAGTACGCATCCTGGTCTTCAGACGAGAAAGAACAGTTTCGGATCTACAGGTGTGCGTATGTGTGTGTGCGTGCACATGCGCATGTGTGTGTCTGTGTGTCATTAATGCCTACTGTATTTCTGCCACATGATGTTGTATGCATGTGTTTCAAGTAGGACCTTTCTCTTGAAACCAAATGGACAATTGCTACACCCTGACTCTATTAGACTCAAAGGGAACCTTACTTAGTAACTTTAGTAGCTCCTGTTTTTATCTACTATTTAATTCCTTTAAGGCTGTTGTAAAAATGGTCTGTGGACTTCTATCTTAAACGGTCTAGCACATAGATTAACAGATGAGGTTCCAAGAAACTTGTCCCTAAAATGTCTGTTTGTTTGTTTGTGTGTTTGTGCGTGTCTTTTCTTCAGGGTGGATATCTCTGACACACTCATGTATGTCTATGAGATGCTGGGAGCAGAGCTGCTGAGTAACCTGTATGATAAACTAGGGAGATTGTTGACTAATGCAGAGCAGCCAACATCATGGCAGGTGGGTGAGACATAGTCTATACACAAATAAAAAATAAACTCAATGATAAACCTAAAGCAGAAAGAAATTGATGGAAAAATGTGTATATACAGGGTTTAAACTGAAGAATTTTATATTGATTTTTGTTGATTTTTACATTCTATAGTAATTAAAAATATATATATTTAATTGCTGTAACACATTTTATTGTCATTTTATGCTTACATGTGCACTGACTGCATCCTCCTCCTCCAGCACACCGAAGCTTTGCTGTACGGATTTCAGTCTATAGCAGAAACGATAGATGTGAATTACTCTGACGTCATCCCAGGCCTGATAGGACTCATTCCCCGAATCAGCATTAACAACGTCCAGCTAGCAGACACAGTGATGTTCACTATTGGTGAGACCAATGCAGTTATCATAGTCTAAATTTAGAGATGACCAAAAAACAAAACAAAAATGTTTGACATTCAATGTCTAAACTGTTATTCTCCTACCAGGCGCTCTGGCTGAATGGTTGGCAGACCACCCAGTGATGCTCAGCAGTGTCCTGCCCCTAGTGCTGCAGGCTTTAGGGAACCCAGACCTTTCAGTTTCTTCTGTCTCTACACTCAAGAAGATATGTAGGGAGTGCAAATATGACCTGCCACCCTACGCAACCAACATAGTAGCGGTCTCTCAGGTACATAAATGCATATCTGCTTTGTTTCTGCATACTTGGCAGTATATTCTTCCTCCCAGATGAGAAAAAATGTTTTAACAGTACTGTAACAGCTGAAGACTAATTTAAGATTCCTGCTTTCCAGGAATAACAGTTACTCTTTGAAATCACTTCAGCTGTATTATTTTGTTTTTTCTCATTGCTAAATTCGGCAGGTTTTGTTGTGCTGTCAAATTAAAATAATCACTCTAACTCTTTTTTTTTAACTCTCTCAAGGAGGTGCTTATAAAACAGATCCACAAGGTCAGTGTGTGTCCTCTCCCTTTCTCTTGTCTGACGCTCTTTTTATACCTTGCAATAAAACGTGTCTTGCATCTAGATTGTATCTAGATATGATTTAAACAGATGACATTTAAACCTGGTATTAATATGTGTCTCCAGTGTCCCCATTGAGATCTGCTGTGTTGATAACAAACGAACGTCACATCCTTTAGGTGCTGGTCCAAAACAAAAAAAATATGACAGCCCTCCGTGAAGCTATTTTATTAAATACTGCAGCAGCAAAAGATAAAGCGTCTCTGGAGTAAAGCAGCAATTCTTATAAACCCTAAACTCCATCAGAGCTGTCTAAATATATTTCAGAAACTAAACTTAATTTAATTCTCCCCTGTTCTGACAAGTTCATCATTAATTATTGCTTAAATGTCACATGATATTTACTGCACACATCCAAATGCTTGCATTTAGATACTAGACTTTTTAGTTGTGTTCAGTGTGGCCACAATGCATCCCTGACTGGGTAGTTTGGTTGATAGGAGAAGCCATCTTCACTGCATTTATACCCAGCACTCTCTGTACTTTTATGTGGTCAAGAGCTATTAGACTACACTCTGTTTCCCCTAAATGCATTTTTATGCCAGGTGTAAAGTGCGATACGGTGGAGCAGTGGGTAGCTCTGTTACAGCAAGAAGGTTGCAGGCCTTCAAGGTCTTGAGCATCTTCTTCTGTGTGGAAATTGCATGTATATTCTGTGTCTGCGTGGGTTTTCTCTAGGGGTACTCAGTATTAAGTTCATTGGTGACATTTAAATTAGCAATACTGTAGGAAAGAATTACGTAGCATGTTTGCACCCTGTAATGGGATGACATGTGTGTTCAGCTTGTTGTATCTCTATACAAAAACCTAATGCTTACTTAAACAGCAACTTCAGCCTGTCTTTTCTTTGCAGACAAGTCAGTGTATGTGGCTGATGCAGGCCCTCGGCTTCCTGCTCTCCGCTCTCCCTGTGGAAGACATCTTGAGAAACCTTCACTCTCTCATCACCCCCTACATTCAGCAACTTGAGAAACTTGCAGATGAGATGGTGCGTACGCAGACCAAAATGTAGCAGAACACATACACACACACTGATGCACATACACAAACCAGGCAGAGTTGGATTCTGGCCAATAGGAACGGGCCTCGTGCCTGTGTGGTGTTACTGCAGGGGAACATTTCTCCACGGGACCAGATTGGATTTGACCATGCACCATGGGCTAATGACTCACATGGTAGTAGCAAAGACAGGCTTTCCTATGCAAACACACTCTACAGCAAGAGAAGAAGAAACAAAGCATTTTAGCTATATAAACACTTGCTTTCACACATGTATGCACAGTCATGCAGGAGACAATTCTCTAATGGGTTTGAATGCCATATCTAACAAGTGCAATTTCCAACTGGATAGTTGAGTTGAAATGTTACAAATATGGAGCTGAAAAATTGCCTCTCAGAATTTGTCCTGGATCCTTTTTCCACAATTGGAAAAGACCTTGGGTGGGGTGATCATAGATGTCAGCTCAGATGAACCTTTTCGTTTCTCTCTGTGTCTGTCCCTGTCCCTGTCTCACCTTCCACACAACACACACACACATAGTCACACACTATCTCATCTATCTTCTCCAACTTCGGCCTTCTCTTTATTGTTTTCTGTCTAGCTTCTGATGTGTCTGCATTACATCAGACTAGAGAATCAGGACCTGTGTCTGGAGCCGGACAAATAGTGGCACCTAGTGGGCAGGCCTTCAGGTCTACATTATGTGAGGGGTGAATGACCAAAATCTCTCATAGGGGTTACTGCAAAAACTGACCGATTCACTCTGGTGGTGGCAACCAGGATGTGCATTTTGTTGTAGGATAAAGTGTTGTGCGGTTAAAGCATCAACAATGTCAGTTGAGAGATCAGCAATGTGGCTCTTAAAGGGTGTGGCAGACATCTATGTCCTCTTTGTAGTCTTTTAGCGCTGTCAAATCACCATGGAGACAGGGCAGTGATTAAACACTGCGAGTGAAACACTAATTAGTGATTTTACCTGGGGGAGGTGTGTGTGTGGCACTGAGAAGTAGAGACCTGCAAGATGAAAGGGCCTTTACAATACAGTTAACTTCCCTGTAATTGAATTGTTTATTATTTTTTAACAGGGACTGAAATTGATTCCTAAATTTAAATGTGCAGTAAATCTACCAATTATTTTTGTTCAAGTAATAATGAAGTTAACTTACGACAAATGCCTCGAATGGTGTCTTTGAAATTGCTTTTGTAGTCTTAAACCAGCAAAGAACAAGAGTCTACAGCTTCAGGATGGAAGTGCTTTGAGCTAAATGCTAATGTCAGTACGGTAACATGCAAATAATGATGATGCAAACATGCTAATATTAAGCATGTATAATGTGAACTATGATCATTTTGACATGTTAACATTTGCTCATTAACTGAGGCTGAGGGGATTTTAAGAAATTATCATTTATTTTGTGGTAAACTAAAGTGTTCATGAAACTAGAATTTTTACTGGTACTAGATGAGGCTAACTAGGGCATCACCAAAATGATTTCATCCTTTGGTGTGTATAAATGTTGTCTATTCTGAGTAAAACTGTTGTAGAGTGTCTAGTTTTGTGTTGCTAATTGAGTGAGTTGTATAATAACATGTTTTGATATGTTAGATTTTCTTACCCTTTTTTTCCCTTCTTCCTCCAGCCTAATCCCTCCAATAAATTAGCAATCATCCACATCTTAGGGCTGCTGTCCAACCTGTTCACTACACTGGACATCAGCAAGCAGGATGATGAGTCAGCGGAAGGCTCGGCACCACCTGTCAAAACAGCCCCACCCCCTCCTGGACCAAACCCAGTTAGTTACCACACATCATCATCACTGTCGTCGTGATTGGGTGTTTGGGTGATTGGACATATATAGAGTGACCAGGCTTTTAATTTTAATTGCTTTTGATTATAAGGAGGTTTAGCTGTAATATAAATAAAAGCATAAAATGGGACCTTTACAAACTTGTAATCCAGTACAATGCAGATTAGTAGGTGTAAAATGCCCATGTGGCACATGGTGCTTGCAGCCATTAGAGCTCCACTCCTACCATTGAATACATTGACTATAGCTGGTTAAAGGTATGTGGGTGGCCTGTCACTCAATCATTCTTATTCTGCTGAGCATGGCAGCATGCATCCATGTGTAAATACTGACTATATCTGACATCTGATGCTGCTGCCTCTTTATGACCTTCCTTTCTATTCATTCTATATTTTAACGCAATTTGTTTGTGTTTTTTAGGTTGTTGTGGTTTTGCAACAAGTGTTTGCTCTCATACAGACAGTTCTCAGCAAGTGGCTCAACGACTCACAGGTTGTAGAGGTGAGTCATCGACATGTGCATATGCAGCCACATACTGTCAGAATTCTGCTGTTTGTCAGAAATTGGTCCACTTAATTAGATGTGGCATTTTAGTGAAGCTGATTTCATGCTGTTCCTCAGGCTGTGTGCGCCATCTTTGAGAAGTCTGTGAAGACTCTGCTCCATGACTTTGCTCCCATGGTGTCTCAGTTGAGTGAGATGCTCGGGCAGATGTACAGTACAATTCCCCAGGCCTCCGCGCTTGACCTCACGCGACAGGTACACACTCATATATGTGCACACGGACATCATCACATTAGTATTCCTCTTCTAATACTTAATGGTTACATGCAAAGAGATGTTGGAGTTTTGTCATATAGCCTGTGTGCAAGCTAACAAGCCCAAGGTAAATGAGGAGGCACTGTGTTTGTAAAACCTTAACCTTATTTAAAAGATAATTAGTCTCAAAACTTAAAGCAAGAAGGTCATTTCTTTTTTCAGAAGGCTCAATATTCATAAATACCACTGACTTAGCTGCTAGCCAATTTATTTTTTAAATAAATTTCTTATTTAAATTGACTTTCAAAGTCAAACATAACTGAATAATGCATAGAAATTTGAAATCATCATCACTCCTTTAGGATATAAGTACTCACTAAACCCATTTACATCCACACCAGTATACTGTTTTTTTAATACTCTGGATTTGATGTGTTAAAACCATCAAAGTAGAAAAAAACACAAGTTAGCAGCTATTTGTTATATTTGCTGGAAGGGGAAATCTTCAGATTTGAAATTTGTAATAACTTTTCTAAAACAAAAATTACTTATATCATCCTAATCTCCAAATAATACATGTCAATATCCTCAACAGCCACTAACATTTTCCCATCAAATATTCTTATCCTTGGTTGATTAGTAGAATCAGGTGTGTGACTGCTTGGTTTGAACAAGTGGCCACAGCGGCTCTGTAGGACCAGGGTTGCCTACCCCTGGTTAAGATCAAATCAAACATTAAAGGCCCGCAAATGATTAATAACTTGCATCCGATAAGATTAATTAATGTCTGTAATTGCAGGAAAGAATTTAGATTTCCCTGTACTTGAAACTGCTATTACTAATTTAATACACTTCCAAAACATTCCAGCCTAGGTTTGTCAATGTTTGGTAGTGCAGAAACTTGATTACTAAATTACCTGATTACCTGTATGAAAACACAGGTTTACAGTAATCTGGTTAATTCAGACATTTTTTTTGTTTCTCTTTCACTAACCTGGTTCCTTGTGTGCAAGAAAACACAGCAAGTGTCTGATGTGACATCTTGCTGTTTCAGATGGTGCATATCTTTGCCAGCGAGACAGACCACTTCCCACCCATCAAGGCTCTGTTTGAGCTGGTTACCTCGGTAACATTGTCCATCTTCCAACAAGGTAGGGTTTATAGCAGGGGCGGGACTGTGAATACTGTGAAATGCGCTTGTTCAAGTAAGATGCAAACGATTCTCATCATGTCTGATTTCACAGGGTCTAGAACTGTTTCTTGGTGTAGCAGAAGAAAAGACTAAATCTAATCAAATTTGTAAAAAATAAAGTACAGCAGATTTGTTTCATACTTTATGGATGTTATGGTGACATATTCACCCATTTCTTATTGGAGTTGCTCAGAACAACTGATATGCTGCTACATTCCTAGAAAATAAAACAGCTGAGCACAGGGAAATGACGAAAAATCAGAGGTCATTGCACTCTGTTGTCAAACTTTAAACGTTTGCTCTCATTACTCATTAGGTGGAAAACCACAAGCCAAAGACCAAAGTGGTCTGTCTGCCCAACGTAATGATAATTTTATCAATGCAATACCTATTGGTGCTCTAGTGACCATTGATTAAATCACGTTTATAGCATCATGGTTTCCTTCAAACTGATCAAAAATGCAATGTGTTTTATATAGATCTGGCCAGTTTTTGCTTATTCAGTTTTTTTTTATTTTTATTATAATTTATGAAGATCTAGATGAATATAATGTTTCAGTGCTTGGGCTGCATGAAACACCTTTTAATGAATGGCACCTGAGCCAGGCTTCTGGTTTTCTCAACACAAAACGATGAGATGGAAATATTCCATTACCTACACTTGGCTTAGGATACGTGTGCCAGCTCTGTCCGCTTCTTCCCTTCCCTTTGTGTTGTCCTTCTACCCCTCTTTGCCTCCGTCCCGCTTTTACTGGTTATGTAATGGCTGCTTCTCCTCCTGCCTCTAAACTCTTTCTTTTCTGAGCAGGGACCCTTCACTAGACAGTATCAGTACAGGATACAGTGTCAGCACAGAGACCACTAGCTTATTCAGTTGGCTGACATTACATAGCAGGGCGGGTCCACTCAATATGGCTGCAGCCACTGCTCTGCTTGGATTAGAGTTGGGCTCTCCATCACAGCCCTCTGAATAAGCCCTGTATTCTCTTGGGGGGTTGTGTTTGTGTGTGTGTGCGCGCGTGCGCACGTGTGTGTGTGCGTGCGTGCCTGTGTGAGGGCTGGAGGGGGATATTGAGCAGGAAACTTGTTTGGAGTCTGGGAACAGCTAAAGCTGGGCGCTCACTACAGACATTTTTTTCTGTTTCGATACAAGTTTGCTGTTGGAGTCCTTCCAATATCAATCTTGACCCATCGGAGAAAAGCATGTTTGAAAGTCAGGAATCACGAAGCGGATTCTTCAGTCCAGAAGCTTCTACGGGAATCGTGTTCAATTGTCCATCATTTGCAATCTGTCATATTCTTAAAAAGTCTTGTAGTCTGTGTCCAGCATAAGGGAGGATAGAACCTATCCTGAACTTTGAGTGTGATTTCATACTGATGGCGATGGGTTCACCTTTGAAATAAAGGGGATTTTACTGACCAGCTCTGGATGGACCCTCCACAGAAACCTCCTCCCCTCAGACACATGTTTAGATCTGAGTGTTGCCTGTTTATTAATCATCATAACGACACCATTGGTGTTTCAGTGGAGGAGATAAAGGGGGTTCATTCGGGTTTGTCGCCCCTTTTCCTCCAAACTGTAACAGTAACAGAGGTGCCTCCTGGGTTCCCACTCCAAACCCACTTTTGTTTTTTTGTTTTAGGTTTGTTCTTTTTCTCTCGTTACTTCTTTCTTTTTTTCTCTCCAAACAGACCCATGTCTTTGTCTTCTGCCTGTTTTTTGTTTTTGGTTGGTCTGTTCCTCCAAGACTCTGCCAAAGCTTCATATGCCCCCCTTCTCCCCTTTGTTCCTTACTCACGTGTGAATTATTTCAATGAAATATTTTTAAGTTCGCTTTTATTTCCACATGACTGTTGAATCTATTCAGTTGCTGTTTGTATATTATTCTTATTCTCTTATGATTTCTTAAGTTTCATCTTTATTATATTTTAGGACCCAGGGATCATCCTGATATTGTTGATTCATTTATGCAACTCCAAGCTCAGGTGTGTTTTTGGTTTCTTATTTCATTCACTTTGGGTTTCTCTCTTTCTCTCTCTTTTTCTGATTTCTCCCTCTCTGTCCTCTTCTCCCTCCCTTCCTGTTTCTGTTCTTTGCTACTGGACCTTAAATTGTCCCATCATATAGGCGAGGCAGTGGAATGAAACATGAGGGAAATGTTTGAGAAAGACACCCCTGTCTGTCCTCAAATACTTTTGATTCTAACAGTCACCTCAAGTACAGTGGGATTTTAATTTGACGTGCCGACACCACAATAATCCCTTTCTGATATGCTTTGTAAAGTCTTGATAAGGCGACCGTCCTTATCTTGTATATTTGTTTCATTACTTGTAATACTCTGTTCTGATTTAATGAAAAGATTATAATGTACACCTGCAGAGATCCTAAACGGCCTGTTAAATGCTGCTAGGGCAGGATGACATCTATACACATGTAGCCAGACTTATTATTATCTTATGTAAACATTCAATAGGTCAATACATTTCTATAATAATTACATTTTCTACTTGCTGCTTGAAAAACAGAAACCTTAGCAATAAGAATCTGGACATACTCTATAATGCATTGCAGTTAAACATATTTTATTCACTTATATTTTACTTTCTTTTTCCTTTTTTTCTGTAAAATCAACACCAGGGCACATTCGCTCCCTGGAAAAATATCAAGCCATAGATTAAATATTTCAGTCGATGTGGAGCTCTAAGATGATGTAACAGCATCAGCATCACGTTTGGGTCCCAGGTGACTGGTTAGCCTCTGAAATCATTCCAGCCTAGAGCCAATCAAAGCCCAAATGAATTAATATTCAACTAATATTAATCAGTTCGGACAAATTGGCTGATGGCTCTTCTGTTTTATATTTTTGTCTTCCGTCTTCATTCTTCCTCCTTTGTTTTCTATCTTTGGATAGATCTGACCTCCATCTCTCTCCCTCTCTTCTCCTTCATCCTGAATGAGTTCATTATTATGAGATGAGTTGTATTTCTCGTTATCTGCACATGTTAATTACTTACACACTTCTGTTGCATATTCAATCCAGTCAACCAAAAACAAGGAAATGTAATGTTTCAAGCACAATTGATTTCAAAAGACAACACCAAAAACCATCATTGCCTTTAGTTTGACTTAAGTTTCCAATGATTTCAAAGTTTGATTTTTTGCAATTTGTTTGTTATACCTACTGAGTTCTGCATCGGAGGATCTCTGTATGAGTTTGGATAGTTTTTTTTAACACAGCCTGGTAGGCAGATCTGTTCCCAGTCCTGTGTTGCTGTCAGATCCGGCTACCAGGCTGAGCGGGTATTGTTGATAGCAGTATTTTGAAGGAGCTTATGCAGTGGAATGTGGTGAATCAGTACCGATTGGGTTCGGGCAGACAGAAACATACTCTGTGTAATGCCTTTATCTGCCTCTTAGGCCCTCAAACGGAAGCCCGATTTGTTCTTGTCTGAGAGTCTTGATGTGAAAGCAGTGTTCCACTGTGGTAAGTTTGCACACCATTCACATACACCTACACACTGTACTGGAAGGTTTGCTATAGTACTGTGCCTGTGAAATATGTGTCTGTCAGTACAAAGTACAAACTGTAAATGTTTGATCTTTCAGTAGTTTATTTATGCTTGTCTCTCTCTCTCCCACTTCTAGGAGTTCTGTCACTCAAATTTCCCGAGGCTCCGACAGTCAAGTCAACTTGCTTGTTTTTTGTGAGCACACGCACACACATGCACACACGCACACAGACTTTTGCATATTTATAAATTCATCACTTGGCTTCCATGTTGCTGACTGCCTGTGTTTCTGCCTCAGACTGAATTGTTACCGCACTGCTCAGATGTGCCTCCATTGGCCAGGGTGGTGCAGGAGGACGGAAAACTGTTGATCCAGGCCCTGCTGGAGGTAAAAAACACCATGTTTCCTGTCACACCGCAGAAAGCAAACAGCAGCATTTCACTAATGGTGTAGTTTTTCATTGTAATTAAGCCCTCGTCATGAAATGTCTTCATCGCATTCTCTCCAGGGCATCGGGGGTGGGGCATCTCGGAGCTTGATGGACCAGTTTGCCGAAGTGCTTTTCTCTCTGAACAAGAACTGCTTTTCTCTGCTGGCTGTGTGGCTAAAGGAGGCGCTGCAGCCGCAAGGGTTCCCATCAGCACGGGTCACAACTGAACAGAAAGACAACTTCTCACAGCAGATCCTACGGTAACACGCAAATTATTTAGATAGTACTATGGTTTCATCTTTTCTGCATTTTAAGTGCTCAGCTTCTGTACATTTATTTCCAGATTTAATAACCACATGATCTGTCCTGCTTGGTTTATAATTGCCTCTCTACTGATTCCTCTATCATGTAGAGAACGAGTGAACAAGAGGAGGGTGAAGGACATAGTGAAGGAGTTTACACTACTGTGCAGAGGGCTCCATGGTACGGAGTATGCCGCTGAATACTGAAACTCTACCTTGAACTCTCACCTAACCGTGACTTCTGCCCTCAGTGCAAAACAGCTGGACGCCACAACAACACAGTTTTCACAAACCCCATCAGAGAAGATTTCATGAAATGATTGTAATGATAACCCGCCCCGCCGCAGGATAAGACATGGAACCATTCCAGCACAGACCTGCCATCAGAAAAATGGACAAACATTAAATCCCCAGTGGCTTTGGGGAGCCTGTCCTCTCTACTTCCATTTTTTCTGTTCTAAGATTGACTGTTTCTCTTTCCCTCCTTTCTCCTCTTATTTAAATGTCTTTTCTTTGGAAGAGCTTTGAGCAGCACTCTCAGTATGCTGCATCACGCGTCCTATCTCTCTCTTGTTCTGCCTTTCTAGATCTTCCCGTGGCTCCTAGGTTGTTTCCTGGTGATTAGCATCCATATGAAATGGTAGTGGTATCGTACGTAGCTACTTGACATTATTTTTCAGAATAAATCAAATTAATTATATATATGTATATGTATACACATATAGAAAGATGGAGGTTGTCAGTCCTGCTGCTGCTAATGACAAGGGAGAAAGACCAATGTCAGGGGGAGGATTCTGCAGGAAAAATGACATTAATTCAATAATCTGTACTCCATGCCCCCTGTGATCTCTGCATTTGCCAAATTATCATGAAATGTTTCGTGAATTAGTCCTTTTTTTTTTTTTGTTATAAATGCCTTTTTGGGGGGTATGAGTGGAGAATGCAAGCCGAACCCCACATAAACGGACTCACACCAGTTAGCTCTTTTTCCAGCCCTTCTTGTAAAGGGCTATACCTCATGTACATACAGTCCTACCCAGTCATACTGCAGTCTCCTCGGTTTGTGGAAAGTGTTGCACGCAGTGGTGAAGCAGGACTGCCCAGAGTGATGGCTGGAGGGGAAACAGATTTATTGTAGCTGGCAGTGAGAAAGGGGCACAGGATGGAAACTGAGAAGGGAACCGAGTGTTTGGAGGGATTATTAATCCCGATGTTGGATTTAGTCACTGTAATCGTGCAAAAATATTAATCAAGTTGTGCATATTAACAGTTATTGCCGAACACTTCTGTGTATTTGAGTGTGTGCGTGTGTTCATACCTGTATGTATGGGAGGTTGTGTGTGCGCAGATGTATCTTTTTTCCACTTGTTCAGTGCACTTATATTGGACCTACAGTACACATGCATATTTTCTTCCTATCTTTTACACAAAGGGCCCTTTCATTTCATCACAGCACACTCATTTCAGACTACTCATTGCCTAAAAACCGACCAGGCACATCTCGTACATCTCTGCTGCTCACCAGCAATCACACCCATCTAATAAACATCATCATCACCTGGAATGACGGGTCAGTGATAATCATTGGCTAGTCTCATCTACTGTAACTGTTATTGATCTCTCAGACTACACACCGACTACTGCTCTTAACAAAACACGTGTGAAAAAGCCACCGAAATCCTTTCATCCATCTGGGTCACTGCCTTGGAGAGGAACAAGAAGGATTAGAGTGCTCAGTAACAACATGTAAGATCTCTGAGAAAGTTATTGGAACAAGATCAAGCACCGTCATTCTGTGCTCATTCATTATGCTAGAGACATTATTGGTGATGTGGTGTAAAATACACTGTCTAGAGAATCAGCAGAACCAGCTGACTTCTAGTGACACTCAGCATCTGAAATGTACTCTGTGGTCTCTGATAAAACTTTATCTCAGTCTAATCCTTCTGTCTTATCCGAGGTGCCTGCAGACATGTAGCATGTATGTGTATTGTTTGGGGGGGGGTGTTTCAGGGGACAAACATATACAGTGTGTGAGATACTGCAGAAAGACATGATTTAGGCCGAGGTTCAAATCAAGAATTGGCTTTGGAATGAGCTGTCTGGCCTCTTTGAGTGTGATTTTGAACTGTGAAAAACTGGACGTCCAACACTGATCCTTGATCTGTAATGTGGTCTCATTATGAGGGGGGGGGGGACTAAAAATAATGTTTGTCACAGTTTAAAGAAAGAGAAGTAGGTGGAGGAGGGGAGGGGTATGAAAATGTACATTGTTTTTTTGTACCTTTGCTTTAATTTATTAAATATATCTTAAGACTGCAGCTCATGACTCTTCTTTGTCAGGGAGTGGTGGTGTTCTTTACTTTTCCTCCAATACTTCCATCAAAGACTGCATATGTTTTTCAGATCTCTGAATCGATAGTACAACAAACACCTGTGTAGATCGAAGTTCAGTTAGAGACTTGAAGGATTCATATTTTTCATTCATTTGTTTTGCTTCTATTTTTAGGTTTAGCCATATACCACATAACCAGACTTGAAGCCATAAATTTAAGTCATCCTACTCCACTAAGAATAATTTATCAATCTCAAAGGTACATTAAAGCATTACAGCATCCATTTAATATAAATCACAGATATTTTCACAGGGATACACCCCTGACTGTGTTTTTTAAAGATTACTAAACTTGCTGTTGTCTGAAGAAAATGCTGTTTAATATCTCAACATGAATAAGGTGTAAATGCTTTTTTTATTTTCCCAACTGCCTGGAAAAAAAATCTGGTGCAGGAATACTGAATCCTTTAATTCAATAAGACAACTCAATAACTACAACAAGTTGTCCATTTCCCTAAGTGTCAGTGGTATGTAGTTGGGAGGTTTTTACTTTTTTTTCCTCTAATAAGAGGACAGTGGTGGAGAAAATACTTGGATCCTTTACTTAAGTAAAAATAGAACTACTACTCTAGTCTAGTATTATGTTTAAAATACTCAATTACAAGTCATAATATTGTATTAGTAAAAGTACTTAGATTAGACTATATATCATTTCACTGTGATCACATGTAAACACATCTCTTCATTCATCAATATGGAAACTATTTTAGATTCTTTGGGGAGATTTAAAGCAAAAGTACTGCATCATATTATATTTAGGGCATCACATTTTTGCTTTATAGCCTACACTTTATACACAAAGTGCATGACACATTTTAAAAAGAAAAAGATTCAATCACACAGTTAACGGTATTAAAATATATAAGTAATGACATCTATCTGAAATTTTTGTCGTGGAGAAAAAAAATACTATATTTTATATAGTATAAAAAAGTATATATTATAACTTTATTAAGCAGAGTACTAAATGTACGTCGTCACTTTCCACCACTGCAAGAGAAAAATAAAAATTAAAAGTCACTTTAAACATTAAAGTCACTTGGAGTCGTGGTAAACATGTTCCTGCAAACTGCCATTCAACTCAATGGGCGGTAACAACCGCGCATGCGCAAACAACGGAGCTGCTTCACACGTGTGTTGCGGGGGTCTATCCGTCCATCTGAAGCCTGCTGTCAGTCTGCAGACCTCCAACCCAACTACCTGCGGTCTCGTGAGCGAGAAGAGCTGACGTTCATCCCGACGTTTTCCTCCTGGACGCAGACGTGACCTGCTCGAACTTCCACACACGTAAGTTGAACCATTTCACTCACTAGCTACATGCTAACCCAGCCTCCTTTAGCCAGGGTCCACACAACAACACAACTTTATGAACAAAGATACGGAATGACATTCAGAACACAACCTGATGTGACATTATTCAAGCTTTTCAACTTGAAGTTTCCAAAGTTTCTTAAGTCGTCCAAGTTTCTGTAGACAAGCAGAGTGACAAAGTGTCCTTATACACGATGTTATTTTGGAGTTGGCTTTATCTATATATATAGATACATATATATCTATATATATAGAGAGATATAATGTGTGTGTGCATGCATGCAATGGTGGAATGTAACCAAAGACATTTAATCAAGTAGTACTTTTTTGAAGTACTTGTACTTTTTCCCCACTAAATCTCATATTGTACATTTATATAACAGATTCAGTCACAAACTTCTTTGCTTAACAGCTTATTAAATATAAGTCACATCATCAGTTTATAAAATATACTTTCTTTCCCTGCATTTAGGTATCCAATAATATAAAGTCATATTGGAATACCTTTGCATCATTAAAATGCTTCTTGTGTGTACATGTGAATGAATAAATATGAATAGTCTGTATAATGTTAAATATAACAATAAAAGTGGGATACTTGCACAACAGGTATTCCTCATTTTAGTACTTTGAACATATTTTGCTGCTGATATTTCTGTATTTCACTAAAGTCATATTTTGAATAAAATATGTCTTAATCGTGTTATTGCTTCTTTAACTTAAATTCACATACTTCTTCCACAGGTTATAAACATATATGTATACATATAGGTGAAAGGTTAATCCTAAACACAACATATAGGGTTAGGTTATCAGACAATATAGTGTGTGTGTGTGTGTGTGTGTGTGTGTGTGTGTGTGTGTGTGTGTGTGTGTGTGTGTGTGTGTGTGTGTGTGTGTGTGTGTGTGTGTGTGTTCCATGTGGTCACTTAGGGACTAACAGAAAGCTCCTGACCGAGCAGTGTGTGACCTGCAACATGCACACAATCAATGTCCTCGATGTACCTCCTGCAGCACCAGATGTCCCCAGCCCGTCTGCTGTGGATGTGTTTGATCAGCATAGTGGCTGCTTTTCTTGGAAAATGATGCACGTGAAAGGAGCAGTGATAACATTTGTGTTTCTATACTGATGCTATACTTGGTTGATTGTTGTAGCCTGAACACACTGAGACAGAGATGATTTTCGTCATTAGTGGCCTGCTTTGACCTGGAAGCTCCTCAGTGGGAGTAAAGGAGTCTTTACTTATCATTTATCATCAATATTCACCTTTTGCCCTCTCTGCTTCATTGATCCAGTACATCAAAATATGCAATTAGGCAAACGGGGTAAATCAATTTCATTGATAATTGATGCCCACTATGCTTAATTTGTGAGGTTCTATGATTGATTTCCGTTAATAGAGGTCCCTTAGCTTTTGACCGTATCTATTTTTCCGTTTCTGCATCAGTCATGGCTGTTGTGAGGTTCTACGGTAATGAAGCCGTGACGGGGCGAAGCTTACAGCAGGCGGCCAAGCTCTACCCTGAGCTGTCAATCACAACCGAGCTGTGCTACAACGTGGAGCTGACAGGTGAGCGTGACACGGCGACGGTGCACAAAAGTGACAGCAAAGCAGGCGTCAAAGCGCCAGACATACGCGCTCCCGTCCCCAATCGCTCCATCCTTTTTTTTTTCCCCTGTTCTCTGCTGCAGGATGTGAGAAGCTGAGTGCTGAACAGAAGGAGGTTCTCCTCTGGTTGTTTCGTCCGCCGCTGCAGGCGGAGCCGCTGTCCGAGAAGCCACACCTCACGGAGGGTAGCGGGGAGAAACTGGTGGAGATCGGACCCAGGTACGACCACACCTGCTGCTCTCATGTTCACCCCGTAACAGGCTGTATTTTCTGCATTATACATAGATATTTAAAAACCGATGGAACTCACCAATTTAGCAATTGTTGGTAATTTGAAATAGTCACCAGAACAAAATGTGCATGGTTTCTGAAATGTAGTTATATTTATAGAGGAGATGCAACAATTATTTTAGCTGCACAATTCATATAGTCTCTATCCATTACTGATGAAAAGATGACTTTTTTCTCAATTTGCATTGAAATAATGGTCTATATATCCAGATATATTATTACCTCCCCCACACTTCAGTACTGGGCAGTTACAGGATCAGCTGCTTATTGCAGCTCCGACAATAAAGGACATTTTCTGTCTTTGTCTTGTATGGTGAGCAGATGTTCGCTAGAAGATTTTATGAAAACATTTTATGATAATCGGAATCTGCCAGACAGACTGTTGCGGAATTAATTTGCTTACTTATGAATTCAGTAGTCAAAAGATAACTATATGGTATTGTTTTACATAATAAATAACTGCAAGTAATTACTTTTTTTTAATTGGTAGATGAAGTCGTAACAGGTAAGACGGATGTAAAACAAACAGTTTTCACTCCTGTTGTCGCTCTTCTTCTTCTTCCTTCAGGTTGAACTTCTCCACTGCTTGGTCCACTAACGCCGTGTCCATCTGCCAGAGCGCAGGCCTCACCAACGTCACCCGAGTGGAGCTGTCTCGCAGGTTCCTGATCAAGGTTCGCAAATATGAGAAACAGGAAATCGGAGTTTGTTTCGTAGCGCGCTGACTGGCTTCATGTCTTCGCTTCTGATGTGATCTGTCCCGCTCTCCTCCAGCCCAAGAAGCAAGGCAGCGCGAACAAGCTCAACGGAGACACACAGAAGCTGATCGAGTGTCTGTATGACAGCATGACGGAGTGCATCTACCAACATCCCATCACCTCCTTCACCGTGGAGACCAAACCACAGCCGGTGTTTGAGGTGGACATCGTGGGGAAAGGTCGCGCGGCCTTGGAGACGGCAAACGATGAGCTGGGTAAGAAGTCTCCCTCAGTGCTTTCCACATTTCGAGACTTTCTCTTTGCACATGTCAGCCCCTGAGTCTGGTTCTTCACTCTTACTCCTGTCACTAATACGTTACGAGACTCAGTCTTTGATGTGCGATGACTTTTCTCTCTTTTCTCTAGAGCTCCTTTCACTCTTACTGCTATCTGTGAGTACCTTGTGTCTGCTGGTAATAAGGTCACATGACGCATGACATTATTGCTTAGCTGGTTAAAGTCACAGGACCGCTATGATGCTGCTGATTATCTTGCACGTGCATGTGTGTGCTCGTGCCTTTTTTTTTTTTTTTCATTAACGAATAAAGCGCTACGGAAAAAGCTGAATTTGCTGCTTAATTGAGAATCAGATTTCACTTTCTGCTGCGCTAATGCAACAAAAACTACGGGCCATTTAAGTTTCATGCATTCACAATGGCTGTTCAGCATTTATGGTTATTCTGGGGTTCTTTTTATGAGAATGTTTTAACATTCTGTTGTGCGACAGAAGATAGTGTGTGTGTGTGTGTGTGTTTATGTTCTGGTCTACTTGTTTACTGCTGCTGAGCCTTATTAATATTCACAAGCTGCTCAAATAGATGAGAATATTTTCAACACATATTTTGCAGGCGCTGCCATGCTCAGACTAGAGAATTTGGAATCTGATTAAAATGAACCTATCTGGAGCTTCCAACATAGTTACTCAGCTCCTCCCCCCAGGGATTGACTTATTTTTCACTATTTATGCATCATCAGCGAGTTACACCTCATAGTAATAATTATTAGACATTATTAGACAAAGTTTGTGTTTTGTAAAAATTGTTTATTTCAGCTTTAACTGATGTGTAATAGTTTTTGGGTTTCTTGGAGCATGCATTCTCTTTATGTGTGTTGTCTGTGGCTGTTTAAAACAACAGATTATGCATAACGTGTGTTTTAGTGGCGTTATTATTCAAACTGTCGTGTGTGCTCGGCAGGTCTGGCCTTTGACTCCTGGGATCTGGATTTCTACACAGCGATGTTCCAGAGGATTAAAAGGAACCCCACTAGTGTGGAGTGTTTTGATCTGGCCCAGTCCAACAGGTGGGTTTATGTGCCGTGTGCAGATCAGCAGCAGCTTTTACTGTTTGCATTCGTCATGCCTGGCCGTCGTCTAACGCCTCCCTTTTGTCCTCCGGCGTCCCAGCGAGCACAGTCGTCACTGGTTCTTCCGGGGGCGGATGGTAATCGACGGGCAGGAGCAGGAGGAGACTCTGTTCAGCCTCATAATGGACACCCAGCGCCACAGCAACCAGAACAACGTCATCAAGTTCTGCGACAACAGCAGGTAGCAGAGCAGCAAGGAGCGAGCGCACATGCTGCGTGTGTCTGGTCGTGTTTCTCACCGACTCATGTGATGTGTGGTTTTTATGTGACCAGCGGTATCAAAGGAACGCAGCTGAAGTGCGTTTACCCAAAAGATCCGTCCGAGGCAAGTCCGTATGAGACACGGCAGTCGCTGCGACACGTCATCTTCACTGCAGAGACGCACAACTTTCCTACAGGTCGGAAACACACAACACAACAAAACTTATGTGCAACGTAAATGTCTTCTTGAAAAAATTAATCACCAACCTGACCTCCAGGTGTAGCCCCGTTCAGTGGCGCCACCACCGGGACGGGAGGTCGGATCAGGGACGTGCAGAGCGCTGGACAGGGAGGCCACGTCATCGCCGGCACGGCGGGATACTGCTTCGGCAACCTGCATGTCCCAGGTCGGCAAAACGGGGATTTCTTCAATTTCAAACACCCTTCGCAGAAACAGCTCCTGCATCAACTATGTGTTTTCTGCAGGTTACGTCCTCCCCTGGGAGACTGAAGGCTGGGAGTATCCTTCCAGCTTCGCCCCGCCGCTGCAGGTGGCTATTGAAGCCAGTAACGGAGCCTCAGACTATGGAAACAAGTTTGGAGAGCCTGTTCTGTCAGGTAGGACGACTCCGTGTAACGTACACTCACTATACCTACGAACTGTAAGAAAGGGCTGTGAATAGATTACCTACATTATTGATTAATCAGTTGATTTAATATTTGAATAATGAATGAATAATTTTTTTCTGAAACTAGAGCTGATGTGTGATGTCAAGACATTTCCAAAGTCTTTGAGACTAGTTGAGAATAGAAAACATACTGTAGCATATGTGGAGCTAAAAAGAAATGTTTGTTATAATACGTTTCATGTCTTTGCCGCACTAATCTACTAATTCCCTCTCGTAGGTTTTGCCCGTTCCTTCGGCATGCGGCTGGCTGCCGGAGAGCGGCGGGAGTGGATTAAGCCGATCATGTTCAGTGGCGGCATCGGCTCAATCGAAGACACGCACGTAAAGAAAGATCAGCCGGAGACGGGTAATCTTTTAATTCAGTCTATGTGAGATGACGGTTGATCAATGCAAGGAGCTATATTTGCACAGATCTATCAGTGACTCGCCGTGTTCCTCCGCTCCTCCGCTGTGTCTTTGTCGATCAGGAATGGAAGTGGTGAAGATTGGCGGGCCGGTGTACCGGATCGGCGTGGGAGGAGGAGCGGCCTCCTCTGTGCAAGTAGGGCCTGCTTTATCACACCCCAAACTTTGCAGTGGCCCCGATCTGTGCAGAAATGTCCGGGGGTGTTTGAACACGATTCGGCTTGCAGGTGCAGGGCGACAACTCCAGCGACAGGGACCTGGGCGCCGTGCAGAGAGGAGACGCTGAGATGGAGCAGAAGATGAATCGCGCTCTGAGGGCGTGTCTGGAAAGAAGCGGCGGGAACCCGATCTGCAGCATACATGACCAGGGAGCAGGAGGGAATGGTACGAACAGTGAGGTTTATTTCCTGAGTTTTATTAAATCTACATGATGAGACAAAGGCTAAGCTATTGATTCGTATCTTAAACCGCAGGTAATGTTCTTAAGGAGCTCAGTGAGCCAGCAGGAGCTGTGATCTACTGCAGCAGATTCAAGGTGATCAGCACATGAGCACAATCTACTTTTTTTATTAACATCCCATAGGATAAAGTTTCATAGATGGAAATTAAATGGGATAACCAAGCTTTGGTCTGTCTCCACTGTGTAGAAAGGTGACCCCACACTGAGCGTGCTGGAGCTGTGGGGGGCGGAGTATCAGGAGAGCAACGCCCTGCTGCTCCGCCCATCGGACAGGTCGTTCCTGGAGAGCGTGTGTCGGAGGGAGAAGTGTCCCGTCGACTTCGTGGGAAATATCACGGGAGACGGGAAGGTGAGTTCCATTTAGGATCAAGTCGCTAAAAATCGTCCCCACCTTCTGATGAGTTTTGCTGCGTTTACTTCAATCCCGCCTCTCGCACAGATTGTGCTGGTGGATGAGGAGGGTGACGGCGGTGATCAGGCCACCGGGCGGCGCTGTCCCGTGGACCTGCAGCTAGAGTGGGTTCTGGGAAAGATGCCGCAGAAAGAGTTTAAAATGGAGCGGCTGACTCCCACCCTCCAGCCCGTGTCTCTCCCTGCAGGGCTGACGGTCAGAGCGGCCTTGGACAGAGTTCTGCGTCTGCCGGCCGTGGCGTCCAAACGCTACCTGACCAACAAGGTGTGTGTCTGATTGCCCCCAGTTTTTTAGAAATGTGTTCCTGCAGACGCCTTTGTGACTCTCCATGCCTCCGCTCCCTCGACCGTCAGGTGGACCGGTCGGTGACGGGGTTGGTTGCCCAGCAACAGTGCGTCGGCCCTCTTCACACCCCGCTGGCGGACGTCGCCGTTGTCGCTCTGTCACCGTTCAGCCTGGAAGGGGCCGCCACGGCCATCGGGGAGCAGCCCGTCAAAGGCCTGGTCTGTCCTGCAGCCGGCGCCCGCATGGCTGTAGGGGAAGCTCTGACCAATCTGGTGTTTGCTAGAGTCACGGCTCTGAAGGTGAGTCACACTACACGAGAACGGGTCTTTTCTATTGATGCTGTGCACATTTAGCTTTCGTTTTATGAAGACATGTCGCTGTGTGCTGCAGGACGTGAAGTGCAGTGGTAACTGGATGTGGGCTGCCAAGCTGCCCGGGGAGGGGGCAGC
The DNA here is from genome assembly GCA_036785175.1 of Eupleurogrammus muticus. Lineage (NCBI taxonomy): Eukaryota > Metazoa > Chordata > Actinopteri > Scombriformes > Trichiuridae > Eupleurogrammus > Eupleurogrammus muticus. The sequence continues at coordinate 7,778,947 of JAYKQN010000006.1, forward strand.
TCTGTGGGAGGCCTGCAAAGCCATGTGTAAGGTCATGAGTCAGCTGGGCGTGGCCATCGATGGCGGCAAGGACTCTCTGAGCATGGCCGCCAGGGTTGGGAAGGAAACCGTCAAAGCTCCGGGTATGCTGAAGTTTTTATTTTTTAGTGAGTTTATTTGTATCAGGGAGAGTTTTACAAAATAAGGTCAATCTCAAGAGAGGAAAGATGCTCTTTACTAGGTTTAACTCACTATGTTCTCTGCTTGTGTTGTAGGTGCTCTGGTTATATCTGCATACGCCGTTTGTCCTGACATCACTGCCACTGTGACGCCTGACCTTGAGGATCCAGATGGAAAAGGTGTTACGTGCACACACTAACACGCACGCACGTACAGTCATATGAAAAAGTTTGGCACCTGTTGGGATTTTCAACATTTTCCTTTTATAAATTGTAGGTTGTTTGAATCAGCAATTTTAATATTAGTATTTACAAAAATAAGTTTGTAATAATCAAAGACACCCCAACAGAAAAATGACATTGACATTTAGTAGATCCTCTTTTTGCAGAAATAACAGCTTCTAAATGCTTCCCATAGCTTCCAATTACTCTGGTTGAAGGTATTTTTGACAATTTTTCTTTAATAATAATCTGATCTGGGGACTGAGATGGCCATTCCATTCCTGTGGTTTTCCATTTCCTCACAATGGAAACCGACAGCTGAAGTCTCTGCGCTTGCTTTTTGCATCCTTCCCCTAAAACATGATCATTTTCTGGTCATTTGACAGTTTTATTTGAGGCGAGGAGGAGAACAACTAGAACAGCATTTGGTCTCTTTTGATACCCTTTCTCATGATTGGCTTTACCTGTGTTTGTAGGTCAGAGGTCAATGACCACAACAACAAAAATGTGTTCAATAATTAGTGCTAAAGGTAGTCAAATCAATAAAACAAAAGGGGAACCTAAATATATGCACATATCTACTCTGGTTATGTAATTATAGCATACTTTCTATAAATTGTACAAACTTCATCCCTCTTCTGAAATATCTGTTTTCTCTGCTTACATGATATATTTAATGGTGAAAGGTAACTTCGGCTTTTGGCTACAGATTTAGGTTTTGCAAACAAACTTTTAACTCTTTCCCCCGGCGAGCGAAGCACTTGTCTCACGCAACATTAAGTCTTTTCCTTTAATAACACAGTTGTAGCTCATGTTTTCCCCACAGCCGACACCAGTAAGGTTCACCAGTAAATTATCTATGAGGGGGGGGTCAGCTGTTGTCATGGATACATTCACCCTCTCTCACACGTAATGTCACACCAAACTCTCCCTTTTCCCAATAATCACAAAACCACAAATGCAAACGGCCATCAATTGGAATTTTGTCTCATCATCGTGCACCTTCTTTCTCTGACACACACACACACATACACACACTCATCAGTACCAGCCTCTCACCTTTGCCTCCGCTCTGCAGGCGTGTTGTTGTGGGTTCCTCTGAGTCCAGGCCGCCATCGCCTGGGCGGCTCGGCCCTGGCTCAGTGCTACAGTCAGCTGGGAGACTGCTCTCCTGACCTGGACCAGCCGCGACTCTTCACCGCCTGCTTCAACGCCACGCAGACGCTCATACATGGTCAGAATTAAAAGCATGATCTAAAAAAAGCGGGCTAACTTTTCTTTTTAGCTCCACATGCATCATCCATATTCATTCTGCCAGCTTCTTTCTGTAGTCACACAGCCACCTAGTGGCTTTGCTGGTAAAATGTTTTTTTTCCTGTTTTGTTTCTTGTAATAACAAAATAAATTTAAAAAACAGCTACTTCTTTTTTTTTTTTTTAAAGATTATTATATAAATTATGATTTTTTCTGTTCTCTTAGATCGTCTGCTGAGCGCAGGACACGACATCAGTGACGGAGGTCTCATTTCCTGCCTGCTGGAAATGGCGTTTGCAGGAAACCGTGGGATTGAGGTGGAGCTGTCGTCTCAGGGAGCAGGAGGTCAGCGGGCTGGTGCATCACGCAGTTTGATTGACAGCTAGAGGCCATAAACTGTGTAGCTTAATGGTGCAAACTCAGCCAGTGTGATTTGCTGTCTCTTGTTGTCTGTGCAGCCATTGAGCTGTTGTTCAGTGAGGAGCTGGGTTTGGTTCTGGAGGTTTCTGAGTCTGACGTAGAAACGGTCTGTCAGAGATACAGCGACGCAGGCGTTCTGTGTAATCGTATCGGCAGAACACGCGGCTTTGGGCCAGGGGCGACGGTAAGGCCTTGACTTCCACGTGTACCGTATCTTAGAGTTTTGTTTCATCTCTGAAATCACTCTCTTGATCTCCTTCTGGTCTTTAAGGTTTCTGTTCAAGTGGACGGACAGGAAGTGCTCAGGGAGCCACTTCCTAAACTCAGAGCATTGTGGGAGGACACCAGTTTCCAGCTGGAGCGTCTGCAGGCCAACGAGCTGTGTGTGAAACAGGAAGAGGAGGGGTTAGCCAGGAGGACACAGCCTCACTTCAAACTGACCTTTGACCCCTCTCAAATTTCCAGCACCCGTAAGACTTTTTGGATTCCAGAGCTTCAAATCAATATTATTTTTTTCCAGTTATGTTTAGATGAATCCCTCTGTAAATGTTTCTTTAGCAGTAGTAAAACTTGTTCCTGATTGACTATGTTACGTTCTCCTGCAGCTGCAGCGCAGCCTCGCGTAGCCGTGGTCAGAGAGGAGGGCAGCAACGGGGACCGGGAGATGTCCGTGTCTCTGTTCATGGCAGGCTTTGAGGTATATAAATAATTTTTCTGGGGCAACTTTGTGTTGCGGCCCGACACAGTTAAAACCCATCAGCAGGATTACACCCTGGGGAAGACGCTCTGAATATGCTGAAAGTAGGTTTACCTCAGTGTAATCTGTGTGTGTCTACTGGGAGAGAGAGATGCTTCTGGCTTTCAGAGCTCTGATTACAAGTGTTCAGCAAGACGGTAAATATATGAATGAATAGTCTCAAATTGCCTCCGCAAGTAAACGAGTATAATGGAAGAAATTGAGCCAATGATTTGGTCACTAATGGCTTAATGTATGTTGTCTTAAAGGAGCAGTCCATACAAATAGGGCTGCCTCATAACCAGGTTTCACGTGTACCCAGATACACATGTGCAACAAAAATGAATGAGTCAGCACGTGCTTTTGTGTAGCTGACAGTCGTTATTATAATAATAGGTTTATAGATCTCAAGGTTATAATGGTTCTCATAATTGAACAAAAATATAACAAAAAAAGTGACAGAGTACAGGAATACAGAATACGAGTCAGAAGATTCCAGCTGATTTAAACCAGGAAACTGCGTCGTTTGCCTTCTGAACAGGTGCGTTTCAGGCTCTGCTGGAAGATCTCAGGCTCAATTAAAAAAAATTATTTGCACACCTGCTCATACCGGCCGATCAAACTTAAGTTGAGGACAGGCAAACATTTACAAATCATTCATTGACCTTAAGCAACAACATCTGGATAAATGATTGGTACAGTTTACAAGCCATCAACAACATTCTATCATTATTACATAATTTGACTTGAAAAGTTTAATGTCATTTCTTGTTAAGCACACTTAAAATATTAATAATGTTAAAAATTATACATATATGTTGTTGATGTGCATGACTCCAGTCTCTAATCTGTGTTCAGGTGTGGGACGTCACTATGCAGGACCTGTGCTCTGGCTCTTTGACCTTGGAGCCTTTCAAAGCAGTCGTGTTTGTCGGAGGATTCAGCTACGCAGACGTGCTGGGATCAGCTAAAGGCACACACACACACACACAGGCACACACACAGAGTCCATCTGGAGGTACATATTCTTGTGTGACACGGTTTGTCTCTTCTAAAAGGTTGGGCTGCGACTGTTGCGTATAACCCTAAGGCCAAGGCAGAATTCGAGCGTTTCCGGCAGCGCGGCGACACGCTCAGTCTGGGTGTGTGTAACGGCTGCCAGCTGCTCGCCCTGCTGGGCTGGGTGGGAGAGGGCCAGGACGGAACAGGTGAGAGGAGAAGCAGAGCGAATAGAAGAGAAATTTGCCTAAACACAATAATATTAATTTCCACTTCTTCCTCTCCCAGCATCTGAGCTGGTGCTGACCCACAACAAGTCTGGCAGGTTCGAGTCCCGATTCGTCAGCGTTGGGATCCAGGCGTCCCCGTCCGTCTGGCTCAGAGGAATGGAGGGCTCAGCTCTTGGAGTCTGGGTCGCACATGGGGAAGGTACGGTCAAATGGAGGCACAGCTGTTCTAGTGTGAGAAATCTTAGAGAAACTGATGCCTTAACCATCAAAACTGAGTGGCTTCAAGTTAAAGCAAGGAGTAATAGGTTCATGCAATGAATAATAATTGAGCAGAAAAAGGTTACCCTGGGTAAAAGTTGTGCAACCGCCGCTCATCCCGCTGACTCCTACGGTATGTCACAGATCAGTATGTTCTGCTATTGACTGCTGTGCTCCGTATTGATTTTCCTTTCAGGTCTGATGCAATTCCGTAGCCCGCAGGCCCAGGACCAGACTCTCTCTGGCGGGTTCGCCCCCCTGCGTTACCTCGACGACCAGGGTCAGCCCACCGAGGAGTACCCTCTGAACCCCAACGGCTCCCCGCGGGGCATAGCGGGGGTGTGCTCCAGGGACGGCCGCCACCTGGCCATGATGCCCCACCCGGAGCGCTGCACCCTGGGATGGCAGTGGCCCTGGGCCCCGCGGGACTTCAGACCTTCTCTCACTCCGTCACCCTGGCTCCACATGTTCAAGAACGCCGCTGCCTGGTGCAGCGAGGCACACTGATAATGCTGTTTACATGTTTCTGGCGCTGTCAAACGAGCATCGCTGTAGTGTGTGTGCTGTAGTGTTTGTGCCTGACGTTGCATCATCCTCTAATACACATTTTTACTCACTGTGATACTTGTACTCTGCCTTTTTGGCATTGTTAATGATGCCTGCTGTACTTTGTCCCTGAAACTTTGTGAATTAACTTCTATACATTCCATTGGTTTTCATGGCAATCAGTGTTATTTTACAGAGCTGTTACACACCAATAAGGTCTGCTGACATCAGTGATGCCTTTCAAATTGCAAAACCTGATTTGGAAACTGAACACTAATAAATGAAATAATACAAGATTAAAGACATGTGTGCAGTTTGTTCCAGGATAATGAAAAGCCACATATTAAGGACAATAAATATTTATTTTACACATAAAAACATGAATTCATACAATATAAAGCAGTTACATAGATGTTTGTGAGCTTGCAGAGTAGAAGTGTCACTGGCTAGTTTTTAGGGTAAAATGCTAAAAAAGAATTAGTTCATGTCAATGGGAATGGAAGGTATGACCTATTTAACACAGATTTAAAAACTTGGGACAGTGTCAGAAATGAGCATTTGTAACCTCCGTCGTACCAGTAGCTCTCCCTCCTACACAGGCTCTGTAAACACTCGACAGGCCGGCCTGAGTCCACAGTCTGAGACATCCCCTCTGTTACACGCTGCGCTGTTGTCAATATTCTTGCCTCCACTAATCCGACTAGCTGGATCCAGAATGGAAGAAATCCAATAAAAGTCGATGTCCAACGGCTTGTGCCGACAGTTTCCAGCCTCATCTATCTACAGCGGATTCCCCATCAGCCCTTGAGAGGTCGCGGCGTGTCCTCTCTCTGGCGCCATTTGCTGGTTGATATTGATAACGCAGATAAGGAGCAGAATGACCACCACCAAGTCGTCCAGGGCCCCCAGCAGTCCGCAGAGGGAGGGGTCCGGGCCTGACGATGAGGAGACGGGGTCCGGGAGAGGGGAGGAGATGGACACCACGGTCCCCACGCAGCACAGCGCCACCCTGAAGAAAAACAGCCACACGAGCCCCCCCATGGTGCCCAGGCCACGCGCCAGTAGCTGCAGGAGGAGGGGCGCGTCGCACAGGTAGTCCGTCACCTGGTCAGAGAGGGAAAAGCTGTTTTAATCACAACTTTATGATACAGCAATAGTTTTATATCTGAATGTGTCAGTCTGTAAAACTCATCTGCTGTAGTTCAAGGCCACATTATTGCATTTCAAAGAATTGAACTGTAGAACTGGGTGTGTCACTCTGGTTTGTTAACATAACACCTCTGTTGTTTAGTGTTGTGTGTATATGGGGTAGTAAATCCTTCAAGGTTGCATAACAGATATTCCTGTTACTGAAGTTATTATCAGAAACATGCTGGAGGAAGTCTTAGTTTTTTTCCAATGATCTAATCTCGTGTTACGTTCAGGTCTGTTAAGCCCTGATAGTTCACACAACAGGCACAGGTGAAAGGGAGGAAACATTTTGCATCCTGACTTCTTGTCAGTGTTTGTGTCGTGTTGCATTGGTATGTCTCAGCAAATTCGACCACTGACCCGTCGTGGAGCTCCAGAATAACGTTTGTTGTAGTTTGTGATTTCCCCAAGAACTTCCGTTGACTGTCGGTCTGATCGGCTCTCGTTAAACAGATTGCACAGCACGCTGACCTGAAAAGCAACAAGCACTTTTTACACCATGTGCGTGTAAGCTGTTTCTAGCTCAGTTCCCATTCAATTCACTCAGAAGCAAAAAAAAAACCCTTCACACATTCTTTACCTTCTGTCTACAGAGAGGACAGCTGATGGCGTCCAACCATGTCCCGTGTCTCCAGTAGGCGATCAAACAGGGAGCTGCAGAACCACATACATGAATTAACATTAGGTGGTGCCATGAAAAGTTTACATTTAGGAAAACTGCAATGACACTTATGCATCATGCAATGAAGATTCAATATTATGCTACTTTTAATGAGAACATCAGTGAGTCTAAGTTAACATAAAGGTGAAGGAAAGCTTTGTTATCTGTGACAGATATTAAGTTGGTAATTAGACCCTGTATGACGGACATATTGATATCTAGTAATTATAAAGTCTTCTCTGGTTTAAGTTTATTCAGAAAAAACATTTTTGACAGACTTGACCTCAGCTTACTACAACCTCAAAACTTTTTGTTTGTTTCCATCTGGTAATGATTTAATTTTAGCTCAAACAATAGAATCAAATTGTTCAAACAACTGTGATGATGCTCTTTGGTAGGAAGCATAGAAGACACAGAATTTCACCATGAATCAATATCAATCTGAATGAGGGCTATTTCTCTTTTTTGGCAAAAGAGTGCGTTGGGCATTTTTATTTAGAGCAATATAATTATTATTAATTATATGCACTGCAGCTAATGGATTGTGTTAGGTTTGACAAGCCAGGATGTTATTTATTCAACTGCAACTTTAAGAATCTGCCAATATCTATTTGCCAATAGATAAAATCACCAAATTCTAAGATGTAAAGGTGCAACAGGTGAGCAAGTGTGTGTGTGTGTGTGTTTCATCTCATACCACAGAACAAATGGCCACAGTTGGTCTGGACTGGGAAGCTGGCTGTCTGCAGACACACCGGACAGTGTCCGTCCCTCTGGCTTGTAGATGACCGAAACTGTGCAGATTCCTGAGGAGAGATGAGTGAGAAAACAAACCTAAACAAACACAAACCATCTGACCATTTGCATTACATAAACATTCTTTATAATTCCCTCATAGCAGACGGTACGTGTCAAGGGTCTTTTGGGTAAAAATCAGAGATGTCAGAGTCAAATCATGGTTGGCATTTATCAGGTTTCTCAAAATGAATATTTTGTGTTCAACTAGTCTAGTACCAAGCTTTAAGGTTACACCACATGACAGTTTAGTCTTGTCCCATCAACAGTGATTATATAATCATGTGTGGAAGCAACTCTACACAGACTGTGACCCTCATAAAAGCCACAATAAACGCCTGAGTGATGATTAATATCATCACAGTAATAATATTGTTTTCAACCTGTATAGTTGCCCTGGCAACACACATGGTGATTTTTAAAGGATTTCATAATACTAAGATTCATTCAAATCTACTCAGTCCTTCAGAAGATGCTAAAATATGAGAAACCCCAGGAGTGTGGAATGTGCAGAGCAGGTAGAATCTGTGTGTGGGTGCAGCTCTCACCTTGGGGCAGCTCATGTACATTGATGGGGACTGCTCTGGTGGACAAACTGGAGATCTGGATGACCCCTGCTGACCCTGGCCCGCTGGACCTTCAGAACAGTCCGGTCTGCAAGGTAACACAATTCAGTGGCAATGAAATACACACTTTAAATATTGGGTATATTCAAGACGATATAACAAATTGATTAGAGTGATTTGTGAGAAAAGGTTGATTTTACTCAGCTCTTTTCTGTTTGTGGATGATGCTCTGAGCATGAACGTTTGACAGATTAGCTGCTTGGCAGTTTGCATCCATACTAGAATCATGTTAGAGATTACCCTGCATTTACCTACAGAAATGAATCTTTAGGAACAATAGAACTATCAATGTAAGAAGTTATATGAATAGCAGAATTAGAATTGGGCTATGATTCTGTATGATTTTGGACGCATTTCGATTTCATCATCACAATGTGTCTCTCTATCATCTTGTACAAATAATACTTTATATCAGTTATTGAAACAGTTACACACATTAATAATTCTTGAGAAATAATAACATCACAAATTTACATAAATCAAGTACATTTTATGGTTTTCATTATTCAAACTGTTGCTAAACTTAATTTTTTGTACTCAACACTGGACACATACACAGTGTTTTCTCTTTTATTCTCTATTATTCTATAGTTTCTCACAGATTTCAGAGGAGTGACCCTGAAGTGTCATGGGACAAAAACACACTTGTTTCACAAAAGAGCCCCTGCCTCAAATTTCTTCTAAAGCTTAAACTAAATTATTGTTAAGTGCACAATCCCAATTCTGAGAAAACAACCAAAAAAAGCCATTAACAGCTGGTGAAATGAGACTCACCTGGACTGAGAGCTGTGGTAGGGGTGCATGGTTAAGCTGGAAACGGCAGCTGACAGGTAGACACTGTCTCCTAGTAGGAAGTGAAGTGCTGCCAGACAGCATCACTCTGCAAAATAAATGGGAGCTGCTGGTTAATGATCAACTACACCTTCCAATAACACAGCTGGTCTCTGGATCTCGCTGCTTTTAAGGAGCAGTAACGCTGTCAAATCAATACCATTCCAAAAGAAACACACATGCACAACATAAATACATGAGTAAATGTGATGTGGCGTTTTTGTGCAAATGTATTCAAATTACTAGATTAGAAAAAGAAACCCCCCCCCAGTCTGGACTGAGGCCAATATAAAGAGTCACATGACCTATCCACCAGATCAAAACCTCAAAAGCTCCCTCCCACGCTGTCATGAAGTAGGTTAGATCTGTTTCTGCCAATCATTAACCCAAAGTTTAATCTGCCAACAGGACTGCTTCACCAAATTCTACTTTTACCATTCACTATTGGTTGTGAAATGATGTCACTGACATTAACCCTGTACTACACTGTGCAGGGTTAACAGGGTTAATCTCTGTCAAGCTGTAGATAATCAAACTGGCCACAAAACTTCAGCTTGTCATGGATCTGAGTTTCAAAATTGCATCAAGGTCCGTTTCTTAAATCAACATTTTGTCAGCCATTATTCCCATTCTCTGCTATTATTTATGATTATTAGAAAGTAACTTGACATTATTTTATCAGATTGATTAAAGAAATCCCTCTTATCTGATCTAACAGTTGGCAGAGATTTGATGACCCCTCACCTTGGCAGCCTTTGCGAACATATACTGACAAATATTTAGAAAGGGCCTTCGCTTCACCTGAGGGGCTCCGTGTCACTGGGGTCATCTAAAAATAGCTGCATCAGTCAGGGAGGGTCAGGGTCTCCGTGGTCGAGACCAGGAGATAAAACAGTTGACAGAGAGGGTGGGTGAAGTCCAGTTTCAGGTCAGACACACACACACACACACACACACACACACACACTGATTTTAGAAGTGCGTGCCACATTAACTCTGCTCAGTAATCACGTATCTATAAGTAATGTAAAAAGGCTTCGTGAAATCAAAGTAATATTCACACGTGCATGTTGTTTTACATATGTTTTCAGCTCTCTGCTTTTTATGAAATTTGTTTGGAATTTTCCATTTATTGTGTCTCAAGAGAGCAGCGTGACATGTGAGACTTCTTATCTGGAAGTGACTAACAACAGCAGGTATTTGGACCACACTGTGGCCTCTCATTTACACACACACACACACACACACACACCCTCACGTGAGATGTGTGACAGATAACGTGAGGAAGTTCATGAGAAATAATTTCCCATCAGAGCAGCGTTGGCGTGCTGCCAGGCTTTTAGTGGCTGTCTGAGAACATGGTGGAATAAATATCTTCTGTTAGTTATTATAGCCTAAAAATAATGATTTAATACAATTCATTGTATTAAATTCCTAACAAACAATAACAAACAAGGTTATCCAAGATAATGTCTAAAATAGTAAGTCACATAGTCAAACATGAAACAAACAGCAGTTTATTGTTGGCTTACACCCTGCTGCTGACAGGATGACGCTAGACAAATAATGTGATGTTTTATACTAAAAAAAGTTTGGCTTTCTAAAAAAAAAAGTGAAGTTGTGTGATCAGACAGATGCCTGAAATACATTAAAAATATAAACATTTGTAACTTTCTAACTTTCTTTGCAATATTGCTATTAATATTTTTCTTTCTCTGGGCTCATAACACAATCACAGATGTGCAGATATTCAGTTTTAGTTGATTAATGTACACTAGGCCTATTATTTTAAAAGTCTACTATAAGTTTATTAAACATCATGCAATGCAATTAGAATGATACAAGGGCAAACTGAACAAACCATAGAAAAACAATTCCTACTCATGGATTACTATGAAATATGTCATATTTTCAAGAGAATGGATATCTTGTAAGTCTGTTTTACAACCTAACCACAATTCAAACACAGTTGTTTTTTGTTAAGGATTTTATGTTTAAAATTGTTCTTTTCTGTACTCTTTCTTAGTCACATTTTTGTATTATTTGTCATTTTTTATGAATTCAGTTGTATTATAATTGTGTTTATTTTGTTGTATTATACCTTATGTGAATCAGATCTCTCTTGAAAATGAGATACTCAATGGACTCACCAGAATATATAATGTTTGTAATAATAATATTACCAATAATAACAAGAATTTATCATTATCAATAACAAAATCGAAAGTAAATTAACTTCTTTCTTTTACCACATCTATTTTATAGATTTGTGACACAATGATCCATAATGATTACATGAACCATTCTGAAAATGACACAAATCGCAAACGTTTTGATTTTTTCCAGATATAGGGGGCGTCATCAATTCTCTGTTCCCTGATTGGCTCTAGCGGCGTAGAACAGCCGTCAATCTTCACGTATCGCGATGTTGATTGGTTCCGCCTTGTATCCCTGCTTTACCTCAGCCGGAACCCGCACGCAAGAAGCTGCGCGATTCACGTACGTCTTACGTTACTGTCATGGCGGAGCGGCCGTTAAGCTTCTCCCCGCTACGCCTTTTCTGTCGTCGGAGATTTAACTTACCTCTTGGCAGCAGGTGAGGTCAAATGCGGAGGGAAGGAGCGGAAGAGCTTCGCTGACAGGTGGAGAACAAACCGTAGCTTTTTAAGCTAAAAGGGAACAAATGGACGAGAACGAAACGGTGCTGGTCGAGAGCCTGATAATATGGGTGAGTTCTTAATGTCAGATTCAATTTACCTGTTTGCGGGCGGAGAGGGTGTAAGCAACAAAACACGGCAATGAAAAAATAAAAAAAACGGCAGCTCGGAGTGACAGGGGACAGAAAGAGGGACACATGGTGAGCACCGAGCTAATTATCATCTAATATAGATACTCGACAGATCGATATATTCGGGTTTAGATGTCAGTGTCAGTCAGTGTAGCCGCCAGCTGGAGGTGAGCAGCTTCATGTAATGTGACCACAAACACCACAATATCCTCCAGTTTAGTTGATCCGCGGCGGAATTACTACTAATCCAATTAAGCGGGAGTTATTTGCGGAATGTGGCTCTTTTGTTGACGTTATGTTACCCACATGCAGCTAGCAACACTGCTGGCTGATTATAATCTGATGTCGTGTTCGTCCTGCAGCGACATAAACCATCGATTACTGCAACATCAGCCAATAACACGGAGGGTTAGATAGAAGCTTCCACAGGTTTCACACAAAACTGACATCTGTCCATTTCCTATCAACTTTATTAGTCAGTATGTGTAATCTGATTTTTCAAAACATAGGCAAAAATAAACCTAAAATTAAACTTACCTTTAAAAGATGAATGCAATCATTGGAGTCAATGCTGTTTAAAAACTAAAGAGAAAATGATGATCATTATTTACTCATCTGCACAGTCATTCATGAATCATTTTAAAACAATGCTTTTTTATTTGTATTGTGCTTCTGAAGGTTCGCAAATACATTTACATGAAACAAAAAAACAAGAGAATAAATTACATATGAGTATGGATCACATGAGGCATTAATAATACATTAAAAGCAGTTCATGAAATGTTTTGTCTGAAAATAGTGAAAAAAATCTTTAAATGTGTTTCTGCCCGGTCGAGATTGTAAAAACCTGCAGTTTTCTCTCATATGTCACTACATCAAACATCAAATCCTCACATTTGAGAAGCAGAATTTAGGACATATATGCAATTTTAGCTGAGAAGAAATTACACAGTTATTAGATAATCAAAATATTTTCAGATTAGTATTTTGCCAACCGACTTATCGTTGCAGCTCTGCTTTTGCACCGAATCTGATAAACTGATTAATGGGAGTCAAGGTTTATGTTAAATAATCACTGAACATAGCAGGATCTTGCAAGATTTTGAGTGAAAAAGCAATTTGCCCACTACTTACACTATAGTTACGCTATTATTTCTGTTCTGAGATTGGATCATAGAATCTGTTCTGGCCGTTAAGTCTTTACCAATATCTGCAGTCCAACCTACATCCCTGTGCTTTATCCCCTCCTGTATTTATCGTCCACTCTGGAGGGATTATTTGCAGGTACACCACCTCAGCACATCTGCAGTGTTGTGGACAAACCTTTTTTTGTTTCTCTGCACTCTCCTTGGTTGTCCACCCGTCCTGATGATGCTGCTCTGCTTTCTGCCTCTCAGCTGCAGACATTCAGCACTTCAGCACCCTGCAACACTGTGGAGGAGCTGACCACTGGAGCGGCAATGTCAGAGGCACTGAATCAAATGTGGGAACACAGACACACACACACACACACACACACACACACACACACACACACACATCTAGACACACTGCAGATACTTTTACAGCCAGTCTTGTTTGGCTATACTAAAGATATTCATATATAGTCGTATACGGCACAGAAAAACATTAAATCACATTTAACCAGCGGATCCAAGCAAATTGGTGGTATTTCTGCTTTAGAAAGCAATATAATTTTCAAAATTGTTGCCCATTGAATTTCTGTTTATCAACCCAATCAATGCAGCTCTTTACTAGTGTTTATTCGTAAAGGGAGACATCCATTGTAAAGCAAGAATTTGCTAGAGAAAGTACAAAATGCACCAAAGTGAGAAAGGCATGTTGTGAGCGGTGAGAATAATAACTAAGTTGCTTTTATGCTTCTAATATTGAAAGCAGGCTCTCAGACATTAAGGAAATAATTTGCTGAAGTAAAAAAAGTTAATAAACTGCTAAAATATCTAAAGAATAACTTAGCCTTGAGTCGTTCTCTGTTCCTGTGTGTGTGGGTGTGTGTGTGTGTGGTGCAGAGATCCAGCCTGGTTCTCTGATGGATGGCTCAGCCGGATCAAAACAGATGTTGACAACAACTGGCGACTGAAGGTAGAGAGCAGGACCTCCCTCATCCTCTGACTGTTCTCTTCATGTGTTTTTGTGCTTTGGTCCAAATCTGTCTGCTGCACATTGTCATTCAAAAGTTTTGGGTTACACAGACAATTTTGTGTTTTCCATGAAAGGTCACACTTTTATTCATCAAATGAATAGAAAATATAATCTAGACATTGACAGTTAGAAATAATGATTTTTATTTAAATAATAATTTTCTACTTTGCTTTTGCCAATGCTGCTCCTAACCAGCTAAACTGTTTTCAGCTGCACTAACATAATTGGGAATTTTCACCATCCATTAGCTTGCTAGGGGTGGAAAAACAGTGTTTTTCTTTCAAAAAAGTAAGGACATTTGTAAGTGAGCCCAGGCTTTTGACTGGTAGTGCAAGGATAGAGTCGAAACTGTCATGTGGTGTAACCCTAAAAACTAAACCAGAGTATAACTCTCCTAAAAAAGAAAGAGGTGGATTTAATATTTAAAATTTACAATTTTTTTTTTGGTTACACCATTTTGTGTCAAAAATTAAATGCAAAAATCAGGATTTATGTAAAAAATACCCGATGTAGGCTTTTTTAAAAACTTGTTAAAGTTTTTTCCATTTTGCAGACCACTTTATGTCACTGACCCAATACCAAAGAAAAAACCTGTCTGCTGGTGTCTTTCCTCTTTCTTTCTTGTGCGGCTATGACAATGTTCTCAATGCTTATTTCCTCCGTATTATATTTTCACTTGTGTTCATTTTCTGATTGTTTTTTTTTTTTGTTTTTACTCAAACCAAGTTCACAACTTTCTAATCTTGTGTGTGGTGTCCTCAGATGAACAACCTGAAGAAGATTCTTCAGAAGGTCATTGAATATTATACTGAGGTAGGTAATGTAGTAATATCCTCCCTACTCTAAACGTTGTGAGCTGATGTCTTCATCCACTTATTTTGGGAGTTGTAGTATCCACTGTTTGATAGCGCAGGGCCCAGGAGTCCTCGCTGAGGAAAGTACAGTGTGTGTCAATTACATGTACCAAACAGCTCAAGCCTTGTACACAAGAATAGACCCACAAAACCAGGTAGTTCTCCCTTCAGCCTGGAAATGTATGTACCACTGTCACTTAATGCCACGGTTGACATATTTTGTTCAGCAACATGTTTCCACGTTTGAACATTTACACACAAAACATCTACTGGGTGACATGTTTGTTTTCATGGAACTTTTTTTTTCAGCTAAATGTGAATATTAAAATTTGAAATAAACACTTAAAATATGAAAAGAGATAAGTTGCTTATTTGTGGATTCACCAGTTTGTTCCAGTGTCAATTATTTTCTTTGGATTGTTCTATTACGTAACTGCTTTGTCCACAAAAAAAAATGGTGTCAAAATGTCAAATGGTGTAAAATGACCATTTGCCAGAGTCAAAGGTTACATCTTTAAAAGTCTTGTTTTGATCAATAGTCTGAAAGGTATCCAGGTTACATTGTTATGTGACAAAAAAGCAATAAACTAAATTAACTTGTGAATTTGCTGAAGCCAACAAATACATTGGATTCTCATTATTGGCATGTGGATTGTAGTTTCATTCACTGTATTTATGTCAAGCATGAACCCATGCTTGTGTATCTTCCGTAGGTCCTAGCACAGGAGATCACTCACTTCCCTACACCAGACCTGGTCCTGGTGGCAGAGCGTGCCGACGGCGTGCAGCTGGGCCGGCTGCTGCAGCTCATCCTGGGCTGTGCTGTCAAATGTGAGCGGAAACAAGGTATGTGGCTTCCTGTACGTTAGACAGACATCAGACCCCAACAGATATGCAGTATCTACACTTAAACATGTGCTGTGTAGATAAAAAAGAGGAATTGCTTAATGAAAGTCTAGTTGGGTTACCATCATCAGCCTAACAATGTTTGATTATTGCACTGCCAAGCCTCTGACAAAGGCAGAGCCCGTCAATGCAGCCTGGCCGGCAAATCATTAGTGGCGCTGTTGCATTTTAAAGTGGGGCACTAACAGGAATAATAAAATGATGTATTCATCTTTTCTTTGTTTCCCCTCACCTTTGCCAGAGTACATTCAGGTCATCATGACCTTGGAGGAGTCTGTGCAGCATGTCGTCATGACGGCCATCCAGGAGGTCAGTCCGTCCTAACACCCAGCTTCAAACCTCCGTCAGACCAGAGATGTTAACGTGAATTCAGCATCAGCTGTTGTATACCTAATATTTGAGGAAAATGGGTTGTGGGTTTACAGCTCTGTTTTAATGAGTCTGTGTAATCACCCAATCCTTTTTTTTCTGTCTTCAGCTTATAAGTAAAGAGACCATGGCCCCATTTGGAGCAGAGCTGTCAGGAGACTTGGAACAGCAGGTCAGTGTTGCTATCACACAGAAACCTTTTATGGAGGTAATTGGTACTTTCTTCTGTGCAATCATCTAACCACAGGGATTTAGAAATGCCTTCATATCGCGCCTTTTGTGGGGTTTGTACAACGAGACTTAATTGTGAATTGCAAAGAATTGCATTAATTGCAAAGGGAATAAAACAAGAAATCCCTTAAACCGTAGCATTTTAACATTAATTAAGAATTATTTTAATGTTTTTTATTAAGAAAGGAGGATCTTTCAGTCTTTGGTTCACATATCTCTGTTGCTCAGCCTCAACTTTATATATATAGATTGTGCATGGCACAATTCTGTGAATTATTATGGATAAATATTTGTGTTTTTTTTTTTTGTGCAATTGTTTGGACAGTTAGTAAAAACATGTTGTTTATTATGGTTAAAACTAGCGCAGTAATGCACTTGCCTCATAACCAACAGACCTGAGTCTGAGCTGAGGCATTTCTTTGTGTCAAAGCCACAAAATGTATTTTAGCCAAAAAAGAAGTTCTTAACATTGTGAAAACACAAAAGATTTATCACGTTACCATTTACTAAACACATACTAATCCAAATTAGTACAATACTTTCTATAGGAATACATACTTTCTACAGGCATTGCACTAGTTTTCAGTGAATGTTTTTTTAATTGCATATAAATCCAACCAACAGTCTAAAAAAACGAGAAAGAGTTTAATTTACAGTAATATAAATTGAAACTGTAAAATCATTTTCTTTAAGAGGTAGTCAATTATTTGATTGATTACAACCCTTGATTGATTCATTGAGAAAATAATATCAGAATTTTCCTTAATCCAACTTCTCAGATATGAATATATCTTTGGTGTCTTTAGTCTCTATGATAGTGAAATGAATACTTATTTTGACAAAACAAGACATTTGAGCAGGGCACCCTGGGTTCTAGGAAACAGGGATTGTCTTTTGTTCTAACTGAATATTGCAATAAAAACAAATATGTGTGCTTGTTTCTGGTGTGAGCACAAATAATATTTCTCCTTTTTTTCCATATCCAGCTAAAAAAAGCCCTGGATGACCTTGCTGAACTTTTAGCAGAGAAGGAAGCATTAGCCCAACGCTGTCAAGAGCTGGACATACAGGTGAATCCAGAGCTCATGCACAGGCTCTGTGCAAAGACACATGTGCCTCTGGTACAGTATAAACAGGAGTTGTGTAATTCGCTGTAATGCTCAGTTCCATTGTCTGGAGCTGCTGTGGCAGAAAGACTGTGGGCTTACAGTCTGGGCTTTTTACTAGCTCCCAGCGTGGCATCCAGCCCCATGCTCTGCCACTACTACAAGGCCTCAGCACTGATCAGACAGAATCTAGCAAAGGTACCGATCACGCATCCAACCAAGCGCTTGACAGATTGATTTGTTCTGTCCTCAGTCTCGCTCTTCTCTCGTCGCAGCGAGGTAAGTCCAATACGTCTGGTCGTTTGGCAACACTAAACCCATCTAAACCAGCTGCTCCAGTGTTCACTCTTAACTCGGCTAACAGATAGCTCAATCAGGATTCTGTTTGTGGTGCAGTGTGTATTTAAATATTTAGTAGTCATCTTTATTATTCCAGTAATTCACTCAGAGAATTAATCTGTCCGCTTGACCATAATCTTTTCTTGGTTGCCAGTTGATTAGGTACACCTTACTAAAACAAATGCATGTCTACTTTCATGACGGTTATAATGTTTCATCATTGCTTAAACTGTTTTAGAGAGGGGTCCATCAAATTTGACGGTCATTTCGGACATGTTGTAGTGGCTGTAATTTATTTGTTCTTGATAGCATGAATGCACACATTAAAAAAAAAAAAAAAAAAAAAAAAAAAAACAAGATTGAGGGATTAAAATAAAAAATTCTAAATACCTAATTTCATTGACTGAAACAATATAGGCAGAATCTAAAGCTCATTATAGGGCCCCTCTCTACATAATCTATTCTAATGGGTTGTGTTACACTGTATATAAAGTAAAACAACTGCAAACAGAACACGTTTTTTCACAGTTGTTAAACTGTATTAATTTTAGGTAGGTGTACCTAATAAACTCGAGACCATGTGTATATTCCTTTGAATAGGAGAATGGGACCTATAAAATAAAATTTCAGAGAGGGTTTTTTTCTACTCTGTAGGTCATTTGTACGCTTGTCCTAAAATAATGACAAAGTCATTTCAGACAATTAATTAAATATCTTGTTGTAAAAAGTCACCATTAAGGAAATGTGGGTGAGATGTGAAACTAACTAACTGTATTAACATGTTTGCTTAAGTATTCTCTGTCTGGGCTCTGCTTCCAGCATGGATTAATCTGTATAAATGTTTGCTTAAACTGGGAAAGTTATCTGTAGTGGAAGACGGGATCTGATGTTACTATGCTGCTTTGCATGAGATAATTAACCAACAGGAGATTTAACCTCCCAATATAATAATAATTGATTAGTTAATTCACCACTTTTATGAGATGGGGTCTAAAACCTTAACGTACCTGAACAGGTGACCGTTCTTCAAGAGGAACGGAACAGCCTATTGGCCGAGAATGACGTCCTAACTGACCGAGCCAATCAGCTGGACACATTTGATGACCCAAGCACGCCCTCGGGGAAAAAACACTGCCAGTTACAGCAGCAGCTGGAGGCACTGCAGGAGGAGAACTTTAGGTTTGTTTAATCTTTTCTGGATAAATGTGCACTTTGCTTGTCGGAGACTGAGTGAGTATTAAACGTTTCATCTTTTAGGCTGGAGGCTGCGAAGGACGACTACCGGATCCATTGTGAAGAGCTGGAGAAGCAGCTGATTGAGGTCCAGCACCGTAACGACGATCTCACCGGCCTGGCAGAAGAATCTCGAGCACTCAAAGATGAGCTGGACGTTCTGAGGTTGGTGTTTGTGTGCTGTTTGTCTGCTATTATTTGATCAGGTCTGTCCATATCCATTCAGGGAAGAACACACATTTATATGATTGAAAGCAAGTAACTGCATGTGTCAGCTATTTTGTTTCTTCAATTCTCAAGGAACAGCGTACAAAAATAAATCTTTTGTTGCCTGCTAATTGGAGATTATCAGACACCTGGGCCACTTTCACTGATTAGCAAACACAAGAAGAGCTAATCAGTGAAATTATCTGATTTGTGTTCCGCTGAAGCAAAAATCTGCATGCACATGGCTCTCAGCTGCTCTTCAGAGAGAGTGACTGAGTCCTTGCATGACAACAACCATTAAACGTCAATACTGGTGATATCCAACAAGGCTCAACCATAACTCAACAAATACGGGATATAAAAGTTCTGTTGGGGCAGTCTCCGTCATTCCAGCTATGTGCACCCGCAGCAATCACATGTGCTGCAAAAAGTCTTTCATACTTCTCTTCTTTCTGCACATCATACATGTGTGCATAATATAGATTCATTCTATTCAGTCTATAGTTGCTGCCTTTATGTCAAATTAAAACTAAAGACTAAATCCGAAAACTTGACATGATGGTTTATATTGTAGGAACTGCTCAGATCGTGTGGTGATCCTCGAGGCCTCGATGGAGACGTACAAACGTAAGCTGGAGAATCTTGGTGATCTGAAGAGGCAGATGAAGCTGCTGGAGGAGAATAACATGACCTACATGCACAACACAGTTAGCTTGGAGGAGGAGCTGCGCAAGGCCAATGCTGCACGTGCACAGCTGGAGACGTACAAGAGACAGGCCAGTTTCCCCGAATACAATTAATGTTTTAATATGCAAAGTTGAATGTTTCTCTAAGCTCGACAGCCGAGTTTACTGTCACCTTTAGTTGCGTGTGTGTGTGTGTGTTATATGTGCCTTAATATGCTTTCTCTTAGGTCCAGGAGCTACACAGGAAGTTGTCAGAGGAGTCGCGGCGAGCAGACACGCTGGCTTATGAAATGAAGAAGTTGGAGGAGATGCATGACACCGTGCTCAAGGAGAAAGAGGTGCGTCAGCTTTTCAAACAAGGGAAGAACTGTCAGGAGGATGTGTTGAGAATACCCGTTACTCACATTTTACGGTTGTCTTCCTCACCACCAGAGGATCATCATCGAGAGAGATTCTCTGAAGGAGATTAACGAGGAGCTGCACTGCACACAGGCTCAACAGCACCAGCTCTCACAAGCAGGTATCTGACAGGATACTGACAATGCTGCTGTTTTCCCACATGCGTCTTTGATGATAGTCTAAAATGCACAAACTCCTTTTTCATGAACATGTAGGAATGCTTCCAGCCAGCAGCCCCAGCCATGATAACCTGGCAGCTGAATTAATACCTATCGAGTACAGGTAATAGAACCCCTCTCTGCATTCACGTTTCTTTATCGCCTTTCTTTATGTAAATGTTGAACTTCACGATTGCTTTTAGAGATAAGTTTATCAGGCTCCAGCATGAGAACAAGATGCTGAGAGTCCAGCAGGAGGATTGTGAGAGAGAGAAGATCGCTGCTCTGCAGGCCCAGCTGCAGGAAGCACATAAGACGCGCAGTGAACTGGACACTGACATCAGGTGAGTAAAGTTTCTGTTGATCTGAAGAGGCAGATGGAGCTGCTGGAGGACAGTAACATCAGACAGATACTAAGCTTCGTTTCTCCACTGCTGCTTTTGCTGTTCATCATTTTTAACTGTTCTGTTGTGCGTCCGGATGTCTAACAAACAAACACTAAATCCGTTCTTCCTGCCTGCTGCCGTTTCCCGCGCTGTGATGGATGTGCAGATTGAGCCGAGAGCGCGTCAGTGAGCTGCAGCAGCAGGTGGAGGACCTCCAGAAGGCCCTGCAGAGCCAGGCGGCCAAACCTGACGACGTGAGTGTGCCAGCACGCGCTGGCATCAATACAGAAATGTCCCACCGAGTTAATCTTATTAGGCTGTTGGGCTTTGTGCCGGTCTGTCATTATGAAAATAAATTTAGAGGTCGCAGTTCATGCATTACTACTTTATCCAAAAAAAATAACCGTGTTATTTTGTAGAAGCAGTAAAAGATGCTTCATTTTCCTTTTTTTTTTTTTTTCTCTCTCTCTCCCCCAGTCAAACCTGAAGCGGAAACTTGATGCGCACATGTAAGTGTGACTCTTGGGTTAGGGGTCTATATACATTCAGGGATGTATAATAAATCTAAGTTTTGCCCATTAGAAGGAGGTTAAAAAAATAACATGTTTCCTCAGGGTCCAGCTGAACGAGGCCCAGGATGAAATCATGAAGAAGAAAGAGCTGCTGGAGGACCTTCAGCCTGACAACACTCAAACCTGTAGGTGTCAGACCATCAATCGCTGGTGTGATTCTACTATCATTACACCACCTCTGCAGCCTCTGGAGAGGTCACTGCTAATATGTGTAAAGTTATGCCTCGTGACTTCTTGTTTCTAAGCCTTGAAGCTGGATGAGCTGATGGCTGCTCTGAAGAAGAAGGATGATGACATGAGGGCCATGGAAGAAAGGTACAAAATGTACCTGGAGAAAGCTCGCAATGTGAGTGATGGGGGTACAGTGTATCTTCTCTTTTTGTACTTCACTCCAGTTGTTCAGAACCGTTCTTCGTTTCCTACTTTCAGGTGATCCGAGCTCTCGACCCAAAACTGAATCCAGCCACGGCTGAGATACAGGCTCTGAGGAACCAGCTGGCAGATCGCGACAAGCACATTCTCAACCTGGAAGTAAATCAGCATTCTGAGTTGTTTAGTTAAATGTTTTTATTATGGTAATATATGGCAGTAGTGTTTTTCAAACCTGACTGATTTAATTCCGTCTCTCAGCGTCAGTGTGAACAGGCCAGAGTGAGAGAGTACGAGGAGAAGCTGATTGTCACTGCGTGGTATAACAAGGTAATAAAACGGTGTAATCAATCTCCTATGATTTCACAGTCAACTTGCATCTTTTATGACATTATGATAAATGATCTCCAATGAGCTTTAGCTCAGGAGCGAATGACAGATGAGTAATAAGCATTTAAGGTTTATTAAAACAGCTTTATTTATGACGACACTTGAGTAAACATCTTAACTCACCTTAACTTGTCCTCTACAGCAAAGATGGTGTTTCTTAGACGTTCATCTGTAGTCTACAGAAACTATTCAACAGTTGAATGCACCCGTTCATTTCCATTTCTCCTCAGTTCTGCTGTGTGAATATTGTTTTTGCTACTCAGTGTTTGTTGAGATCTCAGACCTATTTAACAGGAGTAAGGTTATTGTCACTATAGGTATGTTGACCCAAAGACCTGCTAGTCCTCCTGCTCGATGATATGGATCCTGGTTGCCAAAACTGGATCACTGATCTGGGATAACAGGAAGGAAATATCTGTATTTACCGTACTGTTTTTACAATAATCGTATTACCATTAGTAAGCATATTTCTTGCTTGTTATCCGTATAAGGGAATTCAACATATTATATGTAAACCAGCTTCTTACTGAAGCAGTTCTTGCAGCTGTTCCATTATTTATCTACTTAGTCATTATATCCACACTACTGATGGTTTATCAAAAATCACATTATAGGAGCACCAGTGTTCTTTGCTACAATATTGTGATTGAGATATATGATTACATCTGATTTCATCCATATTGCCCAGCCCTGTGAATAGACATCAAATTATCCTCTGTTCTCCCAACCAGTGAAACAGAAAAGTTAATTAACTGTGTGCTGAAGACTTCTGGCACCCTGCTTGATTGTTTTTTGTCAGGGTGTCTTTCTCTGTTCTGTCCTTTCTTCTCCCTTTACAGTACAGTCTGAATCCTGATCACTACAGTAACAGCGTCTCCTAGTGGCTGTTTGTGGGATCACCAGAATTAACTCTTAATTTCAATCATAATTTCCCCACTTCAGCCCCAGACCTATTTTTTGTTTTCCTGCTACAAATGATAATAAATGTGGAATATCTCTTCAACCAAAAGACATGTGAAGTGACTACAGAAGTGTCAGAGTCAATTTATGTTGCTGTTACAAAGCAAATATTGGAAAAACTAAAAAAAACTAACATTTTGCACTTTGCTACAGATAAAATCACTTTATTTAAAACCTATAAGGGAAAACAACTTTAAATAATAATATAATGTAATTTATCATCTTGAATGCTAAGTTATCAGTTATTTGTTTTTTAAAGTCAGAGAAATCCCACTGAGGGTTACATTACAGAACATGAAGAATATATTTTGTAGGATGTTTAAAAATGAGACTAAGAAAAACCCAAATAAATAATTGTACAAATGGCTGGAATCCAAATTAAATATCAAACTAGTCCTAATACTGATATTTTACTAAGCTATTTTCTTATTGTTTTGATGATATGGATATTGATGATATATGATAGTGTAGCAGTAACATTGTGTTCTTTGACAGATAATATTAATACAGGTAAATATTTTTTGTAGTGTGAGTTTTTTTTATTGGTTTTCTCATGCAATGTCTGCATAAAACTCAATTCTGCCCCTTTATCATTTTTTTTTTATCTTAACAGTTCAATGTGGGCTGAAGTAACCTTAAAGATGATTTCTGGTCTATGTTCTGCATTTACTAATGAAACATTAAACACTCTTGTTCTCCACAGAGTCTGAACTTTCAGAAACTGGCCATTGAGTCTCGCCTGGGCCGCTCCTCCTCCATGCTGTCCCCGGGCCAGTCCTTCCTGTCCCAGCAGCGGCAAGTCTCAAACGCTCCACGCCGGGCGCTCTCCATCAGCGTGCCCGCCACTACCTCCAAGTAGACTCTGTCACACACTGACTCCACGGCCTCGGTCGTGCGGCTGATTTACGATGTGATCTTATTCAGTTAAGGGAAAACTCCATCTTCACCTCTTCCCAAAGTGAGCACTCAAGTGACCTTAAACGCATCTCTCAGCGCTGGGGGGGTTCAAGGATGAGCTGATTGGGATTAATGAGCCTTTTATCAAGCACAATCCACCCATCTGAGGTTGTAGAATACAATCCTGCATTTCACTGGCTGTTAGTTGACGTTGCATAGATAGAACATTAGCCCACAACCTGCTCTCACCTCATGAGCTCGAGTAGCGCACACTCTCCCAAACACTGACGCAGTCCCCTAAGCCCTTTGTGTTAGCTCAGACTCTGCTGTAATCAATTTATCCCTATATATCCTTAATACTTGGTTAGGAATGGGAGAAATGTAAATGAATGCTTAACAATTTTATTCACAATTAAAGCCTGTGATATATGAATGTGATTTTTACAAAAAGGATAACTTGAATGCTTACGCCAACTAAACGTAACTTAAGATGATTGTGGATGTGCAGAACTGGACCATCACACTATGCAGTTGAGCGGGGTCACCCAGCAGACTGCTGAAGAAAGAAATGTGATCGCTGTCTTTGGTGCTGGCCACCAACTGATGATCAAAACTTTAGTCACTAAATTTGTACTAAAATGGAACAAGGCTGTTATGTGAAGCTGTGAAAATCCTATGAAGTGAACAACCTTTGAGGTACTGTAAAACATAAGGAAGAGTGTGATTTGACTTCTCCACTGGCAGCATGCTGTAAATGAAAACTGTCAGACCTTTATGTTTATCAATCTTGAATCCATATAATACTAATTATCTACCAATTTGTTATTCTGTAATAAAAAACACAATTAACACCAGCTTTTGATCCAAATATCAGAACCAGGTTAAGCATTCATACCTGCAAATTGTAACTTAATAATTACTGTGGTGGATATTGTACTGAATGATGTTTTTAGAAGAGCTCTGTAGAGAAGCAGGGGTTTTCTTTCATATTATGGGTTACTGGCTCTCCAGCCTTATGGAGTCTGAAGTTGAACTGCACTAGCTTCAGAACATGGAATGGCTGTTGATTGCCTTGTCACTCACTGTTATGTCTGCAATAACACAAGAGAGTTTTTTCTGTTATGATGGTTTTGCCATTTGTGATCTATAGATGTACTGTTTGTCCAAGGGTTTTTATTTTCCTTTGCAGTGAATGATTCTTGTAGATTACTGATTTTAAAGCTGTGTCGTTTATATATAAAAATAATAAGTATGATCGACCAGCACAACATGTTTGTGTTTAAATGAAGAAAAGTGAAATAAGAATCAGGACTTTTCAGGAATTTAAGGAGATACATTTAAAAGCTTTTGATTTTCTTGTGAATAAATGAATTCTTATTTTCTAAAGTGTCTTTTACAATTAATATTATCTACCTCCATTTCCATGAATCAAGCATTCTTTTTCACATACGATCATAGTGTAATCACAGTAAAAAAGAATCCTGTTGACTTCTTCAATTTGTACAGTAGTACACACAACACAACACAAAAATAATTTATTTCAAAGATTGTTAAAATGCTAAACAGCTGCACTCAAAACAGAGCTAAACATTGTTTCATCAACATCTGTATTTATATTAAACAATACACAAAAGTATCCTTCTGGAGCCATTAATCAATTTACATATACAGATCAACCACATCAGGACAGATGAAGCCATAGAAATGTTCACACAAGTGATGTTTTCTAGACAAAATAATGAAATCTTGAGAATAAGATACATACTGTATATTGTAAACACTGTATATGTAACAGACTTTATGCTCATGTATAGTTTCCCGTCATTAGTGATTGTAGGAAACGTGACCAGACACAGTGTTGAATTCTCTCTTTATAGGAATGGGAAGAAAACATAGTGAATGATAATCACAGGAAAACTAGCTGATGTCTATAATATTTTGTAGCATGTGGTCTACAGGAGATGGTTAGCGATGTTCAACGGGCTTTGGCGTAGATCTTGAAAGGGTACGGTGTGCGTGTGGCTCCAATGACTCCTTCTGTACTCAGCTCAACTCCGTCCATGGTGCAGAAGTAAAACTTCTGCAACAAAGTGACGAGAAACAAGAACAGCTCCATTCTAGCCAGGCCTTCCCCCAGACATGCACGCTTTCCTGTTTAGAAAAAAGAAAAAAAGCACAAGACTCACTGCAGCTGACATCTCTTAAGTCCTTGTGATCCAATTTTTAAAAAATGTGTTTATAGTGTGAATTACCTGCAGAGAAAGGTAAAAAGGCGTCTCTCCTCACAAAGTTTCCCTCTGCATCAAGGAAGTGTTCAGGGTTGAAGGTGTCCGGAGTTTCCCATTCATTCTTATCAAACAGCACAGAGGTCAAGTTCGTTATCACGGATGTTCCCTAAATACACAATGGGGGGTCAAGAGGAAAAATCTGTGTGACAAATCATGGCTGGAAAAATGAAAAAGTTTTAAAATACAGCTTTAAGAAGCATTTATCAGGTCTCTATAAATGAACATTTGGTGTTCATGTTGGTTTCTTGTCATTTAAAACTTCATAGATATTGATAAAGATATCACAAACAGAAATAAAACAGTTGCTCTCCCTCTTCAGGGCAACAGTGACAGGGCAGTTTTTGTCTAGTTCAATGAGAGCTGCACCTTGGGAATGAAGTAACCGCCCAGTATCGTGTCCCTCGCTGCCATCCTGAGTCCGTTGAGGGGAACAACGTTTCCCATCCTCTGGATCTCGTGGATCACGGCGTCGGTGTAGGGCAGGTTGGCTTTATCGGCCATTGTTGGCTGCCGGTTCTGTCCGATCACTCGGTCAATCTCTGCCAGCACTTTGTCTACAAACGCAAGGATTGAGGCATTCACAGTGATTATTTTTTAGTGATTGATTAAAGTGATTTCTCCTTGATTGAGATATTTCAACCGAGTCTGTAGGAAATATTTTAATATTGGATTGATCATCTATCTATTTCTTAAAGAACTGGAGAAAAACAGTAATTCTCAGTGTGCTTCAACTGCTTCATTTTGATTTTTCTCTATATCAGTCAGTTTGACATCTTTTATCTCCATGTTCTTCACGCTCTGTTTATTAATCCGCTCTCTGTGCTGAGTTTTATCTGAACACCCACCCTGGATATGAGGATTATTAATGAGGTAGATGAGTCCCCACTGCAGCGTTTTTGATGTGGTTTCACTGCCAGCCAGGAACAGATCCAGACAACACAGAACCAGGTTTCTGTCATCGAAGCCCAGATCGCCGTTTCCATTGTGCTGTCGGGCAGAGCGGGGGGACAAACTGGTTTGGTCGGGTTGGAGAAGGGAAGGTTTATGGTTCCTGCTGCAACAACCGTGAGCACCTACTCTCTTTTCAATGAGGAAAGTGTCGATATAATCTCGTGGGTTGCTGGGGTCCAGGTCCGACTTGTGCTTCTCGATCTCGGACTCGATGGCAGCCTCCAAAGATTTGGAGTTGCTGAAGATGCCGTTGTGAGGCCCGGGCAGGTGTTTGACAAGTGCTGGGAATGCGTTGTACAGCTGTTTGGGGAAGAAAATCCCAAGTGTTTTTGTTTTTTATATCCTTGATCCAATAAAAAAAAAAAATCAAAAATGCCAATTTCATGTTAAAATAAGTTTTACTTTCTCACTGTGCAAATGAAAAAAACATGATCATATTTCTTTATACAGTTTCCTATTGACAGGTATCAATGATATAAATGTGAGGATGTTGGCTGTGTCTGAGCTGCCTCAGCGTCTTACTAGAGCCCATATGGAGCCCTCCAGGTAGACCATCTCTGTCAGGCTCTTCAACATGCTCTGGAAGCTCTGGTCGTTGTAGTCGAACCGTTTCCCGAACACTATCTGGCAGATGATGTTGGCCACGGCGTTGTTTAACAGGGGAGCGGGGTCGAATGGTTCACCTGAACAACAGCAATGCCTCGTGTCATGCTACATATGTATTTAGCTTTTATATTTTGCTGTGCTCTGTTGTGTTTTATTGTGCTTGCCCACCCTTCTGCTTCTCCATGGCCTCCTGCAGACGACGACTCTCTTCACAGATGCTCTGCTCCATGGAGCTCTTGGCCAACCCAAAGGTGCGTAGCGTGGCCATGGCAAAACGCCGCTGTCTCCTCCACACCTTCCCGTTGCTGAAGAAAAGACCCGCTGTGACACAGAAGAAGCCGGATGCTGTTCAGATAAATGGGCTGATGCATGCGTCCTGATGCACTGCTGTGTTATATTCTGTGGGAATTACCTGAGTTCCCCGAGTAGATTCTGGTCACCATTGGGATGTAAGGGCGGTCCACAAAGTTGTCGCTTTGCGTCACTATAGCTTCCTTCACTGTTTTCCAGCCAGTCACAAACACTGTTTTGTCTCTTCCCAGACGCATGCAGAACACATTCCCATAAACAGCAGCAAGCTGTGGATGCAGGAGCAATAATTACTCTTTTGTTTGGCATGTGATGCTGACGAGAAGCAGTTTTCAGGACAATATTCTCTGTGACACTAACTTTCTGTCAACAGATTCAAACATTTTGGTCATTTCCTCATTCTTGAGGATCTGTTGAATATGAAGGAAGTGTTTTGAAATAGGACAGCCAACAATAATATGTTTTTATCAAAGTGCTAAAGTTGTTCAGTATAAGATTTAAAAAAAAAACACTATGGAACATGTAAATGTCTCAATGCTTCCATCTTACCTTGGTTAGGTAAATGTGAGGCTGTTTAGGGTCAATGCTGAAGACGTTTCCTAGGAGAGGAAGGCTCGGTGGCCCCGGAGGAAAGTTGGGTGGATCCTTTTTTTTCAGAAAACACACTAAAAGGAGGACAGCGAAAATAAAAAGCAGAGCTCCCCTGATGTCAAGCCCCAGCAGCAAAGCATACATCCACATCGTGAAGCTGAGGAACAGACTGAGGAGGATCAGTGTTTGTCCCCTCACTACCCTCATCATCTGTTCCTAGCTGGAGATGGGCTGGTGCTCTGCTGACGCATCATTACATGTGTGTTTGTGACGACCCCATGTTAATCAATGATATAAAAGGAAAATGGGAAACAAAGAGCATTAAACAAAAACAAAAGTATTATAACTTCCAACCAGTCATTGCTACATTTATGTCCACATCTGTTATTTATCATGTTTATAAACAAGTAGATTACACAATTTTATGCAAACTTTTTTTTCTCCAAATAAGAAAAAAAACCTGATAATTCTGAAGCTGTGGACATTCCTTATTTATGGATATAAATTGTTTTCTGATCATTGTGTCCAGAAGGTTGGTGTTTTTTTATTTAGATGCTGTTGAATCTGCTTCTCATTAGCTGTAGTGAGTTGTAAACATATGAAGTGTGTGGTATGTGCAGCACATCATTTCCTCACTCGTCTTCATGGTGCAAAAAACCTCAAAATAATTTCCTGTTCTCAATGTGTGCAGAAATGTGTCCTTAAATAAACACACACACGTGCAATGTATGAGTGAATGAATGAATATATGTGTATATGTGTGTATATGTGTATATATATGTATATATATGTATATACATATGTAGACACTGTCTCAATGTCTCGTTTAATTTGTGATGAAAAGAGTGATACCGTGAATCCACATCCATGTCATTTATCCACATACTTAACCTTCGTTTCCTCGTTTGCCTACGCACGGTGAGCGTATTGCGTCATTTCCTGTTTCTCGAAGTTTTTGTTGCCTGGTTTCACTATTTCGCTCTCATTCCTAAAAACGTATTTATCATTTCCAAAGCTAATCTGTCTATGGTACGCTAGTGTCATTCAAGCACCCCCTACCGTCTCATTCTTTTAGCGTTTCCTTCGCTGATTTCCTGGTCGCTAGTTTTTGGCTCAGCTGTCCTAGCTAGCTCGGCTAACCTAGCTTGCTCAGCTAGCTTAGCTACGATGGCGTCTCTCGCTCCCTCTCCTACTGTTTTGTCCTGCTGATGGTGTCGAATGTTAAGTTACTCCCCTGCCTCCATTAGCGTTAATGACACATGTATTAAATGTAATATTGTGCTAGATTTGGAGGCGAGGCTTTGTGAGGTTGAAGCTCGGTTCACTATGATAGATAGCCAGTCATATGCTAGTCTAGCTAACGCTAGCTTAGCCTCTAGCTTAACCGCTAGTTCCTGGGCAGTTTCCGACCAGCCGAAAAAAACAGCGCGATTGGGTGTTCAAAGGAGGAATAGTCATTTAAACTGACGCCCTCGGGTACCAACACTGTTCATGTATCGATCAGATTCCCCCCACGCAGCGAAATACCCGCAGAGAAACAAACTCTCGTAATTGGCAGCGCCGTAGTCCAATACTGAAGCTAGCGACCAGGGGGCGCAGTTAGCTGCAGCCCAGGGGCTAGAGCAGGCGACTTTGAATCAAATCTGATAGTTCTATATCTAAACTCAAGGAAGTGATTCCCTCGGCATTTAATTCACTGCCTTGCCTCACCACAGCTGTGGATTTATATGCTGTTGCTTATCCATCTGAAATATTGATCAACTCGTTGCTGCCGCAAAGAGATAAAACACAGAAATTGTGAGTAAAAGACTTTTTAGTCAATGAGTAAGGAACCCGGTGCAACAAAAACACAACTGGTGTCATTTCTACACGTTTTTATACTCTGCCTGCAGCCAGGGATCCTGTTTGTGACCTTTTTTCCAAACATGTTGGCTCACTGGAAAGATGGATCCTTAATGAGTATGTAACTCAATGGTAACTCATGTGTTTGCCTCCTACGTCATGCCAATATTTCTGCCTCAGGTAAATGCTTTATCATTGGATTGGAGAGCTTTCTAAAACATGCAGGATGGCAGTTCTCCAGGATCAGGGTTGGGCAGCTGGATTTTTTTTTGGTTGATGATGTTATATTCTTCATGCATCAAACTACAAACAAAAGATTTGAAGACAAAGCACTTTAATAAGCTGTTTTTCCAAATACACTTTTAACATCCTATATGAAAGCTTAACAATTCTGAAAAAAGATAAACCTCAAACGTCCTCTTGACTGTTGGGTTTTTCCAGTTGAAGCTTTCAGTGTTAGTGATGGAAAATAACTGATTAACCAGTGTCTTAACCTCTGCTTGTAGAGTCAAGCAGACCTAAGCAACCGGCTCAATGAGAGCCCTTTCAGAATAAAATGTGAGTATTATTTCAGAAAACTTCCTGATTATACTTTAGGACTGTATATTTCTTGTTCGTTCGGCAACAGTTAAATCCACTATATGTGTTACCATATGTTTTGGATGTGGTGTGAAAAACTGTATGTTTTGGCAGTCTTTTACTGCAATCCTCTGTATTTTCAACTCCATCAGCACATAAGAAGAAAAGAAGACAAAGGAAAAAAAAAAGCAAACACATCAGTAGAAAGTGATGGGTCGATCTCTTTATTATCTGCTAAACGCAGCATGTTTTTTATGAGAACAGGTGCCTAGCAAAACTGAAATTCAAACCAAAGCTTTGTGGTGATGAATAAGAGGGCACTGAAGTAGGCCACCATAGTACACAAATTGGTGTTCAAAGTGTCTGCATTTGAGAAAACCTACCACCAATCTAGGTCACTGGCCCGTTTAAGATGTTTCAGTCAAAGAGCAAAGATCACTTTACTTTCAACTGCATCTCCCACTGCAAGTCATCTGTAGAAGCTCTAATGGGGATAAGGTGCTTTGTGACAAACCTGTTCGATAGTATCTCTAGCTAATGGCACTGCTTGACATTTTGGGTGAGCTTTATCTAACATATCTTCTATACAGGATGAGAAGCTTGACAAAACAAAGTGACTCCTCCTTGTATTAGCCAGAAAGTCTCCTGTTCATCGACGGCTAAGGTGAGTTCTGAGTAAAGAAATTCCTTTGAAGTGATTCTGTCAAAATCCTACATGTGGTGATTTATAGGAAATCATGTTTTTGTTTGTAGTTGTTGTTTCTCAGATCAA
Source organism: Eupleurogrammus muticus (assembly GCA_036785175.1). Classification (NCBI taxonomy): domain Eukaryota; kingdom Metazoa; phylum Chordata; class Actinopteri; order Scombriformes; family Trichiuridae; genus Eupleurogrammus; species Eupleurogrammus muticus. The sequence goes on from JAYKQN010000006.1 coordinate 7,810,825, forward strand.
GAGAAATGAGCTGAAATGAATCTGGCTTCAACCATTTGGAGATGTGTAATTACACTTCTCCTACTTGTTTCCATTAAGTGTGAGTAATGTCTTATTTATCTGTCATTTCATATTGTTCGTATCCTGTTCTCTGAGTTCAAAACCCTGCTTTTGCAGGTCTGACCAGTGGTGCAGAAAAACAAAGAAAGCTTTTTTGTTGATTCCTTGTTGAACAGTCACGTAATGATGGAAAGAAACACATTTGCCCTCTCTGAGGGACTTTAAATTAATCTTTATTTCAAAGAAGGGATAGTTTGTCATAGTTAGAGTCACGGGAGCTTATTTCAGCATTGCTGCACACCACCATATTTCACTGTGCTGTTGTAATTCACGTGTCACATTATATTTTAATCATTCAATCTACTAACGTTGTTTGACATCTCTTCCTCGGTCGTGGGCTCTGCTGCTATAAACCCTGCGTATTTTATTCCTCTGGCCAGGGTGCAGCCTGCTCCTGGCTGACTGCCACCACTTCCATGCTCTTGGCCACCTGACTGTCGAGCCAGCGCCGCCCTTCCTCATGGGCTCCAACCTGACAGTGTACTGCCACGTCGATACGTGTCAGCGTAGGTAAGAATGGTTGAATTATAACAGAATATAGTTCCATACAGTGTTCTATCTAAACCTACTTTTTTATTCATTCACAGATTAAAATATGTTAATTGTGTTATATATAATATATTTTTATATTCACCCACATCCCTCCTTTGAATAAATACACTTCCATTCAAAGGAAATATCCCTATTTTTAAAAGAAAAGCACTGTTTTTTCAATGAAGATGGCATCAATTAGAAAAAGACTCTATACATTGGTAATGTGGCAAGTGACTATTCTAGCTGCTAATGTCTGTTTTTTATTAAAATATCTTCATAGGTGTATAGAGGCCGATATCCAGTAATTATCACTACAGTGTTCTTATGATATATTGTGTTTATAATTGCATTAGAAGCTAAAGGATGATTAGAAAACCCTTGTGTAATTATGTTAGCACAACTGAAAACAGTTTAGCTGATTGAGGGAGAAAATGCGTATTTCTAATACAAATCATTATTTCTAACCCTGTCTATGTCTTGACTATATTTTCTATTCATTTTTCAGCTACTTTGATGAATAAAAGTGACCTTTCTTGGAAAACACAAAATTATCTAGGTGCCCCCAAACTTTTGACATTTGTGTAAAATATTGTGTTCACATGAAGTTATGTTACTGACCTCCAGGTCCAGCTTAATCCTGAAGGTGAACGGTGACGTTGTGGCTCCTTCGGCAGTAGTTGACTGCAATACGGCGATGTTCCAGCTGTCCAATGTCCAGACGCCAAGTACTTCGGTGGTGTGCACGCAGCGGTTTGAGGGCCGGTCAGAGGTCGTTAATGGACTGGACCTCCAGAGTGGGCGTATGTAGAGATGTTGTTTCCTATCTACAGTCACAATGAAAAAGAAGAGAGTTCTAATATTTCAGGAATGTTTATATGACAATAGAAATGACATACAATCCCAAATCACAGACTGACACATTACCAGGTCAAGGCAAACAACTTAGTAAGTCTAGTCATAGGATTACAGTCAGAAATAGGTGGTTACTACATGTGAAGAATGAAAAATGTCTTTTTTGATCCTTTTAGATCACATCCTTCCACATATTGTTCACTTACAGATGGACTTTCAGTAGGTGGATGGTGGTTTACATTGTTGTTTGGTGCTTTCTATAAGGTATTGGGTGCCTGCTTTAGTGATTCTCCATAGTGCTGCTAGTTTTCCTGGATCTGCAAATTAGAGAAGACACATTTGATGCTGATTTACACCCAGGTTCAGATTAGCAGAGAAGTTCTAACTCACACTGCTACTGGACACCAGACATAGCAGAGCAATAAGACATGTGTTTAAATATATCATTAAGTATTAAAAAAACACAAATAGCATAAAGCATGATTTTAAGTATGATTCACAAACAGCGAAAGGCGACAGCATTAGTTTGCATTTCTTTGGAGGCAGAATATTTATTTTTCTATTTTGTCATCAATGCCACGATGAAAAGTTCTTCCAGATAAACCTCAAGATATTTTCTGTGAAACGACAAATAACTCGGAGTTGATAAACTGCTCATGGGTAAGAGGACAAGAAACACACGTCCAGACGACCTACAACATCTCACTCAACAGGTATTCTGTTATATTATATGAGTAGAAAATGTAGTTTAGATATTGACAATGTTTTTTAGTTTTGGGTGTCTATGGCGATATGGCATTATTGGAAACTATATATATATATATATATATATATATATATATATATATATATATATATATATATATATATATATATATATATATATATATATATATATATATATTGTTTGTATATATGCTTTGACATTTTTTCAGAGAAAATGGAACCCATATATATTTGGATCAGATCAAGGATGCAGAAAAAATCTCCATACCACGAGCAATGTTTGCTGATGACGCCAAACACCAGTTGATCATCACTGCTTACAACCACTTCGGAGCATCACAATCTGATCCATTTACTATCTGCTTAAAGGATATAGGTAAGATCTCACTTCTGTGAAAAGCACACATTCGCTTGCACACACACACACACACACACACACACACACACAATGCCTGCATGGGTGTGCAGTTACATGCACAGGCATCCTCTCTATCAGAATTTTCTGGTAACCTTTTAGAGGAATGAATCATTTTTTATCTCTGTGAACTCCTGCACAGTTTAATATCTTTTGTAGCTGCCCTCGCTTTTTGACTCATTGCAGTAACTCACACTATTACACACAATTAATATTACTTATTGCCATTCTTCTTTTCTTTTGTCTCTTTTGCAGTTATACCAGAGACTCCTCTTATTGTGCAGATACAGTTTGGATTTAACTCCATAGAAGCTGTGTTGCAGTACAAAACTGAGTCCTCCCAGCATCTCAAAACCTCTGTCAGGCTCCGCAAAGATAATGGCTACTGGGTGAAGTGATGTTATGACATGGTTTCTCAAATGATAATGGTGGCAGGCAGCCTGCAGGTATTTGATTCTCCATCTTTTGTAGGAATTGAGAAAGGGAACAGAGCTCAGCAAATGTCAGATACAAGTGGACGGCCTGGAGCCTCTGACTGAATATGAGTTCCAGATGAGAACCTGCACCTCAGAATCAGGACGGACACAGACCAGCACGACCGGGTCCACCTCCTACAGAACGTCACTCTGCAGCAGATGGAGCCCATCTGAGAAGAGGAGAAGCCCCGGAAGAGGCGAGTTCACAAGCTTAACTTCAGAATTCGTGCTTGCTGTATCATTCATCAAGATACCTGAATGTGATAATTTGTGTTTTCCGTCACTCATGCACAACTTGTGGTCAAATCTCTAGGTCCATCTCAGCAGCTGCAAGTGTGGAGGATATTAGGCAGTCAGACGACAGATGCACAGATGGTGACTGTTTTGTGGAAGGTAATATGTCCCTGGTTTTGGCTTTTAGTACATGACTACTGCTGATTTAATAACACAAAGGCATGAGAAATACTATCCTGATAATTTGATTCAGCTATGCACAGAAACTCTGATTAATCACTGATGGAGGATGTAAAGAAATAAACAATTGATGACTTTTCCTCCTAGCCTCCACTTCCAGAGGATTACAGCGGCGAGGTGCAGCAGTACAACATCATCCTGGGTGATGATCAGAAGCAGGAAGTGCACTGTCCCGCTGCTCCGAGCCACTGCTCAGCTTTGGTTCCCCCAGAGGTTCAGACACTGAGGGTCAGTGTTGTCACCCTGTACGGGACTTCCCCACCAGCTGATGTGCCACTCAGACACGCAGGTGCAGATTTTCTTTTCACACTCAGGAGACAAAACCTGGCTAAACAAGGTTGCTCAATGAACTCAAACCTCTCTGTTTAGATGTATTTGGACCTTATCTCAGAGATCTGACTCCCTCCGCTAACGGCAGCTCCGTGCTCATCTCTTGGTGGAACAATAAACACTGGTCAGCATCTGGAGGAGAGCTGTTGCACTATGTATTAGAATGGACACGTGTCCCAGCAGCAGGGCTGCTTTGGCAAAAAGTGGACAAAGATCGGAACATGACATCCATCGTAGGTACAGAACTCCGACTATTCAAACAAAACTCACATACGCACAAGGTGAAATAAAACAGCTCCTGTTTTTAGTGGTTTCATTTCAGTTTAAGACGAGGTAAGGCACATAACCTTCTAGGTGGTTCAGGGGCTTAGGATTAGAAAATTGAAATAAAGTAATCCATGTGTTCTTTTTAGAGAAAAATCAAGAAGCATAAAAAATAAAATTTGCCTTCAGATTGAGCTACTCACCAACTAATTTAATAATAATATTTTTTTCCATTCTCAATGTACATTAAAGGGATATTTATTTAATATATTTAAACACTCTTAACAGGAGATTGCACAAAAATATGCTTCAGGCTGTTGAACAATGAGCAATTGTCTCAGTAACTTTAAACCTCAGTTTTGCTTTGAATGTTCTTAAAAAAATGACGCAAACCAAACTAGCTTCAGTCCTTCTGCCCTGTTAAACATCTAGTGAATAACATGTGTCCTACTCACACAACTTCCCACTTGTAAGTGCAGTGATACACAACCAGGATTCCAAACACATCTGTGTTGTGTTGTTTTATTTAACTTTAAAAACTCTCATTATAATTGTAAATCTTCTATAGCCAAGGTGTTGCGAGTGCCATATTGCCCCTGAAGCACGACATGGAAACGTATCGCAAGCGCTGTGAAGCTTTTGGGTGGACTTTTAACAGGGTTTGACTGATTGTAAAAATGCAAAATTCATTTGGAAAGAGAATATTTTCAAAATCTAATGATTGAACTCTTGCTGAAAGGTTGTTTTTCTTATGTTGTTTCAGGTCTGACTGCAGGTGTGAGGTATAACATCTCCCTGTATGCTGTGACCACCAGAGGGGTCAGCACTCCGGTATCCAGCCTCGTCTACTCCAGAGAACTGAGTAAAAATCTGAGACAATGGATGATTCTTAACATTTTAAATGTGTCTAAAACATGTGTTTAAATTGTCATCACATGATAAACTCTCACAAACACCTGCTCTCTATCTCTATTACTGTATGTGTTGCAGAGCCACTGTCTGGTCCTAACATGTCAGTGGTGGTCCGTGAGGCCAGGAGGATCCTGGTCCAGTGGGATGAACTGGCTGTAGACCAGCAAAGAGGCTTCATTACAAACTACACCATCTATCTCCAGAAAGTAGACCCCAGCAACACAGAACAACAACACACGCCCAACAGTGAGTTATTGTGCTGACTTCTTGGCTATTTTATATCCAGAAATTTGAACATTTCTGCATGAAAGTCCAATTTTTTAATGCTGCGAGTGGCACAAACAGAATACCTCTATCATCCATGAGGTGGCAGCAGAAATCACAAAGACAGTCATTTTGATATCTGAATTGTGAAGTCAGACAACGTATGTCTGCATGTTTACATATTAATAGGAGTAAGTGGGGAAAAAAACATTTATACATAAATACTTTTATAATCTTTGAAGTTTTGACATACTTTGCCAATAGAAGATAATTTCATGTTTGGAGGAAACCTACATGCAGTGAGCGGTTTCTGTGCTGTCAGTCGTTTCCTGTTCCTGAACATCAATAGGACTGCTTTGGTGCTCATTCAGCCATATGTTTGCATGTGCACTTTACATCGGCTGGGCTAGCACGTTCCTGCGTGCAAGCACATGTGTGAGAAACCGTAATATATTCGCAGCAGTATGCATATTTGTGTCTGAGAACACCCGACTCTGACATAATGGAAAACATGCAACCATTGCTCCCCTCCCACTAAAGGCTTCAGTGCATCAGCAGGGTTTTTTCAGCTCACACTTCCAGTAATGTGGTTTAAAAATCAACAGTTATAGGGCTGATGCTTGTGTTATATCTTGTGATCAATTATTGATTGTATGTTCTCACACCAGCCACATGCAATACGCAAAACAGGAACTTAAAGGAGACAACATACAAAAAGAAAAACACTTTATTTATTGATTTATTGGAGCATAACAGATATTACTGCGTTCGTGAATTCTTTCTTATTGTTTTCGCCTGACTTTTACTGACATCTCAACCTGATGATGTGCTAAACCCATCCAATTGTTGGAATATTAGTGTCACAACGTTCTATTCAATGACTGCAGACGTAGTGAGCACGTTGACGTTTCAGACAATGGTCGTCATCATTTTCACATCCAGTGAATCATGTAGAGTTTTCTAGAACTGGCTTTGACCACAAACAGGAAGCCATGTGGCCACATGCACCCATGCAACCGTAAGACAGTTACTAACCAGCCAGTCACACAGTGTTCCTGAAACTTTAGTGTGAAGGCACCTGAGAACTTACCTTTTCCACTTCATGGCATCATTTGCATGTGTATACTGAACAACAATTTTATGTCTTTAAGTCATCTTATTTAAAGCTTTACTCAAAATAGCTGTAATAAAAAATTCTCATGCTGCTTTTGGAGTAACTTATAGTATTCTGAAACATAATCTTGTATTTGTATTTATTTGTTTATATTAATATTCTTCATATATGACACGATATCACCACAGGGTCCCTTTAGAAGTTGTGCTCAGTTTTCATGGAATTGTACGAATTTCCATTTGTCTATTTAGAGATTGATGTTATTTTCTAGTATCATCGTCACCACTGTAACTGTTCGCTTTCAGCAGTTATTCTTTTTGCCAATATTGTACATTTTGTTGCTTTCATGAAGGTCAACCTCCGGTGATGGTGTCTGTCTCCAGCCCCAGAAGATTATGGCTGGACTGTCCTGAAGGAACCGTGATTCTCTGGCTGACTGCGTCCACCTCAGCAGGGGAAGGACCACGCCGGCCTGTCATCGCCCCCCAGCCTGAGGACGCTGCAGGTCAGGCACCCGCTGCCACCCGATAAAGCATCTAGAATCCCCCTATTTCATTCAGGTCCAAGGAAACCTCATTTGTTTATGTAAATGTTGTTCCTGTGCCTTCTTGTTTCCTCCAGTTGGCACGGTGATGGTGATAGTGATTGTGTTCACCACTGCCTCGTTCATAGTGATCATAGCCAACCTGATGTGCTGGAGCTGTGTAAGACAGAGGTAACATTACACAAGTGTGGATTAGGTTTTGTTTTACTACTAACCAGGATGGATACCGCTGTGGCTGCCACACCACAATATAAAACCATATGATTATCATAAACTAAAACCTAAATGCTATGGCTAAAGCTGTATTAGTTATGCAGAAAATGTGCCAATGTGGCTTTTTACATTGCCCTCATTAGTCATTCAAACATCAAATATGTTCTTACATGTCAGTGTTTTAAATTTTCCAATTGAGTACATCTGATAATAAACATAATCATAATTATTACCCAGTGTTGTGCCTTAACGCGTTCAGTTAACGATCATTCGTGAACTGAAAGGTCTGTATTTATCACTTGATGAATGTCAGTGTGAACCTGCTGGTTCTGGCTGCTGTGAACGGTTCTCTCATAGTAGAACTTTGTTCAAGTGTGAAACTGTGAACTTAGTTTATAATTTTTAATTATGATCTGAAACACATTATCCTAAAAGCTAATTATCTTTCTGTCTCAGGATCAAACAGAGATGTATATCTTGGGGACCTTCCTGTCTTGTTGTAAACTTGCCAAAGCTGGGACACAGTAACGCCATCAGGCTACTGAAGGTAAACACATAAAACTAATGAACCGGCCGCGTTGCCGTCCCTCGTTTTTTTTTTTTCTACTGTGAACAACTGTCACCAAACGATCCAAAGCAGCAACTAGAACGACTCCATGGACACCGGCACCAAGAAGAGAATCATATGCTGCCACAGATGAGAGAAACCGCTGTGTTTCACTTGTCTCGCTGCACCTAAAACTAATTGAACAGAGTTTCTGGAGGTTTATAGCCTGCAGCAGGAAGTGAGGTCAGGCTTTCACTTTGACAGCAGCTACTGTATTTTGTTTTCATGTCAACAACTATGTGAGCTGCTGTCAGTGAATATCCAAAATGTTTCTGCTCGGTCTCCAGCAGGTGGGCAGCGAACCGTCCTTCTCCTCCATCCAGAGTGACCCCCCACTGTCCCCCATCAGCCTGATCTCGCCGCAGGACAGGGAGGACGTGTACCCTGCCTTCCATGTGGAAGAAGCCCAGGTGGAGGCGCCTCTGCTGGAGCAGGGCTCTGGGACATTGCTCGTCGACGTCCAGCTGGAGCACGCCGGATACAAACCACAGGCTGCTGTGTTTGCTCTGCAAGAGGAGGAGGAGGCCGAGGAGGAGCCGAGGGACCTGCCGCCATGTGGGGAGGAAGACGTACGTCTGAATGGATTCAGAGGACTGTTTGGAGGCTTGCTGTCCAGCGTGGAGGTGGATTTTTCCGATTCACCCCTGGGGCTGACCATCAGTTCTCTTTTGTGGCCGACTATACCGGAAACACAGAGTGTCCAGAACGAAGGCGTCTCGCTCAGCAGGACTGAGAGCAGCGAGGTGGAGCGTTGCTCCGAGGATTTACGACAGGTGTCGGTCATGACTCCTGACCAGGACGATGCCTGTGTGTCTCAACGTGCTGTTGAGACCAGCCTGAGTTACGGTTACCTGCCTCCGGTGTCCGCTGTCTGCATCGAGACGACCTGCGACACGCAGCGGTAGCGATGAGCTGCACCGAGCCTTAACTTCCACTAAAGCATTACTCCAACATCAATAAGCGAGGACTTCTTGGTGTGATCAGAGGAAATCTTATTTCATCTGTATCTATGACCAGAGTTCTGGAAAAAAATGTTACTAAGTGAATTGAAGAATCCATTGAGTTTTATTTTCAAGTGAGTAGAAATCCCACCACTTGTGGTCCAAATTTTTTAGGCAACTCCCTCTATTTTTTTTTTTAATGTGATCGAGGACAAAAGACCCATCTCTCCTGCAAAAATGCATGTTACATGTTGATGAGGCTAATATAAGACTTTCATTGCCCATTTTAGTGAAATAGCTTGCAGAGGTTAAGTCTGGTTAGTTCTAAGTTCCCTGAGGTTAGTTAATAAACACGAAGGAGAAAGATGGAGGATATGGATTTACATTATTTAACTATTCATATTAACTTTAGAAAGACTGGATTTTGTAAATGTACCCGCATTCAAGGGATTTTTGCTTTTCAATATTAAATGTATGAAACCCTTGACAAAAATGTAAATGCGTTACTTATGGATGCACTAATCCAAATAAATAATTCCACTTTTTCCAGCAGACTCCCAGGATCCCTTGGGGGACTGGACTTTGAGAACCATTGTTCTACTGCTCAGTATGAACAGGAGGAATGATTTAACGGTAAAGCCATGTGTCAGTGTTTGTATTAAGTGCCTGACTCTTTCTTTTTTTTTCTGAAAGACTTGAGATAATGTAAACCTCTCCTTTAATAAAGAACCAGTTTCTTAGTTTGTAAAAACCAGAGAATCTGCAGTTACTAATGTTAAAGGTTCCATATCTACATTTTTCTGAGTGTTTGGGGCGTGGTTTGGAACCTGTTCTTCAAAAAGTGGCTCAAAATAATAAATACATAATATTTGGGAAAATGTTGACTTATCCAGTAATCAACTAATTGTTGCAGCTCTACACCAACCAGAATACTCTTTCACAAACCAAAATTCACTGTAACTGGCTTGTTAACAATTTCATAAAGCCAGATGCAATTTATACTTTAATAGACTAAAATATTTCTTAGGACTAGAAGATGGTGCTTTTACTGTACGTTAAACCACCTAAGGAGAATGCACATTCAGAAATGAAGAAGTATATTGTGGTTTTACAGTGTGTGTTTCTGTTTTTTTTATATTCAGCCATGACTCTCTGAACATAACCTTCCTCTTCTTTGAGCCTGTGAAGATGATGATGATGATGATGATGATGATTCCAATACTTACAAACCAAAGTCATTCGGGGGTTTGCTCTATACGGCTTGGTATTCTTGTCAAGTCCTGAATCAAGGTTCACGTCATACGTACACGACCTGCAGTTTAAACGGCAGGGTCAGGACTTCCTGAGCGGCGTTTCACTTCCTCGTGGGTCTGTGGTCTGGATGTCTTAAGACCTGTTTTATATTTAAAATAATCACAATCCTTAAAATAAAGGGCCACGGTAAACCCAGTAAACATGTGTCATGGTTGTACATCTAAAAAATGAAATGTGCTGCAGCAAGAAGGGGAAGTTCCTGGCTGCTGCAGCACATGGGTAAATGTTGCAGTGCCAGGCTGTGTAGAAAAAAAACTCATGATATGAATGTATTTACAGTACAACTTTTTATTGTCTTATAACAACTCCCCATTTCACAGATGTCTCAGCAGTATGTAGTGAATCCACAACCGACGTTTTGCACGAAATCACCTGTACTTTAAGAAGACTGGACTGTTTTTATATAGCTAGGATGATGCTTCTTTCTTTCCTCTGGTGCACTGTGGCTTACACAGGCGAATGCCTGCTGAGGTTGTGCGCAGCCTCGGTGAAGCTGTGTGTCCACATTGGTAAACCAGGACTCAGTCAGTGACTGCACATCGTTGAAAAGAGGAGGCAGTCAGTGATTCTGTCGGTCAGCGGTGGAGCAAACATGGAACAGTGACGATGACTGGTAGAGATCCACAGAAACAAAACAAAAAATGCACATGGCAATAATGACGGGATTCCTGGTTGGGAGAGTGTCGGTGAGTGAGTTGCTGCTGTTTTTTTTTTTTTTTTTTTTTTTTTTTTTTTTTTTTAAGATTTCCTGTAGATTTGTTGCATTATCTGATGAAGAACATCAACATAAATCCACGATGGCGCATCGGTCCGTTTCCTAGAAATAAACTTTTGATCATCATAGCGATCATTGGTTGTTTGAAAAAAATATGAGTCAGATCGGGATTTTTTTTCCATCAAAACACAAGTGATCCAGATGTTTTTCTCTCTTTTTTGCGTACTTGTGTTTCCAGTTAAGATTAGATTAGTTGCTGCGATGTGATCAGACCCATGGCGAGCCTGGCGCTGCTGTCTGTCGCTGCTGCGCTGGCTGCACTGCGCCTGTGTGCAGGTAAACCTCTGCTTTATTACCCCAACATGTGTCTCTTTATGGGAGGTTTAAGTCGGATAGAGAATCTTTAAATTTCCATGAAGGGCGACATATTTATTTATCAAATGACAGTGATGAGGTTAGAAATAATTATTTTTATTCCAAGTAATGAAAATACTCCATCTAACCAGCAAATGTTTTCTAATCACCCATCAGCTTCTAATGCAATTATCCAACACTGGAAATGTTACACTTATGTAGATATTGCATTAAAAACCACACATTTGCAGCCAGAATAGTAGTTTGCCACATATTGTATTGTAATACAAATAAATCACAATTTCTGCTTTTTTTTTAAATTCCAGGGGGCAAATCATGTGACATCTGGTCCAGTTTTGGAACAACTCAGGTGCAGCGGGATTCCAGTTTCAGGGTTTACTGCAAATTTAGGCCCATCAGCATGTGCAGCGGCTCCATGTACAGCGGACACCCACCCAGCCCGGTGGGGAGCCAGAAACTCAACGCTACAACTGTATATTTTGATGTGGTGAACATTAGGAAAAACACAACGTACAGCTGTCAGTGTAGCACGTCGCCCGCTGCCCACGACCCCTGCGGACTGGACATTTCAGCTGGATGTGAGTATGAGTTAAATGTTAGCATCATAACATTCAATTATAACTGATCTAAAGAGCCAAAGCAGGCATCTACCTTGTTGCTTAATAAGTTGGGGATGTTCCAGGATTTCATGTGACTGTAATTCTGTCAAACTGAAAGAGCAGTAAAATGAGACACAGCCTGTTCTTCTTTCTCTTTAGAGCTGTAGCTCATTTAGAAGAAACAACAAACCTGTGTGTTTTTGACTGTCAGCTTCCACTGATCAAAAGATTAACACATTTTGCATTTGATGGTTGACCAACACTCACCTTTACTTACTGAATGAATTGCGTTAACCCATGCAAGTCATGGTTTAAGGCAATAAAAACTAGTTTTGCATGATATGTGTGATATAGGTTTTGTGCTTTCTAGTCAATATTCAGATTTATTTTAATGTTTCTTTGCCCTTTAGATCCACCCGATCGCCCTCAAAACCTTTCATGCATCTACAAGGTCCTAAATAACGAAAGTGGAGATGTATTTTGTACTTGGAACAGCGGACGGAATACTTATTTTAGGACAAATTCAGTTCTTTGGTAAGTTTTAAAGACAGAGAAAACATGACCAATATACTATTGTTACTTAATTCTCAGCTAAGCATGCATGGGATGCATGTTTCTGATGTCAAATGAAAACCCGGCTTTGTGTGTTTCAGGGTGAGAATTGGAAGCCAAAACTTCTCAATCGACTTTCCCTCAGCTAGTTTCGGTGTTTCCGGCGCCGATCACCGGTTCATCTCAGTGTGGGTCAGTGCCAGTAATCCACTGGGTTCCAACACGTCCGCCGTCATCAACTACACGCTCAGCGACATCGGTAAGAACCGTGTAACTCCGAGATTTACACTCTGTGAGTTGCATGTTTCACGTAAAAGCACTTTTAATTTCTTTGTGAGGCGTTGTGACTGGAATTAGTTTTTTCATCACTGATCTGTGACAGTGTTGTGTCATCTGATGGTAAGTGTTGTTTCGTATTTGTCTCTATCACGCTGCTGACTGCGGTTATCTGTGCAGCGATGCCGCCGCCTCCTGTCGTCCGCCGGCCCAGATGCTCTTCCAGGGAGTGCGTCGTCGAAGTGGAGCCGACTGTGAGGACGCAGCACCTGGAGATCCAGCACAGGACAGAACAACAGCCCTGGACGACGCATCCAGACTCAGTAAGACAGGTACAACTGCTCAGACCGGTCCTGATCTTTGTTTGGAGGACTTTTTGCAAAAAAGATGAATTTGAATGTGCAAAGAACCTCATGATGGCACGCTGCTGGTCTGCTGATTCAGAGCCAAACACAGATATGAGTGGCAGTGGCAGTCTGAATCACAAGTCTTGAAAACAAAACTACAAATTACTGCAGGTGAAATTTTTTTATTGAATGTGTGTTTGAGTTAAATAAATATGATGAAAAAGGACTTATTTTCTCTTCTTTTTAAAGGGTGTGCCTGTGAGTTCTGTGCAGATCCGGCTTGTCTCTTCTCTGGAGCCCTACAGGTTGTACCACTTCAGAGCCAGATCCAAGTTCAGCACCGGCCTGTGGAGTCAGTGGAGCGCCGTCATTTCAAGCTGGACTCAAGAAGAGGGTGAGCAAACCCGTTTGTAACCTGCTGTTCCTGAAGAGTGGTCTACCGGCACGTGCTGTTGAGTGAATGCACCTGATTCTTGTCTGCAGACAAAAAAAAACACATCTGAATGATCTGAGTGTGTATATATTTATACACAAGATATCAGATAACACGGCTATGCATCCTTTCCTTTGTGCTGCCGGATGCTCTTAAGCCACCGATAGGGGGTTTATTGGCTTGTGTGCATAGATTAAACCCAGTCATCAGCGATAAGACACAGTGTGAATAGTGGCTGGCGTTGAGATTTGAGTAAATTGTCGTAACCATTAATATGTAGCAGAGAGGTGCTGTGAACTCTAAAAAGAGAAAGATGCTGCAGGAAACGACGCACTATCTGTGCATAGTTACACGTGGTGTGGTGTAAAGATAAAAACCTCTCTCTAAATAAGCATGCGGTGAGAGATCATCAGCCTTTTCATGATCAGCAGCAACAGCCCTAATTAGAAATACATGTCCTAAAATGTACTCAGTAGCTTAATGCATTGGATTACTCAAGTTAAGTAATGCATTGTAAATACATTGGTTTGTTTTGGGAATCTGTTTGAATCAACACCTGTTTTATAGGTGAATGTGGACTTTTTACAATAAAAATATAACTCGAATGGAAGTTAATAATCACCAATCATCATTCGTTTTAGTGAACTGGACAACCAGAGGAAATAAAACAGGAACATATTCAGATGATCTTGTTTAAAAACAGACAGTAACTGTATTCAGAACGCCAATCGAACTGTAACAGAATAAGTGTTTTATGTCAGTAATGTAAATTAAATGCACCACCACTTCTTCATCCTGATTATACATAAGCAACAATGAAATAACGGTGTGAAATTTATATTCATTGGTTTCTTGTGTTACCATGGTTGCAGTTGAGCAGCTGACTGTGAAAGTCTGGCTGTGCATTGCTGAGACCTCAAAGTAGATCTTTGACAATTAGAAAAGCAACTGCATGTTAATTGTGATGGATGTTTCATTCCTTCATTGATATTGCTAGTGTAGACACAGGGAAGGGGGGGAGCAGACGTGCTGCCTGGTGCAGGATTTGAACCGCGGCCTCCTGCAGCGAGGAGTTGATCCACCCAGGGCAACACTGTAATATCTGGATTTGCTCAGCAGCGTTCCTATCTCAGAACTTCTTGGGTGGGGTGACCTTCTTTCCCTTCTGGTCTTATCACATCTTACACATTCTGCTGTCAGCCATGCTGCCAGTGTTACCTCCTCCCCTCTCTATGCAACAGATACTCACAAGGCACAGCACCCCAGGGAAACTATCATTTTACTTATTTCAATGTTTTCTGTATTTATGCTCATTTAAAGGGAAAATTAATAATTTTTTTAATCAGATGTGGGTTTATGCATCACTTCTTGGAATTGTTACTCAGTGCTGTCAGACTTGAGCATTTTACTGCACAAAGTGCGATCTTAACATATCTGAAAAATATCTGTTTTTTGGTACAACTAGTCCAATATTGAGTAGAAGTATCAGTTTAAGTTATCTTTATTTAAATTTTTTCCATGATTTGGGTCAATTTGGCCTTATTTTAGGAAAACATGAGTAACATTTTCTTAAAAAAAAAAGATTAAATTGACTAAAATCAAGAAAAACAATTGAAATAGCTGAATTATCAGCCATCGGAACAAGGTAATTCTACTTAATTTTGGACCTTACCAAAAACAGCTGTATTTACCTGTTAGGATTTCACTTTTTGCAGTGTACAAAGTGGATATTCATCAAATGGTAAAAAGCATCACATGAAGTCATTATAAATAACATGTCAGAAATGTATAATAAAACACCATACTGACTTTTATTTACTCACTCATTATACATATAATGATATATTTCCGTTTTGTTCTAGCTCCTGCCAAAGAGTTGGATGTGTGGTACGCTCAATCTGATTCTGACCATAAAATGACTGTTTATTGGAAGGTAAGTTAATACTGGTCTCAAAAAAGTCTTTTTTTTTTCTTTACTTAAATCTTATGTGATGAAGTGTAGTGTGTGCACTGTTTCATCATGCTCACTCTTCATGTCACTCTGTGCTTGCGTGGGAGTGCAGTTTTGTAGCCATAGTACCACTTTCTAATCCTCCTGTTTCTCTACTACAATGCATACCGTGCACACTAAAGGTCAGCCTTCGACCACCTCTGAGGTTTGAACGCTTTTTGCCGACACACACACACACACGCACACACACACACACACACACGGTTGCAAATCCGCACCCTGGACCACATACACACCTTTAGTCATTTAACATCACATTAAAACAGCGAGAAGTGAAACCTGACGGCAGACACCGTGGTTTCAGTTTACAAGAAAAGAAGTGCTGCAAAGAAATGTCTTACACACACAGAAAGAGTGACTTGTAAATCTAAGGCTCAGCAGAAGAAGATATTCAGCATTCAACGCAATGATTTACATTTGAACCTTTTTTTCTGATTGGCAGGACACCCACATTTCTGTTGCTAGAGGCAGAGTCATAGAGTACATAATCAGCGTTAACAGCCTAGACGCAGGATCGGTGCTCATCAACAACGTCAGTGCACAAGCCAGAAATCATTCAATCCCATTCTGTGCCAACTGTGAAGTGACGGTGCGCGCTCGCAACTCCAGAGGACTGTCTCCTCCTGCAAGTATCACAACCCGCAGCACAGAAGGTAACAGGAAAAAAAAACTCTGAATTAGTGTATGATGCTGCAACTCAAGCGTTCAGGCTGAACACATGCTTCTCCTTTTTTTTTTTCCTCTAGCTGAACCCCCTCAGGATGTGCGAGTAGTGACACACAACCGCGATGTCACCATCTCCTGGAGCGCGCCTGCCACTGCACGGCCGCCTGCCGCCTACCTGGTGGAGTGGTACCCGGACGGCCACAAGCTGCAGGAGCTCCGCTGGGTCCGGCTGGGACCCAATGACAGCCGCGTGGTCATTACAGGTGTGTGGCGTTACAGTGAATTCGTATACAGATAAGAAATGACAAAAGAAAAGCCAGTGATGAATGTTTTTTTTCCCCCACTTTAGACTCATCATGTTGTTCCCTTTCAGATTCCCCCCTTTTTTTTTTAAGTTGACAACCACAATCTCACTTCCTCATAATGCTAAAGATGAACAGTTGCATGTTTGCTTTGTTCCCTTAAACAGGTGTTAAACCACATGAGTGCTACAAGGGGGCTGTGTGTGTGTTGTACAACGACAGCTCCGTGATCAGAACCAGCTTCACAGGTGACAGCGCTATAGAGTCAGGTAGGACACAATCATTCAATTCATCACTTTGTCATTGATTAACTAAACACATCGCAGCGACAGGTAGGAGTGTTTAATGATTTGCTTTCTGGTGGTTGTGGTGTTTTTTTTTCTTTGTGGCAGCCCCAGCAGCTGCTCCATTGGTACAGGAGAAGGTTGAGGGGGACACGGTGGAAGTGACCTGGACGGAGCTTCCCAGGAGCCAGAGGCACGGCTGCATCACCAACTACACCATCTACTTACAGAGCAGCAGCGGACACCAGCAGCCCTGTACGACTTCTGAATTATGTAGAAATGAATGACATTTTTTATCCATCACATGACACACAATGGCACCTTTTCCTTAGGTTCTCTGGCTTCTTTTCACATTCCAAAAACATGCTGAGGTTAATTGGAGACTCAAAATTGCCTGTGTGTGTGTGCACGCACCATGATAGGCTAGTACTTGTCTGGGATGCAGGGATTGGCTCCAGCAGACCCCCATGACCCTAGTGAGTGGAAAAAAAACCTAAACAAATCATACTGCATATAGTTTAGGAACAACATATTATTTTTACAGAAGAAAAGGAAAAAAAATCTGAAAAAAGATTATGTTCAACCTTTTCTGTGTCTTTTTGTAGTTTTACTAAAAAATAATATAAAGCACAAAAAAAAACACATTTAATTTTCTACTTCATTTAACCCAAATAGCTGAACTGTTCTGCAACACCAGCATAAGGTCCTGCTTCCAAGCGTAATCTAGTACTAAACGTAATCAGTACTAAACAGATTTTGTATTAATCCATATGTTCTCTGTTTTCACTCATTACTAATCACATTAGTTTTTTTACCCTTCAAACAGATGACAAACAAAATGTTAACTTGAATGCCAGTACCAATGTAAACTTTTTCCTTCAAACTTCTGCATATCGTCTGCTTCTCTGTATGTTCCACATGAGGATTTTTAAACAGTTCACTATCACTAGATGAGGTTATACTGTTTGTCTGTTGGTGCAGTCACATGCTGACCGTGGCTCCTCTGCTGTTTTATATCAATTTCAGACTTTATACAAGCGTCAAAAAGAACACACATCATAAAAGCCCTGTCTCCAGCTCTCTACGTCCTGTGGATGACCGCTTGGACTTCTAAAGGAGAGGGACCTGCAGGTCAAAAGGTCAAGTTCTTCATCCAGCGTAAGCAGCGTCATTTGTTTCTTTGACACTAGATGGAAGTAGCTCTGCAGGAATATACGGTTGATTCAGAAGAAATAGAATCGTATTTATCACCTGCCACCTCCCTTTCTAACAAAAACATTGGTGTTGAAGTTCAGGCTTCCATTAGTAGGCTTTTCCTCAGTAAATGGGGTTTGCACAAATGACAACTTTCTTTGCTGTCAAACATACGATCGCCATGACAGCTGATCTGACATCTTCCTCTCCCTGTTTGACTGCTGCCGCTGCAGAGGGAACGCAGCTGCCGCCCATACTGGTGGGCACGGCCGTCGCCTCCTTCCTGCTGCTCCTGGTGTGTCTGTGGCAGAGCTCGGCGGTAAAGCAGAGGTACGGCACACGGATGAAGTGGCGTCCTGAAACGACGCAGCTATGAAAATGCACTTTCCCGAAAATGTCTTCCACCTCATGTTGTTGAGACGCTCTCTCTCCGTTTCCCCTCAGGTTCTGGGTGTTTTTCCAGTGCTTAATGCTCGATGTCGTGCCAGATCCCGCCAACAGCAAATGGGCAAAGGAGTGTACCCAAGAGAAGGTATTTATATAAAAGAGGATTAAAAAATAAGGATCCTGTATTATTGTATACAGCATAATGTTGCCTCAGAGTAGATTCAGGGCTTTTGAGTAGGACCTTTCTGTGGAGTCTGCATGTTCTCCCATGGTCTGTCACCAGTTCCTCCCACAGTATAAAATTTGCTGAGAATTACTGAAGACTGTAAATTGCCTGTAGGTATGAGTCTAGGCTGGCGACCTGTCTGCTGTGTATCAGTGCCTCTTGCCCACAGTAAACTAGGATTGGCTCCAGCTGACCCCTGTGACCCTAGAGGAATAAGCGGCTCTAGAAAATGGATGGATATTATAGTGGACTGTCTCTCTTTAGAACGTGTTTCTCCTTCCCAAACAGGGCAGGATGAACCTGCAGCTGCAGCTGAGTAACTCCAGCGTTGCCGACGAGGTGGAAGAGCCCATCCTCGTGAATGTTGAGGAGCTGCCCGAGCCTAGCTGTGACGTCTCACCAACAGACCTCTCCTCGCCGACAGACGTCCCCTCGCAGCCGCCCTCTCGGACCGGCCAGGGCACCGCACCGGAGCCCAGCACGCTGCTGTACCCGCCGACCACCTACATCAAGAGCTTCTCCCACGACTCGGACAGCTCCGACTACACGCACACATCTCTGGACACCAACACGACCGTGGACTACATCTCGTCAGCCGTACTGGGGAATTTGGACGAGGAGGATCAGGAGGAGGAGGAGGAGTTTGGTGGAGTGCTGGGGTTCTTCCCCAGTCACAGTGTCGTCATGGAGCCGCTGGTATTCAGAGGGAAGTTGACTCTGGACGCCGTCAAAATCGACTGTGGTGACTTCTTTCAGGACAGTTAGTGTTAACCTGAAACCAGAACGCTTTGGTGGAGACGAGGTTTGAGGAAAATCATTTTTTGGAGGGAGATCACTTCAAAACAAAACAACAGTGGACAATTACATGACAGGAGGCGTTAGGTCACTGGGTTCTGAACCAGTTACTTCCTTGTACATTGAAGCCAGAACTCACACAGCTCTCTCGCTGTGGTCTTGCAAAATGTTATGACTGAAAATTCACTTTTTAAAATTATATTCCATGCATTACCATTGTTTTCTCTCTGGAACAGCATTGGACACACTAACATGAGCACAGTACTGGCCTGCAGAGTCTATCAGATATAATCTGATCACATTTTATCTTCTCAAAGTAGGAAAATCAGTTAGGTATTAATAACATCAACTACTAAACTATTATTTGCTTTATTATGAGCAATGAGTTTGTGACCCAACATGCTCAACAGAACCCTCAAGGTCCAAAATAGAAATCATCCGTCATTGATTTGATTGATTGAATTGCACTGTGCTTTAACTACTGACATGTCAAAAATGTCTTCAGGGAAAAGGCCTTGAAAACATGTTTCTCTATTTCAGTATTTCATTGTTTTTCATCATGTATAATGGCTGCGCTTTTAAATGACTACTACCTCAATCATAACTCATCTAAAACAAAAAACAAGTTTAATTAGTGTATGGAATTGTTGCATAGTGACAATTTATGACAATATTTTTGATTAAGATTATAATCCTTACTCAATTACAATTTTCTTTAATTTAAATTGAATTTAAAGCAAAAAAAGTTTAATATCACATGACTTTTTTTCATGTTTTATTTTCTTGGAAACAAGTTTATTTGTATCTAGTTATTTTTAAGCTCAATCAGCAACTTCTGTTAAATTTGTTTTTTTAGTGAGTCTATTGTTTGTCCATTTTAATATTCAAATAAATTAATTTTATTCCCAACATATGGCAGTATCAACACTCGGAGGCTGCATTTATTTTGTCTTTTTGACATCTAAAACAATGAATTGATTTACTGATTTATCTTTCGGTGGCAGTAGGCGTGACTCAGGTACGTCTGACCTGACATTTGAGCTTTGAGGGCTCGTAAACCCAGTTTAACAACCGGAGGTGGGCGATAACCTTTGGAAAAACTTGCTCAACAGGTTTTGTTATTTTTATACTACCTCTGGATAAACAGAGAGCAAACAAGATTTTACTTTTTTTTTTTTAAAGAAGTGTTTTTTGGCCCAATGCGCGGGCAGGATAAAAAGAGTGACAATGCAAAAGATTTATCGACCATCTTTATTTACCGACAGAGGTCTCTAATAGCAGGGCTAGAATTCACACATTTGTAGAGCACGTCAGTTGTTCCACACAATGAACGACTGTATTTCTTTCAGAGCGATTATGCAGTAGTGCCACCGTGGAAGCTACAGGGCAAGTCGACAGTGGAGGAAAATATCAGCACAGAACAGACTGCAGAAACATACTGAAGCTGGGCTGAGTTTACATCTGCGTTAAGGATCCTCGAGTGGAGTGTGTAAACAGTCAGAGAAGTCTGAGGGCGACAACGGCCACACCGCAGCTGAGTAAAAACACTTCCTCTCATTATCCCTCTTTAAAGTAAAACAAAGGCATTAGTTGACTTGCACATGGCCAATAACCAAAGATGAAATGGGCAGGGAGGAAGAGAAGACTGAATAGCACCCTAAATACAAGAAAATCAGTATACATGGAATAACTCTTGGTTTCAAATTAATCCACTTGACCAAATGTCTCAGGATCGATCGCTAATTTAGGAGCATTTTCACCTTGTGTTCCTCCAAAATAATGACCTAATGTTCCTACTTCAGAACATTTCAGTACAAAAAAACCTTAATACAGATTTAGGCGCCATTTCAATCCATTCAAATGTAGGCAGCATCACTTGATCAAAAGATCAAGTCATGTCCTAGTTGCACCATGTGAAATACAGTCTCTGAAAGAATTTATGAAAATAGTTCAGATTTACATGCCGAAGATCATAGAAGAATAGACCTCCTGTATAAAATATAAAACAATACCCCAGTGCTAAAGAAAAAAAAAATCCATAGATCTCAATGAGTGAAGCTGTAACTTCATCAGAAATACCTGGTGTGGCACAGCTTAGGAGCTTTGGGTTGGAGCTCCTCAGTGCCCATTTTAAAGCGCGCAAGCAACGGCACACACCAAGCTAAAGATACTCCTTATGCTTACAATTCGAAATGCATATTTTCAAGCAGCAATTACAAAAATGTATCAATGGACAATGCATAACCTCTGAAAAAAATACTGTATGAAAACATCCCTGCTACTTTGTTTCCAAGTACAAAACCTCTACCAATAAGTTGCTCCAGAGTAGCAAGAAGTCCTTTTCTTTTTTTGTTTTTTTTTGGTTCATTTCTGTTTTTTTTCCATCTTCATTTTGTTTTTATTTGTATTCGTAAAACTCAGTCCTCGTATTGAGTGCCATAGTTAATGACAGTCTTCTCCATCGTTTCACTTTGCTGAAGGATCCAGGAACATGCAAGCCTCGTAGTGGAGGTGCTCGGGAGGCTCCTGTGGGCCTATGGGACAGCAGCCAGGCCTAGGCCAGGGCTGGGAAGGCCTCTGGGTCGTCCACGTTGGGCACAGACGCAGATGACTGGGAAGAAAAGACGACATTTAGTTAAATGTTAACATCTTAAGATGCGCCATGACTCACAAGAAGGGGTGGCGAGTAGGAAGTTTTAAAAATAGCCTCAGAAGGATTCAATAAAATAGGGAGTATTCACCATCACCCTTTAGTGTTACACTATCAAAAAAAAAAAAAAAAGATTTTAGAAGTGTTAAATGTGTTAACGCAAATTTAATTGCAACACTGGTATTTTGTATTTAGATAATTTGTTCAATTTTACAACATTTTTTCCATCTTCCTCATGTGATGTCCACATTTAGTTATGAATTGCTTTTGCAAAAAAAGTCTCATTATTAGAAGTTGACTATGGACGCTTATGAAAAAAATGTTTTAATGGGGGTACAGTCGCATTACAACGTTATCTACCTTATCAGGCCTCGGTCCACGGACCGGCCTTGGGGCGTCACTACGGCCTTCACCGCGACCATCACCACGGCCCTCGCCGCCGCCGCCCCGGCCTTCTCCGCGGCCACGACCGCCACGGCCCCCACGTGGTCCACCACGCCCACGGCCTGGACGGCCCAGGTCTCCAAAGTTGATCTCCAGCTGGGACGTGATGTCATTGGCAGGCTTCCGGAAGTGGTGCTCATCATCCATCTGAATTGGGGAATTAGGAGGAAGGGGATAATTACTGCTTTGCTGGTCACAGCCTTTTGCACATTTCACGAATATGTACCATTTGTGTTTGGATTTTGTAAGTGCAACAACAGATCTTTTTCTCACCTTGGAATCTTCAACGTCAGGCTCAATCAGAACACCTTTTTTATCCTGGGTAGAAAAGCAAAAAAGATATATTTAATTACAAAAAAACATACTGCAGTGATAGACTGACAACATTTAAGCCCTCATCCAGAGTAAAGTAACGATGCATGTAGGTTTTTCTCAGTATATCACTGATGCCAGGCAGCCACTGCTTGCTTGTGGTCTGCTGTGGTTGGAAAATTACCTTTGTGCAGATAGATAGGTAAGACAATGATGTGTTAGTCTGCTGTGGACATAACCTTCAGAAAACTTTTACCCACTGCCAATTTCTTGCCTTTTCTTATCACTAAGATCAAATGTGAAACAGAAGTTCAGGCTTTGGTTGTGACTGACCTCTGCCTTGGACTTATGCAGCACAAATCCTTTGTTCCAATCAGCTCCCTCGTTGGCTTTACGGATGTTGAACTCCACCTTAGCCCGGTCCTTCCCCTGCATGGCCTTCCATTCATCCAGAGTCATCTCCTTGGGGCCTTCATCCTTCACTTCCTCTACCTCATTCTCCCTTCAACAAAAACACAAGATACCAGACCACCACTGTTAATAGCGCCAACATCACTGTCCTTTTTATTTGGATTTTCATACAAGTTGATTTTATAAGCTATTCTCGATAAAATAGTTATATTTGGCCTAAATTATATATATATATATATATATATATATATATATATATATATATATATATATATATATATATAATTTAGGCCAAATATAACTGTTGAGCATCTAATACTCTTAGTTCACACTAATCAGTCAGGACTTGTGAAGACAATTAAAGAACTAGAACTTACTTGTTCTCAGAGTCAGCAGGTGGATGCTCCTCTCCTTCAGGGTTCTCCTCAGTAACGTTTGATTGGTCAAGCTCGCTATGAAGACAAAACGACAAATTTTAAAGATAATTACAAACATTCACCTGTATGACTGAGTATTGACCTATTATTTATGAATTCAAAGAGTGCTCTTTGATTCCTTGAAGTGTTTGACTCATGCAATTGTTGGAATAATTACACATGTGATGTTCATGTTTGAAATTCCTCTCTGTATGAGACAATAATATTCAATACCACCACAAATTACAGACTTTAAAAACATCAAATCAACCCCAAATGAGCACAGCAACGTCTATGAAGATAGAATTTATTACACTCACTGCATTCATTTAGCCTGGTGTTCCTAGTAAACAACTGAATGCATTTTGACTTTTCTTATTCAAATATTTTAAAGTTTGAGGATTTCAATTAAGGACTGAAAACTAATTATGGATTTTGCAGTTATGTTGCAGCCATGGTAACCATTCAGCTATTACTGCAATCCAGAAGTGATCTTAATGATGCCCAGGCCTACACACCTTTTAAGTTTATCATTCTGCATATAAATCAACTTACTTGATGTCATCCTTGACGGTGCCCCAGTTGTGAGATCCACTGCCGCCACGCTTTTCCTCGCCCTTCAGACTACTGAAACAACATTTGCTTTAGCCTCATCCCAATACATGAAATACAGCAACATACACGGCTCTTAAATAGACCTGATGTCAACGAGAGAAAAGGCTACATGAAACAATACTCACGATCGGTCGCTGCCACTGTGTCTGTCAAATTCACGTTTGCCTCTGGAATCAAAGCCATCGCTGCGACCCATGCCGCGTCCTCTGCCTCCACGGCCTCCTCTGGGGCCGCCACCGCCACGTCCTCTCATCGGCCTATCACCAACAGGCCTTTGGGGGACAAAGAAAATTGTTAGAGTACAAGTCTGAGTTAGCGCCATCTAGGGGCTGCATTGAAGTTGACCACTTAGGTGAAGTTATTTTAAACAACAGAACCAGTACATTCATATGTTAACAAGCACAAATGATTTATACTCAACAGGTTTTTAAAGTTACATTTTGATCATGTTTAAATTATCAAGAGTGAGATAGAGACCTGCCTACAGTAGTTTAGCAATATGCAAAGTCTTATCACCAGCAAAGCCTGTGGCCGTTACATTTTTGACCCCACCCCTTAAGCCTCATGTAAAGCTGACACAAAAAAGAACTTTTTTTCCATAGCATTTTTTTCTTCTGTCATGTGGGTGCCAGTCAATTAAAATGATTGAAAACTGAACTCACTTCTCCACTGAAAATTCACCTCCCTCAGGCTTCTCGCCACCTTCGCCAGCAGGTCTCTCGAAGCGGCGAGGGGGCCGCCTGTCCGCAGGCCGTCTGTCTGTGGGGGGGCGCCCCTCTCCCTGGCCGCCCTGGGGTCTGAAGCCATCGCCCTCCGGCTTGCGGCCCATTCTCCTCATGCCGGCACCTAGGGGTTGACCACAACAGGAGGATTAGAGGACCAATAGCATTGATAGATCAGGACCCACTGCTGAGCCCCAGACAAGAGAAAGAAGAGGCGATTGTTCTTTTTAAATGGAGCAAATGCTCTAATTAATGTGAAGAATTTTAGAGCAGCCAGTGGCAGTAATTTATCACATAATTCAGTCTGTAATGTTACAAGGGTGACAAAAAGAGCTAATTATTTGCATTTACAAAAAAAGTGAATCAAACTTTATGCAGAGGTGGGTAAAAAGTTCGCAGCATGATCATTCTTCCTCATCTAGGTGGACCGATCAAGTTAAATCAACCGTCATTGTGTGGCCAGAATTAACAGCCTTTAACCCTCCGTAGCACATGTTTGACAGCCAGTGGCCCAGAGTGACACAAGTCCCACCCATTGCTTAAATCACCAGCTACCAAAATAGACACCATCCACCACTCTGTTACAGCAGCTGGGTGGCACTACAGTGACGCACCTGTCTCATCTCCTCTCAAACAGATATGAGGCCACTTTGGCAGGCTGATAATGGACAATTATAACGGCCTATTATCCATCTCAAGAGTCACCTCTTGACACTGGAGGATCCACTTCTCTGCGTGTGGTAAATTGGAGGTGATCAAAACACATGGTGGGGGGGGGGGGGGTCAAAATATACATCTTGAGGCACATTTTTTTAAACATGCTACTCAAAGTGACAGATAATGCCCATAATGGGTGATATCGGGTAAAAGCAGACATGGGAGCTCTGTTACAGGTTGGCCGCATGCACTGAGCGTGTATTGTGCGCCAATAGGAAGTAGCAGCTCGTCTGCGCTTTAACACGCCCCACACTACAACCACGAGGTTCATCACCATGAGAGCAAAGCTCCTCAAAAAAATAAAATAAACACCTGTATGTACAAAACGATTCATTAAAATACATTTTATAAATTTGCTTCGGTGCGTGTTCACGTTAGATATCACGTGACCACGCTTGAGTTATTTGATATTACATAACGTGTTGGTAAAAGTCTACAGCGATAAAGCGATTCTGTGAAACTCCTGTTAAAATATAAATACATGAATTGAGCGACCCTGGATGTCAGGGCGACCGACGCGTCTGATCGCGGATCTTTCTGCGGGACCCCAGGCGAGTCGAGCCTGTTCCACCAGGCCCAGAGCAGAGGGGGGAGACGAGTCAAAACAAGTTGACCCGCAAACGGTTTATCGCCGAATAGCTGGCGCTCGCTGGCCTCCCGCAGAAAGTGGCGTCAGTATAAATGTCATTGTTCGCGGTGGCTGACAGCCCGCCGGGACACAAAGCAGCCACGCGGACCTCATGTCAGGCGGCTGGCGGAGCGGCGGTGCTAGCTCCGACAGCCGCCTGCTAGCTGTAATCTGCTGGCTGCAGCCGCGACTCGCGAAAAGCAGAAAAATTAGAGTTTACCATCTTTCTTGAGTGGGACGGGCGCCTGGCTCTCCTCCTTCTTGTCGGCCAGCGGGGCCTTTCTGTCTTTTTGGGACTCTTTTCTGGGCTGTTTGGCAGCCTGGGCTGCAGTCTTGGCGGCACCAGGAGCGAGAGCCTCCTTCTTTTTCTTCTCTTCGGCCTGCTTCAGTTGCTCGAACGGATCCGACTCGTCGTCAAATAACTGGTCGAATCGATTGGCTATGGCACAGCCAAAACCTTCTTGCATTTGTCCGGGCATGATGGCGCCCCTTCAGCAGGATTTTCCTCCGATTCTACGAGGCTTGGTGCGAACACTTCGCTAGATGAAGCCACAAGATGGCTGGGAAAAGGACCTTCTTCTCTTCCGGCGCGATAGACATCCGGGGACTCGGGGTTGGCGCGGGTGGGGCGTGTAGTTCTCTGGGCGCGACTTTCAATGCAACGCGGAACAACGAGAACTACACTACCCATAATGCCGCTCTCACCAGTGTTGCTAGCGTAAAGTAAAGCATGGGCGCTCTCATACACACTCTTGTTTTGACTCCTCAGAGAAACCGTTTCAGACCTTCAATCTACTGGCGTCCACACAGGACCCGACTCAAACTAAACTACAACTACTGCTGTGGACTCGTTCTAAATAAATCTGCTATAATACCCACACAAACCTCTAGAGAACACAGCAGGTGCAGCAGTAATGATTTTGTGGTACAATGGAGTTATCACCCAGGATGTGGAAAAAAAGCTAATAGCCGTAAATAGTTTTGATAAATTTGCATTTATCCTTCCAAAGTCTTATTGAGATTAAACATCTGTTTTCACAGTATTTATATACATATAACATAATGACATTATGCTTACTCATGTAAGCATAATGTCAAAAGGATTATCGGCAAAGTCCTTACAACACATTTTCAATAAATGTCACTTTTGACAGATACATCAGGAGCTTAAAACAGCTGAAGGAATCAACACTTTACCTTTAAGTGTAAATGATTTGCAACCTTTAATCCTTTGTGGTAATAAAACACTGACCACAAACATGGTGAAACTGGTGACTTTAGAGACCAAGATAAGAGTCTCTATTTTTAGTTAGAAGAGTTAGAAAGAATCTGTTATTTCTTATCAGTACATTTGTGAGTGCGTATAATTCCTCAATGAGTTTTGTTTCAGGTCTGACTTTTACCAGTTTGGAAATGGGTACAGTTTAGACATATGTTGGTCTTTTAAAATCAGCTTTATAAGATTTGGAATCACAATGTCCCTAATTATACTGTGCTGGGTCGCCCACCCACTCATTTCCTGTCATCTGTATACAGTTTCTGCTGAGTGGATCTGGGGTCTTTGCATTAAGCAACTATTTATGTAACAATCATATCACTCTCAAAACAAATTCAGCTGCATTTCCCTAACAGCATTTGCATGATGTGTTTCATCACACAATAAAACTAGTCAAACAGGAAAAATATAATAAAATCCTAAAGGTCACAACTGAACATGAAATCACTCCAAAGTTGATTGAGCTGTGTGCTGCATATGCTCAACAGTTTTGATCATGAACAGGAAGGATGACATCGAGTCGGAAAGACATCCTGATAAGTCATTGGTGCATCCTTTCATAAATGATAAAGTATGTTGCTAACAGCTTTAAAAAGTATAGGGGCACTCAACTAGAAAGTGAAAAGGTCCATTCACCAAATTTCTAATATTTCAATGGTCCAAAACAGCCCCAGTGTAACAGTCTGTTAGATGATCACATTGGTCCCTGCTGGAAGCACAAATGTGTATTTATCTCTATTTATTCCTATAGTATGACCTTTTTGAGTCACATACTCTAATATGACATTTTTTGAGCAAAATCCTATAGTATGACCCTTGTTGAGTGAAATACTATAGTATGACCTTTTTTGAGCAAAATCCTATAGTATGACCTTTTTTGAGCTAAATACTATGTTACAACCTTTTTTGGGCAAAATATTGTATTATGACCTTTTTTGAGCCACATACTATAGTATAACCTTTTTTGAGCAAAATCCTATAGTATGACCTTTTTTGAGCGACATACTATAGTATGAGCTTTTTTGAGCCACATACTATAGTATGACCTTTTTTGAGCAAAATCCTATAGTATGACATTTTTTGAGCGACATTTTTTGAGCCACATACTACAGTATGACCTTTTTTGAGCAACATACTATAGTATGACCTTTTTTGAGCCACGTACTATAGTATGACCTTTTTTTAGTATGACTATATACTATAGTATGTCCCTCAAAAAATGTCATACTATAGTATTTCGCTCAAAAAAAGGTCATACTATAGTATGTCAGTCAAAAGAGGTCATACTATAGTATGTCGCTCAAAAAAAGGTCATACTATAGTATGTCAGTCAAAAGAGGTCATACTATAGTATGTCGCTCAAAAAAGCTCATTCTATAGTATTTTGCTCAAAAAACATCATACTATAGTATGTGGCTCTAAAAAGGTCATACTATAGTATGTCGCTCAAAAAAGGTCATACTATAGTATGTCAGTCAAAAGAGGTCATACTATAGTATGTCGCTCAAAAAAGCTCATTCTATAGTATTTTGCTCAAAAAACATCATACTATAGTATGTGGCTCTAAAAAGGTCATACTATAGTATGTCGCTCAAAAAAGGTCATACTAAAGGATTTTGCTCAAAAAAGCTCATACTATAGTATGTCAGTCAAAAAAGGTCATACTATAATATGTGGCTCAAAAAACATCATACTATAGTATGTGGCTAAAAAAAGGTCATACTATAGTATTTCACTCAAAAAAGGTCATACTATAGTATGTGGCTAAAAAAAGGTCATACTATAGTATTTCACTCAAAAAAGGTCATAGTATAGTATGTGGCTCAAAAAAGCTCATACTATAGTATTTTGCTCAAAAAGTTCATTTCGCTAAAAAAGCTTATACTATAATATGTCGCTCAAAAAAGGTCATAGTATAGCATGTCACTCAAAGGTTTTAAAAAATTAAACACACATGCTATGAACTGTTTCTTTGTTATAGGTGGTTTAAATATATCAGCATTTGACATTTCATGTAAAATGCACAAAATCATGATTTTTCTAAAACAAAATGATACAAATGGATTTTGAATGATAAGAAATCAACATGAACACAAACTGTAACTTTTAATGTTTATTAAAACTGTATAACATTTTGAACCATCGAATGTTGTGTTATGTTTATGTGTACTTTAAATATGAAATACATATTTTGTGTAAAAAACATTCAGTATCACTGTTATCTACATGTATCAAATGATGAAATGGTTTGGTGTAAAATAAGCCGTGCCAATGGTTAGTTTTGAAGCTAGTGGTTAACTCTAATAATGTAAAACCCTATGGAAAAACACATTAAACTAAGCTTAAATGTCCCATGTATCTAATATTTTGAGATTTGTGGGTTTCTGACCTCATAAGGTCAATGGCTGATGGGTTTATATGGAACATGGTGATTGTCATCAGGGAGACACCGGATCCTTGCAGTCGGGTCAAATGTTTGCTGTCACTCACAATCAGTCAGTGTGTTTACAGGTTTACCTTTACAGAAAAATACATAAAAGGGGACTAGGTTTTATGAGTGTGCACATTTGGAATTAAAGTTAATTGCATCCAGATGGGGCGACACGGTGGAGCAGTGGGTAGCACTGTTGCCTCACAGCAAGAAGGTCGCAGGTTCAAGACCGCTTTGGGGCCTGGGTCTGGGACCTTTCTGTGTGGAGTTTGCATGTTCTCCCCGTGTCTGCGTGGGTTTTCACCGGGTACTCCGGCTTCCTCCCACAATACAAAACATGCTCAGGTTAATTGGCAAATCTAAATTGCCCATAGGTGTGAGTGTGTGTGTGAATGGTGTGTGAATGGTGTGTGTGCCCCACGATTGGCTGGCGACCATCTGGGGTGTATCCCCCTGCCTCTCGCCATAAATGCGCTGGGATAGGCTCCAGCAGACCCCTGCGACCCCGAAAGGGAATAAGCGGGATAGAAAATGGATGGATTTATATATTATAATTATAATTATAATTATAATATAATTATTTATATATATTTTTTTATTCTGTCTCGAATGGCCTTAATTTAAAGTCCACGATGTTTCATAATAATGAGGCAGACATTTCCATTGTCTGGGAGGATTTTAAAGGTCAGTTTAACTTCAACACTGCTGCTCTCCGTGACTTATTATGGTGGAAAGTTGCTAAAAAAATAATGTGATATTTCATAGTTATAATAGGCTGATCATATTTGGCCATAGTCTAAAATGAAGCACACACAACTAGAAATGAATTTTATTATTAACATTAGGTTCTGTGCCTGGAGCTTTGTCCAATATTCTCTCATATGCGCGATGATCTCCATATGCGGGTTACTGTACCAACAGGCTGCGTTTTGCGCCGCTCCTCCTAGACCTGTTTCATATTGCCAGTGAGGTGGCGACGCGATCAATAATTTATTTTCTGATTGTCACTATCTGAACTCGTCGGTCGAGCCCACAGTCAGACGCCAGACGCGCTCACCGCCTCCTGTCCCGCACGCACTCAGGAGAACTCCAACCTCCCCGAACATGACGTCCCCGGTCACCAAAGCCATGATCGAGTCCTACGCGCTCATGGTGATGGTCATGGGCACGTTTTTCGTCTATTTCTGCGGGATGGTCTGGGCGTTTTGTAACCCGAAGCTGAGCGGAGCGGAGGAGGAGCAGCAGCAGGGGCAGGAGGAGGACGAGGAAGAGGAGGAGGAGGTGGAGTGCGGGAAACAAGCGGCGGGACGCGGGGACCGGTGCTGGGTTTGCGCACCCGAGCGGGATTTCAGGTGCGCCTGTGCGCATCTGCCGGCGGCGCCGCCGTACACCGCAGAGGGGCTCACGCACACCACTTATGTCAACTTTTTGGACGATACTCACACTCTGCTGTCGGAGTCGGACTGCACCGCGTTTTGCCGCGAGGATCACGGGATTAACAACCGGATCGCGGATATTTCCGAAAAGTGAGCGGACTGAGGACAAGTGGACCGGAGTGGATGAGCGCAAGGTTTTTTTGTGAACACTATTCTGCGTGTTTGTCCTTTAACAGACATTATATTTCCATGCCTGAAATAATAGAAAACAGCAAATCAAAGTCAAATTCCTCATGGAGTCACTGTGGCTTGTCCATCCAGACCTGCATGTTGCTGTGTCAGGGAGAGGAGTGTTCATATCATGTGACAGCCAGTGGGCATGTTGCTCCCAGGTGACCTTCAATCCAGAAATAAAACACTCTCCATGATAGAATTGTGTGACATGCATCAAAATGATCCAGCCCCGCCGTGAAGATGTTGGGATTGTTTCTGTTTGTCTTTCAGATTCTTCCTCACTTCACTTTCTAGCTGCAGCAATTTCTCATACAGAGCGTCTGATGTTTCCAAATCAATATCCATCTAGAACATGAGATAAAAAAAAAAAAATCACATGATCAATTTAAGAAGACTGGTTAAATGAAAATGTGATGTATAGTATTTAATACCGCACCTTGCGTGGTTGTGTGTGGTTGTTTCCCAGCACAGATGTTAGGCTGTGATACTTGGCTCGGGGGTCCAGTAATTCAGGTTTTTGCTGAAACAGCCAGAACTACAAGAGAGAGCAGCATTTGAGGGTCATTTTGTACCCAAATGAGAACCTGAATGACAAAAGTGTGACATGTTGCTTCACCTACCAGGGCTTCAGAGCCATTGTAAGGCGTCAGGGTGAAAGTGTTGGTGAGGATTCTGATCTGTGTTTATGAAACATGTGTTCAGGTCAAAAAACTCCAGTGCTGTTTTTAAGTCTTCTTACTGCCCTAAATACAGCATAAAGACAACCAAACTGCAAAAAAAACTGTAGTTTTATTGTTTCTATGAGAGTATTACTCACAAGCCAAAAGACTGGCATGAGTAGGGTCCAGAGGAATGCTGGGAAGGAGGGCAGGATGCCGTAGGTCAGATTGGTCATCACGAAACCAGGACAGATCACAGATGAGTACAAACCCTGGAAAGCGTCACAGCAGCAGGATCCGAGTCATCAGCAGCGCGTGGGGACAGGTCAGGGCTGAGAAGGGTTAGGGGTTGAGGTGTGTGACATCTGACCTGGTTGTTGTAGCGTGTGTTGAGCGCCAGGCTGAGCAGGTCCGAGGCATATTTAGAGGAGCTGTATGGCTGGGTGCCACTCTGGTGTTGTATGTCTTCAAGGTTAAAAGCTGAGCGGCGAGCGTTACTGGAAGAGGTCCAGATCAGCTGTGAGGTCCGGCCTGCGTGGCACAGAAGGGGCTCCAGCTCCCTGACCTTTCCACCGCACAGGGGACGCAACAAAATAATGAGCATTATTTAGGCTCAGTTTCAGCTTTGTGTAGCTAGATTTCATAAAATCTTGTTTTCCCTGCTGTTTGCCTTGAAGAAGACTAATTGAGATGATGAAGAAAATTAAAAGTTAATCTCTCACAGTTTCATTTGTATGAGAAAAGGGCAGAATTATCTGTTTTGGGTTTCCTGCAGCAACAATGCTATATCATCACAGCACAAATAGATTCCAATATTTCTATTTGATTCCTGAAAACAATCAGCAATTGAAAATTCATTAAAAGCAATAATCTAATTGATATGTGCATGTCAATGATTTTTGTACATTTTGTATTAGGATCCTGCTAGAAAAATGTTGTTTTACTCCATCTGTGTAAAAACAAAACATGTTTTCTTCTCCAGATATAGATGTGTGCTGATGAAGAATAAATGCCTTCCCCTGTGATGGCAACATCATGAAAGCTTTAAAATGTGCCTGCTGACACACAGTAAGCAGAATACTCTGACCTTACGGCTAGGACAGGACAGTACACACTGTGAATATTTAATGAGCATTGTTGCTAAGTGACACACAGATCCAGTATCACCTATATTCCATCAAGCATAAACAAGAACCGCTCCGACTGCAGAAACCTGAAGGAATTATTGTTGTACTTCACGTGTGGATCGGACCAGAACACCAGGTAATTCCAGGGACTCACCAGTAGAAAGTGGCCGAAGAGGTTGGTCGCAAATACTTCCTGCAGGCCGTCATGAGTGATGCCGTCCTTCTGCATCAGGATCCCCTCACCAGTGGCGAACATGGTGATGATATTGCTGCAATAAAAGCATTTTTAAAGTTTAGACTCTGCAGAATAAACGGCATGGTAGATAGATGTTTGAAAAAAAAAACACCTCAAAGTACTCACTCATAAAAATAATATTTAATGTGCTACAATCCGCAGCTGACACTGCTTTATTCCATCATTTAATTTGGCGTCTTGTATCTGACCTAAAGGTATGTGATGTGTACTCACCATATTGCTGTTAAAGTGCAAAAAGCCAGAGTGGTAGTGCTAATCATTGATTGATAGAAGCATGCACGTTCATGAGATGCTGCACTAACTGAGCATCTAAAACAAACAATGTACCTGGAGAAGAGGCCGCTGAAAAAGGCCTTGACGTCAAACTGTGGGTTTGGCATGATGCCTGCATTGAGGTAGAGGTAGTCCAGTCGGTTGTACCTGCAGTTGATAAGTACAGTCAGAGCTGTTTCATTCTCTTACATTCTAATGAAGGTAAAACACATATTGACTATACAGGGTCAGAAACTGTGTTGACCCCCGTGCTGCAGCTGCAGCTGCTGCTGCTGCTTCTGTGTCCTCCCACCTGAGTTTAACCTCCTGTGCAGCGCTGAGGACAGAGCTGACGCTGCTGGTGTCCATCTGCAGCAGGGCCACCTGAGCCGTGGGGTGGGAGGTGAGGAGGGCGGCGCGGGCGGCCTGGCCCCGGCACATGTTCCTACAGGCCAGACACAGCTGGAGACCCCCCGCATCCTGCGTGAGGAGACGCTCACACAACGCCAGGCCGATGCCGCTGCAGGGTACAAGGTACAAAGGTCACCCTAATAATGCAGTTTATTCCACACAAAATTATCCAACATTTTTTTTACAGTTAAAATCACTTTCACCAAAGATCTTGGAAGATCATTTAATGCAATTTAAAGATGTAAAGGATGCAGATGCTCTAAATACAGGTAATCATAAATACTAAAAATCTTACACAAAAAAAACTCCTCTACAAATACACACAATAATCTCATAAATGTTCTCTCCCTGTCTCTCTCTCTCACACACACACACACATACACACTCACACAGCATGGGCGATACAGGGTTGAAATGAACACACATAACCTTTGCCCCCACAGAAGCCGGCCCATAGAGAACCATGACAACAGTGAACACAGTTGTTACCTATTCGCTCCAGTCACCAAAACCACCTTATTCATATCTCCGAGTCCAAACCTGCAAAAAAGTTGCACGCAGGAAACATCAAATTTGCTGCACTTTTTAGCTCAACAAGCTGTGTGCTCAGTTCATGGAGTCTTTTCCTGCCCCATGGACTCATATTCGTCACCCCGCCTCCTCTCTGTGATTGGATAGCACAGCAGCATTCAGCCAATCAGATCATGGTCACAGTCGGCTCAGCTAGAAGACGGCCCACACAGCGTAAAATATTCAGCAGTTGTGAAAAAAAGCAAAGAGTTCTCCAAGAGAAAATTCCCTGTTAGTTTTATTTGTATTTTGTCTATCAATGTACAACATTTGTTTATAAAAAAACACATTTTCACTGTAAAACAAACATTTTGAGTACAAAGGTGTAATAAAACCTAACAAAATAGTTTGGGTGCAATAATATTTTTTACAGCGATACATCAATGTCCAATTTATCTATAAAACAGAGGATTGTAAATGCCATGAAAATGCTAATTCATCCAGTGAAAATCACCACATGTCTAATGTCTATCAGGAATTAGAAATACACACCTTATTTAAAAAAAAAACGCAATGATTCCAGCATAAAAGAAAGAGCAAACTGATAATTACTGAAACGTCAATAGTTGTGGTTTTACGACCTAATGCAGTATAGTCTTGTGGGAAAGTGATGTGCAGCAGTCATACAAATTCCAGCATTCCAACTAAACACATGAATGAGGTTGCATATTCCCTTTTCATCTACATTCCTGATTTCAAATACCATTTACTTCTCCTCATCAACACAGGCAAACTAAAAGCACACATGCATTAACACGTTCAACACAGCCAACATCTCTCCATGCACACATACTGCTGACCTGATGTCACACATTGCACAAAACAGCCATCTGGATTCCTGAATATGATCTGGTTTGATTATTGGTCAAAGGCTATGATGCTGATATTAGATTGTGATCAATTCTACTCAGTTTACAGTGGAAATATTTACTGTAGCGGTTGTTGGAGTGTAGATCCAGAATGTGAGGAGAAATACTGCATTCAATCAAAAATTATACTCCAAAAAAACACATTATTACACAAATATATCAACAAAACCTAAACAGAACACACAAACATGAACATATAAATATTAA
Source organism: Eupleurogrammus muticus (assembly GCA_036785175.1). Classification (NCBI taxonomy): domain Eukaryota; kingdom Metazoa; phylum Chordata; class Actinopteri; order Scombriformes; family Trichiuridae; genus Eupleurogrammus; species Eupleurogrammus muticus. The sequence goes on from JAYKQN010000006.1 coordinate 7,846,649, forward strand.
TACAAAATATTGATATTGAGATCTATTGAAAATACACATATACACTTTGTGTTCAAATCACTGTAACTGCAGAGAGATGAGAGCGATGTTCTATTGATGTAATATTTCCTTGTTATCAAAGTTGTGTGGAGTTTGTCTGAGAAACAGAGATTAAATACTAAAATGTAACAGTTGGTTTGCTGCACTTTTCCCTCTACATTCAAGCAGTCCTCCGAAAGAAAACACAAGAGAGTTCTTCAACAAATGCTGCGTAGGTTTGGCATTGATACTTCACATGCTGTAAAAAAGGGAAAGTTCTAACTCATATTTTGAAAGATTAACTCAAAAGACATATTCAAAAGTGCCGAATGTTACTTGCTACATAATATTGGCTCCTACAACACGTCTCAACCAAACACCATGTCCTTTTTTGTTTTTTGGTAAATGGACTATAAATCAGAATAGATTTTCTAAGAATATATGTGTATAAAAACTAATTAGCAAACATGCTAGTTAAATCAAACTAACACACACCAAAATGTCTCCGGTAGTCCATCTTTGAAGTGTGCAAGTCTGTGAAACAGTGTTTCCCAAATCGTAGCTTGGAGCCCACAGGTGGCTCCCACCTAGTTTCTCAGTTGAAACAGGATAGCTTAAACCTGGATTGTGTCTGCACCATGGTCTACTCTTGTCATGCACCATTCCTCTCTGAGATGAGCACTGTCTGAAACATCGCCCCCGGCCTTAAGGCTGTATTTCTAGGAGGGCTCGGTGTATTTCCTGGAAGGACGGCCGCTCCTTGGTGTTCCTCCTCCAGCAGCTCAGCATGATCTTGTAGAGCGAGTCTGGACATAGTACAGGCTGAGGCAGGTAGATCTGGGGAGGAAACGATGAACGGTTCAGTGGGGCTGAATGTGGACATGTGACGTAACGTGGCTCTGGTGACGCTCACCTGTCTTTTCTGATCCCTGAAAAACTCCCCTGTGTTTTCTATCACCTGCTCGTCGGTGAGCTGGGAGTAGGGCTGCTCTTTGCAGAAGTTTAGTATCTCCCACAGGGTCACCCCGAAGGCCCAGACATCGCTGGCTGTGGTGAACTTTCCCTACACGACAAAAAAAAAGGTGTAAACAGTGATCAGCTTTCACTTTCAGTTTATTTTGCTGCACAGTCTGGAAATAAAGTATATGATGAAAACTGAGTGCAATATCACTAAAGAAGAATATTACCATGCAATTCCCCTAATTTGATTTTAGACAAATCCCAAGAAGAAATAAGAATGAATTTATTTGAATGAATGTATTAATTCAACCTTGACATGGATGATACCAGACTAGAACAAATCTGTGGAGAGATGTTGTGTCATTCCTCAAAGATGATTCTTTTCAGCTGCTGCATCAGGTTTTGCTCTACATTCTTTTTCCAGATACACTAAAGGTGTTCTATTGGTTTCAATTTATACTTGGCAGGTTCTTTTTTTTCTTCACTCGTGTTGATTTTTCAGTGTGTTTGGGATCATCATCATGTTGAAAAATTCCTCTCCTGCCAAACTTCTTGAGACAGGAAGTCATCTTTTCTTTCAGTATTTAGGCAAATCTCGCATTCATTCATTCATTTATTCAGTTGCATGTACATAAATGTCATATCCCTGACACCTTGTGCATTCTTTCAGCCTCATATCAGCATCTCCATATTCGTCCTCCTATCCACTGATTTGGCTTCTGTTCAGACCCCCAGATCTTTATGAAGTTTTACTATCTGGTTTCTTACTCTGGCAATTCCTTATCACATGGAACCATAACTTGAGTAAGTTGTGTTTACAGGTTGTTTATACTCTATTCAGGCAATTATTCTTCACTGGTTAACTCAGTTTGTTGCACAGAGGTTGTACTTAATGTAGCCCAACTAGTTTTTGTTTTTTTCAACCCAAAAAATACTGCAATTACTCTAAGACATAACAATTTAACTATTGCACAGATATACTTTTTCTGTATTTTGCTATATAGCGTGTCTCACAAATTTTTAAGAATTGCATGCATTTACACAAACTCAACTATTAATTCATCAAGGCAACATTAAATATATTTTCCCCATGTTACAGTAGTATGCAACGGTCCTCACCAGCAGTATGCTCTCCCATGACATCCAGCGTATGGGCAGCACGGCTCTGCCCTGGATGCGGTAGTAGTCACCACTGTACAGGTTTCTGCTCATGCCGAAGTCAGCTATCTTTATAGTGTATTTCTTGCCCACCAGGCAATTCCGCGTGGCCAAGTCTCGATGAACGAAGTTCAGAGACGAAAGGTACTTCATGCCTGATGCGATCTGAGTGGCCATGTAGCACAGATTACTGAAGCTGGAGGGGAGGAACGGGGGGAGGGAATTATTTGTGGGGAATGAACAGACTTAATCCATACAGGCAGTTATGTATATTCATTCATGACCCCTCACCTGACTGTAGGTGCATTGCTGAGCAGAGCCAGTTGTCCTTCTGGTTCGTGGCGGGACAGAAACTGGTTGAGGTCTCCGTTCTCCATGTACTCTGTGATCATACAGAGGGGGTCGCTGTAGATGCACACAGCAAGCAGGCGGATGATGTTGGGGTCTTTCAGACGGGACATGATCTTTATCTCTTTTAGGAAGTCATTCCTGCAAAACACAAAAAAAAACAGGTGTTATGTGGTCAGTTTTAGGCAGAGGCAACGAGATCCCTCCAACGCTCAGAAAGGATACCTTGCGTTTTTGTTGGCATCTGAGCGGAGCATCTTCACAGCCACTAAAACTGGCTGGTCCTCAGCGATGTCAAATAAAAACTCTTTATTCATGAACTCCTGCATCCCCTCTGCTTCACACAGGTGCACCTGAGGAAAGAACAGAGGAGACATAATGATAATAATAATAAAGCTCAGCTGAAGCTCTAACAGAAGGCGGAATAGATGGTGGCAAACGCACACCTCTCCAAACTGTCCCTCTCCCAGCTTCTCTTTGAATATGAGCAGCTTTCGAGGGAACTCCTCCACTGCGACGTCCTTCCCTGACAAAAGGTCCATAGTTAGTGCAGGGATGGCGTACGTGTTGCTTCCCGTCACGCCCTGCAGGTTTACAATGTCTGCCTCTGCGTAGTGAGGGACGCCGTCCTGGATCACGGTAGCTGTGGTGGATTTAGACGCCGCCGTGCTGGTGGAAGCTGGGACATGAGAGAGGAAACTGTAACTAAGACCCCAACGTGATTGTGTTTTTAAGCCTGTAAACAGGCGTTAATCCACCTACCAGACTCCTCAGAGCTCTGTGCAAACTCTGGCAACTTGCATATGAGGCGCGAGGGCTCCTGGTAGTCTGGACCCAGGGGGAAGATGCGCTCGTAGGTGGAGTTAGACTCTTGTTCGCTGGTTGTGCCTGACTGGTTGTGGTTGTGGTTGTACACAAACGTCTCACTCTGTATTGACAAACTAGCAGTTAGTTCATCATCCAGCATCCGGCGAGAAGCCTAGAATGAAGCACGCGGGGTAAAGGAACAGATCTGACCACCTGAATTTTTTAAAAGATCACCCAACATCCACGGGTTTGGTGTGAGTCATGCACGTTCTAGTCAAAATCTTCAAAGTGCTGTCAGCTCACCTTCTCCAACATCTTCTGCCACACCTGCCTCCACAGGATAATGACGATAATGGCCACGAGGATGAAGATGATGGCCACTAAGCAGCCGATCAGGATCCGGGTGTTGCTGTCATCCACTTTGTGTGTGGGGTCATCATCTTCTGGGGAGGGAACAGGGAGAGGCAGCTTTTGAAAATAAAGGCCTCGCTGCTTGCACGCAAGGATACACAACCCGATTCCACCTCATTAAAAAGCCTTGACGAAACAAGTCTACATTTTTGTGAATTATACTGTGAAGGCAGACTACACCTTTCTCATTAGGGATCATTTTCATCCATCATGCACAATAACAGTGGCTGCATCTGAAACCTTAGGATCACTGTCTAATATCGAGTAGCTAGTCCTGACCCTGTTTGACCTGAACAGAACCTTAAATAGTATCATTGATAACACCCGTGTTTGCCTACTATTTCATGTCAATATGGCTGCCAGGTGCTATTGTGTATTCTAGCTCACTGCCTATTTCGTTGATGTTATTAATTCCACCTGCGTACGAGTTGTAATATCTGCTTTAGAAAAGGTCTTTTGAGGTGATCATCGGGACTATAAAAAGACCAATTACGGATCTGAACCAAAGTCAATTCCAGTTGAATTATTTTTCCTCTCCAAGCATATCTTCTTGCAGTCTTTTGTCGGCGTGGAAGAGAAAAGCCAAATCAGCAAAATTCTATCAGTTACAGGCATCAATTTGACTTAATGACTGTGAGTATAGGAGCTGTCAACCCATGGAGCCATGGGAAAGTGAGTGAAAACACCTGTGTGGGCGTTGAGTGTGGGTGTGGACGACTTTAAGGAATTTGATCATTAATCCATGTGCAAGAAACACTAGTGAATCTCTGCAGAGTTTTGTCTCATCTCTGTTTTGCTTCTTGATTCTGTTCTGTATGTATAGTAGCAGCAGTCTAATGTCTACAATTGTCTTATTTTTTTACATTGAAGGTTTGTGTTTAATGTTTAAGGAGGATGTTAATAATGGGGAATTTCTTCATTCTATGATGGGTTAACAATTTTACCAGGTGCAAAAACAGGTAAAACTGTTAACTCATTGAAATTAACTTTATTTGTGTGTGTGTGTGTGTGTGTGTGTGTGTGTGTGTGTGTGTGTGTGTGTGTGTGTGTGTTGATCACTGACCTGGTTGGAGGTTAGGAGTTGTCACGGGTGTAGCCAGTGTTGTGTTGTACATGGCTGTGTCTGAAAGGCCAGACGCAACAGAGGGACTCAGGAATTAATTGTGCGATAAACAAGATCACAAATGACGTTTTGAGCATCAGGCTTTAATATCAATTTGCAGTGCCTCGCTGAACTCATCAAACTCAAAAGAACATAGTTTTTCTCAGTTAAGTGTCGAGTATAAAACTTAATATATGAGAATATAAAACTACCAGACAGCATCTTATTCCACTCACAGATTACCCAGCATGCACAGCTCCTCCTACCTGACTGGAAGGTGATCTCGCTGAACAACATCCACGTATCAGCAAAGTAGAACTGGCACTTGATCGCGCTGGCCATGTGGTTGGCCAGGTTCACCGTGACAAAACGGGCGCTGAGGTTCTTCTCGTCCATCACGGGGCTGAAGGCGAGCGGCGTGGCCTCCCAGTCCGACTCAGAGCGGAAGTAACACACCACCTGGCGGAAAACCTTCACGTGCTGTGAGAACATGTTGTTGCAGTGAACCTGGACAGGGATAGAAGCACACAGGGAGGCTTTTAGCACTGATGGGGGTTTAGGAAGCTGTAAAGGGGATCATTAGGGGCCTCACCTTCATGGTGGTAAAGTTGCGTGTGCGGTCGAACTCAAACATGATTTCAACGAATCCGCTGGGGAAGCTCTCGTTGCTCCAACCCACGTAGTCGTACCCCGGCCACACGTTGTAGACGCGGCTGTCTGAATAATCATCTTGACCACACACTCCGTCAGTCAGCTGGCCCAGGCCCTCTGTCATGCTGAGAAACAAAGAGAATAGATGGCGCTTCAGTTTTAATATCTATATATAATCACAGCACCTCTGTCAAAACGTGCACAACATTCAGCACTAGGGGGCAGCATTATAAAACCAATCCGCCACTTCTGCTTCTGGCTGTGATATTGTAAAACGGGACATTTTCTTTTTCCTCAGCACTGCTTCCTTGACAGGCCTGTGTGTCATGGAGGCCATTATTCACCATGCCATAATCCAAACACCAACGTCAACAAAAGACTCTGATTTGTTCATTCCGGGTTTGAAACTTTGCAACCACGGGTTGACTCAATCGTTCCCATGAGGCATTGCCTAACAGCAAACCACCATGACCCACTCACCGACTGTCTGTCTCTTCGCTTTCACCATGGTGACCACATAACAACAAGGTGGAGGCAAAAAAAAAAGTACCGGCAAAGGATGAGAGGAATGATGAATGGCAGTGAGGAACACACACACACACACACACACACACACACACACACCTGTGGATGACAGCGCCATCGTAGACGGAATCGTTGAGATAGACATGGTGAGCAGGCATGTTCATCTGTTCTCCTGCTGGAGCGTTGTATGACACAAGGCCATCTGAAAAGAACAAAAAAAATCATCCATTTGTGCGATTAGAAAAAAACAAAGTCAAATTGTTCAAGTCTTGACTCAAAATAACCAAGAAGAGCTTTTACACAAACCACAGTAGCTTGTTTAAAAGTTTAGTTGGGATCTTTCAATCAAGTTCAGTTAAATATTTATAAAAATGGTGTATGATGTAAGGGCAGAATTTTCCATTTTGTGTACAACAAAAAAGTCAAGTGTGATATTGGATTATTGCAATGATGCACTAGAACAAGCAGCTAGAGAATATACTAAATATAAAGTGTGTTGTGGTAACAGTACGTGGTGGGTTAACAGTAGTCATAGGATATATGATTAATCAAAGGGCTTTCAGACTTGGTCAGAGAATGTGGAGACAACATTGTGTGAGTTCAGCAAATTATTAACTTGTTTTATTGCACCGATAGTCGAGCAGGATGTTTGGATGACCCCAACAACAGCAACACGGAATGAGTTAAATACAGGAAAGTGCACAATTACTTTCTAGAGAGCCAAACACCAGTGGTGCTAAGATGGCCTTCAAACCGCTGGTTTCTTTTACTATTTTGATTTGATCATTTGATGAGCATTTTACTCTGTTGTTTTTAAACAATATTGTTCATACTAAAACACGTCTTTTCACCTACACAGCATTTTTTAAATAAATGAACTAACTAACTTTTAGTTTATGTCGATTTTATTTGATTTTTATAAAGGGCAAAGTATGCGTGAGAATGCCCAATAAACAATAAAGGTGTGCGTGTGCAATAAAGCTATGGTAGCGCCAGAAATGCTATAAATTGTGACAAGTGTGCCAAATTTAAGTTAAGTCTTGAGTCTGCCCTTCTTGCCATGAAAAAAGTGACAGAATCAGCTGAGCTTCTCTATCTTAAACGGCTCAAAGGTGAGCGCTGGCGGCCTCGCTGAGCTTTGCTCTTACCCAGCCACTCGCAGCCGTAGAGCTCCACCCTCATGCAGACGTTCATGGAGTGGTCTGTGACAGGCATGAAACGGACGAAGCGCGCGATGATGGGCGGCTCCAGGTCCTTGAGGACGATGTCGTAGGCGTTCCTGTTTCCCTCGATCACCTGCAGATTCAACGAAACACACCCTGGCCTCATGAGGGAGCTCCTTAATGACAGAGGTCATGATCTGTCATGATAACACAGCTGTAAGATCCTTATATAATCCTAATCGAAAAAAACACAAGTCTGTTCAGCATTTTGACTGGACAAACATCAACACACAGTCATACAATTAAGGGCAATTAAGATGGTGCATCTTTATCAAAGGTTTGTTATAAAGGTCAACTTAGATCATCATAAATTGACTGACCTGTTTGCCCTGCCTGTTCCTCCATGAGATCCAGCGGCTCCCGTCACGGCTGTACTTAATCTTATACATCTGGGCGAACTCATTACCGATGCCTCCCGCGTGACGACCCTGCGTGCCCACAAGGGTGATGAAGTGGAGTGAGCGCAGGTCAATCTGAAGGAACTCGTTCAGGCTGTCCGGCTCCACCGTGATCTCGGGGCACCACGCGCCGTCGCCCTCCTCGAAGTCCAACCTGGGACGGAGACAAAATGGAAAGAGCTGCAATGACTGCGGGCGGACTTTTATATAAGAACCACTGCAGGAAAAGGGAAAAGAGTAATGGAGGAGGAAAAAAAACTAGGACAGGATGGAGAGGGAAAGGTGAGAGGAAAGTAAAAGAGAGTGCGGTGGGGGATTTCAGTTCTTACAGGCCGTTTTAAAAACACCCCGGGGAAAGCCTGTGTCGTAAATTCACCTTAAAGTGTTAATTTTGGGTAAAGGGCTGGCAGGGGCGGCGGGGAGCTGGGCGGGATGGGGAGAGGGTATTACATCACTACCCCGATACTCACTGAAGGCCACCCAAGTTCTACTGCACACACACACGCACCTGCATACGCACACCCACGCACACACACACTTCCTTAATAATGTGGCTGTGAGCAGAACTGATACCCCAGTTTGTGGTTTACTGTAAATAAACAGGCACAGGCACCTTACAGGATAAACCAACCACACGTATCCTCATTATCAGGGTAAACACACTGTGAGGCACGTGTGTGCGTCTGTGTGTGTGTTAGGGGGTGAGGGAGACCTACCTGCCGTATCTGGCAGCGGTGGATTCGGACCACTGGCTGGAGGCAGAGATGTCCTCGTCCTGTATCTGGCCTCCTGACATCCCCAGAGGATAGCGACACACACCTGAGGCACAGCAACGAGGAATGAACGGACGTGAAGATGAATTAACATCCACATGACGTCTTGATTTTCTCACAGGTTTTAACAAGCCTTTTTGTTGCAGCTTTTTATATTCACCAGTGATTTTTTACTAGTTTTTTTTTTTTTAGGAATCGTTTTAGGAGTTCTGCTTTAAATTACTGCCACACACACACACGCGCACACAGACACACAGAATGTAGTTATAGTGTGTCATACAAGCAAATTATGTGTGTAGCCTGAACACACTCATATATGCAAGAACAGATACAGGATATTTTATGTATGTATTGCATTATGAATGAGTTGTAATAAAAGTGTTTTGTAAAAGCCAACTTTACAGTGTGTCAGTAATGTTAACATGACTCATACTGAAAATATCACTCTTCATTTTTTGCTTCCTCCTTATATTCATGAAGCAACCTGTGAAAAAAATGACCATGCACTCAATGCGCTTTGTGCGTTTGTGAAGTGAATTTTGATTTCATGCTTCATATACTCCTCTTATATAGGAAATATTACATTTATATGTCAACTTTGCTGACATGTAACTTTACAGATTCATAATTCGAAAACTTACAATGAGCATATAAATGGCATATAAAAAAAAAAAATGAAACCACCCAGCAATATATTGACATAGCTGGCTAGTTCCACCTACAACACTACACATTAATGCATCAGTTACAATAAAGTGATAAAGATGATAATATAGCACTGACCTTTGCCTGCATGTTAAGTGGCCTACTTTAAGTTTTATATTTTAGGTACATTTGTGAGCACAACATAACACTCACATACTTGATTTTGAATGCAGGAATTTTACTATAGGGTATTTTTACACTCTTACGTTGAATAATAATTGTACCACTGCCGGTTGGTTGGGTACATTTCCATTGAAATGTTAACTGTCAGCATTCACGGTTTTCACAGTGATCGTTTCGAACAAAGAATCTAGTTAGTTGTTGGTACTTGACAAAATGATCGAGTCTATTAAAGGTGCCTTTATTTAAACAGCGTGTTCTAGTTCTCCGCTCAGACCAACCACAGCACTGGTTGCTGCTGAACATTTTCACCCATATTCAAACACTCACCAGACACTGTCAGACACTGCTAAGACAGAGCTACTTAATTCCCAGCTTCTGTCAAGAAACCTGCAAAGCATGATGGATGGAGGGGCGGGGTACACACACACACACAGACACACACACACACACTGCACTAGCACTCCTTGCACTGGAACTGTGGTTTGTGTTATTGAAATAATAAGCTGGATCCATTCGGTTTCCCTGCCAGTACAAACAGTGCTGGTATCAAGCACAAGTACAGGAGTTTGTTACTGTGTGTGAATGCCTGCCTGAGTGTGTGCGTGTGGTGTGTGTGTGTGTGTGTGCCTGCGTGCATGCGGGTGGTAAAACTGGCTGGTCTGAGCCCATCACGCCCCCACTGTGCGGTCAATAGAAGCAATATGGCCTCTGTTTCCTGCATGCCCCTCCACCCCCTCATCCCCTCCTCCTCTGTCTGCTCTCTGTCCTCCTGTGTGGTCTCTCCCCTTCTCCTTCTCTTTTCCTCTGCCCCCCTCCCCCTTCCCCCACAATGATTAAAGTCAGCAGCGCAATTTAGAAAATCATCACCATCATTACGACTCAGCGTGCATGTGACTCGAGGCTCTGAATGAATTAACTGATCCCTGGGTGTTTCCATCACTCTTTATCTACAGGGTTGGGTCGGGGTTGTGTTTTGGTCTAACACTGATAACTCTGCCTAACAGGATATGACCTCTAGGTAGCCTCATGCGTGCATGAAAGAATCTTGTGTGTATCATACTCTGAAAATATGATAGCATTAGGTGACGGCTTCTAGTGGAGCTGGAGGCAGACGTTAGAGGGAGATTGACCCTGTTCGCCTGGCCCCTTGTTTCACAGAAAAACCTTTGAGAGGACGCCAGCAACAGCAGAACTGGAGGTTCAAGGCCCTCTCTGTCCCCTTTTCTTTCCTCCTTCTCCTCTCCCTGTGATTCTCTTCCTCTTTCCTTGATCTCCTACAAATATTTGCTTAAAAGTCAAAATGTGGAAACCCCTGAAGGGTTGGGGCTGATGACCTGATACGCTATACTCACATGTCTGCGCACACATGCAGACGCACTCCACGCTCACAAGAGCCTGTGTAGATGCAACCACAAGCGCGCACACACACACACACACACACACACACAGGCTTCGTCTTGGCAATGACAAACAAAAACTCTTCCAGATGTCACGGATTGCATTCGCCTCCGCTGTCATCCTTTCATCTTGTCCTCTCTAACCTTTCGTTGCTGCCCTCTTCACTTCATCCCTCATCAGTTATCCTCTGATTTTTTTTTTTTTACTGCAACTGTTTACACCGCTCCCCTCACCCCAGATCATCCCGGCCCTGAGCAGACCACATCAACCCGAAACCAGCGAACTCTTCTCATATTCTCTGCGTATTAGTGGTATCCGCGGCTACATAATTACACAACAATTCGATGATAGGTGTGGTGCTCAAACTGCACGAATACAAATTGTCAGAAGCGACTTCAAGAGCAACAGACGAGATCTCCACTAAATTATATCAGATCAAATCAGGCCAGGATAATATGACAAAAATAAAGTGGGGAATAAAGTGGTGCAGTTGGAATGATAATAACTGGCATCAAGTGGCTAAAATGTTGTATTTGCGTTGGGTGTAGTGTTGCTGTTGCAGCCCGGGTGCAGAGGTTATAGGGGTTTGAGGTGGTTGGCGTTGCTACACACATGAGCCTCATTCACACAGAAGTGCAGAATGTAAAAAGACATTGAGATGGAGAAAGAGATGAGAACAGGGCAGCGTCTACTCTCTCACTCCTGCAGTAAAAAATAAATAAATAAATAACTACACTCCCATAGTAAACTAACAGGAAATGCTGGGGTCATCATATGTTTGAAGTGGTAACATAGGACGCGTCATTTTTCTTGTCTTTGAGTCTTGCAGATACAGAGATACAGACCACGGACAGCACAGCATCACCAGTCGGGAAACAACACCGCGATTGCTCACAACATAATTGATGAAAATAGGAGTCATTATCAGAGTCTTTGACCACATCCTCGAGCGGGAGAAAGAGAGAGAGAGAGAGAGAGAGAGAGAGAGAGAGAGAGAGAGGCGGGTTTCAGTGTGTCCTGATGGCCGGATGTATGACCGCTCCTCCAAACGTTGGTTTTCGCCGTGTTTATTTATCTACCCAACCCACTCAGAGGTGACCCCAGGGGTGAGCGGTGGGGGCAGTCCGGTGTGTTCACTCGGACACACAGACCGACCCTCCTTAAAACACACACACACACACACACACACACACACACACACACACACACACACACACACACACACACACACCACCCATCAGGCTTCACATTCGGCCACATCTAAAAATATCATCCCAGGAAAAGGTGGAAAAATACCAGCCTTGTGGAGAGAAAGAGAGAGAGAAGGAGAGAGAGACATGAAGGAGTTACAGACTAAACCCTCTCGCTCACCTCTTGGTTTTTACCGCGCCCTGACTACTGAAAGGCAGGCTTGTTCTGTATTTGCATTTCTGCCGCCGGGTCACTCGTTCACACACGCGCAGATGTGCTGTCACGCAGGTCGGTGTCCACTTGCAACCTAAAGCGTGCTATATGTATGTCAGCGTGCAGCTTCACTGGGTTATTTTAGCTTCATGCGTGACACTATAACTTTTTTTTTTTTTTTTTTAAACCAGTGGACCTTTTGCTGCAGTGGAAATTATGGAATTACAATTGAAGGTCCTGAGTCCGCTGCTCAGGGAGAAACAGTTAAAGATCTCCTCCAGACTCACGAGAACGCTCTGCATGCGTGTCTGATTTGTTTTTTTCCACAAAAAAGGAAAATTACCACATTGAATCCCCTCATTAAAAATTCCAGAATCTATAAATATGCAAATATTTTTTCATCCCGGAGCTCTACTGATGTCTCATCCTTGTCATTGGAGGCTTCACCGTCACATTCGCAATAGTTGTGATGGCACGAATCCTGCCCATAGGCCTTGGAATCAGATTTTCACTGAGTTTCTTCTGTCTTCAACACATCTGTATAGCATCAAACTGCATACATCAGACGCTCAAACCTTCAACTGTAGGAACAAGAAGGAAAAAAACATGTTTTTGAGTAAAGGGGGACATTAATTTGCGGGCTGGAAAATCCAAAAAACCATGGGCTGAAAGACGCTAAAACACATTGTAAAGCTGGGTCATTATGAATGATCCCTTTCACGCTGCATAGTCATTCGATCCATTGTTGACGTAAAAATAGTTTTAGTGCGGCTTTAAATACGTTCAGCTACACACAGGGAGGGACCAGGACAGGAAACAACAATGTGATCTCTCTAAAACGTAGCATAGCAGAAATATAGGTGGTCAGGCACAGAGAGAGGGTAGCAGCTAAACCCCTCATGGCATTTTAGCACTGATGAATTCAACTTACAATATATGTAATATATATATAATATATAAATACAATTCTGGTTCTGATATGTGATCTCGGTGTTCCAGCGAGGAGCCTCAAATCCATTCATTCATGTCAGATTCACTCCAAACATTCAGAGGGAGAATCAGCCCACACAATAATAATACTGCGTGATATTTGGCTGTTCCGCCCTGGCCTTTGCTCACGTGCACCGCTCCTCCTCCTCTTCCTCCTCTTCCTCCTTCTCCTCCCTCTCCACAGCGAAGTAAAGTTCGCCCACTCAGGGGTAAAATGGGAAAGACAGGGATGGTATAACTCCATTGCTTGGGAATTTTAAACAGGGGAAAGTTGGCATCACTCAACATCTCAGCTTTACTAAACTCAGCCATGAATATTTCCAGACTGTGGAAAAATGACCTTCTTCTCAATGCAGCCGAACTAAAGTATTAGGCAGAATTATAGGTGAATATATCCTGCTTCCATATATTAGAGCAGGTTGAGATTTGAGTTTTTAACGACACTGGATGTGATATATATAGTTTAATGAGCAAAGTCCATGAGATTATACAAAACTTCTTCTCGAGCAGTGAACTTGTTGACCATGATCAGATGCATAAACAGTCCTTTCCATGACTTATGAGTGGTTAAATACTGGGAAACACACAATCACACAGACGCACACACACACACACATACACACACACACACAGTGCCGGGGAGAAAGACAGAGCCTATTTGAATGGACTTTCCTGCTGTCAGAATGTCTGGTATGCATTAGCCACAGACTCCAGTGGGATAGCTGGATCCACAGCATGCGTGTGCATGCGGGTATATGCATGTGAGCGGGAACACAAACACAAACACACACGCACACACACACACACACAAAAACATGGAAAGAGGAGAAATCCCACAGGGGTCAAACATTCAAACTCCTAATTAAGTGCAGTTGAAAAGATGTCCCATAAAATATCCATGCGCAAAATGTTTGGTGTTGAACGCTGAACAGTACTAAATGTGTGCTAAAAAGCTTCTGAAGGAACCTTAAAATTATTATCAAGCGTCCTACGTTACATTCACATCTGGTTAAACCGGTGCAATAAATAGATATATGTACCCAGACATAGGCATGAAAGTAACCACAGTGTGCACACACTATTTTACTGTTTTACTCCTTCTGTGCAGGCGCTCTATGATCTCTCCTTTTTTAAGCTTCTCTTTTTAAACTCTCTGCTCACTGCTTGTCAGTGAAAGAATTAGGACGCGGGTAAAGTAGGTTTGAGAGCGTGTTTACATGTGTGTGTGTCGGGGTGAAGCATCCGAACAGCAACCGAGATCATCCGGGAGCAGAAACCCCCTACATGACCTCATGCCTGCTCCTATTTTTACACTTACTCAGTGAGTGAAATAGGATTTAGAGTTTCATGACACAGTGGGATATAATGTCATGAGTTTTGTTTTGAAGCGGAGTGAGGCGGGAGGATGTGGAAGTGATGGGGCACTTTTTTTCACAGAGAAAATCTTTTCAAACACTGCTGAGATTAGTCAATGTGACTTTTAAACTCTGCGCTGAACTTTGCAGACCAACCTACCATTAATTCACTATCCAGCCTTGAGTATATGTCATTCATTATCCTTTCAGCAACAAAGAAAACTCAGCCTGACGATAGAAGCTTTGAGTCTGAAACCATAAACAGTAGCCAGATCAGGGTTTATTCTGGCGAATATCTGCTGTATTTATACCATTTCAACAATAACCAAAAAAAACTCCCTTTTGGTTCCTATTTGACTCTGTCTCTGCCCACCCAATGTTGCTACTCTATTTTCTCATAAAATTTATTGGTCCTATTTCACTGACATCACAAAAACCGCCCGTGCCATGGAGAGAGAGAGAGAGAGAGCGAGCTGCAGAAAGATCTGCGTGCCCGGATTAAAGGGGCCAAACCAGAGAGAGGGGACCACAAAGCAGCACTCATCCAACTGGACTGGAGCGGAGCACCAAACCCAAGAAACACTACCCAAATCTCACAAAAAGTCATTTTATAGCATTCAACAAAACTGTTAAATATGATTTCGGTGCAGTCGGAGACCCGACACGAGAGCTGCACAGACCTGGGTTGACCTGTGATGAGACGGCTCCGAACAGGTAGAGGAGGACGAGCAGGAGGAAGTGAACGTCCCACAGGTGCTTCATCACAAACACATGCACAGACAGGCTTCCAACCTGCAAAGACAAGACGGAATCAGCAGGTTACACAGGCGCCTGATTGGCAATACAATACACAAGGCAAAAACAGCAGCTCAGTGAAGCTAACATATCATTCGTGGCAACTAAACATGTGTTTGGATATATAAGAGGAAAATGACAGTTTAATTGGAAGCATGTTTTTATTTCACTCAATAAAAAATCAGTCTTTTATATCAAAAACCGTGGGGGTATTTGAATATCAAGCCTGCAGGGCTGCAGAAAATAATTTCAGTTCTTATGCAATTCAAAAAAAAAAAAAAAACATTGACATTATGCACAGTAATTGTAGGAACAGATGATAAATGAATGGAGGGACAAACGTCGGAGGGAGAGGAGAAAGCGACGCTGAGACACTGAGTCACAGACATGACTTCAGCTGGACAGACGCAGCGCCAGCACGCCGCCTCCATCTGACCGCTCGCTCCAACAGCTGAGAAAAACAACTAGTTTCAACTAGTTTCAGTCCACAGTTCACTCATGATCTGCTCCAGACTAGGAAAGTAAAGATACTGGATATCTCCACATTAAACATTCACAGCAGAACAAAGACGTGTCGACGTGTTGAGGGATAAAATGTTGTCTGGTCATGACGGAGTTAAACGCTGGCAATTGGGAACCTTTAACTGCAAATAAATATCTGTTATGTAACCGAGTTTTATTGTTCACACTATGTTAATCACGTGTTACGTAACAAAATTGTTCAGAAAACACTCAATGAGACATCTTTCATCTTTTCTGTTAGAGTGAAAAAAAAATAACTTGGTGAATTTAACCACTATTTAATGACTTTTGTATGACTATGACTAATAGAATAACTACAGCAGATGCTTTGCTCCAAGTGCTTAATAGTGAGATAATGAAGGTCTGAATACAGTGCGGCTCCAGAGATTCTGCTGCACTTATTTGCACAGTGGGAAAATTCCATATGTGTTCTGTGAATTGTCCTTTTACAAAATGTATGATTTCCTGGCACTCTTAAACCTGATTGCATGTTAATTCTATCTGTTTGGATGGCATGTTTTTTCTATGTTTGTTTTTACAGCATGTCTTATGGTGAAACCCAAGGCAAATTTTCACACTGTGGAAAGTAAAGTTTTCATATTTGTATATTTATTGTAGTGCAGCTCCAGCTCCAACATAAATACAAGAAGACGTGGCCAAAGCAGGGTTAAACCCACACGACACTAAACAAAGCTACCAAGTGAGCACTGTGGGAATTTACACAGAGAGACATTAGTCTGTGTGTGTGTGTGTGTGTGTGTGTGTGTATCAGAAGTTTCCTGGTCTTCATCACAGGCCAAAATCAACATCTTCCTGACATTTAACTGATGAAATAACAAAGAGATCAGCAGCATTTTGGTCAATGGGACAAGACTGAATACACTACAGTGCAGGCCTTTATTCACTCGCTGTTTAATCTGCTGTGCATTAAAGTACTTTAATGGTCCTATTACTGAAACATCATCTCTATACTTCTTTCTCATTGCTTACAGTGTATTCTGTCTCCATCAGCAAAAACTTCGCTTTATCAAGAGCCTTTGTCCAAATTAACCCTCTGACATATATGAAGTGCAGGTTCATAAATGTGCTCTGGGAAACAAATCCAGACGTGTTGATTTTGAGCCCATGCCCAAATTCCCTTTTGCACAGTCGGCTAGTTTTAATGATCACACAACAGCGTCCTCAGATATCCACATCATCTCCTGACAATGATCAGACGGGCAAATATGAATGATGGGTTGTTAACAAAGCCTGGTAGTTACCGTCGTTCACCCAAAGATGTGGTGCATAAATACTGATTCTCCAAAGTAACTTGATACAAGCCAGCGCTCAAACAAGACCCATAAAGCAGTTCCTGAGTCAAAATGATACTAATCCAGTGCGACCAGCGCTGATGGTCCGCCCACTGGATTTAGTGACACTAATCACAGCCTGACTTGCCTCTTTCTTTGTCCACATAATCTCGTTGCTTTTCCTACTTTCATTTCTGCAGCTTCAGGTTACAGCCACTTCCTCCTGAGGCTCCTTCACTCAGATTAACTTTCGAGAAGCTAATGAAACACAAACAGCTGATGGATTGTGCGCATTTGGAAGTCAAAATTGTGTTTACCGTGGGATGGAGGACATTTATGTGTAGCCTGCCTGTGCTGTGTCGCGCAGGAGAATCGCCCCTTTTGGTTCTGCTTTTGGAGACTCTGCACGTTTTATTCCATTTACTACGAACAGCATATGTTTCACATTTGTGTTTGGCATTTTCCAAAGCATGCCATAAACAGGGATAGGGGGCAGTTTGTGGAATCCTTAAGTATATTATGCAATATCTCTCCAAATATGGGAGTGATTACCATAAAAATGACTTGACTTGGTTATTGTTGCATAAGAAATTGCAGCCAAGCCTCAAACCAATTATCTGTTCCACATATAACACAACTATAAGTATTAAAGCCACTGAGAGAAAAAAACGTTTTTTTGCAGACTTCAAGTCATTATAAAGAATATTGAAGTCATTATTAATGAGAATAAAGGAATTAGTTGCAAGATAAAAGTCGTTAGTTAACAAAATCCAAGTCATTATTTAACAAGAGACAACAGAATTTTATATTATTATTATTGAGAATAAAGTCAATAAAGTAATTATATTCAAATCTCTTGCTTTTAAAGACACGTGTTAAAATGAAGGCTGTGGAGGAGTGAATTGCATATCAGGATAAATTTCACAAACAAGAAGATACTTAATATTTTGGCACATCAGCATCACATTATCACAAGTATTAGGACTTTAGAAGTAATATGCAAGTGGTGCATCTTTTCTGGTTAAATTGCTGCTTTTCTTTTATTGGCATAAATAATGACTTAATCTTGTAAATAATGACTTTATTCTCAAAGTCTGTGATAAAAATGTTCTCAATTTGGCCCTAAAACTCCATCTTAACTTGGACACAAAACATTGTTTTTTTTAGGTCTCTGAAAGGTTAAAGCTATGTTAGGCTTTGGTTAAAGGTTGGCTGTACAGTTGACTTCTTAAATTTCTTTCCAGCAACAAAAGCTGCAAATATGAGATTCAAGTCATGGTTGATATATTTAGAGCACGAGTTCAACATCGGAAACATTCATCTGGTAGTGGATGAAAAAACGCGGAAAACTGATTTTTCTGTGTATCAGTCGCGCTGCCATCGCCTCCTCAGCTTCCGTCTGTGTTCTCGATACCTGTGTGAGGTGAACAGCTGTCATTCCGCGCACGGCCTCCGCTGTGGTGACATCAGATCAGTCGGCGGCACCAACGCTACAGGCTGCAGGTTCACGGCTCTGGAAACTTCCTCTCCGTTCTCTTTTTACAGGAACACGGCAGGAAAAACTTATTCATGTCCTATCGCAGTTTCAAAAAATAGCCATTCCCAGATTTTCTTTCCTCTTCACTTTCAAAGACAAACCACTTTTTAAAACACTGTTAAATCATTAGCAGGTTTTAATCGTAACTGCTGCCTTTTATTTCTGTACAAATATCATTAGCTCTGTCCTTTCTTTAGGTAATTTGGACAGGACACAGACAGGACTGCAGTGTCCCACAGCGAAGACCAGCTGCATAAACCCTTCAGCGGTGAATTTATTCTCAAAGCTCCAGAACAGGAAATAGAAAGGAGATCGAGGTCACGTATTGTGGCCTTCCCCACCTGTACGTCAGAGCAGAGCACGCAGAGATGCAGGTCTGACCTCCGTGCTCTTGGTTTAGTGCTCTATTGTACTACTAATTAATCCAGCCAAGCACAGCAGACAGTGACAGAGTTCGGTTTGGCTATCGCTGCTCTGACGTAAAGTCTGCTCCCCTCCGTAACCGTGGCGACCAGGTAAACTGCGTCCACCTGTTGTTTGAGGAGCGTTCAGCCCCACCGCTTGTCACGGGCTCATAAAAGCCGCCGTGGTGATGTCTCTCCTGGAGGGGGGAAAAGAAGTGGATGAGACGGGGAAGAAGTGTGATGTGGCTGTGAGCTGCTGGGGTTTTCAATGAAAGGCATCAAACCACGCTACAGTCTGATCACACAGGAATGCATGCATGGAAAAGTGTACAGACCTGAGAAGATCTTAGGTTACTTGTAGTCAGACTAATATTATAATATGTATGTGAATGTGCTAGTGACAGATTGTAGATTTTCCCCTATTATGTTTTATGTACTAAATTTAACAAATAAAAAATTGTTATTGCTTGGTCTAATATGTCTAATGATGGATATTTGGCATCAAGAAGTGCTGTTAATAACACTAATAAATGGTGTACGGTGATTTATACAGGTATTATGTGTTGGACGTTGCTCCATGTGCATATTTGTTTTTTTTTTTTTTTCCACCTGAGGTAAAGGAATGAAAACTGGCTGTGATCGCTCGTCTTTCATACGGCTAACCTTCAGCAACGTCTACACCACAACACAGCACAACCCAGGGTCACATTCATGAAAATAAACCAAAGTCAGGTTCGCTTCTAAAAGCTTTAAGGACAGGAAGAAAAAATAAACCTGAGCTGAAAGTGTCTAACGCAATCAAAACAAGGCCCTTCGTACAGTAGAGGAGCACGTTTGACACGTTTCAAATGTCTGAGCATCGAGTACAAATCAAAGTGTCAGTGGTAACGTCTACCTCCAGACCATGTGTTCTAAATGTCTCGGTAATAACTCATGAATGAAGGCTGGCCTCGTGTATTTTCTGTCCTTTAGTGAAATAGGACATTTTTGAAGGTCCTGAAACTTCGTCTTCACACTCTGATCCATTCATATTTAAACCTAATCGCAAAATCAATATATCATTTAACATTACACACATCATCCAAGGTCCATAATAATAAGAGGGCTTCCTTTGTCACAACAATCTGTGTGAGGCCTCCATCAGGATAAAGAACGCCATTCCAGTGTTTCCTATGTATCTGAAAACAGACATTTAACACAAGAGTTTTTAAAGATTACAAGCTGCAACTAAACTCAGCTGATGAAACATATTTTTCAAAAACAGGGTTATAGGTATGAACAATCTTACAATCTTTTTAAAAAAAAAAAATTAAAATTCCTTTAAAAAGCACATGACACGATAAAATAAAGGCGAACCACAAAGTTATAACTTATTATAACTTTATTAATAACATTTCAGCATACCTGCTATAACAAAGGACAGTGAGTTACTTATGACCAGCATGTTGCAGCATGACAGCCAGTTTGCACACACTGTTTCTGACTTTTTCTCAGTAGATCAAATATAAAAACAAAAACCATATGTGGTACAAGTTCCTGAATGTGGTGGCAAATTACTGTATCTGCTGTACCAGAGGGTGTTATGTGATGTCACGTTATATTAAACACTCGATATCCAACACGTCAGTTACTCACTCAGACTAAAATCTGTCTGGAGACGCGGTCATAGATATGTTAGGATAAAGTGCTTAATCACAGCACCAGACTGGAGGAGACATTAAAGGGGACACACTATACATTGTATGATTCACAGTTTAAAAAAATACATATCTGTATTTATCTTTCACTGGCCCCTTATATAGCTCCTCAGTTCTGAAACTCGATTACCACTGGTTTCTTCTTAACTCCTGTCTCCTTAAGGCCCAACTCCTGATGAGCTCACTCTGTTCTGATTGGTCAGTTTCCAAAGTGTTTTTTCAGGACATTTCTGCTGGTTTTAGCTTCATCTGCCTCCATTATTGCTGCTTCTGCAGCTAAGTAACATCTGCTATCTTCATAGTTACGCAGGTCCCGCTACGTCACTAAAATGGAGGCAGTTTCTAGGGTGGAAAATGTGCAACGATCCACACTTAAAAATCCCCACTGTTTGACTGTGCACAATGCTTTACTCGTAGCGAGGCGACTGGGTAAAAATGGCTGCAAGTCCTGCAGCAGCTTCAAAGCCACGACGAACCGTGCCTTCCGAAACATCAAGCGTCTTTTGGACCCTACACTGTTGGGATTGCTTAAAGAATTTTTTTTGACCAGCACTTCCTTGCTGGAAATGCTCAACATGTCCTTATTATCTGGCTATGTACCGCAGTCCTTCGATGTAGCTGTAATTAAACCTCTCTTCAAAAAACATGCACATGGCTCAGATATTTTAGCCAACTGCAGACCTTTATCCAAACTTCCCTTTCTCTCTAAGATCCTGGAAAAAAGCAGTTGCTAAACAGCTGTGCAACTTCCTACACAACAATGATTTATATGAGGATTTCCATCACAGCACAGACAGAACTGGTGAAGGTTTCATTCGATATTCTCAATGCATCAGATAAATGATTCTTGTTCTGTTAGACCTCAGTGCAGCATTTGAAGCCTTCCATCATCAGACCTTATTATAGAGACTAGAAAATTTTAATGGTGTAAAAGAGATGGCATTAAACTGGTTTTAAGTCTTTTCAGCCTTTATATGCTCCCATTAGGAAAAATATTAGGAAACTCTCCATTGATGGCCCCATCAACCGCTGTGAGAATCCAGGATGTCATCTCTGATCGAGATGTGTCAGTCTCTGCCCACATTAAACCTTCACCTACGCAACATAGCAAAGTTCTGGCACTTCCTGTCTTCCTGTGGCTGGATTACTGCAATTCTTTATCGTCCGGCTGCACCGAAAAGTCTCTATGGACTCTCAGGTTGATCCAGAATGCAGCTGCGCTTATATTAACAGGCGCTAGAAGAAGGGATCAGATCTCACCTGTGTTACCTCTCTGCACTGGCTTCCTGTGAAATCAAGAATAGAAAATCCTCCCCCTCAACTAGCTGACTGATTGACACAGTTGGATGTTACAGTTCAGTAAGAAAAAATGTAGCAAACAACATCTTCAGAGCAGCTTATAGATTCAGATTTGCAGACTATATTACTATTAAAAGTTTCTCTTTCGCAACTTTGACCTTGTTTAACATAGTTTTCTGACATCACAACAGCGGAACAGAATAATAGAGGGTAAAAAGCATAATGGAACCCCTTTAAATATCACATGAAAAAATAAGTTTAAACACTTTATTTGTTTTATTTTATCCTGAATAGAATGACTATTGACTTGAATTTCTGCTTCTGGGAAAAAGAGTCTTTGCCCCATAAATATCAGCTCAGTCTGAGCAAGTTCAGGAAGTGGTGAAGGACAGATACTCCCCTCAGAAACCCTACAAGCCCACAGAGCTCGAGCAAGACACACACACACACACACACACACACACACGCGATACAGGACAGATTAACCACAGTGACAGATTGGTGAGTTTCCGATCACTAAAAGTCATTATAAAGGTAGTTCTAACCATTTTATGCACCTTTAATGAAAGCACATTTAGTAAGAAGTCATGTCCTCCTCCAGAGTGCTCACACTCAAAACAGGAACACGGTTTTATTTTGTTTTCCCAGGCTTTTCTATTTGTGTAAATATTTCCGATTTTGAATCGGACCCTGGGAAAGGCCGTGGAGTCAACATTCTGGTTTACCTGGCGCTGTCCCGGCTCCGTCTCACTTACACAGTCACACAAACACACACAGCAGCCTCAACGCTTGGGGCTTTACAGGAGCCTCTGAAGAGGTAACCAGCGGAGGCTCAAAGGGGATCAACTGAACATTTCACCATCCAGACACTAAAAAGCGTCCTGGATCCACACAGACGAGAGGACAGCTGCTTGTTCCATAAAATACACAACGCAGGTCATAGTCACTGTTAAGCTGTATGAGTACAGGTCGATCACATGCGAAAATGTGACAGTAATGACAATACACAGTTTTATGTTGGGTAATAATTAGGATTTGTTGTTCCAATTCTTCATTTTGAATCAAAAAATAAGGTGAGGAATTAAACCAGGGTCAAATGTTAAATCATCTGGCGACTTTTACAGGAATATATCACATGATCTGGTACACATTCTAATTCAACATGTTTCCCATCTTTCAATTTTGACCTGGTAAAGGATAGGATCGGCCATTCTTCAAGTTTGCCTTAAATCAACAGTCGACGCCCAAATGAACATTGAAGCTTTTGGCTGTAAACATTCCTCCTGTTCTGACCACTCACGGTTCCCTTCCTAATGTGCTTTCAATGTAAGTGATGGAGCCAAAATCCACAACCCTCCTTCTGTGCAAAAGTTATCTGAAGCTAATGCAGAGCTTCATCCGCCCAGATAAGTTCAATAAAGTGGATATCGTCAGAGATAAAATCTTTCAAGTATCGAATTTTCCTCTTTTTCTTTCTTTTTTGGTGACTATCCTTCCAACGTAGCTCAACAGAAAAGCCTCGTTTGAGCTCTGATTATAGACGTCAATAGGCCGGGAATTATTCTGACTGGTTGCACATGTCGGTCTACACGTTAATGACAGCCAATCAGAAGCAGATAAAAATAGATAAATAAATATGCTAAAGAAAGCTTAAAAGAAAGGAAACAAGGTTTCCTTCAGTTCTCTGGAGCTCTGTGATGCCACATTAAGAACAAACACATGACTGGAGTGTAAAGGTAAAGTTACTGCTGCAGAAAGTTCTTTTTTCCCCCTTAAATATATAACCAGTTAGTTACTGGTTAATGGATTTTGGCCTGTCGAAAGCAAAATTGACCAAAACCAACATCCTGACTCTGAATAATAACACATGATTGTGCAAAACAAGGAGAAATGATTACAGCAACAATAACAAGAAACAGTTTCAGTGTTCATTTGAGACGGGGGCTGTTGTTTAAAGACGGACGTTTCTGTCTGCGAACTAATCCTTTACAAGTCCGAACGATTGGGAAACAAATGCGTGTGTTGTAACGGTAACGGTATGTCACATGGTTGTTTTCTTAGCGGGAACCACAGATGAAAATGAACTCTGAGCTACAGCGCAACACATGTACACAAGTACAAGTTCTGTGAGGAGCATCCAGTGGTCTGGTGGTGAGGAGGAATACCAGAGAACCACAATGTCTCCTGTTTAATTCCATCCAGGGACCTTTGTCTCAGCCGTCTACCCCCCCCCTCAGTTCCTGTCTGCCCCCCAAATAACTGTCCAATAAAGAAACATTTCTATAAAAAAAATGCATTTTGCATTGTCTGTTGAAATAAACAATAAAACAACGGTCGTACATGAGCTGCAGAAAACAATGAAGGCTTAACGAGCAGAATGTTAAATAATATGGCGTCCGCTACCTGAAACCATAAATCAGAACCGGGCCCTCCAGCTCCAGAGTGGGTACGGTCTATAGTGGGTTTGTGTTTATGTGCGCTGTTGGTGCCGGGGCCTGATTGCTATGCAGCGTTCCCATATGCTGCGCTCCATAACCATCCACATGTGCTTCCTATTATATCCTCTTGTTTCTCCCTTCAGGCTGTAACACGGCATCGCAGATATTTTATTTTTATGGGAACGCATGAAATCGGAATCGTGTTTCCCAATCAGACCCAGGTGCAGTCGTGTAAACACGCGGCGGTAAAACCCGAGAACGCGGGCGCATACGTCGCTTCCCCCCGAACACACGTACACTGTGTAATCACGATTTCTCCACGGGAAACAATCCCCTATTGTCTGGGCGAGACGCGACACCTGGAGAGAAGTGCTCCGGTCTCTACTGGCGTAATTATAGGATGTCTTGGAGTACACCATGTGTGCACATGTAATGATATACAAGGTGGATCCAAAGTGGATAAAAACAGGACTCTGCTTTGTAAGCAGTAGTTTTGTAGTAACATGAAACCTGAAAAGCTGAAAAGCTACAATCCTGGCTTCATCGCTTTGAATCTGTCTAATGAATTTGGTCACAGGGGCCGGTCTGGATTCCGTCTCACTGACTCCAGCCCACATAAGTGTTTGAGGCATGCAATGCAATGACTCTTTCGTACTCATACACTATGTGATGTGGCAGAGGTTAAGGTTCGAGGTCTGAGGTCTGCAGGAGAACACCTGTTGGAGCCCCACCGACGGTGCCTTCAGGGACCTGCAGCCGGCTGAGGACATGAACTGCTCAAACCAGGATGCTCGTGAAAAGGCGCCCAGCTGATGTTTAGTGGCCGCGAGGGAGAAAGAAAGTAAGAAACCGCAGGAGAGGCTCCACTTACCTCACCTGTAAACACTCGCAGATGCAGCGTCGTATTTTATCTACCTGCACGTTCCACGGTGTAATCTAACGAAGGCTCGTTACCGTGCAACAACGTGCGATGACGCGCTCCATGTTTATTATGTAAGGAGAGTAGCCTAAAAACCTTTGACTGGAAATCCATTCTGATTGAATATCCAGGCCCTGAACTTTACAGCTACACTGTCGGATTGGAAAAAACAACAGCTCCTGCCAAGAAGCTTGTTTTTTTCCGCTTCCCCAGGTCCATCCCGAGCACGCGGCCCAAAACCTGGAGCGAAGTGATTCCTTCAATTTCACCAGAATAGGAACAACAGACTTCTTAAACAAGGCACAAAATGACAAGTTGATGATCAACTTTCAAGCAAAAAAAATATCTTGTGGAGGCAAAAAAAACATTGTTTTTCAGGAAATAATGATTGAATCTCTGTAACAGGGTCTGTCCCTGTAGAGCTACACACATGTATCACTTACAATATCATAATTACAAATATTTAAAATAAAAAAAGCCCAGTGTTATCCATACAGGTTGCTATACGTCAGCAGTGACTCCTCATCCACTGCCCAGGCTATCATTTATACACAGCGGCAGCCTGCAGCGCGTCATGAGGTCCTTTTGAAGCAGGAATATTACCACAGATCTTCCCTGGCAGTCTGTAATTTTGGGGATCAGGGGGGGAACCGAGGAATAAGAGACGATGAACATCAGACACACAGATAAACAAAAAGAAACTGCTGCATGTAAATAGCGCAGAAAGAGCTGTGCATCAAGAAGCCTCCTCTGTAGTCTGGACCTGAGCAACACCACTAATCACTCATTAATAATTCCACAGTGGAAAATATGACCAAAAAAAGAAGTAAAGTTCTGTCATATTGTGGTTGTGGAAACTCTACAAATTCAGGCCACTCTGAAGACGATGACCGGGGAGCTTGGTCAGGGTCAAAGTTCAAGCACGTGTGGGACGCAAAGTCAACACTGCAGTATTTCGGGGATGATGTTCCCTGAAACGCAGCTATTTATACCAAATTACAGCATGCACCTCAGCGGGCAGAGCGCACAGCTGGTTTTCTGCTGCCAGAGGCATTGATTTGAAAACACTTCCAATCAAACGACGTGAGTGTAGGGTTACAGCTAAGCTAAGTAAGCACCGGGTGCCTCCAGTGCCGTGTTTTGAATGTGGAGTTGAAATTACAGCCTTTTTCCTGTGGTGTGTGTGTGTGTGTGTGATTCGGGGTCTGTATGTGAGGATGTCAGTCAGCCTCTGTGGAGGGAAGGGTTACTAATTGAAGTGACATGACAGAAAGACGCGGTGATAACACGCTGTGAGTCTATGGCCTTCACCCGCTGCCTCTGTAAACAACTTTCTTTCTTTCTAACGCTGTGCATTTGTTTCCGTCTCTGTACAGCGTGCATACATGCTCATGGATCAAGTATCAAATCACATCTAGATAATGAGGGCCTGAGATCAAATCCCCCTTGATCGTTGTCTCCTTTCTGTTTTCCAACTGTCTGCAGAAATACCAAACGCTAAATGTGAGTGTGTGATCCACTCTGCTCTGACATCCACCACAGGCATTTCATATGTTTGCCCATCATGAGCAGTAAATCCTCCATCCTGCTTTTACAAAGGACATATTTACCCAGATAAAGATGGTTTCCTATTTACGCATTCCAGCGAGCGCACAACAAAAAGGCCCTGAAGGGAAAATGTGCGCTAACACAATCCTACGCCGTCATAAATCGTCTGTCTGTGGTGATTGCTGCGATCCAGGATTTCATTTAAGGTTCATTTTTGTAATTTTTTTCCTTGGCTAGCTTTGTCTACGATGTTCCCCAGAACCTGACCCTGGATAAACTTAGATGGAGGAAGGAAACAAGCAGAAACATGCATTTCTTAAATTAAAGTAAAATAAGTTTACATATACATATACCAGACTTATAATACTACAACAAGTTGATTATTGGATTATACTTTTGAAACTCTGGTTGCAGTTCCATGTAGTCTGGATATTTGAAGCACAAAAATAATAACAGTAACCTTGAAAGTACTGTTTCCATCATTAATGAATTAATAGTTTACATTTTATTCAAATTAAAATATATTTTAAAAAAAACTATACTAACTAAATAAGACAATTTTCAAGCACCAAAGTGACTTCTTCAGACTGCTTTTATATGTTGGCTCAACAGTCTTAAACAGGCTTAAAACTGTAAATAAATAAATAAATAAATAGGGAAACATGATTCAGTAGCTGGACACAACAAAATGCATATAAAGTTTGCACAATTAAAGACAAATATAATCCATATGGTTACTGCCATCTATTTATTCTAGGTAAACTCAATAATCAATTAGTCAACTGGCATCATTCAGATGTGGCAGACACACACACACACACACACACACACACACACACACACACACACACACACACACACACACACACACACACACACACACCTTCCAGAATGACCTTCTGTTCACCTTGACCGCTCTGTAACAATAATTCCATTGATCAGCGCCTCCTCCCATGAGTCTACTGTTGACTGCTCATAACGTGCCCTTAACCCTTCAGGTGACTCAAATACCTCCAGCCAGTTTGAAAAGAGGCCTCTGTGTGGACATCTATCAGCCACATACCACAGGAGGATCCCTACATACCACCTACCTCACACATACACACCACCGAGGGACATACACAGCACCTCCGCAACACAAAAGAACGGACATGTCATCTGTTGCGACATGAACATCTTCCATCGGTCAAGTGACCACAGTAAACTCCGAGTCCAAACTGCCATGGATGAGTCAGATATTGCTTTTCCACAGTTTCTTAACTTCTCCAAAACATTCTGCTAACTGCTCTGCCACAACAAAGGAGGTGAAAATATGAGTTTATTGATGCAGGACCGTCACGTGACTTTTAAATTTGTTCCATTTCTCTTGTTACTCGTAAACAGAACAGTTGGTGTCATTCCTCACAACGGAGGTGCATCAAAACTCCAGACTGCAGTCATCCAGAATTACATTTTGTATTCATACAGA
The DNA here is from genome assembly GCA_036785175.1 of Eupleurogrammus muticus. Taxonomy (NCBI): domain Eukaryota; kingdom Metazoa; phylum Chordata; class Actinopteri; order Scombriformes; family Trichiuridae; genus Eupleurogrammus; species Eupleurogrammus muticus. Next base: position 7,874,917 of record JAYKQN010000006.1, read on the forward strand.
TGCAGAGTTTCACGTTTGTCTTGAAGTAAAAAGAACTGTATGAAAGTGGACCTCTCGAGATTGGATGTCTTTTAAAAAGAGAAGCTTCCATCATCATGTATATTCTTCCCTTCAACCCTGATTCTTATTTGAAACAATAAGGTGTTTAGATGAAGGAATGAGCTGTAATTACACTTTCGGTCAACCATGGCAAAGTAAAACAGTCTGTTTGGAGAAGTTGGCGTTGCAGCAGCGCAGGGAAGAGTTTGAATCCTGCAGTGCATCGCTCCGCTCTGCAGTCCACTGTTCTAGTCTGCCATGCAGACAGCACTCACTTCACACAAAAGGTACATGGAGTTCAAACGTGCAATTGACGCCCCCACAAATATGAAATCCTTCAAGGAAACCTTTAAGTGCTCTCGCAGGATTCAAGAAAAGCTGATGAGTTGGAGGTTTCTCACTTTTACTTTTTTACTCAATCAATGGTGTAAAGCACAAAAAGGTCAGAGGGAAAAATATAAAAGGAAAAAAGGATGACTTACTTTCTAAGATGTTCCTTTCCTTTCAGACCATTTGTTCAGTGGTTGTTTTTCAGTTATTCCAGTGAGGGTCAGATGGCTCGGTGTTTCACTCCGAGCCCCTCGCTCCGTCCGTCAGTCGCCTTCACGAGGACTCGCTGGACTGATGTAAGACACCCCTGCACTAGGAAAAAAAGAGAGGGAGAGGAGAGCGAGAGAGAGAGAGAGAGCGGGGGGGGGAGAAAAAAACCTCACATTCTGTGGATTCTTGGGAGCGAGCCAAAGTCCCAGAATTCCACATGCCACACATAAGGTTTCAATTAAGGCCGAATCCAACGTTCAATCAGAAAGCTTTCTTCCTCCTGAAAAGAGTCTTTCTTTTGACAACTAGAGGCTGAAGCAACTATAATCGGAGGTAACATTTGTGCTGCTGTCTTCTAAATCTGTATTCTGTCATCTCTCATTTCATGGCGAACTTTAAACGTATAGTGTTTGTTGCCATTACACATTATCAACTCAAGCATGCGTTTTTATTTAAAGACTGTAAATACAGACATTTATTAGAAAATGAACCAACTATAAACTGATCCAGGCTGACCTTTGGCTGAGCTAGAATTAGCAAAGAGGTAACTTTTTGCTTTTATTAACCTCAGTGGCACTGAGGGCGATTTGTCACAGCCTTAATAGTCAAACCAGACCTATGAAAAGTGTGAGTCAGGTGTCAGAGAGAGGTCGTCTCCTATGAACGTCCGCTCTGTGAGTCTTGAAAACTTAATTAAAAAAAGTAAAGACTTCATTCTAAAAACATTCAATCTTCATAACTTTCAGATATCCTGGTGTGAAAGAAACAGCATGTAGAAGAAGCTGTTATTGAAAGGTATTTATTACAATTTGAGGATTATTATTTATTTTTATTTTACACACAAATAAAACATTTTAAAAAGGTGTGAGAAATCTAAACAAAGATTGCGTTTTTCCGCTACAACAGTGCAGTCATTCACATCATAATGCAGTTATGGCGCTGGAGAGTAAGACAGAAAGTGAGTCAGAATGGAGCCACAAAGAATATTTCCTGAATGGCTGCAGCGGCGTTGCATGCTCTGGCCCATCTTAAACATAAACCATTTGCTGGAAACTCTGATTCAAGACACCAGGAGCTTTAATGCAGAACGCACACCCTGCAGTCACAGGCCAGTGAAAATCACACACATTTTGTACATCAATTTGTCAGAAAACATGCTAGATAAAAATATTATTGCAATTCATACCATTAAGTGCCTGCACTTGTGCATGTTTTAGCTTAATAAATAAACTAATAAATGTTCTTATGTGTCTGGATTCAACCGATTCCCCCTCTTTATTGCCTTTGTTTGCCTTCTTGTGCTGTTTTTTTGCAGATGGACACGTGATCTCACACACAAAAACACACAGAAAAAACACTTTCAGCAGATCTTCCAAGTTGGACATTTCTTTAATAAAGATGATAGAAATCATAGCATCTCTTAAAGCTGAATAATATCTAATCCTCATTGATTAAAAGTAGATATTATAAATACCCCCCTTATCCCAGAACCATGTACCTTGATCACATGCTAATAAGAAACATCTTTCTAATCATTTCATCTCAGTATAATGTTTTATAAAAAAAAATCAATAGATAAAATGGTCAATTTCTCCTGTAGTTCTTCTATCGGTACATATAAAAATAAGTCTGAGCAAAATAAATAGATGCATCCGCCTGAAGACTGCAATCAGTGCAACAGGGATTTTGTCCTTCATTCCATGCAGTGTTCGAGCTCTTCAAAACAAATACAAAGCGAAGAAAAATTGAAAAGTAAATGCTTTCTCATCTTGCTCGTTCATTCAACACATGCACGCATCATTGTTATTGCACAGCGATGACAGCTCTCTCTCTCGCTCGCTCGCTCTAAACTCCGTTCTTCACAAGCTGATGGACTCCGTTCTCGTCAATCATGAGCGTTGGATGAAACTCTCGGTTTTTCACCAAATCTTCAAGACCCTTAGAGGAAAAATAGGAAGCCATCAGGACATTGTTAGTGGGTGTACAGATGGAGAACAACATCTGGATTTCCTATTCAGTATTTCTCCTTACCTCTCCCCCATAGGACACGAGAGGGGAGATCTCACATTTGATTGGCAGGTCTGTCCCGTCCTTCAGGCTGAATTTGGGGAGGATCAGAGAAAGAAAAAAAAACACAATGAATGATTATCACGTGGAAAGGTTGTGGGACGGTAGCTGAGAGAAGCAGCTGTGAACCCTTGACACAGCTGTTCTTCTACTGCGGCTTGTGATTAGAATTCAAAGGATTAGAGCTTCGACACCATTCCCAAACACGACCAGTGATTAGTCCTCTGACCCATAAAAGACTTCCTCTAGAAGACATCAGGTGAATGACAGGTAATGGGTTTGCATATCCAGCCAGTCCGTTCAGAAACTGGAGGAACCTTCCACCACATTGCCGTCATGCAGCGAGTTTATTTCTAGAGAATCATTACAGAGCAGAAAACAATCACTAATCACACATTCAGCGCTTTAGGTGTTTGAGCTGCTTATAACATGGGAAGAATGAAGGAGAAAGCTGAATGATTGAGAAGGAAGCACATCCCTTTAAGAGCAAAGTAGCCTGAATAACATTCATGGCACGCATGAATGTTATTGAAGCACATGCCGATTTATTTCACTAGCAAGCATTGGATCGGTACAGAAGAAAATCTGGCTTTGTCGTAACCATCTCACACACAAATCAGCAGGTTTGTCATCTATTACAGAAATGTCTCTGCCAGAGAGTGTGATTGCTGCCCATAACTCAGCATGCAATATATGTATTAGTAGCAACCATCTGAGGGGAAAGTGACCTGTCAACAGGTCGATAAGACTATAAATCAGCTGACCAGGAAGCTAAGACAACGGCATTTCCATTAATCTAAACTGATCCCTGCTGTCGTTTTTCCTTCATCACAACTGAGTGTAAAGAATCTTTTCAGTATCAATGAAAGAAAAGGGAATGCGAAAAGATCAGGAGTAATGTTAAAGTGTTAACACTTCTCAGCAAGAGAAAAAAAAGAAAACCAAAAACCCCATCACCATGCACTCAGAACTGCAGGGGGATAATTACTTTCTGTTGCCATCATCTGTTTCTCTGACTGCTGCTCCGTCTCTGGAAACATTGCAAGACCAAGCATGAGAGAATGGCAAAGTGAGTGTGTGAGGCTAAAAGAAAACAATGTGTGTAATACAAATGAAACAAAACAAAAGGACAACGCAAACAGGTGTACACACAAGGTGTGGAGACAGTTGGAGAGCACCGGCGACGTCATCTGGGATGTCTCTGTGCTTGTGTCAAATTGTGCTGTGTGTCTGTTGAAGTGACGTGATGTGACGTGGTGTTTCGGTGCGGGACGTACCTGGGTATGGCCGGCACGCGTCTGCAGTTCTCATCGATGAAGTGGCCCCCGGCGTTGAGCACCCAGCGGTGGTGCAGGGACATCAGGGCGTGCCTGGCTGTGGTGGGCGTGTCCTTTCCCTCTTGGCTGTCCGCGTTCTTCAGAGGAGAGAACTCGTCCTCCCGCAGCACCTCGTACACAACGAACGTCCTGTTGAGCACACACAGCGTCACATCAAGATTTCTGGTAACCAAATCATATGTGTTAAAGAATAAACCGACCTAGTTTATCAAATTTGGAGAATTGTTACTTTTTTCCTTTGTTATGTCCAAAAAATTATTATTGTTAACACCTGGACTATTTTTTTTTCCTCTAGGTTTCAACATGACAGGTATATAAATGGATAGATAAATGACTGCTGCACGTCCTAATCACGACAAATGGTTAGCATGAATCTGCTATTTTTACACATCAAAGTCCATTTAATGTCTGGATTACCGCACCTCAGAAACTTAATTCTCATTTCTGCTGGAGACCAGCAGCAGCTCAACGCTACAGTAGTCAGTGTTAGCACACCACCCCTGAATTTATGCAGTCAAACTGAGTCAAGCTGCATTGTGGTAGAAACACAGGGAATATGTGCAAGTGATAGTTGGGATGTTCCAAAAAAAATAAATGTAAAAAAAGACTTTTACAGCTTCCATCTGTCACAAAAAAACCCAACAGCTTCCAGAAAGGTTAAACACACTATCAAAATGTGCAAACACAAGCCGTCATATTATGATGTGCACATCCAAACATGGGAGGTCAAGCTCTGTTACAAAATACAGTCAAATATATTAATAACTTCATAGTAACCACAAAATGAAAATATGCATTATGAACACAGCACTAAAAAGTGCAATGCCTGTGTGGGATACATGACATTTGTTGAAAGATCCAGCAGCAAACAGAACAGAACAGACAGAAAAAAGTTGGCCTTTCTGAGAGTTCAGGTTGCTTCAGATGCAAAGTGAGTCAGCCCATTTGGATTCTGCTGGAGCTGCTGGTCCAGGCACAACTGTAGTCCATCTCCTCAATGACAGCAAAAAGTACTTCTTATTCCTCCAACTATAAAACACTGTGGATAAACCTCGAAGGAAGCTGAACATGTCGGCTGTGTTTTTCCATCAGTCAGTCATTGCAGGAATCCTTTTATTTTATGTAAAGTTCTATTAACAGTGGCGTGACTCAGAGTTGATGTCATGTTAACGCTGGAGGAGGAGAAATGGAGGAATAGCTCATAAACCCCCATCCTGCTGCAGAGCGCTTGGCAGGTTGCGTCTGCCGGACCAGACGTTGGCATGACTGAGCGGGGAGGGACTGAGGCTGGAAAAAGAGGCTGGACAGACCGAGGACCAGTCAAAACCCAAGCCAGAAGCATATATGCATACAATACTCATTGTATTATTACTACTCGAACTCACTTGATTACACATTCTGGTTGTCTGGAGTTAAACTGTCCTCTACGGACGCTGTCACACAGGGAAAAAAACTTACTTGGCAAACTGGAAGATGTCAAAGACGAACTTTTCCATTTTAATCCCGTTTGGTTTGTCCGGTTTGATTACTTGACCCTTTATATCCACAAATGGGATCTTCTTCTGGGCCACATGGTGCTGCAGCTGTGGCTCATACTTCCTGATGGATGAACAGAGAAAAAGAGTTCACATTTAATGTACGCTGAGCTTCCTATTATAGGCAAATGCAGAAAAAACAGATGCATACATTTTGACAGAGAGAAATAGAGGAAATTGTGCGTTTGTCTTACTGCACGACATCTTTGAGGAAGGAAAAGCTGAAGAAGTGATTGGCTACGTTTCCGGAGTTGAACATCAGTCGTCCGTCCGAGCTGCGCTTCTCGGCGGTTTCCAGGGTGATCTCACTGTACTCCACCACCTGGTAATGTCCGTCCACCTTACAGACCACACCCACCGCCTCTGTCGGGTTGGTTTTCTCCACCACCTGGAAACAATGATTAACGCTATTAATTTCACCAAATTTGCCACTGAATGGCATCATCGCTGACGCACAAAGAACAGCACAGTTTGAAAGTAGATAATTAACCTCCACCAGGCTACTAATGTGTCAAATGACACATAAAGTTTTCCAAATGGTCTCTATATTATATTGTCTGTCTTTTACAGAGACACATTAACAGCAGAGATGATTAAACACATGATTAAATAAAAATACTGCCGGTGTAAGCTAAACCACTAGAAATGTGCAGAATGAATGCAGCTAGTTTGGCAGAAACTGGAGATCTGCAGTAGGTTTGAAAATGCGAAGCAATAATTTTAGGGGAAATAAAATTAATTTAGAATTAAAGTTGGGCCTAAAAACAGCTATGAAAAGTATTACATTCATGAGTTTATTCCTCTATTTACAGGCAGCAAGTTTAAGTCTGCACTGAATGTTAAAAAAAAAAAAATCCCTCTCCCCATCTGTTGGTTCCTAATGACAGAGTAGAGACTGCTGAGGGGGTTGGTGAAGGGGGGGGGGGGGGGGGGGTGAAGGGGGGGTGAAGCCACATGAACTGAAGTGGAGCTCAGTTATTTATGATTGGGAGGATGGGGCGCCGCTCTGATCCCATCCTCTCCTCCATTTCTGCTCCACCACACAGCTGGTAACGCCAAACAGGAGTAGGGTCTGGATGGTCTTCAATTCCAGACCGTTAATATTTTACACTTTTACTGGGTGTTATTTGAAGTTTTGATATCCCTAACAGTATATATATATTTATGGCTTTAATAACCAAAAATCACCTCTATATACTTTTACATCTCCTCTCTCAAGCTTCCTTCTATAGCTTGAATATGTCAGTTTGTGTCTGTCAATAATATTAATCAGCCTCTCACTGAATGGGTAAAGACTTTAATTAAATAAGAGCTAAATAATAACTAAATAATTGTAAGATCACAACTAATGCAAGCTGGGTGCATTTCTTTAGGCATTGAGTGTCTTTATACACAGGATTGAATTATAGAACACCTTATAATCAAAAAGAAAATAAAAACTCACTAGCTACGATAGACTTTAGCTGGAAAACACACACAGTAAAAACATGTTTTTCAGTGTGATATTGCAGGAAAATAATGTGCTTGGACAGTGTGTCTGAGACAGAAACATGAGCCTCAGTGAGCACATGAAGTCAAGTAACTTAGAAAGATGTGTCTGTATCCAACAAAAATATGTGTGATTGGCAAGAAAGTGGGACAGCGAACCTGTGATGGGAACAGAGATTATGAGTAATAGTTCTTTACTTGTTTATTTGATTTTTGATGAAATTGCCTTGGCATTTAACTGAAACCAAACCTAATCAGATGCTTCTGGCACAAACGAGTTGTTTAGATATTTGAAGAACTAGAAGTGCTAACAAACCACCATTCTTCTCTCTCTCATTTACCGTTTTCAGCAGCAAGTCAAACTGATATCAGCAGCCATATGACAGCAGCTGCTGTACCATACAATCATTAATGCTTTTTTTTCATCATTGGCTCAATTTTCTGCACCTCTCCTCCTTACTTCTTCGTAATGCCTCTCACACTGAGATCCTTGTCAGTTGAATCTAGGCAAGACTAGGAGAGCTATATATCACCTCCCAGACACTTCTTTCACCTAACAGTTAAGAGCTTCCATGTGAGGGTATAGGCCACAAACGTTCATGTTCTATCCCCCTTAGATCTCATCATTTCTGACTCCCTGTACATCATCATGAAAAGAGACACTTCCAACTGCTTTGCTGATACAGTTTGTTTAGGAGTATGTTCCTGTTGTGTTTGTCTTGTGCTCGCACCAGAGAATAGACACATATCTACAGGTGGCTGCTATGTGCCAAGAAATACACTAATATGCCAGCTAATGCTGGGAAGAAGGGTGTAAATAATAGAGGATTAGAAGTTTTACTCTGAAAACCCTGGATTTGTTAATATTGGAGAAAAAAATGTTTACTGTCAACATAACTTTTGTTAGTTTAGGGAAGCTGTAAGTTACACTACGAACACTACGACACAGTAACACAGAACTTCTATTGGTTTCTGTTGGAGTAGAGCCATGTGTTGCTGTGCGTTATCCTGCTATGTTAATTCAGTTAATGTATAACAGAGAGGACACTTCACTGGAACAACAAAGCCTGCAACAACCAACCTGACCAGACTGACACCCACAGTCGATCTTCATTCATTCAGGTTATTCACAACCTGTTAGACCTGTTCTGTGAAGAGGAACCCAACTATTCCATGTATGTTGGCTGTTCTGAGGAACACTACGAGATGGTCAAGCAAAAAGGAAGCTAAAAGACCTAAAAATGTCTCATAGAGGCATTTTCCATCGTGGAAAAAGTTCAACCATTGTAGCATGAAAAGATTTTTCCCCTTGAAGTCAGAGCACGGCCTATCCGGAAGTAGATGTTTATGAAAAAAAATTGGCATCTGTGCTTCATAATAATGTTATATGAGACTATGGTGAAAATGCAATATGCTCGGCTAAACCCTCAGATTTCCTAGAAAACTGTAATGAATTTATTACTCAAAAGAACTAAAAGAGGAAACCAAGTGGCCTGTATCTCCACCCAGTGGTGAAACTAAAAAACGCCAGGATGTTCAGGCTACATCTCGTTCAGGCTTCCTCATTGCTCACTGCTGCCATTGTTCATTCATACACGTCATGTTATTACACACTTCAAACTTGCAACAATTCATCTTGCGTTATTCCTACTTCCTTGTAGGATAAATCTAACTCTGCATTTCAGTCAGCGTTAGAAGTACACAAAAGGGAGGGGTCGTCTTTTAAACGGATTTATTACAGTAATATATATATATATACCTGCTGAAGCCTGGAAGTCATGTGATATGTAAACTGAAACTTATAACAAGGTTAAGACAACCTGCATCATACACTAAGTGTTTTATTCTACATGAGCGAAAACACTACAAGCAGAAGTTGAAGTTTTAATACATTATTTTTTTTGTTTTGTTTGGATGTTACATTTGTTATGGTGATGATTTTCATCATTTTTAAACTATGCTTTGCTTTGTAGGTATTTGTTTCTTGCATATACAGCATTGGTTAATTAGCATGGAACAATATAATTTCCATTTTCTTATGGATGAATAAATTGAACCTCTGTCTTAACTTTTTTCAATTTTAACTTCATATTTGACTTCATATCTGATGTAAGGACTTATATTTCAGGTTAGACACAAGCAAATATCAGGCTTTAAGATGATTTTAATTTTATTTACAAATTTAAATAATAATATAAATACTTATATGTAGATTGTTTAGTTATTTTTTCTCTTGAATCTAATGATTCTTTCTGTCCGTACAGGCACTGAAGTGAATGCTTCGTAGTGTGAATACAATGCATGCAGTAATCTGAGTTAGTAAAATAAACTCTGCATCTTCCAGTATAGTCTTTATTCAATTTAGATTTTTTTTTTTCCTCCACAATGCATTTTTTGCAGGGAGAACATGGACTCTCGATTTAGTTTCCTATCCCGTCCATTGCATTGTAGTCACTCTATAAAGGTTGCAGATTGCAACTAACTGAGGACCCGAAATGTGTATAGAGAACCTCAAAACATGCAAAAGCCCATCTCAGGAGACATTTTGTAGTTTGTGCTTTTTGGGCTACTGTAAAAACATGGTTGTGCAGCATGGTGGGCTTTGTGAAGGCAGATGTGCCTAAAAAGTACTTATAAATATTACATTTCTGCCAACTCTGTTATTAACAAAATCTTACATTCTGTGTCTTTATTAGACCTGGAATGTAACCCAAACTTTAAAGAGGTTTTCGATCCCTTATCTTTAGATAAACACACTGGACAGAGAGACTATTTCAAAACCACAAAAAAAGTGCTGCAGGATTCTCAAGCAAGTTTAAAATAAAAAATTACAATACAGACGGAAAGAAAAGGTGGTGTGACAAACCTTAGCTCCACAGTCCGCTCCCTTCTGCACGCAGAAGCCAACAAAGGCGGGGTCAGCCACTTTGACCAGGACGTTATCTACACAATATACATGGATGAACTCAATCCCCCTCCGCTCCATGTCATCCATGATGCCCTGGTTCCCCAAGGCTCTGTAAAGCCCCCCGTTCCCATCTGAAATACAGAAACACTCATTTTGAACTCCACTTGACAAGCAAAGAATATGCAATCCAACGACAAAAAACACAAAAGTTACCAGGAGCCATGGAGAGTTTAGCTTTGCTCTCCAGGATGATCTTGCCGCTGTAGTCCATGGCAGGCAGCATGCCCTGCTGGAAGAAGATGATGTTGTTCTTGTCCAAACCAAAATAGTTGTGCCTTGAGAAGAACTCCTTGGTGGCTTCCATTGTTCTGCCACTGGTCATGATGTACCTGAAGGCAACACGGAGGGAACTCAGTGCTGATTTATGTATGTATGGTTTGTTTTCCTATCTTTTCATAAAGTCAGGAATATTAAATATATAAATGTGTAGAGAGAACAGCCCATGCAAGCTTGAGAGGTAACAAGTAAAATTATATGACAGAAAATAAGAGTAATAGCTTCCGTGTAGAGTAAATTTTAACCAACTTCCTGGTCATGAAGACTTTGTGCAGTCCACTGCTTTTCTGGTATCTCCATCTTTCTAATTTTCTAGGAGTGTTTGGATCTGCTCCACAGGGAACTTTAATCCCTTTCCAGGAACACAACGGCCTTGATGGAGTTTCCTTTGATGCTACAGTGATTCGACCCAGTTAATCATCATGCAATCACAACCGGCACAAATAGTAGTTCTCATTAAAAATTGAAAAGTATTTGGTAGCTCGGACAGTAAAAGCCACAAGCTTCATGCAACAGGCGATCTAACTGAAATGCTTCAGTCACCCTCCCCATAAATACCCCCGCCAAAGTACAACGCTTCTTACCAGGGAATACAGCACTTGATTTTGTGCTTTTGCTCAGCCAGCTGTTGCAGTTTCAAGACGCGTTCTGCCTGAATCTGAAAGAGGGTTTTGTGGGACGGCAGCCCCACGTCGTACATGCCTTTGGGGTATGAGACCCCCAGTCTGGTTCCCTGGCCTCCAGCCAGCAGCAGAACCGCCACTTTACTCTGAGAGATGCAGTCCAGACCTAAAGGGACACAGAGCGGCACAGACAGAATAGTCATGAATAGTTTGTTTAAGATTGGATTATTTTGTTTTGTAAAGTTGTTAATATTAATAGTGGTAGACATCTAGTCTTTCATATTGATATAATGATACATCATCTTGATATACTATAAAATATCTACAGATGGTCATAGTACAGTTGTAAAGACATCTGATAGTAGATAGAACTTAACCAAATGAATATTTAATAGTAGAATTTAATAAGCTGAACCAACACTTTACGACTCGTCCTACCGGACTTTGGCAACTTGACATTGTAAATTAGTACATTGATTGCCTTTATTGTGGTTCACTGGTTCATAATAATCCCAGTTTATCTTACATAAACGGCTGCTACGTGACTTGATATGCAATACCCGAAAGACAAGGTTCATAGGAGTAGAAAGGGCGGGCCCGCTAGACTTTGACTACCATCCCAAACCCCCACACTCACACACACGCACACACACAGTCCTGAAGATCAGTGACCTGACGAGGGTCAGAATCTAACTCCATTTACGTCAGAGCCAAATCAAGACCAGATGTTCTCTGCTGCCCACCTTCACCGTCATCTTCCCCTGGGGTCAAACTCTAACAGACTCTCTGAATGGTCAGACCTCCACTGCAAGGGGGGGATTGCACAAACCATAATGAACACAAGCTGACTTACTCATACGTGAGATGTTGACAGCAGGCTGGGACTGGGAGCAGTTTGTGAGTTTATGCAACAACGCAGCTTGGCAACTGGGAGTTCCTGATGCTGCCCAAATGGGACTTGCTATATGCTCTTACGCAATATTTTATCACAACAGCTCCTTTTCTGTGCAACTAAATCTTAAAAATATCCATGACACACATTAGAAGGACACCAGCTATCCAGTGTCATTATTACTGCATCTGGGTTACCTTGGGGAACCCAATCTGATACCAGGAAATCGTTCCCTTCTCTCACCTGTTAGATGCTGGTTTTGGCTTCTGCAGGATAATGAGCCAAAATCTCATTCAGTTGTTAATTAATGCTTGTTACATACTCAGTATGACATAGTAATAAAGCTAATTAAAACCAAAAACTGCTAGAATTTATTTTTCTTGTTATAGCTCATTAAATGTGTAAATCCTAAGGCCTATTATCTGTACGAATGAACATTTTTATTTAAAATGAAGCTTACCTGCTAGCTCCCAGTCCTTAAGACACTCCCTGTCCCTCGTCACGCTCCCCAGCACCTCACGGGGAACCGGCCCCATGCGGGCATCCATCTTCTCAAGCTTGGTGGTGCTGGACATCTCCATGGCATTCTTGAAGAATCCATTAATCTCATTGAAGTCCATCCCCTGCAGGTCAAGGGTCAACTCGGCCTGCTCCTCCGGACTCAGCTGGTCCCAGAACTGCAGGAGATGAGACTGGCCGGCATCAGCCAACCTCTGGGTGAGTCCGCTGGCTCTTGGGTCCATGATTGACGAAGCTGCTGTCACACTGAAACACTAATATACAAAAAGACGAGATGAGAAATAGAACAGTTGGTAACTCAAGGGCAGGGCGTACTGTGGGGAGATCGAATTTGCAGAGTTTCATTGATGGCTATTTAAAAAATGTCTACACTGGGTGGAGTTATTGTGGGAAAACTGGACTCATGACCTCAATATTCGGAAAACTCAAGTAAAAGAAGCACAAACCAGGACAAAGTCATGCAACTCCTAACTTGACATGTATATCTAGCGCAGGAACAGCACCCTTAAAGGAAGAAGAGTATAGGAATGTTTAATTACTCTTAGAAACCAACGCCCACAAAAAGCAGCTTGCAGCACCAGGAAATCTTCACAATGCTACAGGTCTGTATTTGTGAGAGATGCTGAAGGTGACAGCAACTTTTATTCACTGGAAACTGAAAGCTGCCAGACATTTTATAATTCAGACATAACATCTTACCAGACAACATAATTGTTGCTCGGCTCCGGTCGAAACACGAGCTCCGTGGAAACACGAGACATTTATGAATGAAATGTTAAACCCTCACCTCTTCCACGCGCTCCGGACGGCAGGACGGCTGTTAATAACAGGGGCTGAGAGCTTCTAGACTGGATACGAAGCCTCCCACCCGGACTACACCTCCTGCTACGTCACGCTTGACGTGGCAGTAGCGCGCGCGCGTGTGTACGTGTGTGTGTGGCTCGCACGAATGCTGAGTTCAAGTGCTCCTCGTTAATAAAACAACTCCTGGCGTTAGTTATGCCACCGATTCGAATATTACTTGCGTAAAAGTAATTGTTCCATTAAATTATTTAATTTTTGAAAGTACAAGTAAATGCTGTCAGATGTTTCTGTTTGTGCATCACTGGAGGCAATATCACAATGTCAGACTAGAGCTAGTTGAATATTCTAGCAGGATTGCTCCAAACTACTTGTGATGTCACAAATCATGCTTATAAGCCTGCTCTGTTCCAAAATTAGCTTTTTGTTATCAACCAGGTGAAAAATATTAACCAGCCACACAGACTTTTCTCATACAACATTGCTTTAAGTTTGCAATGTGCTATTATTATTTAGGATGTCATTGCTTTTCATATGAAATTCCTAATCAGTACTATAGACATGTTCAGCAGGGTAAAAAAATAACTTATTTTATCAGCATTTGTCTTGTAAATTGGTCTGTGGTCTGCCCCTCAAAATCAGACTTTCAGTGAGTTCACATAAACTTGCTGTTTTCTACAGATGAATGTGAAAAAGGTTTCTAGTATCAAACTGCTCATACACAATGCTGCACAGAGATGTTCACATAAACATCTGTAGTGACAAGATCAAAAATGTTTTTTGAGCACAGGGGAGCTTTAACTCAAAGTACAGAAATACTGGCAGCAAAATATACTTAAAAGTATGAAAAGCACTCATTATGAAGATTCACATTCCATGTACATTATGTCATCATGTGACAGTTCTACATCTATAATGCTGCCTGAATAACTTATTTCATGCCAAATGTTTCCAGGACATGGAAGTCCTCACACTGCTACAGACCTGTTTGCATTTCTGTGAAGTGATGAAGCTGAAAGCAACCTACACCCATTGTATTAATTTGATCCTGCTCAAGCACCTAGACTGTCACCCTCGCAAATGCGCCGACTTCCCCTCGGACCTCATCAACTTTGACCTTACACATCTGTTCCAGCTGTTCTTGACTCAAGAAATGTATAGTCCAGTAATAATCAATTGAATTATAATGGATTTGAGTAATTTTAACCAGATATGAGAGGTCATTATAAGCAAAGAACTAAACCAAATACAGATAGTCTTTTTGTGCTGTCATCGTTCATTGCAATTCTTTTGGGGAATAACAGATTTTTTCTTTGTTCGCATAAGCTATATTGCTAAAATTATTTACTCACCTGCCTTGACTCACATATGGATTTAAGTGATATCAATTTGTCTGGGAAGGCTGTCCACAAGGTTTAGGAGTGTGTGTTCATAGAAATCTTTGACTTTTATCCAGAAGCAGATTAACATACTGATGTTGGACGAGAAGGTCTAGCTCTCAGTCTCTACTCGAATTCTTACCAAAGGTGTTTTATGGGGTTGAGGTCCATGTCTTTTTGGACTTTTGCTTTGTGCACTGGATGGGTGGATTTGGATGGGTGGATGAATACTTTCAGTGTTATTTTATATTTTGTTGTTTGTATTTACTTTTTGTACATTCTTTTTTTTTTTGAACAATGTTGAATACAAACACTTCTTCGCCATGCATGCAATGTCTCTTGTGTTTTGCCTGTATTTTCTTTAATATATACATCAGAAATAAAATATATTTGATATGTAATATTATTAGGAAATCCTGTGTTTAATGTTGGCCTGTAGACAAATCTCTCTCATGAGCTGCAGAGGCAACTAGCTGTAGGCCTATTATCTAATTTGATTGGATTTATATTTTATTTTTGTTTTACTGTGCAGTTCCGCGCTCAGCCACATGATGGCGACACCACGTGCCATGAACCGGAAGCAGTCTCCTGTCAGCTGAAACGGGTTTGTTTTGGTCCAACCTGCAGCAGTCAGCCGTCTGCTCTACGTCTAATCTTGTGTTTCTGCAGGTGCGTTGGCCCCCCGCTGACATTTTAGGAAATGAAGAAGTTTTTCGACGACATCAAGAAAGACATAAAGTTTAAATCGGCCGGACCCGGGAAGAAGCTAACCCAGGAGTCCAGGTAAATAAACGAGTGTCTCCGCGGCAGCTAGCTGCATAAGCTAGCTGTCTAACGGCTGCAGAAATGATCGAGCTGCTGATCATTAATGATTGTTATCAAGTCGTGAAGCGAACTGGAACAATATTGACTAGCATGTGATTCAAACTCCGTGTTAGACAGCGGGTTTTACCTTATGTTAATTATATAATAACTCTTCACGCTGGGGGAGGCGCCCTTCTAATTTCAGGGTAGCTAATCTCTGAAGAAGCTTAGTCAGCAAGCTCAGTCATAGTTAAATGACTTTTAGTCACAGCTCAGACACACCAGAGTAAAGCCCAGCGACTCACATAATCACATGGAAAATACTTAATAAATAATATTACAGCAGAGCTGAGACACACATCACACCTGCTCACTAGAATCTAGACTTGCTGTGTCACTGGTGCTGTCGTTCAGTGTTTAATTTACTCGCCCCTCACCTTTCCTCTGGACCGGCAGCGGGCCCCAGGTCCTGCAGACCAGCTCCAACGCCAAGGGGCCCGTCCGTAATGCTCCAAGCGAAGGGGCCCAGCTGGCGGGAGCCGCGGCCCTGGCCCGGGTGGGACAGCAGTCGCGGCCGAAGGTCCACACCTCTCAGGACGCCATCAGGAACCAGGGTGAGACACGTAGACCAGCACCACCTGACCTCAGAGGGGTCCCCACCCGGTTCTCTTCTGAAGCCCAGAACCAGGAGAAAACGATGAATCGACCGCTAGTTATGATCAGTGATGGAAATAGCTGACTTTTTAAGTAACGGATAATCTGACTAATTACTTTTTGTATCGGTGTAACGCCGTTACCAGGCGTTACTGCCCCGCTGGATGGAGAGGCGGTTGTTACTGTCATGGCGTCAATCACCTGGCAACAGGTGTGAAAGAACCGACTTACCGGAATAAAGGTGGAGTTAAGTTACGAGTCGGTTCAGCTGCTACTTTACGCCTCACTATCACAGTCACGCTGCCGTAAACTACCACAAATTAACAAACTTCTTAAGAAAAGTTCACGACTGCTGCGTCTTACTTTAAGACGCGTTCATAGACCCTCAGGAAATTCCAGTACGTTTATTTTATATTAAAAAAAGAGTAAAGCAATAGTTAGTTTTCCCGGTAACTACTTACTTATAAAGTGTAGTAATGTGTTATAAATCTGTTGGCATTTTTACAATACTGGTTTCTATAAAAGACACAATTGTATGATTTTTCTGCCTTTGCTTTGTAGTTAAAAGAGAACTGGAGGCTGAGGCGGCTGCATTGGCAGAAAAAGAAGATCCAGCTTCAGCAGAGGTATGCGTTACATTGATCTGTAAGATTGAATCAAAGATTTTACAACAACATCTTCCTACATTTGTATTTGGTTCACAGTGATCAGTTTCGACTCTAATGATACTGAATGGGAATTTCTCAGCAGGGATCCAAAGTGCCAGTGAAAGATCTAGCCAGCCTGTCAGTGTCTGGTGTGTATTTCACCTGTCCGCTAACTGGAGCCACTTTGACCAAGAGTGAGAGGGAAGTACACATCAAAGAGGCCATTTTAATGGTACGTCTGTGTATATATATCATTACCTGTTAACAATATAGCTGTGTGGTGTACGTGTTTGAAATTCTTAGCTACCCTAAAATATGATTTGAGTGAGATTGAATCTTAGTGTTGTTGATGAAACATGTTTTTGCTGTCAGCGATTTGAAGAGGACGACATAGAGGCCTCTGTTATGATGATCCACACATTTAACAAGGACAGAGAGAAAGTGAAGGCCGCTGTGGACATCATAAACAAGTAAGACACAAACTTTATCTGAGGCTGACTTCTAATTTGCTCTTTGTCCTATTTATTTAACTAACAGTTAAATATCTTCAATTATTAGACTTGTGTGTTTTTTTTTAATTTCATGTTTTCTATTGTATTATCAACAGGTATGTTGAAAATATTTGTAAGAATCCCACAGAGGAGAAATACAGGAAGATTAAAGTCAGTAACAAAGTATTTCAGGTGTGTATGAAACTAGATTTTCACTCTCCAACTAAGTTGTCCTTGCCAGGTATTCTGCACAGCTAATAATTCTTTTTTAAAGTAATTCTTTGCCCTGCTTTGTTTCATGATTCATTTTCTGGTTACATTCCTCCGTGGCGTTGCATCATTTTGTAATAGATCTTATGGCATCCTGTTAGGATGAAAGAACAGATGTTTTATATTGTTTCAGGAGAAAGTGCGCTGTGTGGAGGGCAGTAGAGAGTTCCTGCAGGCTCTGGGATTTGAAGGCAAAATGCTTCCTGTGGAGGGTCAAGGTAAATAAACCCAGATGCCTTTGGGGAAAAAAAAATCCTGTCTCAAACCAGAAAACATGGTAGTTTTCTATACACTACAAGAGTCCATGTTTTTTTCTGTAATGCATATTGACCACTTAATACATTTTTAAACTTGCTGGTGATCAGAGGAGGAAGAGGAGTTCCTGGTGTTGCCAGAGCAGAGTCCCGATGCCCTGGAGCTGATGAAGGAGAGAAGGGATCGTCTCCAGAGAGGCGAGCCCGTCAGAGCTCAGCTGGACAGGCAGCCTCAAGCCTTCAGAGCCTCTCCCAACGCCACACGCTTCGAGCTGCCGCCAGAATTCTACAACCTGTCAGCAGAGGAGCTCAAGAAAGAGCAGCAGCATAAGTACGGACTCCTTGTTAAAAGAAGTTCCAGTCTGGGTCAATGACTACGTTGATGGGATATAGTTTAAACTGGATATATGATTTTATTGATTTATTTTCTCCTCACTATGCTTTTATCTATCAGTTGATAAATCTATATATACGGTAGTGATGGAAGACAACAATCAATATCTGATTCTTAAGAGCATCTGTAGTGATCATGCAGCTCTGACTCCTGATTAATTAAAAGTTGCAGCGACAACACTTGGTTGTTTTAAAGCAAACTCATAACTGTCTGTGTTCGTCATAGCTCTTTTTATGTGTTTTTAGAAGCGATTTGGTGGAGAAGAACGCCATGCTGCGCACTAAGGCCATGAGGGAGAAAGAGGAGCAACGAGAGATGAGGAAATACAACTACACCCTACTCAGGATCAGGCTGCCTGACGGGAACCTGCTACAGGGTAAGCGTCTTCTGTTTCTAATCAGTTCAGAGAGTACAATACCAAAATCTATCGCATCTAACAATTATCATCAGTTACATGTTGTGTTGAAAGCCCTGAAATGGGAGTAGGTCAGTAAATATGATGATGTGACGTCAGGGACCTTTTATGCCTGGGACCGGCTTCCTGTGCTCTTCGCGTTTGTACGGGAGTCTCTGGTGGACGGCTGGCAGCCGTTTGAGCTCATTGGTCCTGGAGGTCAAAAACTAAAAGAGGCTGAAGACGCCGCGCTTGCAGAGCGTAATTTGGTGAGTTTGTGAAACTATACAACATCCAATAAGATAAAGCCAATAGTTAAACTAATGTATAATTCACTGATTTTTGTGAAAAAAATGTCTAAAGAACAAAGCTGATAACATTCTCTATTTTGCAATAGACTTTTTTTACAGCAGCCATATTCAAATGAAACCAATGATACTGATTCAGATTGCTGTATGAACTCCTATTTGATCAATATGGATTAAAAAGTACAGTACCCAGTTGTACTCAGGAAACTGGGAAAACTACTTTTCTTAGTTTTATATGACTACATTGAATACACTTGTGATTCTGGTAATTTGTGATTATTTTCCTTTCCGTTTTTCCGTAGGTCCCTGCAGCGCTGCTCACATTTGCCTGGGATGCGGCGGTGCAGGCGGACATCGCAGCCGCGGGGGGAAAGAGCCCCGTCCTCCTCAAACCAGGGCTGCTGGAAACCATTCGGACCCTGAGCTGAGCAGACGTATTGTCCCTGAACTCTCACTGCTGCGTCCCTACCCGGCACAACCAGGGTAAAATTGCCCCTTACAACTGCCTAGCGATAGGTTCTTTTTTTTTTTTTTTACAAAAGCCAACATACTACTGTATGTCAGTAGCAATGTTATAAACAAGGGGCAACTTCACTCCAGTTCGCTTGTTTTGCTGAGTCTCCTCATGCCCGCCTCAACACTGAGGGGATAACGCCATCCTGCAGTCTGCCTCAGCAACACTCGTGATGAAGGAAACACTTTAACAGGTATAAGGAGGAAGCGAGGGACACAGGTTTTGTTGTTGCATCCTGAGTGTACTGTACATGCTGTGTAGTAGACAGACTGTGGCAGCAGCTCACTGTACAACAGCCATTCAGGTTTTCTGTAAATGGCATGTTGAGCTGCAGACCTTGTTTAACATGTGTGACTACTTTTTCCAAGTAAACAATCCATCTTGCTTTTACAGTCGTGTTAACAGTGAACGCCTCTGGCTGTAACCGTGTAGGGAAAGTGAGAGAGAGGGAGGAGAAGGAAGTCAGATGCTACCGTTGAATCGTATCTGGTGTCCTCGCACCAGACGTGAAATATTCTGTTGTTAGTTCTGTTTGGTATTGCTCAAGGTTAAGTCAGTGTTTTGTCTTATCAACTGATCTGATTTGGTGTGATGAGAATGGCTCCGTTACCATGCGTTACGCTTCCGTTACCCGTTCATCTTCTGCTCTGCAGTGGCCCTAGCACTCCTTGTCCTTGAACAACAGTTGCTTCAATAATTAAAACCTCAAATGTAATTTGGTTGGCAAGTTTTTTTTGTGTATGAGCACAAGCCCTTTTTTTTTTGACTATGTTAATTTGATTTCTCATCGAGAGCTTTTGCAAATAATATTTACAAACAGATGAGATTCTACTCGATTAAGATTTATAAGAATGTCAAGATGACAATATGAAGGCAATGTATTACAAAAATCTAGTGTTTTACACGTTTTAAGCACTTTCAGGAGCTGGTGAATCTCTGAGGCACAGTAGGTATCACATGTTGCTCTGTCCACACTAAAATGAAAACTGGTTTAATTATAGAAGCTATTTAACTTGCTCTAGCATGCAGGCAGTCTTTCTTTAATGTACTGGTAGCATGGAATCATGTTGTCTTAGTAATGATGGTTTAATGACTGTATGTTTGTATCAAACATTTTCTCAAAAAAGAGGGTCTATATTTCAAACATTATATAAAGGAATACATGAAAATGCAATTGATACCAGCCGACTGAATCCAATGCAGAAATCCACCTTTTCCCTTGAAACATGTACATCTATTCAGTGAGTGACTTAGCTGTACATGTTTGATTTGTATAAAAAATTAAATTATGCATTTTATTTCTGTTTTATGAAGACCGAAGACTTACTGTTGTTTTTCCTGATTGTGGTTAAGATGACAAATTTGACCATCTACCTCTCATTGCTCATCTTTTTAAAACATCCCAAGTACACAAACAACTAATGACAAAAATGTTGAGTCAGTTGTTTGACTAATAATTGTCCAAAAATACAACATAGGACAAGTGGGGGTTAAAGAACGTGTTGTCAACTATCATTTTTGCAGAATTTGATGCATAAACCCAGCATCTGCCAGGCAAAATATTCTATTAATGATATTTGCGTTGCTGTCGGTTCAGCCTGCTCAACCAGTCCTCCACAGGAATTCTACAGAAGGGTTTAAATAGTATTATTGTTGTAACCTTAAAAAAAATGACTTACCAGTTGTATCAATCTAAATGTCACGTTCTGTTGCTTTTTAACCTGTAATAAAGATGGCTTGCACTGCATCTTTACTTTCTTCTGATAAACATGATTGGGGATTCGTTTTTTAACTTTAGTACCACACACAACTACTTACTATATGTAGGGCAATTACAATCATGGGTTTCCTTAGATTTGGATGTTTGGAATTCTAGTGTTAGATATATATATATATATAGACATATTTAAATAATATTTTATTGATAACAAACGTAACACCTGCTAATCACACAGATGAGGGCTCAGTGTATGTCTGACACCTTGAATGTAAACAGCAATGTTTAAGTAGTGGACTTTTTTTTTTCTCCATTATTCAAAATGTTAAAACAAAAGTTACTGGACTGGAGTTGAAACAAGCAGTGCCTTTAAAAAAAAAGTTTCCTTAATCAACACCAGATGTAATGTAGCTTTTGGTTTACAAGTGATTCAATAAATCCCTATAAACTCATCTAAAGACCAAACTATAACACAATGCAACCTAAAATAAGGTTACATAAGGTATGGTTCACACATCAACACAAATATACCATTTCCACTAATGGAGACTGGTGCTTGCAGCTTCAAGTGGTGGGGAGAACCTTGTATAGGTTGTGGAAGGCAAATGAGGGTTGAAGAGACAGGGACTGTAGTAAAATACACAAATTCTATTGGCAGTCTGCAGGGGAACAGTATCATTACATGAATTATAGTGCCTGAGAATGGCCTAAAAAAGTATCCCCTGCAAAGTCTACCTAAATCATTTCTACATGTACGGTTTTCAATGATAAAGAAGATTTACTTGTGCAGGTTTAGAAAGAAAAATTTCCCGATAATTAGAATTCTGTTCTCTGAAAATATCAAATTATTTGTAAAACAATGCATCACTAAAATTGCAGCACCCAGATGTGCAGAGGCAGTTTTAGTCCTATATTATTGCTTAACAGTCTTGTCACTTGGTGTAATAATTAATTAAAATAAAGCCCAATTACACCTGGTGTTATTGAAAGTGGTGAAACAATAAAACAAACACCCTTAAGAGCTTAATCTCAAAGCACTGTTGAGCAGCCTTCGTGACAGAATAAACATACAAAACTGTTCCAACCATGATTATTAGTGACTGTTAAATTGATGGATTAGCTTTACTCTAACCCGGGTGGAGGGTGTGGAATAAATGCTATATAAAAGTGCAGTACTTTTATTCATGTTTAATGAATTTATCCTGTTCAAGTATTCTTGAAAAAAAAAATACATATTTATAAAACATAATGACATTGGACCTAACTGTACAAGTACAGATCTAACAACTACCCCGGTGAGTTGTCAGAATTAGAAACTGCAGAGCAAATGCACAATAGGAAATAGACAGAGGGACTTGTGGCCTCTCATTTCCCAACTAACTCCTGGTAAACTTTATACATGTAGAAAATGACCAGATATTTAGAAATCCAATTACATGATGAAATCAATATTTCCAAAACCGTAAATAATGCTGTTCTTGACATCTTGGTTGCGTCTTGTCATGACAATCAGGCATTTCTGTTCTGCTCTTTCTTATTCTGTTCAACCCCGTCTGCTGTAGCGGAAGTAGTGCCAGAGACATGCCCACACCACACATGCCTGACTGAAACGTCAATGCACTCAGACAAAGAGTTAATGACCATTTGGTCAAAACTGCCCTAATACTCAAATCAGGCACCTCTGGTGTTATGCACAACTACATTTTACAGGCAAGACGGGACCTGACACTTTAAGCTGATGTGACAGGGACCCAATACTGATCAGACGCCAGCGTGACCTGCTGTGATTTGCCTGACCCAGAGTGCTGTGCTTCATCTTGCGTGATTCTGTCCTGGACTCAGTATAGTTCGAACCCTGAAAGGAGGAATTTAAAGAAGGTAAGATGGGTTTCGGTAGAGGCGGGTGCAGGGTCCCAGATGAGCAGTGGAAGGGTGAGGGCCTGTCCTGTCTTTAGGCAGTGGCGAGTGTAGGAGCAGCGCTGGCCACCGGGAGAGCAGCCGTGTCAGAGGGGGTGACTTCCATCAGGCCGTCTCCCTCGCTGGTTGAGCCTGGGGAGCAATTCATTTCAATTAGGTTATGGGGAAAAACAAAAACAACTAATACATAATTCTCCCCTAAAACCACAAATTGTAACATTTTTATATCCATTTGCGTATAGCTCACACAAGTCAAATACAAAGTTCCCGTTACTGAACGAACTGCACTTTAGAGATATACCGTTTTAAATTCCCTCTCACTTCCAGTCTTTGTATTAAGCTAAAGGTCCAGCTATTTAATGCAAAGGCACAGGTGTTTTATTTATTTTTTTAAATCTCTCTCATAAAAAAAGGCAACAGGTTTCTCTGGGCTGCACTTATCTCAGACTCATTTGATGACTCCTCAGAACCTATAACACACTGATGAAATTGCCTCTTTTACAACCCATCAGTGCATACACCTGAAACGTTGTAAGACAGTCTCCTGTTACTACATGATGCTAGTTTGTGTGTGAGTGCAAGACAGCTCGTTTTAGTTCAGGCATAGACGGATCATTTATCCTCCCAAGTTACAATTAAAACATTCACAACCTAATTACAAAATAATTGAGGTATGGGAAGGGATGTGTGACTTTAAAGAACTTTACTTTGTTTCATTGTGGATACTTAACTTTTTAAAATAAATAAAAAGGACACTTGTGGCCATATATATGTATACATACATATGGGGAAAAAAATTTCAAGTCTTAAGTAATCCTAAGTTTGACCTTGATTTGACTAAATATATATTACATTGAAATTAATTGGGCTACATTAAAGATAGTGTTTAAGATGATAAGAAAAAAAAGAGCATATTTCATAAAGTTAAAATTTACCAGTACAATCACTGAGAGTAATAAACATACAGTGTGTAAATACAACTTGTATCCGTCCAGCTGAAGTTTTATTTAGAGTTTTATTCCTTCATAACTCACCATTATGTGCGGAGATGATGACACAGTCTTCCTCATCATCATCTTCAGTGTCTGCTTCTACACCATCTGCCTCCATTGCTTCCGTCTGGCAAAGAGCGACATTAAGACGATTTGAGACGGTAAAAGACAACATTAAATTTGTGAAAAGCAGACTTTCATGAGATCATAATCTGGATCAAAAGGGGACAATAACTTAAGTGTCAACTAAAGTGAAGTCAAGGAAAGTGCAGGTAAAATAATTATTTTACCTGCGTACATCTCTTCATGAATTTGGTGATTGACATGCTGCCTGTGCTCTTCCTTTTGTTGGAGGATGTAGATGTGGCGGAGGAGGTCTGAGGTGTAGTAGGAGAGTTTCCCTGAGAGCCTGTGGCTGCCTGGGGTTCTTCACGGGACTCTTCTCGAGCTCCTGTGGTGAGGTAGGTCCACTGGCAGGGCACTGGAAGAGCCTCCAGGCCAAAACGGGACAGGGTGTCTGTGTGCACATACCAGCAGCAGCGTCTGTAGGTGGAACGCTTCTCATAAACAGCATTGTTCTTGATGAGGCGCTTCAGGTGTATTCTGATAAAAGAGGGTGAGAAAAATCCATTTAAATTGAAGTCAAATGATTGATCAGAATAAGATGTGCCAGCGTATTTTAGAATGTATTTAAGTGACCCAACATGTTTTGATATAACAAATTCACTGGGTAATGTTTTTGCCTAGCAAGGTTCATATATTAAGTTCAGATAATTTAAAACATTTTAAGTGTTACAGATCAAGCTGAAAAAAGTCACTCAAAAAAATTGAGTTTAGTTAAATCAATTTCATCAATTAGATTTAAATATTTTAAAGACCCCAGATACCCTGACCAAACAAGTTTCACCTGGTGGGAATGTTGTCTGTGGGGCTCTGAGGACTGGACAGATCAGAGGGTGATGAAGAGGAGGACGAAGAGGCAGTCTGGCGACAAAACTCCTGAAACTCCGTGATGATCACTTTGCTGCTGTTGAGATTGCCGTGCAGCAGAGGCAGCAGCTGACTAAGTACTGAGAATGAAAAGAAACAACGTGAGAAGAAATGTGTCATTAACTCATATATACAACATAAAACTAGGTTAAAATGTGGCTGCACATGTACACACACAAAACAATTAAAACTACTAGATATTTCTAGCAGTTAATGACTAAAACAATTAAGAGAAATTTTGTACTTTTGAGTTTCCCTCTACTCGAAAGAGTGAATACCATCATGTCATCATAATTTCATCATACCACTACAATTCCAACAGTAACATGCTTTAAACTTGCATTTTTTCCCCCCATAGCCAGCAAGGGAAATGGACAATAGAATAATTCATGCTTTAGGGTGTCGCTACAAGTGGCTCCAGCAGTAACACATAACTCCATTATCAGGAGTCAGCAATTTGAGTGTGGAATGACTTGTTGAGGTGTACATGAGCAAGACATCTAATCCTAAAGTTTTCTTTAATTGTAACCCAAATTAAAATAGAAATACAAGACATTACACATGCAACACTCAACCCTTTTGTCCAAATGTGTGTCACTTCTGACTAACAGGAGAAACGACAAACTAAAAGCTTCAAAATAGGAGTCCACAAACCAATGTGTCTGCAGATAAAGACAACTCAAGCCAACAGAGCCAGAAAAATACAAAACAGCAGAAAGTTAGTCAGTCACAGCAATGACTGAGACCACTTCTTAGTTTGTCAGGTGCCAAAGAGATCATCCCCAGAGGAAAGCCGTTCTCCAACTTTTATCAATGTAGATCAGTAAATCACTGACGCACACTTACATTGTTCTTCTCTTTGAACCTTTTGTGACACCTGGTCTGGACTGGGGCTGGTGTCCAGCTTCGGTAGAGGTGCCACCAGACAGACGGCATAGGGCAGGAACAACTCTGAGACTGGTCCTTCTCCCTCCCACACACAGCCCTTCAACACCGGCTCCAGCACCTTCATCTTCTTCTTGGTGGACATCAGCTCGTCCCACTCCCTTGCTTTTAGTTTCTGTTGCAGCTTCTGCTTCTCCAGGTCGCCGCCATTCTGGGAGGTTGCAGGATGTGTGTTAACAGGGGTGCAAACAATAAGCAGAAACTTTGCCCAATTATTTGAGATGTAAATACAGACAACTGTCCTCTAGCAGTATGAAAAGAGATAAATCATCATTTTCTAAAACAATTATATTGCAATTTCTTTCATACCCCTTCTTCCAGTGCTCCTTCATCATCTGAAAGGTAACCATGAGGGACAAAGAAGCCATCGTCATCATTGTCATCTTCACCTCCCTCCTCCTCATCCTCCTGAAAATGATGCAATTCAAAGACTTTTAAAAGCAAAATTCTCCATGTTCATACTACATTCCTTGCTGTGAAGAAGTGTATTTTGGGGGCTTTCTACAATTCAGGAAATTTACAGTTATGCTCTCAATCGTTCAAACTGTGTGTTCTAAGTTACATTGATTGCTGCATGAGTAGAGAATGCATTGTTTTAAATTTAGTCAGCTGCCAAACAGCCAATGTTAATAGAAGAGACAAGTACATTCTCACAGAACATTGCAAAATATTCCTGTTTGCAGAGTTGGATGCCATAATAACAGAACTTGTAACGCATTTTAAATTGGTGACCACTGCTTTGCCAGTCAGGCTGATTGTTATTGTGTATTGAAAGAAATTGAAACCAGCGACTGCCAGAGATTTGCAAAAATCAAGTTATAAAGTTATAAACAAAACTACTACATTCATTTCATAGGAACATTTTGGCACTTTTTCAATAAATTAATGCAATGAATTAATTTATTAAACTAACAAACATTTCACCCTTCAGTAAAACTCACCCCTTCACTATGTGACAGGGACTCTCCTGGTTCCTCTTCCTCCCATTCCTCATCACTGTCAACTTCATAGTCCAACAAATCCTGCAGTGACAGAACACAGCTGTTAAGTCCCACAGCTACACGAATAAAACTTTCTAAGATGAAGTACAAATAATTAAAGCTGGAAGAATATGTTATATAGACATCAGTGTTACATTTAAACAGATCAATACAACCAAAATCATTACTTCTGGGTTGATACATAAACAGAACAAATTGATGCCTGTTCAAAAGTAAATGAGTTCACCTTGTCTTGTCTGAAGGGGCAGCGAGGAGAGATGTGTGAACTCTTCTTGCTCCACGTGCCCCAGTAGGCTGGACGGTAGTTCTCATGAAATTTCAACAGCTTCATGGATCCGTATCGTTTACGGTCTGGGACAGAATCTGGTTTGGGCCCGTCCACTACTGTACACTCGCTGAGAACCATGTGGGAGACAGAGACAGAATGGTGAACCATAATACCAACCATCTAAAATCTACAAAAACCAAACAACTGTTAAAAGTACTAATGTTTACTGCAAATCAATCACAGTTCAGGCTGTTTTTAGACTTGTTAGAGGGGCTTTATAAAAATAATAATCAACGCTGTCGCATAGTTATATTTGTAGCCTACATTATTACTCTAAATTGGTTTGAATTCCGCTTTTATGCTGCATTTTAGGTTTAGGGGTTAGTTAATACTATCAGAAAAGTGATAAATCTACTTGGTAATGGGGGCTGTATCTGTTGCTGACACTGTTACATTGAAAAGCATTTTTAAAAATGTTGATATTTACATACAAAAGGCAGAATATTAGAAAAAACATTTGAATACAATGGAACCATTCAAGGAATCTCTGAATAAAGACTTTTGCTGAGCAATGCGGAAGTGGTGTCATTGTAGCATTTGACTGTTCAGAACATATAGATGAAATAAGTGATTGAGAGGTTTAGATATTGTTTGTGACTGGGCTGCTATTGAAATCCATTGTTTATGATAATGAAATCAAGCTGGCTACAGCCGTCTCCTCCATGCTGGAGCATCATACAAGTTTTTCCTGTCTGCCTGTCAGATTTGAAAGATAAATTTACTGAAAGAGAAGTGAATGCTGTTACACAAAACTAAGTTAGTTTCTAACAGCTTAATGTAATTTGGTAGGTAATGAAATGCATTTTAGAACATTAAATTGCTTTCCCCAATTGTTCTTATGGAGGATTTTCAAAAGGTCTGGCCCTGATCGGGTCCTTGACGTGGGCAACACTATTACACTCTCACCTGAGCAGGTTTGTGTGTTTGGGTCGAGTGGGACCTGACTGGCGGGGTTTCCGTCCGATCCATTCCTTCAGTCCACACAGGTTTTCACCGGGGATTAACAGATACCGGTCTAGTTCCTCCAGAACAGAATCCACACACTGAACCCGACATAGTGGAGCCAGGGACATGTTTTCTTTAATCTCAAAGGGAGCAAACTTCCCACAAGCAGCTGCAAGGGTCTGAAAAAACAGCAGGATATAAAAAGTTGCAGAATGAATATTTGTCAAAGTCAAAGTCAATTTTATTGTCAATTTCTTCACATGTACTTAACATACAAAGGAAAAGAAATTGCATTTCTCACTATCCTATGTGTTTTAAATGTACAACAACATTACAACAACAGTAAAGTGCAGGTGCACAAGACGAGAAAATTTGTACTTAATAGGAAGTGATATTCAAGGAGTGACATTTTGTTTCACAGCATGTGTTGCTATTCAATCAAACTTTATACATGCATTTAAGATGGTACTGGACTTAAGATCAGAAAATGTTATGCAAGTGCCAGCTTTCAGGCAACAACAAAGTGCAACAGTTAACCTAGTACTTCATTGCATAACTGATCTCTGTTACCTGCCCAAGCCAAGGTGATTTCTATTATAAATAAGAGATCAACAAACCTTTGGAACCTGTTGGGTCTTGGCTTTCTGTAAAAACCTTGTGATTTCTGCTTTCTCAGCTTTGAAACGCTGTAAAATAAACAGACATTAGTCAACAAATTATTTGTTATAATTATCCATTGCAGACCTGAAGCTTGTGGCTGACTACCAATCTTTTGGACAAACTTACATCTTTCTCTTCTTTCAACTGCTTCTCCTCTTCCTTTATTCGCTTCTCTTCTTCCTTTTTTCGTTTCTCTTCAAGCTTCGCTCTGAGGAAAGTTTAGAACACATTTAGAACTAAATAAATAACCACATTTTTAGCCAACAGTGACTGTGACACATCACTAGGATATGCCACAACGTTAATAGATAGAAGTCTTGCATGACTTACTCTAGCTTTGATTTCCGTAGCTCCTCTTTTGCTTTTAGCTTCTCTGCCTTTTCCTTCTCCTCCTTTTCTTTTCTCTCACGTTTCTCTCTCTCATCTTTTTCCTTTTTCTCACGTTTTTCCCTTACTCTATCCTCCTTTAGTTTGCGAGCCTCTTCTCTCTTCTTCTCTTTTGCAGCTTTAGCCTCTTCCTTCTGCCGTTCCTTCTCCTGTCGCACGCGAAGCCTTTCCTCTTGTTCTTTTAAACTCTGCAATTACGAAAATTCATCATCAGTTTTCCCTTTAAACAGTTTCTTAATGATCAATTGTGTAAAAAATGTGGAAAAAAGCCAGCTTGTGGTGTATATATATCAAATGTCATCTCACCTTTAAAGAGCGTCTTTTTGTCGGTTTCTGATCTGCTGATACCTTAGGGCTTTTCTTTGGCTCCTATATGGGAAATCAAACATTGTGATAGAAACTGTGTTAGTATTGGGCATAACCAAGTCAGATTGTACAAAAAGCAAAAAAAAATGAGCTGTACATACTGCAGGCGTAGTGGTGGGAGTAGGATCATCAGTCTTGGACTTTTCTGGTGAACTCTCAGACATGGAGCTGACTGATGAAGCTGACAGAATGGACCTGTTTCCCAGACTGGAAACATTTCCTGACTCATTCTGCTCCTCCGGTTCACTGTCAGAATCTTGTGTTGTATCAAGCTGAGAGACTGATGTCAGATTCCCATCTTTTTCCTTTTCCTCCTCCTCCTCATCGACCTCCATGCAGTCAGAAATGTGCGTTTTAGGAGTGTGATGAACATTGCTTATTTTCCCAGATGGGGTAGTTTTGTCTGTGCTTTGCTGCTCATCTTTTGTTGGGAGGCAGGGAGAGGCAGGTTCTGCTGAAACAAGGCGCTTTATGGGAGATAAAGAATTGTCCTCAGTCAGATCTATAACCTCCTTTTTGTCTGAAGCTGTAGGACACCTGCGCCTGAGGAAGCCATCAAGGGGCCCACGACCATTAACCAAGGGTGGTCCACTGGGCAGAGGGGGTAGAGAGGGCTCATCCTCATTTTCCCTGTTTGAGACTCCAGGTTCAGGACAGGAATGTTCACAGGGGCGTTTAGGCGGCTGGGTCTCTTTAGGTTCAGGGTTCAGGCGCTTGAATGGAAGACGAGCTGCATGCAGAATACAAAATACTAGTTATTATCAATAGCTATTGTGTTGCATCTGTGCATGTACAACGGCTCTTAGAAAGCTGTTTAAAAAATGCCATTCAACATCGAGAGAAATTAAATAAGTTAAAGGTTGTTTATATCTCTTCATAATTGCTTTGTTTGTGCAAAGTAATGTCAGTGACAACAAAAAGGTTTAAATAAGTTCAATGCATTCACATCTCATAACTGCAATGGGCAACTGCAAATACATGGTCCGCAGCTTATGTAAACTTGGAAATCGTATGTGCATTAGTCAGATTACATTAATCATTAAAGGTGCTGAAGATGTAGTGTGATCATGGTTTGTATTAATATGAGCAACCCAGTACAATAGATTAATTTGAATCTCACCTGGTTGTTTCTGACTTTCATAGATATTCTTTTAATATTGTCAAAATTTTCAAAAAAAATAAAAACAAAAAGTTTGATTTACCCTGTACAAGGTTCTTGTTTGCTTTGTTACTTGACTTGCGATCCATACCTAGAAAGGACAGAAACATTGATACTGAAGTTTGGAATAAAGGACAGACTCTGAAACTGGTCACAGAAAATCAATCAATGACCGTGGAACAGACACCTGTTAAGGTAACATTTGGAGCGTCACTAACAAAGTGACAGCCGCTCCACTTACAATTCATTTGTAATTTTACATTTTAGTGGACAATCAAACATTTACAGATATAAATGTATTTATCTCTTATCATATACATGTCTTCTTAATGGGGAAACGGTTAACCTTGGTCTAATTTATTTTCCTTTGTTCTTGATTATATGTGCATGCATCTATACAGATTTACTTGAACAATTGAGTGTGTTCTGTCTCTTAATGTACATTATTGTATGCATGAATATTACATGTAAATAGGCAGAGTCAACTTGTAATTAGTCACATGGCAGTAAATACATCAGTATTAATGTGGCGAAAGCCAAATGCGTTCTCAGCACCGATCTTCAGGTGTTTTGGTTTGTAACTTGTGAGTGAAATCGCCGCGGTATTGTACTGAACTCCGTTTACGTCGGTGAACGTAGGTTAATGGTTGTGTTTGGTTTGCTCTCCCGCCAAGCGACAGATCACAGCAGCCGGTGCAGCAGGCCCCGGCGAGTCCGCAGGGTTACGAACCTTCGGGCTGTCAAGCAAGGGTTGTCTGCTCGACCACAGCACTGAAAAACTCACAAGCTATAGGAAGTGGGGGATTTGTGCAAATACACAAGACGTTCGCATGTGTTCGCGAAACAGCGAAAACAACCGAGCAGCGGCTCCAGAGGTTGTTGTCTCTGAGAACAGCTTATATGAGTGTTGCTAATGTTTAGTTCAGGGACGCTAATCGTAGTAACGTTAGCAGCCCTGCTAGGCTCCAGGAGGGGGCTAGGAGCTATTCAAGTTACAGACATTTAACGTCGAAATGAAAAAACACATCTACCAAAATGTTAAATCCTAACTTTACATGACGGGAACGTTGTTTTTTATTTACACGTGATATTAACATGATAATATTAGGAGCTGATTCCAGGCAGCAAGGTTAGCCAGGCTAGCTGTATACAACTAACTTAGTAGCTGCAAGGTTTGAAAATTTAGCGACAAACTGCCGTGTTACGTTATCGATTGTAAAATTGTTAGCTAACGTTTGGCTCCTAACGCTAACGAGAAGCTAGCTTATTGTCGTCAGAATTAACACCAATATGAGTTTGTTATTCACAGTATCAACTAACTCAGACAACACTTATATAACATTATAATATCAGTATTAATTAAGAGTTAAGCATGTTGGTATGAGTAAAGATATTTGCCAGCTTGTTAGACGTGGCGTTACCTCTTCTGCGGGGAGTAGATGCTGCCAAACGTCCGTCCGCGGAGGGGTTTTCTGCCGCCAGCATCTCAACCACTAACCCGGGCCCCGCTAGTTTGCAGTATTCTCCGTCGAAACAACTTGAAAAACAACGGGGCAAATTGTGTAAAGACCCGAGAAAGCCCCGACAGTGAACCGAATCTAGTCCTGCTGATCAAACGGCATGTACTTCTAATTTATTTCACATTAACCATAGCGTATTAACTCCCAACATCTCCCACACTTCCTTGGTTTACCCCGCTGCCTGCCTCGTCGCGCTCCCGAGTCTGAATTGGCGGGAGTGTGTCGTTTCCATCAATAACCGCCGCTGATTGGTCGGAGCCAAACTGAGGGAGGCGCTTGGTTTATAATACTGCTTCGCACGTTTGCGTCGTTGTTCATTTTGATAGAGGAATTTTATCCACTCCTAATGTACGCAAAGTTTCTAATGTTACGTGAAACTTAAAATTACGATATTTCCACAGCTTATATTGTTCAGTTGCGTGATTTATTATTTTGTTTTTTAGTAAACAATACCATCAACCCCGCCCGGAGCACCCTGTGCTATAAACCGATACCTCCCGATATGCGTCATTGGGTACTCCTTATCTGCCATGTTTAGGGCCTTTTGATTGGCCGCGGAGTTTGACTTCTGGACTCAGGGTTGCCATGTTGTGGGACTGCAATAAAATGACCATAAAGTTTGCCAAAGTAGGCTGTGCAAGCTGGAAGATTTTTACTCAGCTGTAACGTTAGTTAACACGTTTAAAACAGGTATAGGATGTCCATATTGCGTTAAAATGGTAAAATAATAATAATAATAATAATAATAATAATAATAAAATATCGTTTTCATACAATAACTCTCACCACCAACAGTTTTGGGGATGAATTAGTTATCAAACGTTTAAAATAAAAATCCTAGACGAACTCTTAAAACGATCTCTTCCTAGATGAAAGGGCCTTTTATAAACTGTTTACAGCACGAGTATATTTATATCTGTGAATGGGATCCGAACAGGATCCGAAACGAAATTGTCATGTGTCGGTGTCACGCGTTTCCCTTTTACCGCTCACATGAATCCTGGGACTTGTAGTTCCTCCGGCGCCGGAGCGCTTTGGAAACTAACGGTTTGGAACTACAAGTGAAACGGTTCTGCGCAGCCGCAGTGTGTCTACTGGGGTCGTAAAGGCGCATCCTGAGCGATTCCCGGTCCTCTCTACGTTTGTCGTCGGAAACGTGAGAAGATAAACGGTGTTCGGGTAACGTTTCTGTGTCTTTTTTCGTTTTACGGTGGCGTAGTTCGTTGCGAATGTTCTTTTTACTCCTTGTTAGCCGCTGGTCATTTAGCCAAATTAAATAACCCCCTTAACATAAGAAAACAGAGACACTTAAGCTCATGCCTGCGAGATGAGCAGTCCCCCAGGCAGCATTCTTTGGCTGTTTTTTATTGTATAATATCAAATATATTCGAAGGTAAAGACACGATAAAGTCGAGAAAAAAAATAAATGCAATGGATTTAATATATTTGTGTAAGGTAACTTGTTTGTTCAAAGTTGGCATGTGCAGCCAAAAAAGGACTTACTTTAACTGGTTGAAAGTTGAGCATTAGCTTTGTGAATAGTTAACTTGTTAAATAATATTTATTCACATTAGCTGCATACCCTTTAAAAAAAGAAGCACTTACTAACCATAATGGCTTATTTACCGTGTTCATTAGTTTTGTCAATGGCTGCTGATTTCCATTTCTCTGTTTTTGTGTTTTCCAGGAAAGAGTGTCTTCACAATGGCAGGTTTGTCACATGAAAGCCTCTCTATCTATGTGAAGTTATCTCTCTGTGTCTCCAGTGTATGCAATAAAATATCAAAATGTAAAATAGTGAGATAGCTGACAGCACTTAACTTTCTGTTTCAGACCGTGTGAACAACTTTCCTCCCCTGCCCCAGTTCTTCAGAATTAAGC
Organism: Eupleurogrammus muticus; assembly: GCA_036785175.1. Taxonomy (NCBI): domain Eukaryota; kingdom Metazoa; phylum Chordata; class Actinopteri; order Scombriformes; family Trichiuridae; genus Eupleurogrammus; species Eupleurogrammus muticus. Next base: position 7,908,919 of record JAYKQN010000006.1, read on the forward strand.
CTTGCTTTTACCAGAACATCGAAGAGGAAATTCCTGCTCCTCACCAGCAGTTGGTGCGCCGAGTGTACACGCTTTGGATGAGTGAGTTATTCTCTCTGAATGGAAATGGCAGACAACTTCTCTTTTATCGTCCATTTAAACATAACAAAAGGTCACTGCCCTTTTCTCACATCTCCTCTGTCCTCTCTCCTCTTCAGTGTATTCGGGCACGCTGTGTATAAATGTGATCTCGTGTATTGCTTGGTGGGCTGGGGGTGGAAATGCCACCAACTTCGGCTTTTCTCTGCTGTGGCTCATCCTCTTCAGCCCCTGTAGTTACACCTGCTGGTTCAGACCTCTCTACAAAGCTTTCAGGTTAGTCACCATGAGATAAATCTCACGAAGCAGAAATACTTTCAGAACTTTCATATGTGGAATTTCAACGTAACCCACACAGCATTTCTTACTGACCAAGGCTAACTTATATACCTAATATTTAACCACTTTTGATTCAAAGTTTAACTTTTCTGTGGTTTAGGTTTAGGCTTGAGCAGTATCAAGGTGTAACAGTATACAAGGGTTTTTACAACTCCAAGAAGTCTGATTTTTCTATACCATCAAAAATACAGACCCTCCTCTTTCTATTGAACTAATTTAGTCTACTAGAAAAGGCTGTATTTAGGTGCGCTGCTTTATTTACAAAACTGACTGAATACTTTTTTTTTCACATGACTATCCTCAAGTATCATATTGTCACAGTGAGAGGATATATATATATATATATATATATATATATGGAAAAAATAGTTTCCACCCAAGTCTAGATAGAAATGGTGTGGTAAAGAATGACAAGATACAGTTTGTTAAAACAAGGAACAAAGCTTAGCTTAGGATATTGTATGAGATAAAAAATGCTAAAATCTTTTTTTTCTTTTTTTTGGTTTATAGGGCTGATAGCTCGTTCAACTTCATGGCCTTCTTCTTCATATTCTTCGTTCAGTGCGTGTTGGCCCTCATCCAGACTATAGGTATCTCTGGCTGGGGAACATGGTGAGTTGAACTCAACCAGCTTTCCTAAACTAAACCTTGCACACATTGCTTGCCTTTTTATATCATGCAGCAGCACATCACTAATGACTGATTCTGACAAATATTAATTCATATTATAATTCTTGGTTTGACAAAAAGGTTGCTTTACATTTTAACTCCCTTTGTTAGCACAGTTTAAGTCATATTTTTACCTCAACGTATATTGGCTTGGTAGGATTTATATGGTCTTATTTGTCTTATATGCAGATTATTTACAGTAAGGCCACTTTAACCAGCTAAATATTTAAATACGTCATTAGGCTAAAGTTTGGACACACTTTCTTATTTAAGAAAATACAATTTAAGAAAAGCTTTTGACAGGTGCTTTACATTTGATTGCCCTTCCCCATTTTTACTTACTAAAAGTAACTTAAAATGCAATACTTTATAACATGTGTGCATATGGATTAACAGTAGATTTAGTGACAAATACCATAAAGTGCAGGCTCAAAATTCACTGCTTTGAGTTGTCCTAGTGCTGAATAAACTGGTCATTTAATGCTAGATTATTTTACTTGATTGTAATGGCTGTACCAACGTTCACCTTACAGCCCGAGTCGGCATGTTTAAAGTTTATGCAAGAATGATATCTACATTTACACTTTATGTGGAGGAGGTTTGTTCATAGGTTTGTCTTATGTTCTCAGTGTTTCTGCCTTAAGGGAAACATTGCTATAATGTTCATTCACTGTTAATGAATGAAACGCAGGGATTGAAAGCAACTCTTTTCACAATGTGTAATAGTTCACGCCACTGAGTACACATGCTTTCTCATGATATATGTATATACAGATAACAGTTTAATTACTTTATCACAAACCAATGTTACGCTGATGACCATTATGCTGTTTGTCACTGCATCTGTTTCCTCACTACTTGATAGCAGAAAGGTAGCTTTGGATATTTGCATTAAATCCACTTTGATAATTGCATTCTGTCTGAAACACTAACCCATACTACCCCATCTCACTCTCACCAACTACATCAAAGCGGCTGGATTGCGACAGTGATGTTTTTCGCCGAAAATGTGGGCTCCGCTATAGTGATGCTTATCACAGCTCTGCTCTTCACTGTGGTGACTGCTTTAATGGCACTGGTTCTCATTAGGGTGAGTGAACACATGCACACATTCTTGTATATAGTTTTTGCCCCTTACTCATAAAAAAACCCTGACCAGACACCTGAAATTGGACACAAAGGCACATTCCAAACACTTATCCCCTCTGTTTGCATGCGGTAGGTGCACAGACTGTACCGGGGCGGTGGCGGGAGCATGCAGCGTGCTCAGGAAGAATGGAGCACTGGGTTGTGGAAGAGTGCACCGGTGAGGGAAGCCGGATTCAACGCTGTCGCTCAGACTGCGCAAGGCCCCAGCTTGCCACAGTACCCTGCAGCAGTGCCGAGCTATCCCGACAACAGTCGGTGGTGATGGCTAAGAGTCTCCCTGCCTCTAGATGGAGACAAATCGCTGGCCATTTCTGCGGTTCACAAGAGAGCACTTCAAAGCATCATATCCCCTTAAACTTACATGGAAAAGTACATCAACCTTTTGTTTTTTGAGTAAGAGGGCAGGAATATTACTAAAACATATCTAAGAGTTTTGTTGGCAAAGTAAGTTAAAGCCCTACATTTGTTGTAGAGGTTTATCTTCAAAATATCCCATTCCATTTTGACTTTGTTTACATTTAGTGTAATAAAGTGGATAAGACAGAACTACTACTATAAAACTACTTTTATTATCTCAAAAGAAACTCGCTTAGGATTTACTTTTTTGTAAATGTGCAACTGGAAAGTCAAGAAGTGTGAACAGTTTCAGGATAGCAGTAGTTGAAGGGCATGTGCCTTATCGATGTTTAAGACTCATTGTTGCGTGTTCCGCCAGATCAGCATGCAGGAAATTATAGTATGTAATTTTGTTTTATTTCATTTTTTTTGCAACAAAAGAAAGTCTGCAAACTGCACGATTTTGATATGTGATTTTATATATTCTGCCAGGATGGCTTTTTTGTGCTTGGAATCGCTATGCTTGCCTGCTTTGGCTGCAGTTTCTTGAAATGCGCCTTACTATTTGGTGCAGTTTTTGCTTGTGGGAAAATGTCTCGCTTGACCTTCGCCTAACAAATGCTGCGTTTGTTTAACTGGACCTGTGCTTCAGTGAAGCAGCCTGTGGAAATGTGACTTCAAAAGATTTTGATTTATAATCCTCTGTGATAACTCACTGTCTCACTGATGTGCCATAACACTTGCATATTTCCATTATTTTAATACTGGGGGGGTCACACCTTAAGCAGTTATCAGATTGTCCTCTGCCTTAGTATTTCTCAGTTTCTTTGGTTCCAAAGCTACACAGTTTGCTTTTAGTGGTCAGTGCCCTGATGTAAAAGCACTGTGTCAGTTGTATTATTCCAGGCCCTTTCACCTTTATCCAAGTAGACAGATATTTGTATGAAGTAACTACAGTATTCTTGCATGCAGCCTGAAATTGGATTAAGAATTAATATAATTGACTTACTTCAAATTAACCAATGTTAAACACTGACACACAACTCAACGCCCTGATTTGAAAAGTAAACGTTTGCAGGTGAATCAAAAATTGAGTGGAATCTTGCATGTAAAGTCTGTCTTCTTACATGAAATTTGATATTCTATGTATTTTTCTGTCAATCCAACACCAAACACTTACTAAAACCAATGATTGTGGCTTTTGTGCAGGTATCTGCACAATTTTTCAACTTTTTTTTTTTTTTGGCTCAATGATGCAGTCAAAGCCTTTCTGAAGTGTAAGAACTGGTTGGAAGAGAAGGTGCCTGACTTCTGGTTCTATAAGAATTGTTACAAAAGTGTCCTTCATGGCTAACTGCCAATATTAGTATTTACATTTTTCTGTTATTTGATAAATGACAAAATGTGATATGTTTAATTAATCTTGAAATATTGCAACATTTCAATAAATATTCGTATTCACACAGCGTGTCTCTGTCTGAAGAGCAACAACAATGCCTGATTTTTTATATGAATGATTTTAGTGGAAAACGGCAGTTATCTATATGCTAATTGAAGAATAGACAGAATTTTAAGATATTAAAACCTTTGGGAGTCATCTTGGACCAAGACCTGTCATTCTCTGCCCACATTAAACATATCTCTAGGACTGCTTTTATCCACCTACGCAACATAGCAAAGGTCAGACACTTCCTGTCTCTGAAAGATGCAGAAAAACTTATCCATGCATTTATTACTTCCAGGCTGGACTACTGCAACTCTTTACTGTCGGGTTGCACCAAAAAGTCTGTAAGGACTCTCCAGCTGATCCAGAATGCAGCTGCTCGTTTATTAACCGGCACTAGAAGAAGAGAGCATATCTCACCTGTATTAGCCGCTCTACACTGGCTTCCTGTAAAATCTCGTATAGAATTTAAAATCATGCTCCTCACCTATAAAGCACTCAACGGTCAGGCTCCATCCTACCTTAGGGATCTCTTAGTCCCATATCGCCCATCAAGAACATTACGCTCCCAATATGCAGGCTTATTGGAGGTTCCCAGGATTTCTAAAATTAAAACAGGAGGCAGAGCCTTCAACTTCCAGGCTCCCCTCCTGTGGAACCGTCTTCCAATCTCAGTCCGGGGGGCAGACACCCTTCCTATATTTAAGAATAGGTTAAAAACTTTCCTGTTCGATGAAGCATATAGTTAGGGCCGGCCCTGGCTGGCCTAGTCATAGTTATGCTGCGATAGGATAGTCTGCCGGGTCCTCATGAGATGCCCTGGGCTTCTTTTTCTTCTTCTATCTGTGATACTGTTGTACCACTACTGTACTTTTAAATCTGCTGTGGTTCCGGAGTCCTGCCCTGTGTTTTCTCTTTCACAGAGCATGCTGCAGTACAGCCACTGAGGGATCTACGGATGTTGGAGGGTCTGAGGCTGCCTTGGTGAAACCTGAAAGCTATGATGGATCCTGCTCCTCATCCTCAACTTCTACCAACATTCATTACATTTCTGTTTGTTTGTAATATTCAAATTTCTCTGTAATGTTCTCCACCTGCACACATCATCTACTGCACGCCTGTCCGTCCTGGAAGAGGGATTCCTCCTCTGTTACTCTTCCTGAGGGTTCTTCTGTTTTTTCTCCCTGTTAAAGGGGTTTTTTAGGGAGTTTTACCTTGTACGATGTGAGGGTCTAAGGACAGGGGATGTTGTGTTGCTTTTGTACACAATGTAAAGCCCTTTGGGGCAAATCTGATTTGTGATTCTGGGCTATACAAATAAATTGAATTGAATTGAATTGAATTGGCTTCAGGCCTCACAAGCACTTGATGATCAGACTCCTGTCAACCATTGAATTTACGTTCGGCCTGGCCGATGCTGTTGGTTTTGCTATGTTTAAAAATAAAAGAAGAGAACGTGTAGAATCTTTCACCCAGGTGAAGAGTTGCTGCTGTGGCATTGATTTACTCAGGAATGTAAGTGAGAGGTGTTTGAAGTGGAGTATGGGTTTTAAAAAAATAAAATGTGAGCATCAAAAAAAGTGACAAGTAGCTGAATCTAAAAGTAAAACAAGGGGAGAAAAACATTAAATCTGGGGAGGAAAAGTAGGGCTGAGAAAGGGCAGCTAAAAACTACAAAATTAAACCGACTGATTTCTGAAGCTCACCAAACAAGCCCACTGGCTTTATATTTTAGAATATAAAAAAATCATAGTTTTTTCATTTTATGCCCAAGCATGAAAGTGGAGATTTTTTTTTAAATAATAAATCATGCTAGGACACTCAGCAAAATCTACAATACACAACTACTCAGGCAGATTACTGTATAACCTTAACTCTGTTCTCTTATTCTGCATTGTTAAATAATTAAATAGAGACCCACTTCCTGTCTACTTGTAAGACAGCTCAGAGCATTGTTAATGACACAGTGTGAAAAGCACAGAGCAGTTTCAGGCTGTTTTTTTTTTTTTTTTTTTTACATACAATACAGGTCTGACTGATGTTTTATATGTACTTTTGTGTTTATGTTATCCTCCCTAGAAGCATCTGTTTGAATAAAAGTCCTAATAACAAGCACATCAGTCAAAGTTCCAGCAGAGCTTTCAAATGAATTCCCCGGCAGTGTGACAGAGAAGGTAATCATTATACTGACAGCTACGAAACACATCCAAAACTCCAGATAAAGTTTTTTTTTTCTATTATAATGAAGGGCTGCTGTACTTTCCAAAAGTTTGAAACCCAAAAAGCCGACATTCTCATTTGTGATGGGTCTTTGATATAAAGTTAAAACATACACCCACACTTCTACATTCCAAAGAATTTATTTATATTTTATAGTAAGACTTAAGTTAACGTTTTCAATTTAACATCTGAATGAATATAGCAATTACTGAAGTGAAAAAATAATTTCCTGCTATGGCAGAAAGAGTGAAATCCTCATCACATACTGTAGGAGTCGTATTCATATGCTTGAATACAGAGGTGTATCTGTTGTTATTTTATTTAACAGCCACTTGGAAATAAAAGTATACAGTTTATTGATTAATCATTCGAGCAGCCAAAGACTGAACAGTACTCAGATGAATAGTGTTATAAATAAACAGTAAAATCCCACTAAATGAAATGTGCCTGGTAGGTAGAGGTCGAAAGGTTTGCTACTTGTTCATTGTCGTATTCGCAAGTCTTACAGTAGATGTATGAGAATTTCTGGAATAAAAACTTAATTACAACAAATAAATAGTTGGAAAAAAAAGGTATTCGCTGTACATGATATGTTACACAAAGTGTATTCACAATTTACCATTATACAAAAAATACATATATAAAAACTGTACTTTTTACAGTAATTTCCAGGGGTAAAAGTCTCACCAGAAATCCTGTAAAATGCCTTTTCAGAATCATCAGCTGCCCGGTTACAATGAGGAAATGATCAACAGTCTTAGGAAATTGGCAGGAAGAGACAGGACCTCAATCAATCGCATGCATGATGTATAAAAAGTTTGCTGAGCATGGAGGTACATCTATAGGACGATAATTAGTGCAGTGGTGTTGGCGCTCTACCCCTCAGCAGAGTCAAATCTCTGACTCATCATTTATGTATCCCAGACCGTCCAGACTTGAAATGTTGGCCATGGGTGTGAAGTGGTGCTCGCCGTTCCCTTTGAAGTCGACAACAGAGTGATTATTATTGGCACTGCAGCGGCTCCCGGACTCAGGCCCCAGGAGCTTTATCTCCGAGGCTCTGTTCTGGATGTGCATGTATTCGGCCGACTGCCGCTTCGCCTCGCTCTCGCCGGGGTTCTGCGAGAACTTGCACAGGCGTCCTCGACTCCAGATGCAGAATATGACCCCCATCAGCGAGAGGCAGAGCAGCGACAGCAGGCCCACGGCCACCTCTAAATGAGTTAATCTGCTGGTGTCGCTTTGATTCTCTGGGGACGGCGGGTCCTCATTGTCCGGATCCGGCCCCACCCCCGGTGCAGCTGTGCTCAGCGAATAGTGAATAGAGTCTGAGGAATTTTTCACTTCGCTGCCAGGAGTAGTGTTGCCCCCCACCCCCGGCCCGGCGGGGAGCTGTAAATAATAAACCGCCACGGTCCGGTTGTATGTCCTGCCACTGATCTGCTCCACTGAGTCACAGGTGTACAGGCCGGCGTCCAACTCAGAGGCTCTCAGGATGAGGAGGCCCCCTTTGTAGATGTAGTATTTGTGGTTGGAGTGCAGTGTTTGGTCAGAAAATCTCCACAGGACCCGCGCCAAGTTGGAGTGGAGCTGGCAGGGCAGCTGGATGTTGTTCTCTGGCACCAGGGTAAAGTCCACAGCTGCTACTCTATCTAAAAAAATAAACAAAACCACAAAAACACCAGGTCAGCCTCATGCATGCTAATGACCGGTAACACGGCTGGGGGCCTGCACAGCAGCATACCTGGTTGAGGACAGAGTGAGAAGTCTGCCTCCTTCAGACTCTGTATTGCGGATTTTGAGGAGGGAGGTAAGCTGTAGATGGAGGAGCACCGCGAGGCGGAGGAGTCCCAGGCACAGTACGGGTCCCTGGACAGGATGCAGTCCACACAAGTGTCGTAGCGGCTGCAGTTACTGACCGGCATCTGGATAGCACCAAACTGTGAGCCCGCAAACAGCTGGCCCTGGGTGTGCAAGTAGAGAACACACACCAAGAGTTAGGCTGTGTTCAATGGTGGAAAGCATCAGGTACATTTACCCAAGTATTGGACTTAAGTACTTCGAATTTCAGTATTTCTATTTTAACTCAGGTAACCCAGACAATGTGTTTTCAATGAGAGGGTCACACTTTTATCAAAGTAGAAAAAAAAATAATATGATATATGGTTAAGGTTAGAAATAATGATTTCCATTTGAAATAATAATTTTCTCCTTCAAACTTTGCTTTCGTCATAGAAATGCTCCATTTAAGCGGCTAAAGCATTTTCAGCTGTGCTAACATACCTGCACAAGGGTTCTCTAAACACCCATTGGCTTCTAATGCAATTAGAAAACACAATGTACCATTTGCAGCAAGATTTTATCACATCTACAATGTATTCTGATTAGTTTAATGTTATCTCCATTAAAAAAAACAGTGCTTTTTCTTTCTATTTCTAAATATGCATATACATTTTAGCTGATAGATGAGCAAATAAACCACATAGCATCTATAGAAGACTCATATGATGTATTACATGTTACCTTGCTCGATGAGAGGCGCAGGATGTTGATGGGTTCAGGGTTTTTGTACAGTTGAATCTCCTCAATGATGAACATTTCTCCACCATAGTTGACGGCCTTCTGTACATAACCGTTTTCTAATGGAAGACAAAATGTGCCGCTGATCTCACAGTAAACACGGTAAACACACACACATATTAACCGAGATCACGGCTGTGATAAACCCTGTCATTACTCACATCATGTGACCTAATCAGTCGGCAAATGAAAGAGGCGCTGAATAAACAAATCCTTTTGGTGCTTCTCAAAAGCTTACCATTAAAGGCACCGATTTAGCTTTTAAAAGCTTACCAAAATATACTCGCTATGTCAGTACAGTTTTTGGTTATTTCACACGAGATGTTTCTGTGCACCAATCTTTAGCCATGTTTCAAACTAAATGTAATAAAGTTGATTGGCTCAATTTATGAGCGTTTGACTTTTTGCAAATTTTAATATTGATTGATGCTGATTCAATCTGAAAAAATTTCTGAAATTTTTCAGTGCTTGAGACTTTTGATATATGACCTTTAAGATTTAAAAGTTTTTAGCGGTTTTAAATTTAGTATTAAATTTAGTATAACAATACAATCATGCAGAAATCCAAACTAAGGAGCTTATTTTCAGCTTTATTTCCATCATGGTGAAACTAATATCTCATAGTTTACCGGTGCCGATGAACATGACGGCGTGTCTCTGTCCGTCCAGCGCCAGCACGCTGTCCACCACGATCCGGGTCAGCAGGGCCCCCCTCTTCACCAGCAGCGGGCCCCCGGTCAGAGGCCGCACCGCCTCGTCCATGAGGGGACGGTCCCTGATGAACTGGAGGGTTTTGTCAGGAAGGTCCAGAGAGCGATTCATCCCCAGATTACGAGCCACGTTGTTGATGCACTACAAATAAAAGCGCCGTTTTAGCACACTGCACGCGTTCCCAGATTTGCCAAAGTTCACTTCTGACTCGGACTCACCGCTCCTGGTCTGGGGACCGGCACCTCTCCGGTGTACATCACCCACTTGACATGGGATGTCTCGACGGCCACGGGTGTCTTGAACTTCCCCTCGTTGAAGCTATCCCTGATGGCGGACACGCTGAACGCACACACTGCAGACACCTGCGACAGGCTCCTGGAAACATGGGATCAACGCACATTTACTCAAACAGACCAAGAAAAACTTCAATTTCTTTGACTGCAGAATGCTTTTTAGAGCTTGAATTAATTGCTCATCAGTCAAATAAAAAGAACTTATATTTCACTCAACATAATGCATCAGACATAATGCTCTTACGACTGAGGAGTGAAGACAGCGTAGAAGACACTCTTCCTCCAGTCCTCATGTTTCAGCAGGAAGACATCCTGCACAATGGGGGGCAGGCTGGGTTCAGGGAAGGAACAATCTAGACGAGCCTTTAGGAACGACGTCCATTTCCTCTGCAGCGTCCGCTGGCCGCCCATATCCCCCTAAACGCAGACAGAGCGCGTTGCTACACACGTTACCCTCAACCTCGACGACCAGAACCGTGCATCTTAAGTGTGTTTCAGTACCTTACAGACGCGCGCCACCCGCGACACTGCGACCTTGCTGTAGAAGTCGTACTCCATGGCATTCTCGCTGAAGAACAAGTAGACTTTATCATCATCGCCGTCAGGACTGAGGTGACTCTCCCCCACGAAATCCATGTAGACAAAGTTTGGCTCTGAAATCACAGAACAAGAAAAAAAAAAAAAGTACTTGAGTCCGGTGCAGAAAAATCATATATTACCAAATACTGCGCGTTCAAATCTACCCTAAAATGTTCACTCCATTACATAAAACATTTACTGGCAACTTTTCATCTCACCGCTGAGCCAGGAGCTCTTGAACTCTGTGCGGAGAGCCAAGTTTGAGCTACGCAGGACCACAGGTTCAGAACCCAAGAAGTTGATGGATGTGGCGGAGTACAGGTCATTTCCTGTTGGACAGGAAGAAATCATGAGGAGAAATTCATTGAAAGCGATTATTCATAGTGAGTTGGAACGGTGTCTCATTTATATGGCCACTAATGGCTGTTATTTGACTGATTAGTGGCTACTGCAGCAGCAGGGGGAAATTTGGTGTTCACTTCTTGCAGCCAGTGAAATCTGCATTATCCGACACCGATCTTTTCTGTTGGTGCACTTTGAACATTCAGCAGTATTCAGCGCTTTGTTCCCTTTTTCCCTTTGGCAGCAAACCTGACTCGACACTCACCGACCATGAGGGAGGAGTATCTCTGGAAGGGATCAAAGGGACACTTCCCCTTTCCCTCGTCCTGCTTTCCCTCCAGCCTCAGCTGTCCATTAGCAAACGTCTGTTGGAGGAAAAAAACAAAAGAGGGGAAAAGAGGGGAAAGTCAGAAAAAAAAAAACTTGTTGAGGCAGGGAAAAAGCAGTTTTGTGTATCTAGACACAATGATTCATGACTGGAATTAAAGATCTGTACTAGGTGTGAGCCCATTAACTATAACCTGCATATTTACACAATTACACACCATTTTATTCTACATACAAAAGATAAATGTAAGTCTTTAATTTCTTGTGGTTCTGCTCTTGCACATTAAACTCTCTATGATAATGCATTAATGAGAGTTTTCTTAATTTAATATACTGTTTACTTAGAACCAGTGTGATTCAAAAGGAACTTAAATCTACAACATTCATACGCAGTTATGCTGCTTAGCTAAAACCAATAATTAAACAATCTCATAAACAAGAATTTCTGTCCATCCGAAGCCTGATTTCACACAAGCGTCTGTGAATTGGACTTTTTATTGTCATCAAAATACAATTAACAACACATGACTGAGCTTCACTGTTACGCTGGCCGACATTTTCCTTCATTACAATGACCACGGGCACTGTTTAGTTTATTTTTAATCACCATTTGGCTGCCCTAAATACTCATCAGAGCACAAACTGCATATTGATCCTCAATCTTAAAATAGTCAAATGCACTTTACCCCCATTTGCTAGAAGCTGCAGTGCTCAGCCATGTTATGTCACTCCACCTTTTTAAAAAATTAAACTATATAAATTGTGCTCCATTTTTAAAGCATTAAATAAGTAAAGGGTATTTATTTGTTGATATAAAGGATAAAGTGTATAATAATGAGAGCCTAATGGAAAACCAACTGTATAGACCTTATAAAAGTAGCTACCATTAAAATAAGCAAAAGTACTTTTATTATAGTATTTCCAAAAAAAGCAATACATTACACAAAAAACACTAACTCAACTCCACTGCTAACAAAGTGAAATCCTACCTACTGAGCTTATTTAGAAATTCTCTAACCTGACCCCATGTTCTATACGTACCATATAATCACAGATGGGGCTAAAAGCATTCGTGCCACACACATACATTGTGGTGTCATTCACTTTGTGCAGAGTTCGAATGTAGTTACGGCATTCCACCTGCAACAAGATCCAGCAGAGAGAATGCGAAGGTCAGAGCTTTGTTAGTTCAGCCACAAAAAACACAAACTCACACAGATACATGTACGCCGCGGGGTGCCTGGAAATGTGCTGGTTGCCAAAAGGTCAAGGCTGTACACATGCATTTTCTTCTCATGCCTGTAGTGCATTTGGGCATTAGGCACGAAGCTGTAAGCAGAGCACTTCAAAGAGAATTGTGTGTAAAGACTTGAAAAGGAAAAAAAAAAAACATTCCTATATGAATGATTTACAAATGTAGAGAGATAAAGTGCACGTGGGAGTAAACTGCTGCTTTCAGTCAACAGTCACCTTTTAAGGCTGTATCCTTGCCCTAAAAGTAAAAGTTACTACATCCGAGCTCTTGTTTTTAAAGACATTTCACAAACCTCAGCATGCTTTCCCTTGTATGTGCACTCCCTCTGCTTCTCCTCGGTAACTCGCCAATACACCTGCATCAACAGAGGGAAAGTGTCATGTCAAAGCATGCAGCATGACAGTGGCGCAATGGCTGCAGTGCACCCTCATTTCACTGTTTGCCTAACACCAAGGCCAAAGAATTCACCCTGGAAGGGAGCAGCCGCTCACCGGGCCACCACTCCCTCCTCAGGTGTGACTGTTACCTGTGTAACTGCAAATATGACGCAACAGATCACAGAGTTCAACAGGACTACTGCTCCTTCAAGTTACTCAGGCAAATGTGCAGTGAGAACACGGCTTAACTGGTTTGTTAGACAACATCACGCAAACGCTGTATGGACGCTTGTCAGTGTGCCACAAACATAATAAGTTTCCCACAATCGTGATTACGGTTACGTATTACATTTGCCAAAACATCTGCAGCTTGCACAAGATGTGGACATAATGTCTCCAAAGACACATATTCCTGTCCTTTGGGTTTTTGCCTGTTCAGACTGTGTTTGCTGCATTTAAATCCCCTGCAAAAATACTCATTATGGTTGCAGGATATTATGTTTCTTGGATTATTGCATTTAAAGCTGCAGATTCGTGTTACGTTTCTAGTTCATTACTTTTGTGGAGTGTTCAACAATGGTTTCTTTTCTTGAACTTATACTTTATATTGCAGAAACATGCAGGACTCCTGTCTCATCAAATGAACAAATGTGGGCCATGACAGATACAGAAATATTACAAATTTAAAAATAGCTAGCATTTTGAGTCATAAAATGTCCCCAAATAGTTGCTAACTGCCAACAAGAGGCTATATACATGATAAGGCTTAATGAGCTGATTAGTAAGCCCTACAAAAGCATGTTTATTTCATCAAGCAATAGAGTTATAGTATTAGCAGCACTTTTTTTTTTTTGCTGTGCACTCACGTGTCTTTTTATGAGTCTTTTTACAACCACTTCAAACACATCACTGATCAGAACGTGTTCTTACCGCAGCTTTTCTGACAGAGATGTCGTCGATGTCCAGGGCGTAGATGGCCTCCCTGGCCCCCAGCAGCAGCACCCCCAGGTCATCTCTCAACAGCATGGTGGAGTAGTTGAAAATCCCCTCTTCGCTAAACGACTTCAGCTCGTCTTAACAAGAAAAGGCATCACGTATGCATTAGTACGCTGTGTTTCACTTGATTTCTCAATCACCCGCATGCTGTTGGAGAAATCCTCCCACAGCAAAAACAAGATTTTGATTCATTCAAATTCAATAAGCTTATCGCTGCCATCTTTAGTACATTTTTAAACTGCTACAACTTATGGTATTTATTGGCTTACAGTAGGCGCCACCCGGGATTAAATTCAGATGCAATTGTCAAAAAATGACTATTTCTCTGCATCTATAAAACAAAAATTGCCTATAAACACCAGAAAATGTCGCAACATACCGGCTGATTAAAGACAGGGGGGTGTTGTGAATCTGAGACTTACTCTGGTAGGGGACAGTCTTTCGTGGGACACAGTAGTGAGTGTTGAGTGCACTGAAGGAATCATGGAGCATCAATCCAAACACAATGCTCAGGGCCAAGAGAAGAGACATGGCTCAGGTTTGTCCGAGCATGGAACAGCTGCACGCTCCAGCTCTGCCACCGATCAGAGGCAGAACATGGTCCGAGCGGCCTGAGTCCAGATGTTGCTGCTGTTAAACTGTGGGGTCGCCGTCGTGCTGGACATGTGCTGCTCTGGCACGGGTCATCTTTTCCCTACAAAAAAATCCTTGCGAAAAAAAAAAAAAAAAAAAAAAAGCTGTGGAAAGATGTTTAACCAGGCCCGTGCAGTCCAGATCAGGCCCAGTTTGAAGTCCTGTGTGTGTGTGTGTGTGTTCTTTGTGGACAGTGTCTATGTTGGCGTTAGCCTCCAGTGCTGCGCTAATGAGCCACAGGTGTCCTCTCTGGAAGGAGCACAAGCCATGCTGTGCGGCTACTGGAGAGGGATGCCGGAGGAGATCATCTTCATGGTGCCCCACTTCTAGCAGAGACATGAAAAGAGTGTAATGATTAAACAGATGCATGAGATACAAAAACTAAATACTATGGGAATTTCAGGGGGACTGATTCCCTGCACCACAAGAGAGACAAAGAAAGTGGTGTGTGTTGCTTGTGCTCTTTTTTTATTTTCTTAAAATACATTAAAAGATGGACACAGGCATGATATAACAAACTGATTAGCACCTTCAACTTTTTTAGTTATGTTTTTGATAATTTATAGATAATTATTTTATACAGCTACATAAAGGTTTTGCAGCAGTGTCGCTTTCTTGTCTGAAAAGGGAAAAAAAATCTTAGCAAGTGTAAGTGACAGGGAGTAGGAGTAGGAGGAAGAGAACAATATGAATAACTATGACAACATTATTTTATTATATTAGCATTGCATTTTCATTAAGCTGAGGAGTTGTAAAATTATGTCATTTAGTCCATGGAGTGTATGATTAAAAACACAGGATCCTACAATTCACATCATGCATCTTAATATATATCCTTTTGCATCTTTCAATATGTTCAAACGTCTTTAAATCTTCCAAGTTCACCCTGCTTTCACTTGCAGGTATGAAAAGTCATAGTTATAACAAAGGAAACTGATGTCGATGAAATTCTGCTATTCAGCCCAACGACCCCCACTCGCTCTTCCTCCCCAACACCCTGTCCTTTCCTGTCCTCTTCCCTGATAAGAACCTGTTTCCTCTGAGCTCAGCGGGGTTCAAGCAGCAGAGGGGATCAGTTCAGGTTTGGACATGCATGCAGATCACAATAATTTACTGCTTTAGCACTCCATCCCTACCCTGGGATCCATGCAGAACTGAGACCTAAAATTTTTCGGTGGAGTTTCTCTCTGTTTTTTTTTTTTTTTTTGACAAAGTGAGCGGCGCGGCCTCATTAAAAATTCATCAAGGTACTTTTACTCGAAACAACACACGAAGCATACTTAGGAGCGGACTCACGAGGTAAAAACTACACTCTCATCTCCACTGTGCACACTGGCCAGAAGCAGCTGCACCGCGAGGCTGCTCCCAGAGTGTCATTTAGGTTTTAGCTCATGGAGGGAAAGCAAACGCAGCATTCATTCATATTCATAGAGATGCAACCTTTGAAACGCACCACTGAGTCTACTCGCCTATTGACGGAAAACAACATGACGGCATCCAAAATTTCCTTGAGAGACGGCCAAACACTCACTCCAAACAAGCTGTATTTGAATGTGTGTTTTGCAATAAACCTTGTTGTTACCCGACACGGCAGGACAAGCTGCAGCAGGTATACCACCGCTCATCTGTTATCAGAGCAACCGTGTCTACATTTCCCTTCAGGCTGTGTGTGTGTGTGTGTGTGTGGAGGTTGGTGGGTGCAGGTTAAGCGACACAGCTGAAAGGAATGGCTGCAGGTTGTTTTTCCACGGCGTTTGACAGATACTTCCAAACAGCGCTGGCAGGCAGGTATGGCTACAATAATAGAAGAGCACGCAGCAGTTGTCCCTCTCTTCTCTCCCTCTGTTTATCCAGGGTCGTACGCTGACATGTGCACGTGTCCGTGAGGAATGAGGGGGGAGAAGACACACAGCTGAGGTCACTGGTCACACATGCGTACAGATTTTGTTTTGTAATATGGAACCCTTTTTTTTTATACCTTTTTTGATCTACATATTTTAGTAGACTTAAAAGAAGTTAGGAACAATTTAATAGTAAAAAACATAAAAATTGGATTTGACACATAATACCTCATTTATCACTACCTATTAAGTCACTGATTTAATTATAATGCATTAACTGTTGGATTGCCAGATAATTGTTTAGAATTTTGGCTGATGCATTTTTTGCTGCACGATTTGTTATTTTTCTCTTCATTAGATCAGGATTCAGGAAGGACCCTCCCATGGACTGTTTGACCCCCTACATTGTGCAAAAACACCGTCACCACGAATGGATTTATAAGTGGCCTAATAACAGCGATAGCTACAGACTTGAGGGCACAGTGGCCCTCTGACATGATAGTAGTAAGTCATTGATGAAGGTTGAGTCTAACACATTCTTATCTTACTGATAGGAAGGTTAGGGTAGCAGACTGTTCTCTGTTTCAGACTCAACTGTTGTTTCTTTAACTCCTCACTTTCTAAAATACTATGAATCCACCATCAGAGTATCCACCCCGCTGAGGAATGACACACTGCTGCGAAAATAGAGACATGTCTTTTGTTTATAGGGGATCAATGCTGATTCTAGTGCAGCCAGCAAAACCTGCTCATGGAACATTTGTTAAACACACAGCTGCACAGAACAACTAGATATTCTACTTTTGTAAGACTATACTGTACCTGATTGTATACACTTCATTTAAGTCCCCCACTGCTCATTCCCACGTCTGAACGTTTGACTTTCACTGTGCATGACGTAGGCGCAGAGTTTGACGGTAGGGGGCCGTTTTCACGTATATCTGCTGAAAATGGAAGGTTTCATTGAAAATCCAATTTTAAGAGGCGAGCCTATGAGCGCGAGTTTGACAACACAAATAGTTCGAAGCATTTAGAGCCAATCCTGGATTCCCCTCACACAAGTGTGATGTGGAAACTTTTCAACCTTCAATGCACAAACACTAAAAACTGATTGGAAAGCAAAGCAGGAGTGAATCGATACAGTTAAGTAGTTGATGCCATTTTAAGGATTTATTTTTTGTGGAATATTCAAACTTATATACATGTATTGTATATATACATAAAAGTTGACTGAAGTATCTGAATACAATAAAAAAGCACTGTGGGAAACTCTTTGTGTTTCTCTTAAAAGTTATCTTGACTTGTGATACACACACACACACACACACACACACACACACACACACACGCACACACACACACACACATACACACACTTGCGCTGGTTGCAGATAAACACAGTGACCACAAAGCCACTGTCAAGATGCACTGTTACAAAAACCAGACCAAACAACGGAGGGAAACTAAAATACGTGCACCTCGGCAAGTCCAGGTGCAAACGTGAGGCAGGTGTGGAAGTAGAATGCGAAGCGAGCGTGGGGCTGCCCTGCAGCAGTATCTCCAGACACTCCAACCACTTGAAGCACGAGGATATTTATAGAGCGTTCAGGAGCCTCCACCCTATCGACAATACTCCTATGGTTTCTCACTATGGCTACGTGCTGCGCTCTCAGTAAAACTCTGAACTGCAGCGTCTGGAAACGTGCTCCAACAAGCACGCTGTTGTCATCACCTTGAATCATAACAAATTCAAAATCAAAATCGGGCTGTGTGAGCAGTGAAACAGCTGGAATGTGACTCGCTGTATGTCTGGGGGAGGGAGGGGAGGCCTCCTCTGGCTGTAAGTGGTTAAAGAGCGGCTGATTAACTGGTCGACAGGTTCGACTGTGGGTGAACTCCTGGTCTATCGGTAGACTGCTGGTCTGTCAGTGCGCCAGCTTCCTGCCCGGCTGCCAGTAAAACGCAAGCCGGTGCAGCCCACTGGCAGACAGGCGGTGATACAGTATTCCATCACAGGGGCCTAAACAGGAAGCCGGCCGTGGGCGGGTGTTTTTCACCTTTGACACTCCTTGTGACAGCAGACGCTTCTGTGAATCATTCGCTTGTAAAACACACTCCAGTTCAGCACCAGGTTGCATTTTTGCAAACTCAGATGGTTAAAAAAAAAAAAAAAAGAATCTCTTTTTTAATCATCGTGACAGTAGCTCGCCACTTTTTGTTTTGATGTGTGGGAGAGTTGTAATTAGGCTGAAAACAATACTTCAGAACACTCAGCGCGTCCCGCTTTCAAGGCCTGCTGCGACATGTATCGTTACAGCTGAAGGTAGATGAACAGGCAAATAGAGACAAGACGAATGTTATATATTCAATTAAACTGTTTGGGGAAGGAGATGTTCTCATGTGACAAATTATGTGTCACTGATGAGGTATATCTGGGAGAGTGGAACGACATGTTTGAACGCACACACACACACACAGACACACACTCAGGCAAGTCCCAGCAGGTGCCTGGACACAAAAGGAAAATATGAATACTGCCTGCTCTACCTGTGCCGTGCGACACGTTCTCTGCCAAAAGGGGGAACACCCAAAGAAAAAACAAAAAAAAAAAAATGTGGCAACTGTGTCAATTTAGAGAACCAGAATTCAGGATTTTTTACATGTTAAAACACGGTGTGGTTGTCTTGGGTGATTACAGCAACAACACCACTGCAACAATTAGATCCAAGCAGAAGCAAGAAAAACAAATATGAAAGCAATCATGGAGAGAAACACTGAGAGATGTTTACTGGAACAGGACTTGCTCTACATTGGTTAAAATAATATATTATTAAGTAGACAATGTGTGTGTGTGTGTAATACATCAAGGAAAAGTGCATCATGGTCAGTTTGAACCACAGCATATTATTTGCCTCCACTAGCTGCCCCTTGACCTGGTTGAGCTAAAATTGGGCTCAAATCTGCCCTGACAGCTCTGCCTGGATCCATCATGCTGCTGTAATCCTCAACATCCACAAACATCAGGTCGATCACTTCCATTTCACAAACACACAGGCGAATGAGACTTTACTACTTTGGTAGTAAATTATCGATGTATTCCAACATTTTTTATTATTGTAGTTATGATTACGTTGTGGAAATACAGTAGAGCATTTCTACCTTTGAAAGCCAGCAGATTGAATAGATGAAAAGTTTTTCTTTTAAGCATTTTAGAATATTTTTAATAACGATTGGCAAGATGGTAAAGTCAAAAAACTAGCTTTAGGAGGCATTCATCAGGTGTCTCATAATGTACTGACACAAATGGTGTAACCAAAAAAGAAACTTTATAAATTTTATACATTTAATCCACCTTGAATATAAAAGATTCTAGCACGAATTAAACATTTTTAAGACAGTTAGACTATCTGTAACCACATTTTTTTGGCAGTTTTGACATTGTCCCTTATAATAAGTGTAAGAACTGCCTCTTCCACGTTACCCTGCAGCAGCAGCGTCTCTTCAGCCTCGGGGCTTACGGACTGTGCGTTAAGTGCTTGTGCAGCAGCCTAAAGCTCATATCCTACTGCTGCTTAGTCCAGCTCCTGCCTGCTATTATTAGATTAGGATATCCTATAATCTTAGATCAGACAAGAGAATTTACCAGTGCGCTGTTTGTGCACCTCTCAACTCCTCAGGTTGCAAAAAAAATTTTAAAAAAAATCCAACTCCCGCACCGCAGATCCAGCGGTTCCGCGTAAAACAAAACCCCGCACGGCGGCTTTCACGTCCACGTTCAGACTCACCGGGAGTTGTCAGAGTTTACATCAGAAAGCCGTGGGGTGGTGGGGTGGGGGGGTCTGATCGGGTCTGGGATCCAGCTCCGCGACGTCCGCTCCACCTGTAACGCGCGCCGCTCCACATCTGAGCTCGTGCTCCTGCGGGGAGCGACGGGAGGCAGCGCCTGCTCACGTGACTCCCGAGTTTTTACCTTTCTCTTCAAAAGCAACAACAAAAAGCTCCATCCAATCAGCTGTGACCCGCAAAACACGTCATCGACTGGTTCTGTTCTGCTCTCTTTTTGTTGATTTTATTGAGTTGAATGTGTGCGATATGTTTAATAAAACATTACATTACATTACTACATTATAAGTCTATACAGCACAGCAGAAAAGCATTTTTCAGCACCTTAAAAATAAATATAATATAAAACATTCACTCACGTCAAAGTTATCGTTTCTTGTTCACTATGTAAAGGTTATGTTAGCAACATATTGGAATATTAACAGGTATTGAAATATGGGCTCTTCTTAACAATTCAGTTGGACTAATTCACAGAATCCATCGCATGCCATCTAGTGGCTAAAAAAACGGAATAACATTCACATGTTCTATGGAAGAGAAAGACCTTGTCCCCAAAAAATAACAACGCAATTAAAAGTAGCCCACATTAAGACTTAACGTATTGCAAAATGCAAAATAAAAATACAGTCTATCATTGGAATTAATGTCACAAAATAACAATTTACTAATTTTGTGCTTCTTTACACAAAGATTGTATTGCAAACATCTTTGAACTATTAAAAGTTATATACATATAATGTAGTATTATATATAATGCAGCATCCTTCGCCTGCCATCTAGTGGCTTACAATATCTACTGAACTTTTGTTTAATTCAAAAATATATAGGGTAGGTTACAGTTTTACAAATGAGGAAAGTAAAGAAATATCACAAGTGAATATGAGTTGATGGTTATAAGGTCTCTTTCTTTCTTCCTTCCTTCCTTCACCTCCTGTTTCTCTGTTTTCCATCATCATACATCCTGCTGGGATTCAGCGTCTGGAGGTTTTGAGAAGAAGAAACCATCTTGAGTTTGTCCGCTGCCGGGGTCCCTGGCTTTGGGGAACGCCGATGCATGTTTCCATAGACAGGGCCCTCTTCTGCATTAAAATGACAGAAAAATCGCCAGTAATACAGTGGCTATTATTTTTGTAGTTAACATAAAGTGCTTGGAGTTAATGCATTAATCAACATGTAACCATTATGTCCAAGTTCTATTTTGATGCTAAAAGTGATCATTAAGTTGTGAACACTTGTGTAAATAGGAGGGAAATTTCATATATTTTGCAATCAAAATTTAATTCCTGCAGGCTAAGGTTATATATGCAAGGTTATATATTATGTTTATATATAACTTATATACAAGGTTATTTATATGGACAAATGATTGACAGAGAAGATGTAATATTGAAGAAAATGTTTTATGTTTTAGAGATGTTTTAAAGTTTAAGGGTACAATGTTAGTTAAGGAAGCTTTTGCTATCTTATTATGACTTAGGTTCCAATTGTAGAATACATTTATCCACTAATGGAATTCTCAGAAACATTGTTTCTGTAAATCATTACAAATTCCAGTCCTGTATAGTAAAGTTAAATGTCATGCAATCAGCAGTTTCTCACTATGAGTGTGTGTTGCTTTCCTGTACATATGTCCCACAACAGTAAGAGCAGTAATGGTGTATGTAGTACAGTTAAATACTAAAGTAGCATAAATGCAAATAAACAACTACCTGTAAATGTGATATCTAGTCTTATAATACATAAACAAATATGTAGGTCAGTCATGTAGTGCTTGTCCTGCTGTGACCAATCTACCATATACATATTATTTTCTATTTATATTTATTGTTATTATTATTTGCCGTGCTGTGCTGTTTTTAATGTGTATTTCATGTCTTTTTATAATACAAAGTTGTTTTTCTGTATCAAAAGTGATATACAAATAAAGGTTATTATTATACATATTATTAGAAAACCAGTCATCCATTTTGGCTCAAATCCCTCCACTGCTGGCTCAATTACACATCATTTTATATTTGAATCATGTGAAAGCAACAAAAGAGATATAAATGTTTCACTGTTGCGACAGTAAAAGCCACAATTGCGTGAGTTTTGCAAACCATAAAATAACGATAATTTCCATTTGAGCTAATTATAAATGGTGGTTACGCCTGTTTATGTAAAACAATCTATTTGGGTAAAGCCTATGCATGTGTTGTTATATGTGTAAGGCAGATTGTGACCACCAGGAAGTTGACAGGTCAGCTACATTTTACTTTATGACTCCTAAGGCCGCACGCACGGTGGTGCAGTGTGGGCGAGCTCCCCCGTGTTACTGTGAGATCTTAACAGAAGTTTGTTCTCAGGTTTGGTCAGTTTGGCTTTTGTCCAAACTTCACCATGCTTTTGGTTTGCGCTCCATATCAGAAAGTCTTTGTGCTGCATAAACCACACAGTAGACAGGCAGTCTTGTCCTATATAACAGATATCTCACGCTGCACTGTTGAACCACAACAACCACTCGCTTATTCAATTTGCATCAAGATATGAGTTTCCTTCTTGTTTCTTTCTGCTTTATTTTATGTAGAGATCTTAGATAGAGGTCTTTCAGTCTATCGGTGTATGCTGAAATGTCATTAGCCAGCCTAGTGGATTATCCTAAAAATACAACACTGAAAAAGAGGATGGGTACCTGAGCTTTCCCATGGTCTTCTTGTCACACAGAGGGAGATGAGCACAAGCAGAACTATCAGGACGAGACATATTGCTGCCAACAGGAGCCACATCCACCATTTGTCAAAATGTCCACCATTTGGGACTATGAGAAAAAGTAGATGTATTGTAACCATGTTATGTCAATTTAGTAGTATACAAGTAGTCTATACACCATAATCCCTAATACAACAAATTTGTTGTATTAATCAAATTAGTATAGAATATAATACATTATTATTACATAATACACAACTGACAAATGATCATTGTTGATGAGGCTTTGGCAATTGTGTGAAAATTGGAAGTGAACAAAGAGTCACAGCTCATAGATCAACTTTACTATTCTCTGAAATAGCATGAACATTGACTGCGGTCAAATGACATTTCAGAGCTCAACACGACTTCTCAGACTGTGCTGGGTCCTAAAAATGTACAATGTGGTGCGTTTTAGTTTATGAGAATTGCATCCACTCACTCACTCACACACACACACACACACGCACACACACACACACATACACACATACACACATACACACACACACACAAACAGACACAAATACACACACCCACGCACACACACACATACACACATACAAACACACACACACACACACACACATACACACACATACACACACACGCACACACATACACACACATGCACACACACACACCCACACACTCATACACACATGCACACACACACAAATGCATGCACATATGCACACACACACACAAACACACACACACACACACACAAATGCACGCACACACACACACACACACACACACACACACACACACACACATACACGCACACACACACAAATGCACGCACATACGCACACACACACACACACACACACACACACACACATACACACACACGCACACACACACACACACTCATACACACACACACACACACACACAAATGCACGCACATACACACACACACACACACACACACAGATACACACACACACACACAAATGCACGCACATACGCACATACAGACACACACATACTCGCACACACACCTTGTGTTGTATGTTCCGTTATGGTCTTCATTGTTATGGAGTGAAAATGTGACTGCATCCCTGTCATCATAGCAAGACAATTGATAGTAATATGAATCCACAATGTTTCACAAAATTAAGATTTTTTTAAGATAAAGTTATACTTACCAATGACCACTTTGACTCCTTTGCTTTTTTTAACTTCTAACATCGGAATGTGTGTTTGGATCTGGCAAAAATACCATCCACTGTTATTGCGTGAAGCATTTGATAAAGAGAAATTGGGAAAAGTCTCTTCAATGTTATCCGTGTTTTGCTTTGTTTTGCTGCACACTTTAGTGGAGGTATTCCCAGATATGTTAATAAACTCAGTGCAGATTTGGTGTGTTTCATTGCACAAGGGTCCATTGGGGTTAAAAAACCAGGTCACCCAGAATCCGTTCAGATCAAGTTTCTTCAAACCGCAGAAGAAAGTCTGGTTTGAACCCAAAGAAATGTACACTTCTCCTTGTGTCGGATTTTTGTCATCCAGAGTGATACTTTTAGCTGATATCACCATCACTGCTGCTGCCACTGCAGATACAGAGAGATAGATAGATAGATAGATAGATAGATAGATAGATAGATAGATAGATAGATAGATAGATAGATAGATAGATAGATAGATAGATAGATAGATAGATAGATAGATAGATAGATAGATAGATAGAGACAGTCAGTTTAACATTACAGTTAGTTTTAAGCACTGTAATATATATATATTTCTGTTGTATGAAAGGTGCCAAATATTATGGCAAGACAAAGTGATTTGTATAGTGTATTTCAACAACAAGGAAATTCAAAGTGTTTTACATTAAATATTAAAATCATCGAGATACAATTAAGAAAAAGTTGATTGAGAGAGGAAAGAGCAAAGATTTTAAATGTAAAACAAATATAATCTAAAATTTAAATGAAAACAAAATTAGAACAACGCAGTGAAAAATAACTAAGCGATAGACAACAGAAGTGTTCAGCTCTGACTTAAACATCAACTAAAACTAAAATGTTCTTAAAAGTATTCAGTGCTTTCAAACAAGTAGTCAAATATATTATAATAATATAAGTCTGCATGATGAGTATTTTTACTTTTAAGGTAATAACTTCTTCCTCTTTTTTCTGTTTGCCTGTTTATTGATCTTTCTATTTTACATCTTCCTGTTATGCATTGATGGCTTTGTGTTCAGTGATAAATATCAAGTACACAGTCTTACCTGTGAGTAACAGAAGTGACTTTCCCGGCGCCATCACCATTTTGTCATGTGCACAGTGGTCTTCTTTATCTGAGACTCATGTGTGCGCTGCCTGTCTGCACATCTGACAGAGCCAGACGAAAACCTCTGTGTGGGTGGGAGGAGGAGTTTTCCTCTACTCTATTGTGAGAGAAAAGTGTTTTCAACGGAGGCTTGCATTAACAACAACCGGATGGAAAAAATGTAGGCTTTGAAAGAAAAAAAAGGGGTGAGATGTCTGACCAAGCACTGATGACCTTTTTTTTCTTCTTTTTTTTTTGGAAGCTCTAAGTAGCTACCCCACTGATAAATGCAGACATCCTGCTTCAGGCAGGTAACTAGAAGGCAGACAGTGGTTCTTGTCAGTATGATTAAATACGTGTATGCTGACTTGCTAAATAAAAGCAGGGCACACACACACTGGAGTTTGTGAAACCTTTTGTGGCTTTTGGTACAGGGGTGCTAAACACATTTTTACCCTTTCCCCCCACAGCAGCACTTCCCTTCCTGTGACAAGACAAAACTTGGTTGAGATGAACTTTCTGAATCAATCTCCAACCACATCACGTACAAGAATTGAGAGAAGAAAGATAACTAAATAATAAACATGCAAACAATGATTATCAGTGTCTGTATTTTCTGTTCATGGCAGTGCACAATGAAGAAACAGAGACCACATTAAAATACACCTTCCATGAAGAGGAGGTGAATAACCTCTGAAGACTCTTTTTCTTTTTTTGAGACCTTTTGCCCAGGAAGAGACAGAAAGTAGGTCCCATCTCTAATATAAGCAGAACCAACCTCATTTCCTTTGTTTAGTGGGACAGTTGTTCACACAAAAGGACACTTGCTTCAGAAATGTTATGCATCTATATATTTTTTTACAATTAAAAAAGAAAACACTATACAGTCAATCAATATTCATGCAACATCTGACTACATATTTAATATATGCATGTAGTCATTTGTACTATATATTGCGAGCAAACTTGTGGTTAAGTTCTATCGATCTATTTGTATGTAGTTTATTGTCCATTTCTGTCTTGTAAGATGTAGATTTTGTGAAAGCTAAAGTTCTGTAAAGAACTGGTGTAAATTTGAATATATTAAACTATTATATATATATATATATAATCTCTATGATGTTTATTTGCACATACTGTATATGCTGCATAAACTGTATTTATAGTATAAATGCCACATTTAGGCTATTGATCTAGGCTAGATCAAGTTGCAAGTTACATGTGCATATACAATCAATATAAATCTCCTGTATTGCTTCTTTATGTCCATATATGTTTATACAAAATTATGGCAACTGTTATACACAAAATCTATCTCATATTTTGTTATTATCAGGTTAATATCTTCATATTAGTCTTAAGCCCCTTACAAGAAAAAACATGCAATAACATTAATTTTCAATCCTATAAAATTGGCACCACATACAACCAGTATGTTTCTCAGATCAGATTCAAAATATAGGAGATTGGAAAATCTGAATCCACCGTTTTTCTGGGAACAAAATCGAATAATCCAATCATGTTGTGCAAAAACATCCACAAGCAGAGCTGTTTAATACAAATGGGAGCATCTGGGGGTGGGGGTGGGGTTATAAGTTATTGATCCCTGTTCAAGTCTTACATAAAGATAAAACAAATCCATTTACACAGTTCAATCTTTGTTTATTGCTTTTTAACAAGATTTTAACATTAGGTGAATGTGCACACTGTAGCAAATATGAATATAAGCACTGCATCTTTTCAAATCGTAATGCATCAGAGATGCATGGGTGTGTACCTGGAAAACATAATGATAAATGTTGTATGAGATAGGGCCTTATATGTAATATTAAAATGGGGCCCCAGATACCTAAGGCTGCCCCTGACAATACGTCTGTACTGAGTCACATTTATTTTTGATTTACTTTAATAATCTGAATATTTCCTCCACTGCCGCAGAGGTGTTCGCCTTCCTTTTTTCCCCGAGAGTCCCTGAAGGCATCATTACCCACCCGCGCCACAGGAACGCCATTACCCACAAACCCCTCCTGCCGCATGCGCTCCACGCACTACGGCCCAAAGGCGTTGGTGGTCGGCGTCCGTCCGAAGATGCGTCGCGCTCCGGCAGCATCAGCACCAGCTCCGCCGCGCCACTGAAGCTCCGGCGGCCCCGCGGAGGAAAAGCAGCGGCGCGGTTTGCGGCTCCAGCGGCGCCGCCGCGAAGCACCGGCGGCGAGATGGGCGACCAGAAGGTGAGCGGACCGGGAACAGGTGTCTCTGATGCGGGGCGGGAGGGGAGGGAGCGAGCGGAGCCTTTTCAGGGCGTAACGTCAGTGTACAAAGGAAGGAAGGGGGAGGAAGCAGCCGGACTCCGGGAGTTCGGGGATGCGCCGCGGACTCGAGGCGTCTTTTTTTCTTTGTCTTTTTTTTTTTTCGTCCCGCTGCGGCTGGATTGAAGCCGCAAGCCCGTCGGTGAGCGAGCGATGAACGGGGCAGCGGCAGCCGCGGCGAAGCGGCCTCTGCGCAGCTTCTCTCGCATCAACAAACATTGCGGTGCTCCGGTATGAACGGAGGCTTTTTGTGCTGTTTTTCCCTTCCCGCTGTTGGAGAAGCAGCTTGTGCTGAATGGAACGTGTTTTGAACGCTGTGTTAGTTCGGTTCGGTCACGTATTGTCGCCCGTGCCCACACCCATGTGAAGCGGTTCGGTGGCCGTGGAGCGGCGTTATTAAATTATGAATGCGCATCCTTCCGCCCGTGAAGTGTCCTCCTCCCTGAGACTATAGGTCCCTCTGATCCCTCCAGTGTGGAGAACAGATGATCGTGTCTGCGAGCAGCTCAGAGCCTAATCTGCTCTCTAATCAAACTGTGATCACACTGATTAACTCCAACCACAGAGGAGACATGAGCTGCTGTTCATATTTAATATGCCATAGTCATATTTAGGCTAGTTAAAGTCGCATTTTAGTCCTTTCAGGACCCTTAATCATTGTTTTAGTCATAATCTTCCGAGTTCCATGGATCATGGTTTCATGGAGCCTTAGGTTTGCTAGAAAAAAGTACTCAATGATCATATCTAATCTTTTAATGGGATAAAGAATTTAATTTAGTCACATTGCTTACCTGTACATGAAAATTATACTATAGGGACTAGTTAGTTTAACTCTCCTAAAATGGTTTTAAAACAACAAAAAACATGCTATCAGCTAGTTTGATATTCTATGTGGATAAAATATTTAGAATTTATCATTCTTTTTCAGTTACACCATTTGACAATTCATGTAAGAAAAAAATATACAAATTGACCTTTTAAATGACAAGAAACCAATATGAACACATAATGTACATTTTAAGAAACTCTAATGAATGCTTCGTAAAACCATATTTTAAATGGTAGTTTTTCTCATTCTTATCTTGAAAACCATAAGTCAAACTCATCAAGGTTTTTTTTAGTTTTTATTTTAGCATGAATGCAAGTAACGCTTCCTCAGTAATAATGTAGACAAGAATTTTCAATTTAGTCTTGAAGTCACTTTTGTGAATATTATAAACCACATTTTAGTCTTAGTTTCATTTTAGGCAGATTTAGCCTGTTCTTAGTCCTCTTTTATTCTTCTTGTTTTAGTTACAATAACTCAGTGGAATGAAATAATGTCAATGAATAGTTATGGTTGGAATTTTACTGATAGAACTCACCCTGGAATATATGAAATAAGGAGTTTGTGTTCACTGCAGGAATCTCTGTGTAAGATCACCAACACACTGGCCACGAAGAATGACGAGATCTCCAACTTCATCTGCTGTCTCAAACAGAGTCTCGACAACCTGGAGGTACCGACTCCGTTAAACTGAATCTGATGTTTCATCTAAACCAGACCCGGCTTCCTCCTGTGTGAACTCCTTTTTTTTTTTTTTTTTTTTTTTGTTCAGGCGAACTCCACCCGAGTCCAAGAGGACCTGGAGTCCGAGTTCACCTCGCTGCACGCCGTGCTGGACGACATGAAGGAAACCATGGTGACGCGCATCAAACAGGAAAGAGCCGGCCGCACGTACGAGCTGCAGGTAGCTGCAGAGTTTTGTTATGGCCCCTCTTTGATTTGCATTCACCGTTCTGCAGCATTGTGCCGCTGCTCCTTTGCATCTCTGCCATGTCTTTGATCAAGCGATAATTTGGTATTGTTTTGCTCAGAATTTACCACATTGAAAAATCCCAGACTAACCTTTTAGTGTCTGACTAAAAACTAAAACTATGTTTCAGCAGCAGAAAACTTGACAGATGTTTTCGTAGATAACAATTCATTCAGTGTATTTATTTATGTTAAATGTTCGTAAAAGTACAGAGGGACACAAGAGGGACATTAACCCTTCAGGAAGAAAGAAAATTGTAGAGTTAATAAATATCAAATAATAAGGAAAATGAAGATCTGAAGCTGCATGAAAAACTGCATAAATGTGTGATATTTCCTTAAACTTATTTAATTTGCCTCTGACTACATGGGTTAATTTCTCCACAGCAGAGCATGACACCATTTCCCATAACCACATTGTTGTATGTGTGAGAGCATCCTTACGTTTCACCTTCACTCTCCTCACCTGAAGTAGGGGTGAGGAGAGTGATTGTCCTGGGTTTAGTTTTTTGGTGCTATTTATAGCGATCATTCCAACCCAGCTGTAATGGAATAATCAGTTATTCGCCGATTATTTCATTCTCGGACACATCTGCATCTGCAGCCTCAAGACCAAACCATGACTCTCAAATGACGCAGCCGAGTCCGTGGCTTCTGCTGCAAACACAATGCTCCCATTATGCTGAAGTGGAAGGTGCGAGAGGTTTTTCCACCCATCGTCCCGTCTGACCGTGACTCGGTGTTTTCTCCCTCAGAGTCAGCTGAGCGCCTGCTCCAAAGCCCTGGAGAGTTCGCTGGAGCTGCTGGAGCTGGCCGACCAGACGCTCCGCTCCTCTGAGACCGAAGGATTCAATCAGGCAAGTGACCGGTTCCAGGCCCGCTACTGCCCTGTCCCCCCCACTCCCTGTTCATGAGTGATTAAACATAAACGATTAATGGTGAATTGCAGTGTCCACATACATTATTTAAAGGGATAGTTCAACGTTTTTGAAGATTTGCCCTTCGTCTGATGATTTCCTTACTCTTAGCGGTAGGTGCTTTACCTTTCATTTGTCGATACAAGCTGTTTCCAGACCAGAGGAGCAGAGCCACAGGCTGCTCAACAGCGACTACACGGTTAATGGTATTTTTTGGTTTCCCTCGTCAAACTCAGCCTCCAACAACTCCCAGGAGTTGTGACTCGCATGTTCACCACGCTATGAGACAATAATGGAATGTTACGAGACAGAACTGTTTCCTGAGGGAAAAGTAAAGCTGGACTTTTCACTCCAGCCTCCGTGGAGTATTTGTTTCACATGTCATAATGTTTAGTTGTTGTCTCATAGGTTGCAGCTTGTCCACCACAGCTTTTGGGACTTGCTGGATTGTGTATTTGCTGAGTTTAATGAGGGAAACCAAAAAATACCATAGCTGCATAGTAGCAGCTGAGCAGCTCAAGCACTTATTGCTATGACTGGGAATCATGACAATAGATAGTTTTCAAAAGATGTTGAACTATCCCTTTAATCGTCCTCTGTGTGTTGTCCTACTGCTTTCACACTTATTTAACACTACCACCAGCGTGTTTTTTTTTTTGTTCTAAGATGTGAAATGTCAACATGATGGGCTGCAACTCAGTTTTCTCTTCGCTCCGTATCTCTTTTCTCTTTTTCCTTTCCCTCTCTGCTCTCCAGGCGGCCAAAGACATTAAGGATAGGTATAGTACTCAGCCATCCATTGTTTCCCTTTTGTCATAGCCTCCTATAACCAGCGAGCCACCTCATAATATAGCATGCATGCGTTCAAACATGTAGTCACCACACCCATTTCTCAGACAATAAGCACTA
Organism: Eupleurogrammus muticus; assembly: GCA_036785175.1. NCBI lineage: Eukaryota > Metazoa > Chordata > Actinopteri > Scombriformes > Trichiuridae > Eupleurogrammus > Eupleurogrammus muticus. Next base: position 7,939,871 of record JAYKQN010000006.1, read on the forward strand.
TTGGAAAAGTTTCCACTCAAGAGCCTTTTGTCTTTGTGTTTCCCACTGTCCTCCTGAGTCTGTACCATCCCGTGTCAGCCTCTCCCTGTATGAATGCTGCTCCCTCCCTAGCTCTCCGCTTTTTTAAATGTCGACCAGGGTGATGAGCTCAGCCGTAGAAACAGGAGTCTAGTTAGCGGCCTTTTCCGTAGCGTTAGAATCCCCTGTGTTTGCCTCCGATCCAGCCGAGTAACGGACCACGCTTGTTTCCACCCCGTGTGTTCGTGCGTCTCTCTTGTGCGTCTCTTTGTCTGCAGTGTGACAATGGCTCCAGCCTTTCGCCTCTCCCTGAAGGCGAAAGCCAGTGACAACATGAGTCACCTGATGGTGGATTTCAGCCAGGAGAGGGAGATGTTGCAGGGCCTCAAGTTTCTGCCAGGTCTGCTCCCCTTTTCATTTAAACACAAAAGGAAGGGGGGGAACTGCTGAGGATTCTATTTAATGCTGCTTTATACTTCTACTCCACAACATTTCAGAGGAGCTTCTTTTGTACAATGGAGTCCATTTTATATCTATTTTAAAACATGATCCTTTAATATGATCCTGTTGTCAATGCAAATCAATTTGTTTCATTTCAGACTTTTTTGTGCAACATTGCACCTCTTATATCTTTATATCTTGTTTTAAGATTATCAGTTCTTTAGGTATATTTAAAACACACAAAAAACATAAAACAGTATTTCTTATTATAGGATATAGAATGGGCGACACGGTGGTGCGGTGGGTAGCACTGTTGCCTCACAGCAAGAAGGTCGCAGGTTCAAGACCGCCTTGGGCCTGGGTCTGGGGCCTTTCTGTGTGGAGTTTGCATGTTCTCCCCGTGTCTGCGTGGGTTTTCACCGGGTACTCCGGTTTCCTCCCACAATACAAAAAACATGCTCAGGTTAATTGGTAAACTCTAAATTGCCCATAGGTGTGAGTGTGAGAGTGAATGGTGTGTGAATGGTGTGTGTGCCCCACGATTGGCTGGCGACCATCTGGGGTGTATCCCTGCCTCTCGCCTTAACGCGCTGGGATAGGCTCCAGCAGACCCCTGCGACCCCGAAAGGGAATAAGCGGGATAGACAATGGATGGATGGATGGATATAGAATATAAATACATTTTTTCTGCAAACATTATGTACAGTTACCTTTTTGTGTGATAAATTATGACATAAAAGTAACTAAGGTCCAGTGTGTAAGATTTAGCAGAACAGACTTGGCAGGATTGGAATACAATATACAAGTATATTTTGAATTAGTATATAATTTAATCAAATACATATCTGTGTTTTGTTTATCAGCTATTTTAATCTACATGGGAAACAGATCTCCCTCCTCTTAGCTCGCCATGTTTCTACAGAAGCCAATGGAAAAATCAACCAAGTGTTGGCTGTAGACATGGTTTTGTTTAATTTGTCGATCAATTTTTTGCAATGCCACATGGGTCATTTGTAATATTACAGCCCAGAGAGGTTGTGTTTGCATCTTTTTTTTTTTTTTTTTTTTAAAGTAGTAGTAATTAAAAAAAAATCAAAAATATGTCATTTAATAAGGAGGCATGAAACTAATTAAAAGCAATGATTTTTGTACTTGAAAAAAATAGAGTACAATGCAGTTAGAAATTAATGCTCATTTTATCGCATTTGCTTATAAATAAACCTGCAATGTTCAAAAGTTATACCTCCTGCACACCTCAGCCTTTATAACTGTACACACTTGATCAGAAAGTCTACTCGTGCAAAACAAAGAGTCAGACCGGAATCAGAGACCTCCAGTTATCAGAATCTTCTATGCGCCAGTGCGTCAAACTGTAATGTGAAAGAGGTCGACCACATAGGATTCATCACCAAACCCTGCAGCTGTCTGAGGCTTCTCACCCTCTTTAAGAAGACATGTGGTTTTTTAGCTCACATACAACGTGTCTTAATTCTTAAAGCAGCTAGAAAAAAAGACTCTGAACCAGCTGTATACGACCTGCACAGCACTGAACAACAGAGCTGCAACGATTATGCATTTAGTTTTAGACTTAAACAAAATATTTTATGAAAAAAAAAACATTAAATCATACTCTCTAACTACCAAAAAAGATAAAATTATCAATTCGCTGGGGAGGAAAGTTGATCATTTCGCAGCTGAGAGGCAGATATTCTTCCAGGGTGTTAGTGACCAGACACTGAGAGGAGAAAAATATTGGACTCATTCATCTGCACACAAATCAAACTTTATTTAACAGTTTTACTTTTAGGAGAAGGTTTTTGCACAAAATGAGTGATTATGAATTACACTGCATTCGTTGATTCGCTCACTGATTCTTTTGTGAGCTCTTCTAGAGAATAAAGATATTCGAGTTTTTACCAATTCTACCAAAGAGAGATTTCCTCTCAGGATATAAAACATACTATCATTTTATTAACTTTTCAAAGCCCAAAGTGTAAAACTCAAAATCAAAGATCAGTGAAGAGTCTAAAAATCCAAATTCATAGCAAGATTTCTAGTTTTTCATTCTTTTCTCTCTCATGACCCCTCAGATTTATCTAGAGACCCTTGGCAGATCAAACTAGCCATTACAATTCTGCTAAAACATTGTTTTATCAGCTTATGAAATCAAAAATAAATAAAAAATTCAAATCAATCATTGCTGTACATACTTTTACTTTTAATACTTAAAGTAAATTCAGCTGGTGATACTTTTATCCTTATATCTAGGTAAGATATTTTATGCAGGACTTGTGTTTTTGTGCCGTGACTTCATTTTGAAGAAAAAGTCAATCGAAGATTATTTAACACTATGATCGATCACAAACCTGAATGACGGTTTAGAAATAAAACAGATTCTTTCTCTTTATTGGAACCTTCACACAGAAGAACATGACAGATCCTGACACACTCTCTTGTCTTGCATCCAGTTCCTGCCACTCCAGAGATCCAGCTGTCAGAGTGCCAGGTGTGTGACAACACGGTGACGGTGGTCTGGACTCTACCGGAGCCCGACAGCAAGATCGACCACTACATACTGGAGCACCGCCGCACAAACCATGAGGGCCCGCCTCGCATCAGGGAGGACTACCCCTGGATGGTGTTGGAGGGCATAAAAGAGATGGAGCACACGCTCACAGGTAGCAGCGTGACTGGGATTTTTAACCTCTCCGCTTTGAAGTTGATTCAATACGAGGATACACGTGGTTTTCTCTGTGATCAGGTCTGCGTTTCGATACCCGGTACATGACGTTCAGAGTGAAGGCGTGTAACAAGGCCGTGGCGGGCGAGTTCTCTGAGCCCATTACACTAGAAACCCACGGTAAGAAAACTGGTTGGGAACATTGTCATTTAAAAAAATGATCAATTAATGTATGCAAAGTTCTCGAGGAATGAATTTTATGAACATATTTTGGATTAATATATTGTTTTCCCAAATCCCACCTCCCTTTCCAGCCTTTACCTTCAAATTGGACTCTGGTTCGGCCCACCAGAACCTTAAAATAGAGGACTTGAGTGTGGAGTGGGACAGCAGTGGAGGAGGAAAAATACAGGACATCCGCAAGGACAAAAACCGAACCAACTCCCCGATGCACTCTCCAGCCAGGTTTGTGTCTGAACCAGTGACAGCGGTCTGAAATCCTAGTAAAACGTGTGATAATCAACTTGCTGTCATTCCGAATAAATCTCAAAAATATGGAGTCATTAAGTGTTATAAAGTTATTAAGTCCATGTCATTTGTGATCAGGACAGCACAGTCGTCGCCTAAGCGAGTGCCTTCGGTGCGGCCCAGCAGAGATCGGTTCACAGCAGAGTCCTACACGGTGCTGGGTAAGAATCACACGGTTAGGTGCAATAAATTACTCTCTACACCTCTGACACTCTTGAATTATCTGGAACGGAGTGTCTCTGCATATCAGGGATGAATGATCCAATTCAGGATTTTTTAATCTTTTCCCTATAGCTGCACCAGAAAAAGTCTGATCATATTTCTCCAAAGATTTAAATGTTTGTTATTTGAATCCACACAAATACTTTTGCACCTCAAACATACGACGGTGCATGGAGGTTGATTCCTCATTTATCAGTACGCGTATGTCACGACTCCTGCAGCGGACACCATGATCGATGCCGGCCAGCAGTACTGGGAGGTGCGTTTCGACAAGGAGAGCAAGGCCTTCGCCGTGGGCGTGGCCCTGCGGAGCCTCGGCCGATTCGACCAGCTGGGGAAGAGCGGCGCTTCCTGGTGCATCCACCTGAACAACTGGCTGCAGCAGAGCCTCACAGCCAAGCACAACAACAAGGCTCGGACGCTGGACTGCGCAATCCCCAGCAGTATAGGAGTCTACTGCAACTACGAAGAAGGTGAGATCAGTGAACGCGTGCATGATGGAGAGCAAGGAGACACTTTAAGCCCTAATAGAGAAGCCTGCAGGAGACCAGGACGCCTTAAGTATGAACAGTTACTGCAGCTCAGTCAAGGAAAATCAATGCTAACTCCACATGTGTGAACACAGTGCCTTGTCAATCAATACCAAAGTTTCACTACCCGCAGGAGTATTTAATCCTACAGGGATGTCCTTTTCTACACAAGAATCTATGCTTATCTCCTCCTAACTAGATCACGTTGTCTGTTATATTTGTCCATTACAAGTACAGCAGTGTTCAAGATAATAGCAGTGTGTTTAAAATGTAAATAAAGGCAAAATCCTTATTTTAATAGTTATTCCCATTTAATAATTGTTATTTCAATGCATTGGGACCTCTGTATTTTATTTTCTAAATAGAAATGTGTAGAAAAATGTGTCAATTACTTTACAGAATATGAATAGAAATGAATGTTAGCCTCTGCAAAGAAATAGCAGTGTCCGCAGTTTTCTTTAAAAACTCAAATAGATACTGTACAACAAAAATTGACAGTTTAATCAAAAGTGAACATTAGTGTGTGTAATCGGCCTCCTTTTCATCTCTCCAGGTGTCCTGTCTTTCTTCAATGCCAAAACAAAGCAACTCATTCACACCTTCAAAACCAAGTTTGGGCAGCCGGTTATACCAGCGTTCATGGTGAGGAACTTTAATAAATGCACGTGCTCTCCGTGGCTCTTCGCCCCTTTCTATGTCTGACGTGTGTGTGTTGATCTGCTGCCCCCTGCAGGTGTGGAACGGCAGTTTCTCAGTAGTGACGGGCCTGCAGGTTCCCAGCGTGGTGCAGTGCGGCCAGAGGAAGAACAGCGGCACCAGCAGCTCCAACGCCAGCCTCACTTAGACCCACCTTTCGGGCTCAGGCCCCGATCGCAGCCGCCGCCGCCGCCACAGACCCGTCACATCACGGGAGTGAAATCACTGGAGGACAATGGTTTAGCCTGTTCTAAAACACACACATGACCACAAAAAAGTGTGTTTTTTTCTCCTGAGAACAAGCAGGTCTTCTGCCCTCTCAGTGACAGAATTCTCCAGATATTTGACTCTTGCTGTCGTCGGGGACACGTTAGGCATAGTCTCTCTAGTCCTCCTCTGTCTGCACACGTGTTAGCACCGTCCCACTGCTGCTAGAGCAATGATTTAGCGCTGGCCGCTGCCCTTCCTCTCCATCACCAAAACCGTCAGGTGAAGGGTCAAGCCCTGTCCTGTCCGCTCTCTCCCTGTGCCTTCCTTCTCATTTCCAAACTGATAGGCGAAATCTGGGTGATGCATACTGACATATTACTAATCCACTGCAAGAAATGGCCTCCCAATTTCAACTTAAAAGAAATGTATTGTGTCCGTGTCAATATAACTTAGCTTAGTGGTTATTATCATCCACTGAATCCACCAACCTATGTAACCTGATTAACGACGTGCTCCTAGACAAATGCTACTGAATAGAATGTAGTTTATTACTGAATCAGGATCTTTTTTTTTTAACCTCTACTTTGCCAGCAGCTAACGGATATTAACACACATAGGGATGTTTTTCTTTGGATTTCTTGCCAAGAAATGCATGCAAACTTATCAGTATTCACTGTAATCTAGGGTTCATGCTTTGTGGGCATAAAAACTGGGTTCTTTAGCCTCCAGATGAGGCTCTGCTCATCTTGAATTAGTCAGTGTTGGGTTTTATTTGACAACCTGCACATAAAGTGAAAGGGGAGTTCTCTTCAGTGCTGCTCCTCAGGATTTTTGGAAATCACTGTACTGTATACATTCTCTTCACCTGACTGCAGCCTAATGCTTGTATGTATGTATGTTGCATTTATATAACACCGCTTTATTTGCTGAAAGACAGATCCTTTATGGGTAGTGGGCTAGCCTGACGCTGACTGTAGTCCACATATAACAAATAGCTAGCCAGTAGCCTCAAGTAACAAATTGTATAATGAGATTTGTTGACCGGGTTTTTGGAATCCACCTGAGTAAGAAGCAGAAGTGACGAGAAAAGTTGTAATCTGTGCACAGCCCGACCTCTGGTTTGCCTCTTTGTCGATGTTCGTCTCACATGGTAACGACGGCCTCGCCTTGCCATGTCGCTCCTTCTGTATGCGTCTATACACGTAGCCTGCAATGCTTTAAAGAAGCGTCCTGCTGAGAATTATGTTTACTTTATTTCACATGCTGGCAGAATGTCACAATTTATTGTAAATAGGTTAATTTTTTCCACTATAATGTATCGGTCATCGAGGTAATAAAGGAGTGAGAGCATTTTGTTCATTTTGTATTTCAACGAGAATGGGACATTCACATACAGCGGTTCGGTACATCATTGTCAAGAGGTAAAATGTGCAAAATGTTTAAGAGAAACAGATAATGTGACATGTACACTTTTCTTTACAGTCCATCAATCTGCTAATGAAAGTCCAAGAAGAGCGAATCGATAAGCATCAATCCTCAGAGGCTTCACGGCCGGCAGCCGGCTGGCGAGCAAATGCAGAGGCCAGTTTATTTTGTGTGTAAACGCAGGGCGTCTTCACTCGTGTGTGTGTGTGTGTGTTGGTTCATCCAGTGATTACTTGTAGATGCTTCACACACCAGGAGAGGTCACTCCAGATACTTTGCTTGTCTTTCCAACTTCAGTTTCAGCTCTGATATTGCTGCAGGAATTAAAAAAAATAATAATAAAAAGATTGTCAGGCTTTGACATGCATTGAGCCACACACATATGTTTATAAAATCCAGGTGGTTTGGACTTACCCTCCTTCATAGGGTCTGACTTTGCTCTTATCCGTGTTGTATTTGTGACAGAGGTAGACGAGGGGAACGATGGAGCGGGGAGTACTTTGCGAGGAACAGGAGTCGGAGGTATCATCGCTTTCTTTGAGGTGGTTTTGTCAGGTTCTAGAGAAAAGCCAAAGACACAATAAAACAAGATCCTCGAAAAACGGGCAGTGATTCTAGTCATGCAGCAGACAAAGGAAAATATTCTCAACAGGAGCAAATTTACTGTAGAAGCACTGCCCCAAACTAAAAGGACCCCAACCATATTAAATGTGTATTTGTGCAGAGGAAAAGATTGCAACACTACATTAACCTGACAGAGAACTTGTGTTACAGATTTGAATATTACTACCAAAATATAAGTGATTATAAAGCACAATAATACTGATAAAACTGTCCAGCGTTATATCTGAATTAAAACTTACATGTGGGGTTACATACATGTGAGTACATCATGCTAATAATGCCTCTCTTTTCTTTTAAATGCAGGAGTTTTACAGGATCTTTATGCAGTAATACTAGTTCCACCACCTCCAAAACCAAATCTAGCATTTCAAGAAAGCACAAAGTTTACCTAGAGCCAGAATTCAATAAATTTGCCCTGACGTCTGAGATGGAAAAGTATGACTCACGTGGCAGCAGGTCGGCCAAGGAATCTTCTCTCTCTCGTCCTGCCGCCTCGGCTGTTTGAACGCAGACATTTGTTAGTCACTGAAAAAATGAAGTCACACCTGTTTGAAATGTTTGAGGATGGCAAGAGAGAGGCTGATGATTGATCGGACTCACGAGTATCATTCAAATACAAGCATTCCTTCACAGCTGGTATTGGCTCGGGTGTCTTCTGTCTCTGAGATACTGTAAGACAAAACATATAATTAGTATTACAATGATTACAGGCGTTAAAGTAAAATACAATGACGCTGAAAATAAGCATAAATCACCAGACCTCCTTTAGAGGAGCTGCTCAAAGCACATATTAATATGTTTAGTCCAAATCAGAGCAGCATTATGTGGAGGATTCAAGTTCAACCTGCTGCCATCAAACATGGCAAAGGTTTTAAATCACTTTCGTCTATCTTTCTTTTAGATGATTTTTTTAATATGATGCTACAAGAAACCGGTTAAAAGTTATTTTCCCATGTGAAACATGACTACGAGAGGGGAAAAAGAAGATGAACTCTCACAGTTGTACGTGTGTCAAAGAATGTGGTTGTGTGTGTTTGTATTGACCTGGTTTGGGAGGTAAACCCGGTGGGAGAAGGTTTGACGGTGCGTCCTGAACGTTCCTCTCTCCATTTTCATTATCTGACCAAACGAAAGCTGTAAAAACAGAAGCCATAAGTGGCATTGGTCGGGTATATAAGGACAGAGAAAAGAATAAAATACACAAGATAAGAGGTGAGATTAAAAAACAGAACTTGAGTGTGTAAGAAAAACAAAATGATAGAGGAAATGAAGGATTTCTCTTGGGTTTACGTACATATATTTCTCTCATATGTCTCATCTAAGACGAGGGGAATCAGAACTCCGTCAGTTTGTTTCACTAAATAGTTGATCACCTCATGCAGCGTGGCACAGGGGACCTGCAGCACGGAGAGACTTCTTTTTAACAACAGACTTATTACAATCACATAACAGAATTACATAATGAAACATGATTGCTGTGACATTTATAGCACATACAAAGATAAAACTCTGACACAGTAATTTCATTTCTAAAATTCTTGTTAACCCTCATAAGTGCTAGTTAGTAATGATATCTGCCTGGAGGAAGGAAGCTATGGATGATCTGACTGTCACATGCCACTTTTATTGCTCCCCCGTGTTCCTGAAAGTTATTGGTCTGTGGTTTATCACAACTCCTATTTCACCTGGGCAATAAAGTGCTATAAAAAAGAAAAACAAACAAATACTCCAGCTATGAAGTTCAAGTGGTTCTTTACTTGCGTGGTGTTATTCACTGTGCAGTGGTTTTAGGAAGTAGCAAGCAGGCAACAGGCTCACTCATCAACACACAGGAACTGTCACTTTGCATGTTGTTCATAGCCAATAAATATATACATATACTTACAGGTCTGTCCACATCAATGATGAAGCCCCCATTGTGTTTCTGTGTCACGCGGTAGTGTTTGAATATGGAGCTGAAAGAGAGAGAAAGAGGAAACTCTGGTTGACATCGATGCTTCTGTTTCCTCTGCTCATCTATGATCTATAGATATAATAGCGAGTTTCAGCACAAGGCAATTTAAGGCTCAGTATGGAGCCGATTTTAGAAACTCAGACATGTCAGGTTCAACACACCTTATATAGCACAACTTATAATGTGCTTAAAAGAACACTATTTAAACAGAATAGTGAAATGTAGTATTTCATGTCAAGTCATGTGAAAAGTAACTAAAGCTGTGAGACAGCTGTAGCAGAAATTATCCTCAACAGGGTAGTTGTGTACAATACTTAAGTAAATGTACTAAAATGTTCCACCACTGTGTTCTGGAGCATGAATGTGTGTGTGTGTGTGTGTGTGTGTGTGTGTACCCGTTCAGCTCCTGTCTGGTGGAGACAGCGAAGGAGTTTGCCATACGTCCGGGCCTCAGCAGCAGGTTTCCTCTCTGGGCCTCTCTGTCCAGCAGCAGCTCGGCCTCCACACGCGACGTGTTGCAGAAACAGCTGCAGGACGACCCAGCACACACAGACGGAACAGATGAGACTAAAACTGAGTAAGTACTTTTTAACTTTTGCAGTTCTAACACCTAAAGTGATTTACTACTGCCAGCCTACCCAGGACATGTTCTTTATTCTTTGCTCAAGTCACGTTTTTTACATAATGATGTCATCCCATTTTATTAGCCTGTATATCACTGTGTTTGGGCATCATTGATACTCACGCTGGCATGTCTCCTCGTGAGCTGTCAGCAATGGATTTGCTGGCAGCAGGTGGAGGGACTTGTTTTTTTCTTTCCTTTTCCTTTTCTATCACTTCTTTGAGCATGTGGATCTGGCCGGGCAGCAGGTTGAGGGAAGTGGGTAAGGCCAGCTGCAGGGAGGCGATATGATTTTTAAATTTGTGCTAAAAAAAAAACAGTACAATTATCTACATTTGACCTGATGACCTGATCAAATATGTGTTTTTCATTGCTGCGGATCCATGCTAATTAAAAAGGCACAAAAGTGACAAAATAATCACACAGAATTAAACATTATACTCCACCTCAGTCACAGAGTAAATGTAGCCCTTCCACAGCTCACGTGTCTCGGCGTTAGGGGCCTATAGAGACAACAGAGAGAGGAAAAACTGTGAAGACAGAGGATTTACTCAGATTTTAGAACTATTTTCCTCATGTTCCCTTACAGTAAATTTGATGTTTTCATCTTTTATCTGGAGATTCATTCTGGCCGCGCCGAGGTTGTGATCCACGCTGCCGTCGTTCGTTATTGAGATCAATCCAGAGAGATCCAGTTTCTCTACGTACTGAAGAACATGTTGGATTACAATTAATATGCTCCAAATCTTTGTCTTTTATCAACCCTGGTGTCTAGATAAGGTAACTTACATCAGTGTCTCTCTTCTCATTAAAAAAGTAGAGAGACTTTCCACACAGGCATGTCCATAGTCTACGAGCTTTCTGTACAAACACAGAGGAAGACATTTTTACCACAATAAACAGGTACATATACCATATGTACCTAATTGAGAAAAAAAGAAAAACAATCTATTTATGTTAATAAATATACAATGCAAAGATAGGAAGGGGAGAATGACAAAGCTATAAATATATGTTGCACAACAAGGAAATAAGCAGGACAATGTTGTTGGGTTGACATAATAAATGAAGCTTTGTGTGTTCTCAACAGAAACCAGTGTGTGATATTAAAACATTCAGTGGTTGAAGTGTTTGGATAGACAGCAACTTAGAGGGAAGCAGGTCGTCGTAACTGGTCAGGTTTGAATGTCCAATATCATGCATTTTCCAGCGTTTTTATTTTAAGTTTTGTGATTTAAACTGAAAAAAATCCAACTGCATGCAGTTTTACAGCAGCTCTCTCAAACACCTCGCTGGAGCTTCAGGAAACACTGGTTGTTTTTTGTCTGTCCTAAATATTTGTGAGCCTTTCTTCTGATTTTAACGTGAATAACTGAAAAAGTCAAGGAAAAACAAACAAGCTGACAATCAAAGTTTCTGAATCCACATTGTGTGCAGTTTTTGAGGCATTGGATATTTTTTAGGGAAAGGGGCAGTTTTAAAAGTGTCATGTGGTGTGACCCTAAAAAAGTTGGTGCCAGATAGTTTAACTCAAATAGTTTAGTTTAACTCAAATTTGATTTTTGTATTAACACAATTATAAAAATTCGAATGGACTTTTAAATGAACACAAAATGTATATTTGAAAGACCTAATGAATGCTTCTTAAAAATGTATTTCATCTTTTCTTTTTTTTTACTTTCTCATCATGCCAACCATGACCTATGGCCCTTAGACGTTTTCTACAGTAAAACAAAACATGAACGTGTCTAATTGAATAACCTTCTCTGCGAAGCAGTCAAGGGTCATTTTTATGGACCTGAGCAATCCTACTTTCATCTGGCAACGTCCTTAATGGTCCTGCATGGGTAATAAGTTTCAGCCTCTTATCATTGACGGCTGGGCAGAAAAATAAAATCACACAGGATGTGTTTTTCATAAAGCCTCTCTTGCCAGTTAGTGCTTTTACTTTTCTGTCAGTTGTTGTGATCTTTTTGGACAAAGATGTATTAAGCCGTCAGACCAGTTGGAGCGTTTTCTGACTGCCTGCTCCACCCACAGAAAACAACGCTTAACCTCACGCTGCACTTGAAGCGTGATAGTAAGCAGAAAGCATGTCGTTACACTCCCATTTAATTAATTTCTTTAACAGGTACACACACACACACACATACAGATACCATTAACAAAACCAGCAGCTTTATCTAAATTAGGCTCTAAAGATCACACCTTAAACTTAAAATCAGACAATATACTGCAACTAACTCAGGTAATTTCTGTATTGTTCTTTGGTAACAATAAAAACAAAAATAAGCCTTCATATAACCAACAGCTAAAAATACAGCTATCATAGCAGGAGATAGTAGAATATTACCTATTGCAGACAAGTATAGTCATAAATATACAAACACACACACCTTATCTTTAAACGACCTCTTTTCCAGATATCCTTCATAGTAACAGTCTGGCAACTGGCTCCTCTGTCGTCCTGTTCGCTGTGCCATCACTTTAGGAGTAAGTAAACCAACAATGAACCTCTCATAAATCAAAACTCATGTACAGACAGTTCTATGTGGTGCTATGTGGTGCACAGCATGTTCACCTTTCCTTGACTGCAGCTTCCTTTTATATGAGAGAGAAAGATAAGAGATGGTCGGCCTACTGAAAGCAGCTGATTGGTTGATCAGTGCGCGGGGCGGACCTTCACCGGGTGAGAATGTTTTAGATTGTCTTTCGCAAATATGGAATTTCCAGGGCCTCTGAGTAATAGGAGATTCCACTATCCTTCCAGTGTTCATGTACAAACTGACAAAAACACTTTTAAAGGTCACTTTCAGGGCTGCAACCAAGGACAATTTTCATTAATGTAAATCACTATTTCCAAATCTCAGTGTGACTCCCTCAAATATTTTGATAAAACGGTCTACAAACACAATATATATATATATTTAAATTGATTAATGAAATACCAAAAAGTTTGGCTACTAATTGAATAATTGTGGCTGCTCCAGTTGTTTTTTTTTTGCCACAATTTTTTAAAACATTTTATAATCAAATATCTAAACAATAGATAGCAGCAGTCTGGTGTGTGTTACTGTCTCCTGTTGTATACAGTGAGAAGAGCAGCTGGTAAATCTCAGCAAAACCAGAGATGACAACATAGAGGATATATTAGATTATAAATAGTACTATATATTATCACTAATGATTGTCTTATAATCTTTTTGGATGTGCACCTTGTTCTGAAGAGACCTCCAGTATGAGCATCACATTGTCTGCCTAGGCACAGGCAAAAGGCGCAGGTGGTGGCGCCCTCTGCTGGTTCAGTGGATGATTTTGGATTTAACAATTTTTTTTACATACATAGAGTTAAAAAAACAAAAAACAAAAACATGATCACTCATTGGACTACCTTGTTGTATTATACAATTTCTTTAGATCAAATAGGGAAATTGCAAATAGAGGTGAGGTTACATCTACAGTAGCTTGGTATATTGGTTTTTATTAGTATAGTTTTTATTTTGTTCTTGGGGAATAGCTTACATATCATCACCCTGTTGAAATATTATCATAAATTAAAAGCTTTATCAAATGCTATCACGTTTATTTCGATTTCATTACAATTTTTATTTTCGATCAAATGAAATGCCCGTGGACATACATATAATGTTGTGTGTCTCTCATATAACATTAAAGAATAAAAGTGACTCAGGAAAATTTTTTGGATATTCTAGTGTGACTTTAGGGCAACTTTAAACCTGGCTTAAACATTCTTTCATTTAATAGTGCAAATTCCTAAGTTATTATGGCTGTCATGTTCTTTTCTGGCCACTAGGTGGCGATGTGAGCCGTCCATAACAAGTCAGTGAAAGGAGGGAGGAGGAGGAGGTGGATAATGGCTTCCTTTTTCTCTCTTTTCAGGAGAGACAGAATTGTTGTTTTGTTTTGGTTTGTTTTTTTGGAACATTCAGAATTTTTTATCTTTGACATTTGACTTGACAAAGAGGAAGGAGCTCGGTCATTTTTAACCCTGAATGCAAATATGAATTATATAAGTATCAAATGACTGAGCCATGTGATGTTGTTTATTACTGGCAAATAAACCTTAAACCAATAAAACATATAGGTTTTAACAACACAAACTCATGGTCCACATCGCTAGTTTCTTCTGGAAGTTTTAACCAACCATTATTTGCTCGAGTCATGGATGAGGATCTTTTGAGCTCAGTAGCTTTTCTAATGTCATCACAAGTATTTACTTTTTATCCATGTTTGCTCAGAGGAGTCACTGTTGACCTAGGAAATTGTTTTTTATTATTAGTAAAAACTATTACTATTATTTTACCATTTGTTAGGACCCAAAACATTTTTGTGGGATGAAAAATGTATTATATTAGTACTGTTTATTCAATGTATTTTTATTTGATGGTCTTATTTTGTGCGGTTAAAGTGTTACCACATAAATAAAACCAGTAAACATCAGTAAATATGAATATAAGTTACATGAGGGTTTTAGTGAATGCATACACCACATGGCCGTGTCAGAAAGTAAAGAACAAAAGGAGGAAGGCAGCAGCCTAAATATATCCTGTAGGGTTTATTGTTGCAGATGAAGGGGTGTTCCTGTCAGGTCGAGGGTTTGGACTGTCCTGCTCGGCCTGGGATGTGGTCACATGACTCTTTGGTGGGGGCATTTGATACCAGTGATACAGATTGTGTGAAAGTGCCAAAGAACCTGGGCTCATTGTTTTGTCAAGTTACTCGTCTTTCAGAGGTCAAGAATGAACTCTGACAAACTCCTTGATTATTTGTGTGTGTGTGTGTGTGTGTGTGTGTGTGTTTTTGTGTCACATATTAAGAACAATGAGTTGAACCTGACAACCTTCAGAATAGAATGTTGGCTGACTGTTGTGATCAGGCTTTGGTGTCATGGTAAAAAATCATCCCCATGGAACAAGTTGATATCACGCATGATGCATTTTAATTCATGGCCATCTGTAGTGATTTGATTTGAGGAAAAAGGGCCAGTGGCAAATCATGTTTGGCAAGATGAAAAAAAGTCAAAAGCCTTTTTAAAATACAGTTTTAAGAAGCATTTATCAGGTTTCTCAAAATGTACATTTTGTGTTCTTGTTGATTTCTCGTCATTTAACAGTCCTCTATCATTTTTTTTAAATTAAATCACAGTTTTGTATGATTTTTGTTACAGAAACTGTTGAATGGTGTAACTGGAAAATATGCTAAATTTTAAATATTTAATCCACCTAAAATATAAAGCTAGTTGATAGAAAAACACCTACAAGTGACTGAGGCAGCATGTGGTTAAATCATTAAATCCCCCAAACTAAATATTGCCATTTTGCATAATTTAGCACTTTTTTTTTTACATTTTATACTTTAAGAATATTTTCCACCAATAATTCTGTAGTTTTAGGCAATGGAAGTTTATTTGTAAAGCATATTTCAAAGTTTAAATTTTGAATTAAGATGTTTTATTTGTAATGGAGTATTTTTGTGTTATTGCTGTAGTACTTGTAGTACTTCTTCCACCGATGTACAAATCAGTGGACATCCATTTAATATCAGTGAATAGTTTGCATTCAGAAAAACAATAATCATGCGTTTCTTTGACTGAGAACCACGCAGACGTCTCCAGTTAACACGGTCACCGGCGGCTCCGAAACACCGGCGCATCACGTGACTGCGTAACGTTAACGCAACTTTTCCTCCCGGGCGGCTTCCTGCGCAAATTGCGCAAACTGAGCACCGTGTTCTGTCATCTTGGAAGCGGCGACAGCAGCCTGGTGCAGGCAGGGTGGATATTCTCCTGGTCCCCGCAGCCTCGGTAGAGCCGGTCGTGTCAGACAATGGGCAACAGAGACGACGAGTACGACTTCTTGTTTAAAGGTAACGGAGCGGAGCCGCCCGCCGGGAACCGAGCGGCGGGGTGTAGCGACACAAATGTCCGCGGACCGCAGCTAGCTGCTGCTGTTTTCACGAGCTGCGCTTTGGTGCGAGAGTTTCACACTTTTTTCTTTTTAACCCCACACGCTCGCTATCCGCAGAGTTTGTTTGTGTGCAGTTTTGCGGCGAACTGTGGGTTCCGCTGAGTTTAGTGCGACGTGACGGAAAGTAAATGGCGTATGTTGAGCTAGTGCTGTTAGCTAGCAGCTAACACACCAATTAAACCTTATTGCCATCGAAGAGACGCCGTTGTTTATACGTCCTGCTGCATAAAACGATATAAACAGCAGAAAGGGCCTCTTATACTTCCTGTTTAATTATGGCAGCTCATTCAATAAAAGGGGAAACAAACCTGTGGAGGCAGGAGAAGTTTAGTCTGCTGTCTGCTTCAGTTTATTACCTAAAGTTTAATAGTTATCTAAAAATGTTCTGATTTTCTCAATAGGCTTCGTATGTTATTGTCATTACACCTCAACACAACCATATTTGGTTGTCTGAACTCTTTACACAAGGAAACATAAACGCATCAGCAATAAAAAAGAGAAATAGCAGCACTTAAAAACAGCAATACACTAACATATGAAAGTGACTGCCTATAAATGCATTGAATAAGTGCCAACCTGAATAAAATATTTATAAAAATGTAGGTGTAATGAAAAACGGGTTGTGCCAGTCAGAGCTTTTATGTAAAATGCCTTGTTGGGACATCAGAGCTTATGTGACAGTCACCAGAATCCAGCAGAAAAAGCATCTTCTCATTCTGTTTGTCTGGGATTTGATTTTTGATCATTCCAGATGGACGTGGTTCAAATAGATGGTGGCGCGGGTGTGTCGAGTCCCTGATGATGATACCAGCTTTCCTTCCCACAAGTTTATTTTACACAGTGCCCAGCGGAGGCAGGTCTGCACTATGAGACTGTATCGTCCTGTAGAACTAACCAACCATCAAATAAATCGATCAGCATGGAGAGCCAAGTAGTCTGCATTTCTAGTCATGTTACAAATCTAGTCACATGCCTATACCGTATATGTGCATACTAGTTACAACAACAAAAAAACACATAGACACGATATAACCACACTGGAATTAAAATGTGGAAAATTTATTCCACACAGTAAATAAAATAATAAATAAATAAATAAAAAATTCGGAACTTGGCCTAAATATTTTCCATAAGTTTCCATAATGGAATGCAGTGACAGTTAAACTTGACTGGAGACGCAGCTCAAACGCACAGACTGGCCACGTCCAGATCTGCTGCTGGGACTGTGAAAAAACAGATTGGATATACTGATGACTCGGAACAACAACAACGCAGGAGCAGAGGCCTCGAGAAACTGTCGAGTCAGTTTTTCCCAGTGAGCCGGTTCTTTCTGGCTTCTTCCTGCATCTCTCCCAGCAGGACAAAGTCTGATAAGGTTTTCTCTGTCCAGAAAGAAAGAAACAAGTCAGCGCTTTCATTTGAACTGAGGATGGCACTGATGTGATTGTGTCACGTGTGATTACAGTGTGCCATATAATCAGAGATTGAAAGATTTTCTGTAACTCTGCAGTAATGTTTTCATTTCTGTTGCTTTAAAATTAGACTTTTTTACGGAGTTTGAGGTGAAGCTAAAATAAAACAAATGGGTAAACTTGATTACAGAATGGCAAGGCAAGTTTATTTATACAGCACTATTCTAAAACAAAGCAATCCATAGTACTTTACAAGACAAAGTATATACATTGAGTTACTAAGTGACTATTACAATTAAATATTAAGATTGAATAATCTGATATTAAGACAAAAAATGTTTAAATGTTGAGAGCCCCACATTTTTAAGTGCATTGACACTGACACATGCTTATGTTATACTGTGTTTTTTGTCTGTAGTTGTACTAATTGGCGATTCTGGAGTGGGGAAGAGTAACCTGCTGTCCCGCTTCACAAGGAATGAGTTTAACCTGGAGAGTAAGAGCACCATCGGGGTGGAGTTCGCCACCCGCAGCATCCAAGTGGACGGCAAGACAATAAAGGCTCAGATTTGGGACACAGCCGGACAGGAACGCTACAGAGCAATCACCTCAGCGTGAGTGTTTTCTCTGGGTCTGAACTCATGAATGTCTTTGCTAATTCATAGGGAAAATAACAATTATCTGGTTCATGTTGTTACCAGGTATTACCGGGGTGCTGTTGGAGCACTCCTCGTCTACGACATCGCCAAGCACCTGACGTATGAGAACGTGGAGCGCTGGCTGAAGGAGCTGAGGGACCACGCCGACAACAACATCGTCATCATGCTGGTCGGCAACAAGAGTGACCTCCGCCACCTCAGGGCCGTTCCCACTGATGAGGCCCGTGCCTTCGCAGGTAACTCACTGACAATCTGGAAAAAAACAAAAAACTTAAAAGTCTCTTCTTTAAAAATGTATGTCACTTCTCTCCAACATCAGAAAAGAACTTGCTGTCATTTATTGAGACATCAGCGCTGGACTCTACAAATGTAGAAGAAGCCTTCAAGAATATTTTAGCAGGTAGGAATAGAAAGACTTATGTTGTCTGGGTCCTCATTAAACGTGTCATTAAGATGAAAAAAATTAGGCCTCTGAAAACATTTTTTTTGTTTAATTGTTGTTCTTGAATTTTGCTCCACAGAAATCTACCGTATCGTGTCACAGAAGCAGATAGCAGAGAGATCTGCACATGACGAGTCTCCAGGCAACAATGTAGTGGACATCAGTGTCCCGCCAACCACTGACGGCCAAAAGGGCAACAAACTCCAATGCTGCCAGAGCCTGTGACACTTGACACTCTCTTCCTCCAAATCCACATCACCTGTGCACTTTTTTTTCCTGTATCTCTGCTTATGGCCAAAGCCCTTGTCACTCTACCTACTTTTCTTTCTTGCATTGTTTTATATTGTACTTTCAACCCACTTGTGCTCTTCTCTTCTCCCATGAAAGAAAACTTTAAGAAGCCTTTATGTCACTTGGTTGGTCGGGTTGTAGTTGAGTCATTGTGAAGGTTCCTGCAATGCAGGGACGAGGCAGTTGTCGCTGTCTTATCGACGCCTGTAAAGTTGTTTGAACTCTACTGAAACACGTCATGTACAGAGAGATTGTGGAACATTTAAACGGTTATCACTAGATGGTGCTGTGTAAATAAACTAGAGGCAGTTACTTAACCTGGTGAAGCAGTATTATGAGTTTGACAGTGTGGTTCTTGTTTTCTTCATGCATCAGTTAAGTTATCATGCCAAAAATATCCTCATGATGTATTTATTGAAGAATACTTGGCTTAAGTTGTCATTGTTTTACTTAGAATTAAAAGACTGTATACATTTACAATAAAATTCTTGACAAAACTAGTGTGTATTCCTTATAAAAATCATCTCCCTCGTCAGGAATCGGAATAAAAGGGCTACTAGATGTACTGAGTGCAGTTGTCAAGCGAGAATAAAGCTAAAATGTCTGTCAAATGCTTTAAAATGAATCAAATGCAACAAAACATCGAGGACAGGGGTACTCAACTAGTAAAAGGTCCACTCACCAAAATTCCAATGTTTCCGTGGTCCGGAACAGTTGCAGTGTAACAGTCTGTTACACAATAAGATTGATAATTATGACAATAATAATTAAAGATTTTTGTCTTGGTCCGGATAGCATTGCGTTTAGATCCCAACATGACCAGTTGAGTTAGTCTCTAGTTTGATCTTTTTTTGGGCCACATACTATAGTATTGCTTTCTTTGAGCTACCTAGTATAGTATGACCATTTTTGAGCGACATACTATAGTATCACCTATTCTGGGAGACTGAGAAACTTTTTTTTTTTTAGCCACATGGTATATTATGACCTTTTTTTGGTGATATACTCTAGTGTGACATTTTTTGAGCCAAATAGTATAGTATGACCTTTTTTGGGATACATAGTATAGTATGACCTTTTTTGGTCAACATAGTATAGTATGACCTTTATGGGCGACATAGTATAGTATGACCTTTTTTTAGCGATATAGTATAGTATGACCTTTTTTTGGGCGACATAGTATAGTATGACCTTTTTTTGGGCGACATAGTATAGTATGACCTTTTTTGGGCGACATAGTATAGTATGAACTTTTTTGGGCAACATAGTATAGTATGACCTTTTTTGGGCGACATAGTAAAGTATGACCATTTTTGAACCACATAGTATAGTATGACCATTTTTGAACCACATAGTATAGTATGACCATTTTTGAACCACATAGTATAGTATGACCTTTTCTGGGCGACATAGTATACTATGACCATTTTTGGGCGACAAACTATTATAGACTGAGAAACTTTTTTTTTAGCCACATGGTATATTATGACCTTTTTTTGGTGATATACTCTAGTGTGACATTTTTTGAGCCAAATAGTATAGTATGACCTTTTTTTAGCGACATGCTATAGTATGACCTTTTTTTGGGCGACATAGTATAGTATGAACTTTTTTGGGTGACATTCTATAGTGTGGCCTTTTTTTAGCGACATAGTATAGTATGACTATTTTTGAACCACATACTATAATATGACCTTTTTTGGGCAACATAGTATAGTATGACCTTTTTTGGGTGACATTCTATAGTATGACCTTTTTTTTTTGACATAGTATAGTATGACTATTTTCGAACCACATACTATAATATGACCTTTTTTGGGCAACATAGTATAGTATGACCTTTTTTGGGTGACATACTATAGTATGACCTTTTTTTGGGCGACATAGTATAGTATGACCTTTTTTGGGCGACATAGTATAGTATGACCTTTTTTGGGTGACATTCTATAGTATGACCTTTTTTTAGTGACATAGTATAGTATGACTATTTTTGAACCACATACTATAGTATGACCTTTTTTGGGCGACATAGTATAGTATGACCTTTTGTGGGCGACATAGTATAGTATGACCTTTTTTTAGCGACATAGTATAATATGACCTTTTTTGGGCAACATAGAATATTATGACCTTTTTTGGGCGACATAGTATAGTATGACATGTTTTGGGCAACACAGCATAGTATGACCTTTTTTTAGCGACATAGTACAGTATGACCTTTTGTGGGCGACATAGTATAGTATGACCTTTTTTTAGCGACATAGTATAATATGACCTTTTTTGGGCAACATAGAATATTATGACCTTTTTTGGGTGACATAGTATAGTATGACATGTTTTGGGCAACATAGCATAGTATGACCTTTTTTTAGCGGCATAGTATAGTATGACTATTTTTGAACCACATACTATAGTATGACCTTTTTTGGGTGACATAGTATAGTATGACCTTTTTTTAGCAACATACTATAGTATGACCTTTTTTGGGCAACATAGTATAGTATGACCTTTTTTGGGCGACATAGTATAGTATGACCTTTTGTGGGCGACATAGTATAGTATGACCTTTTGTGGGCGACATAGTATAGTATGACCTTTTTTGGGCGACATAGCATAGTATGACCTTTTTTTAGCGACATTCTATAGTATGACCTTTTGTGGGCGACATAGTATAGTATGACCTTTTTTTAGCAACATACTATAGTATGACCTTTTGTGGGCGACATAGTATAGTATGACCTTTTTTTAGCGACATAGTATATTTTTTGGGCAACATAGAATATTATGACCTTTTTTGGGCGACATAGTATAGTATGACATGTTTTGGGCAACACAGCATAGTATGACCTTTTTTTAGCGACATAGTACAGTATGACCTTTTGTGGGCGACATAGTATAGTATGACCTTTTTTTGGCGACATTCTATAGTATGACCTTTTGTGGGCGACATAGTATAGTATGACCTTTTTTTAGCGACATAGTATAATATGACCTTTTTTGGGCAACATAGAATATTATGACCTTTTTTGGGTGACATAGTATAGTATGACATGTTTTGGGCAACATAGCATAGTATGACCTTTTTTTAGCGGCATAGTATAGTATGACTATTTTTGAACCACATACTATAGTATGACCTTTTTTGGGTGACATAGTATAGTATGACCTTTTTTTAGCAACATACTATAGTATGACCTTTTTTGGGCAACATAGTATAGTATGACCTTTTTTTTAGCAACATACTATAGTATGACCTTTTTTGGCGACATAGTATAGTATGACCTTTTGTGGGCGACATAGTATAGTATGACCTTTTTTGGGCGACATAGTATAGTATGACATGTTTTGGGCAACATAGCATAGTATGACCTTTTTTTAGCGGCATAGTATAGTATGACTATTTTTGAACCACATACTATAGTATGACCTTTTTTGGGTGACATAGTATAGTATGACCTTTTTTTTAGCAACATACTATAGTATGACCTTTTTTGGGCAACATAGTATAGTATGACCTTTTTTTTAGCAACATACTATAGTATGACGGGCGGCATGGTGGTGAAGTGGGTAGCGCTGATGCCTCATAGCAAGAAGGTCGCAGGTTCAAGACCTCCTTGGGCCTGGGTCTGGGACCTTTCTGTGTGGAGTTTGCATGTTCTCCCCGTGTCTGCGTGGGTTTTCACCGGGTACTCCGGCTTCCTCCCACAGTCCAAAAACATGCTCAGGTTAATTGGCAACTCTAAAAAATTGCCCGTAGGTGTGAGTGTGTGAGTGAATGGTGTGTGTGCCCCACGATTGGCTGGCGACCATCTGGGGTGTATCCCTGCCTCTCGCCGTAACGCGCTGGGATAGGCTCCAGCAGACCCCTGCGACCCTAATGAGGAATAAGCAGGTATAGAAAATGACTGACTGACTATAGTATTTTTTTTTTTGGCGACATAGTATAGTATGACCTTTTGTGGGCGACATAGTATAGTATGACCTTTTTTTCAGCGACATAGTATAGTATGACCTTTTTTGGGCGACATAGTATAGTATGACCTTTTGTGGGCGACATAGTATAGTATGACCTTTTGTGGGCGACATAGTATAGTATGACCTTTTTTGGGCGACATAGTATAATATGACCTTTTTTGGGCCACATAGTATACTATGACCTTTTTTGGGTGAAATAGTATAGTATGACATGTTTTGGGCGACATTCTATAGTATGACCTTTTTTAAGCGACATACTATAGTATGACCTTTTTTGGGCGACATACTATAGTATGACCTTTTTTTGGGCAACATAGTATAGTATGACCTTTTTTGGGCGTATGACCTTTTTTGGGCAACATAGTATAGTATGACCTGTTTTGGGCGACATAGTATAGTATGACCATTTTTGAACCACATAGTATAGTATGACCTTTTCTGGGCGACATAGTATACTATGACCTTTTCTGGGCGACATAGTATACTATGACCTTTTCTGGGCGACATAGTATACTATGACCATTTTTGGGCAACATAGTATAGTATGACCATTTTTGGGCGACACTCTATAGTATGACCTTTTTTTAGCGACATAGTATAGTATGACCATTTTTGGGCGACACTCTATAGTATGACCTTTTTTTGCGACATAATATAGTATGAGGTCTTTGCTGGTTCATACTCTAGAATGAGTTTTTTTGAGTGACATAGCATAGCAGGGGTACTCAACTAGAAACTAAAAAGGGCCACTTACCAAATTTCAAATGTTTCCATGGTCTGAAACAGTTGCAGTGTAACAGTATGTTACACAATATTAGTAATAAAAAAAATAATTAAATATCTTGTTTTGGCGTTTTGAACCGTACGCAGAGCCTGGTCTTCTCAGTCTGCTTTTGGATGTACAGAACAAAGCATTTACATTGGTCTTTGTGTTAGCACTCAATGAGGATGTCTCAGGGTTGGATTAACCCTCTTTGGGGCCCTGGGGCACATAAAAAATGAGATTTTCACGATGATTGCCCCCAATTCTCCCTGTACACTGAAAAGGTCATTACACTCAAGGTAGCAGATTGATAAACTCCTTCTGCTTAGAAATATGAACGAAAGGTTTAAGACTCAAGGTTATATATAAAAATATCACCTTAAGTCACTGTCCAATCCATTTCATATTATGCTATAGTGATGTGATCACTTTTGTCATACAGATGAGCTCTTGGACCCCCTGTGGGTCTGGGGCCTGTCCTGCCTCCCTAATTGTGAGCCTGTTCTATAGCAGAGTGTAAAATATGAGTAGGTAAACCCATAAATAACTTTAACATGATTTTTTTGTCACTAATCAAGACCAGTGTTGTTACAGACTCACTAGAATATAAAGAAGACTACACTTCATTATGTAGCCTGTCCAACTTCTTGTTAACGCAGATTTCTAATCAGGCAGCAACTCAAATCCATTCAGGCATGTAGACATGGTCAAGACAATCTGCTGCCATTCAAACCCAGTATCAGTAATGGGGAGTAATGGGGAAGAAAAGTGATTTGAGTGTCTTTGAACGTGGCTTGGTTGTATTTCAGAAACTGCTGAACTACTGCGATGTTCACACACAACCATCTCTACGGTTTGTCGTAAATGAGAAAATATCCAGTGAGCAGTTCTGTGAGTGAAAAAGCTGATAGAAAATCAACTGCTCGTTATAAGCACGGTATGAAGAAGAGCATCTCTGAATGCACAACACTTAGAACCTTGATTTTCTTGGCACGGTTTAGAGCCCTTAGTACCAATTGGCCTCTTTCCAGTACCTTGTTGAATGCTATGAAGAATTAATGCAGTTTTGAAGGCAAATTATTAAATTAGTATTAACAAGTTGTCCCTAATAAAGTGGCCGGTGAGTGTATGTACACTAACTAAGCTGCTCATATTCTACATTTTATTCTCTAAATCTTCAGAGACCTGGCAGCAAAACTCGACAAGGCTTGATTCCAAACGTGTCAGAATTTGTTTTTTTTTAAGGATTAGAAGGGTACAAAGAGCTGGTGTCAAAAACAGATTTGTAGTAATGACATCTGATCCCTGCTGGCCTAAGAGGATGTAAACAACCATATCATACATGTAACATGGAAAATAAAGCACAGGGTAAACAACAGACAGACCAGCAGTGATTATGTTCACCACAGATCGTCTTTAAACAAAGCAAGAAATGACCCAAATCAAAGTTCATTGTTTAATTCATCTTCATGTTTTATTTGCTTTGCAACCTTTTTTTTTTTTTTGCAGATTTCAGTGAAAACACCTTCCTTTCTATTTTCTCTCCACAACACACTATAAACATGAAATTATTTAAAAATGTGAACACTGAACATAAATCATGAACCACACACACTGACATACAGTACTTGCCCCCCCCCAAAAAAAAAAAAATTACAAAGATGTTTTTTCTTCATGATACAACATAAGCACATTAGGATCTGCATGTTGTGTTCTTTTCTTTGTGTGAGAAAAGAAAGAAAGAAAAACAACGATTTGAAATCCCTCTCAGGACTTACATTTCAGAAGCTGTTTAAGTTTCCTTTACATTACGTGTCATGACACTTAAAAACACTCTTTGGAGATCGGAAACAGAGCATCCTCACACACCTTGTACATTGCCATCGTACTGACCATGGCTGTACAAAGCAGTACATTTTATATCGCCTCAGATCAGTAATCAGGGGTTAAAGCCGAGTTCATGACAAACAGTAAACACACGGGTGATCAAATGACTCATAAGCTTGTAAGGCAGATGAGCTCCTCCCTGGGCACATCGCAGCATTACAGGATATAATCCTTTGTTCTGGGACCAGTTAAAAACACAAACAAACGATTATCCCGACAATATGTAGGACACCAGGAGCTGAAATGATGAGAGGATAAGAAAACAACCTGGTTTCACCACAGCCCCGGCATGTGAGAAAAGATGACAGAGATTGTTACAAGTTACGTATTAATATTAATACGGATTCTTTCTGAGATACAGTTGCTGCTGCATAACAATCAACATTGTGCTGGAGGAAAAAATCTTCAGAGAAATGATGGAAACGGTTTTTTACTTATACTAATTAAATCGTCCATAGCAGGCCTACCAATTTGTAACATAACCACACACTAGTTTATTATTAATAAAATTGATCAAGCTTGATCGTTAATTTTGGCCTCTGAACACCATGGGTGATGTACTATACATACAAGTACAGATTATGATCAGTTTTGACAAGAGTGTCATTCCACTGGAGACATCTGCCAATAATCAATCTTTAAACTTGCCTGATTGCATTCTGACAGCTGTGAATAAGTCAGCAGTGTCATGTTGTGTCCATAGACTGGATTAGTTAGATATTTTATCAAGAAATTTGTTCTTAATATTTGTTTTAAAGGAAATTGCCCTTTTCGTTCCTTCTGTGAATACAGAGAAGGTTCTGGTTTAATTATATAAATACTATTACACAAAGAAAAGCACACAGCCTGGACTCAGAAACGTGGGACCTTTAACTTCTCTTTTCTATTTCTTCTGTTTTTAAAGTAGTCTTTTACTTTGACTTAAAATGTTTCAAGCAAAACACATTGAAT
Source organism: Eupleurogrammus muticus (assembly GCA_036785175.1). Taxonomy (NCBI): domain Eukaryota; kingdom Metazoa; phylum Chordata; class Actinopteri; order Scombriformes; family Trichiuridae; genus Eupleurogrammus; species Eupleurogrammus muticus. The sequence goes on from JAYKQN010000006.1 coordinate 7,966,188, forward strand.
TATGCTGTTGAAAAGTGCTATTTAAATAAAGCTGCCTTGTGCATATGAAAATTGGTGGAATGAAATAAAAGAGGAAAAAAAATGAATAATTGGACCATATTTTAACCCTAAAACGTGTAAACCTGTCTGTGATTTGTAAAGCAGAGAACATGTGCTCAGGCTAATTCACAGCCACCATAAGTGAACAGTGAATAAGTATATACAAGTGAATTCCCTCCAATTTTCCAAAACAGATGGTCCTAACTAGACCAACTTAAAAAAAAAAAAAAACATCCATCAAAAAGAATCAAGAGAACCATGTGGCCTTGGTGGATCTTCCACCTTTGCATAATGAAGCCACCGTGAGTCTGCAGGTACTTCATGTCTGGCAGAATCACCCTCAACACACATGAAAAATACACCAACACACAGCAACGTGTATTGTAGAATTAAGTACTTCAATGGATGCACTCCATCAGCTTCCAAACAAAGCTAGTGGAGATGGTCCTCTAAAAGACATTTTCTAGTGATCTCTAAAAATATAAAGACCCACTTGTTAAGTGCTGATGATACACAAACCTCCATGAGGACACGGTTAAACCCTACCTCAGTAGGAATAGTATTAGTATATAGAAGTACAAAATGGTTCTACTTCTCAAAGAAATATTAACAGTGCTTGCATGCAAAACTGTGCATGTGGGTAGAAGCGAAGTCCTCAATGTCCACAGTGTTTTATTGCACCATCTCTAACGTGATGCTAACCAGTGCAGGAAAAAACAAACTTGTAGAAGTCCAACAGGCTACAAGCTTCAAGGTCCATCTCAGACTGCAAACTGTCTGGCTTGTGAAAAGTAAATCATCTCCTCAATGGGTAATATTGTGCAGAGAATACGAGGCCTTAGCAGGTAAGTGGTGTTTCATCAGCAGAACAATGAATGAACCTGCTGTATTTTGCACTTCTTTTTCAAACAGCTAAGCGCTACAATCACAACATTTCAGGTCCTTTATTCTTTCACCACTGTCACATCCAAACAGGATGAGACTGTTAACGTGTTTCCTCTGCTCGTCTTCATCTGTTTCCATTTTTCAGGTGCCTTTGCATAAGCTTAGCAGAAACACAGCATGAGGACTATCATATTCCACCTAAATGTGCTCATTTCTGCGCCACGAGCGGCGCTTCTTAAAATGTGAGGTGAAAAATTTAGTATTGATAGGGTGAGGAGGAAAAACGTTTTTTAAAAAAAGCCCAGATGTGCTTGTCTAATGTATTCGGTGTGCAGGACGCACTGCATCTCCCCCCACAAGTAAATGACACCGTTATCGTGGCCGCCTTCGTTTGATCTCATACAATACTCTCATTGGCGGATTTCTTCATCAGTTTGATGGAGAGCAAGGAATGCTGGGAAGAGTTAGACTCCTTGGCTTCAGGAATGAGCAGGCGTACTTTCTGATTTGTTCTCCTCCACTCGGAGTAAAGCTGACAGTGGTAGCGGAAGGAAACCTGGGAGAGGATGGAAGTAGATCAGTTACAGAAGTGCACGTTTATGCCCGTGATTTTACTGATGGACAAGCACAAAGTCCTTTAAGCAAACATAAACTTTTTATTAAAGTCAATTATTAGAGAAAAAATACACATGAAAAAATACTATACCACCATAATAATCTGTTTCTACCTTCTTCTCTCTTTACCCAACACTCCTTTAGCAACTTCCTCAGCAAATGTAATGTTCCATATTCAATTATATTTGTACACAAGGCAAATGAGATCATGAATCAATAAGAGAAAACCTCTGCCTGGTCGCTGCCATTGCCATAACTCTCATCATTTGAGCTTGTTAGCAATCATTAGGTCGGATTTTAACCAGCAGACTGTTAAAAAGGTTGATTTTGGACAAGTTTTGGTGTGATTTACAACCTACTACTCTACATGTTAGTTTGATTGGTTTCTTTCATGTATATAAACAGCATCTGGACCAAACCACTTTGAGAATAGGGGGGGGTGTCACATTTATATATATATATATATATATATATATATATAAGCCCATTTTTTCGTTTTTTATTTGTTAATAAAGTTTAAAATATCCAATAAAGTGTGTTCCACTTCATGATTGTGTCCCACTTGTTGTTGATTCTTCACAAGAAATTACAGTTTTATATCTTTATGTTTGAAGCTGAAATGTGGCAAAAGGTCACAAAGTTCAAGGGGGCCGAATAGTTTCGCAAGCCACTGTATATACACACACTCACACACACACACACACACACACACACACACATATACATACAAACACACACACACACACACACACACACACACACACACGTATTTATATATATATAAATTGCCTGATAATAATGATAATAATGCTGTGTTGCGATCATCAATAGGCAGGTTCATATTTACCAGGGTCCAGAGGACGTAGATGGTGAAGAGGGCGATGGTGAGGGCTATGAGGCCCACGGACTGCAGCCAGCTCCCCAGCTGGAGATGGTCCTGAGCGCCGCTCAGACACAGCCAGCCAGAGATGGCGGCGAGGGGCGTGATGAACAGGAAGCACACCATGTCACAGAACAGCGTCCTCTTCTCGTTACGGGGCCCGGGGTTCCGCAGCCACTGTGGCATGAGAAGTTCAGAAAAAAGACAGAGGGGGGAGAGAATATATGGAATTGGAAAGAAAAGGAGAGAGGTAGAGAAAGACAGAGCTTTAGTCAGCCAGAAGAGATAGGATTTTGTCATGAGTAAAGCAAGCAAACAGAAAAATGGAGTGGAAGAAAAAGCTGATTTACACACTTACACTACCCTCACCAAGAAATTGGTGTTTCCCATGAATGTTCATACTTTTATTCATCAAATGAGTTGGAAAATGAATAGATTTTTTAGATATAGAAATAATGACTTTTATTAGAAATAGTAATTTTCTCTTTCAAACTTTGCTTTCATCAAAGAATGCTCCATCTAAGGAGCTAAACTATTATCGTCTGATGCTATTAACAAACACAAAGTACCGGTAGAACACTGGAGTGATGGTTGCTGGAAATGGGTCTACGTAGATATCCAGACATTTGCAGTTAGAATAGTCATTTACATGTTAACAAATTAGTGTTTTTTCGATTAATTTAAACTTCTCTTTCAAAAATAAGGACATTTCCCAATGACCCCAAACTTTAGAACAATAGTGTGTATAAGCAGCGTTATTCACGAACAGCAGCCTTAACCGGGGAGGATGAAAAAGATGAGCAGACAGATTGATGCAGACAAGCAAAGCTCAATGACCTTTGTTACCTCTGTGAGAGGCCTGGGCCGCCGCTCGATGCTGAACTCCGTGTGGCACAGCTCGCAGTAGCTGGTGTTGGAGGACGACAGCCACCTCTCCAGGCAGCTCCGGTGCACCGTGCCCAGCGTGCCGGTGCAGTCGCACGGGGACAGGAGGCCCTCGCCGCTGCCGCCTTCGTGGCAAATCCGGCAGATGGGACCGTCGCTGAGACAGAACGAGAAGTGAGGGCATCATTAGCGCGCCTGTTCCGGTTCTTTCTGTCCACGAGGAACCTGTGCGGACCTTTTACCTTTGCGTGCTCGCGGGTTTGAGCACGGACGACAGCAGCCGGCCGTCTATGGCCGTGACCTGGGTGACGTAGAGCGCCGGGCAGCCGTCGCTGCATGTCTCCTCCACGCTCTTCCAAACCCCAGCGCCGTCACCGCAGTCACACAGGGAGCCGGGCAGGTGGCAACACCCGCCCGTCGTCATGGTTACGGTGTCCAGACGTCTGCCGTTGGGTCGACGGCGTAAAGATCAGCAGCAAAGGTTGAGTCAGGGAGCAGGAAGAAACTCTGGGAAAATAAACATTATCAGGCCATTTATTATTATTAATAAAATGTTACAGTAAAAAAAGTACTAGTTTTATATTCTAGGTGGATTAAATTTTTTAAACAATCATTTCGGGTAATACCAATAAAAATACATCTTTTTATCGGCTGTGCTTCAGGAAACGTGGAGCAAAATTCCTTCAGATTGTCTCAACTCGTTGACAGCTACAACATTAAAGTTCTGCAAAGATGCGACTTCTGGAGGTTTATTGATGAACGTGACAATTATACACAATTTTAAAAATCTTTATTTCTAACCTTGTCAAGTCTTGACTACATTTTCTAATCATTTGCGATGAAATAAAGTGAATGAATGACATTCTTCGGTGATCACAAACTTTTGAGCAGTACCAGCACTAGTCAAAAAATTGGAGACTTCTCAGTTTCTTGAATGAAGAACTTTTTTTTTTTTACTTTTGCCAATAGGTTCTAGATCTAGTTTAATTAGTGTCAACAATGGGGATAGTGTGTTTTTTGCTCTTTACATAGCGAGATATAATGTCCCTCTTTCTCTGATGAGGATGCCGTCACTTTAAGATAACAACAATTGTCATTATAATTTTATCACATCATCACTGTGATCCATTCAACATGCCAGAATTTTACAAATACTGTTCTGAACAGGAGTCGAGCAATAAAAAAAACATAAAAAATAATTAGCTGTGTCCGGTCGCCTCATTACGACCAGGCCACATTAGCTGTATGTGTTTATGTCAGTTTCTGCGAATGTGAGAACACTTTAATCTACAGAGATGTTAAGTCATTCGCAAGAAAGGAGTGAGGAAGAAAGTGCCCAAAGCTGCTTCTAATTAAAGCAAGTGTCGTCGTCAGCGGCCGTGAGTGTGATCTGCAGCGGCCTGATAAACAGCTGCCTCCTCTGTGATAACCCCTCACTGCAGATAAAGGCAGACAGCCCTGCTCGCTGCAGCCTGTACTACCATCAACACAGAATAAAAAAGGGAGCGCTTGGCTCTGGGGTTCCATTAATTGAAATCAAATAGCTAAGTTTTTTTTCTATGCATATAAAAGGATTATGTCTCTCAAATTATGTTCACAAATTAGTTGATATCCATGTTAGTGAGCATTTGCCCTTTTGCCAAGATAATCCATCCAACTGGCAGCGGTAGCATAGGAAGATGCTGATTAAGCAATTGTGGCAATATTGTGGTTTTATTTTGAAAGATATTTATCTGGTACAGTGAAAACGTGGTTCATCCAAAAAAAAAAAAAAACACTTCTCCAAAGTGCCAGATAGCGTCTCTAAAGGTGACAATTTTCCCGCTGACTGGTGAGGACATAACGCGTTTCAGACGGTTTCTGCAGAAGTTCTCTGGTTGTGCAACGCGACTGTTGCATCAGCTCACTGGGCGACTTCTGCTGATCCCTCAGGAACCATCCAGACCTCTGAAGTTAGTCTGGGACAAGTCTGCTCTCGGTTCCTATAGTCGGAACTAAACATGCCCCGCAGATCTGCAGGTCTGCTGCAGCTCTCACTGCTCTTAGGTCAGAGCTGAATGAAGACTTTTATTTGTTTGCTGCTGCCTATATTGACGTGATTTCTAGCCTCAAAACTTCAGCATTCTGTGGCTCTAGGTTGTGATAAAACTGCACATTTTAACACTTCAAAAGTTGAGTGAAATCCAGAGTTCAGCCTAAAACATGTCTGTGTGGCTGAGGCATTGTTGAATCTTATTTTGATCTGAGAATATATCACAGGTCAACACCCGCGTGGTTGTTGTTCAAATAAAACCTCCCTCTGCTTTGTTAAAGCAAAGCTTTACAGCCGACATCTATAATCCCATGTGTTCACCAGCGTGACGCTGTGTTGTTTTTCAACAGATGCTGCAGAGACTCGAGAGTTGATATTTGGGATTTTGTGTCCTGTCTCCATCTCTTGAACGATTAATGCATGAATTTAGAACTGTTTAAAACATTCATTGTGACTGAGAGTTGGTCAACAATAGTAACAGACTATGATCTAATTTAATCTAAGAAAACTGCCTTCAAAGATTACTACTTGGCAGTGTCTATAAAGTTACTTTCACAAATGGGTATTGTAATAATTCGATTTTTCTAATATTTTGTTTAAACTTAAATTGTATTCATTTTTCATTAAGGCTTCCTGATGCATTATCAATGCTTTTCTATTTCATTCAAATTCTATGGTTTCATCAGGTTGTCAGACTGATTGATATGTCGTATGTTCATTTGTCCCATTTAACTTGTTGGAGTCTCATCAGACTTTTTTTCCAATGAGTTTTACCTTGCTGATTAGTACTTTTTGTCAATACAATAAACCAATGTTCCTGCATTTAATGTTTTCATTTCATCTCAGATTGAACTTGGTGATACAATACCAGGTCAGATGAATACTTTAAACTTGGGGGCTACTTGCTACGAACTAGTCATTTGACTCCATCTGATGTCCTTTTGGTGTAATATTGTTGAAATAGGATGTGTATAGATTCATTGGGTAGGAATTTATGAGCTGGAGACAAGCATGGGACAAGATAGAACATGTTGAAGATTTAAGGTGTGTGTGTGTATAGAGAATAAAGTATTACACTACAAAAATATTATTACATTTAATTACAAAAAAAACAATTTTAAAGAAATACACTTTAAATTTAAATAAATACATTTCGTTCATCTTAGATTATGAGACTCAGAGGTTGTATTGACCAAAATATGAAGATGTCAACCAAAATATCCAATAAATAAAGGTCTCTAACTCACAGAGATGTATTTGTACCAAACGTCACAAAGAAAAATAAGACAGTTTAATATGGTATTCTCACACAAAAGTCATGCATGATTGGAACTTTACATTTCATAATTAAGAAAAAGAAGTTTCCCCTCAATCAATTATTTCATTATAATTCAGACCAAATAGAAAAACCATGCATGTAAATAACAATATCCCTAACTTATCATTTTATTCCCTAACTATTTTTTTTTATTTTAATCTTTAGTAGCTTCAGTGTTAAAGAAAGCGATGAACTATAAGAAAACGTGAATTAAACTGGCTTCAGGTCAGATGAGACAGAGACAGACCAATCCACATTATTATTATTATTATCAGTAACATACTGACTGACATTGTTAAAGCAGTGATGGAACGCAGCTGTTTATATGACAATTTTGTTGTTTTTTATAAAATATCACCTATGTTGACTTAGCTAACATCGCCTCCCCTCACATGAGACGATCCTGGCTCGGCTCTGTGGAGTCTCGCGGTTTCCCCCCTAACTGAGGCAGGGGCTCTAATCGTCTCCCCGGTACCTTTTACTACATTAAATAATCTTACAAAAATCAATGTCGAAATTAAAGCCAGAAATGTTCCCCGTCCCGACGGGGTAAATGTTGTATTGAATATTATGTATTTCTCAATAAAAAATCCTGTTTTATCTCGCTCTTGCCTCAATTTCTATATAAAAACAAGAAACTGCGAACATGTAATTCCTGATCCCACCTGCTCCACAGTGAACTAAAGGGGGTTGCGCTGTCGAGCAGAATTTACGCATATAGAGCATTTTTAATAGAAATTGGAGAAAAAATACGCGATATGAACTAAAACAAACAACCCGTCGGAGCGGACGCCAAATGAACCTTTAAGAAAACCTCCGTCTCTTTATGATCGCTACACACAGTAAGAAAATAGCGCAGAAACAAACGGAGCGCGTGTCTTACGGTTACACGTCTAGGAAAACGTCGCCGCCGCATCCAGACTATTGTCTGGAGTCCTGTGACATATGGAAATGAAGCGATACCAGGGGCGGCTGTTAAATATCCCATTAAAAAGACGAGCAGCGGCTGTCAGAGCTGTTTCCAGCTGTGACATTACTCACCTCTCCTCCTCCTCCTTCTTCTTCTTGTGCTGAATTGTCACTGCTCAGTTTTACCTTCCTCTCGCTTCCTTTGAGCCGAAGGTGAAGAAGCGGATCAGAAGCTGCTGATCAGCTGCTCAGAGCTCTCAGCTGATAACAGCCTGGCTTCCGCTTCCCCGGCGCTTCAAATAAAACACACACGAGCTCACCATCACCATCATCACCATCATCACCATCCTCATCACCCTCATCACCACAGTCCGTCTGATTCCAGTGACCAAACCACATCAGTCTATGGAATAAACAACTGCTCCTCCCCGGAAACAGCGACACTGAGGCACCAAGAACAAAAAAAAAGAATAAAAAAAAAAAAAAGAACCAGGAAGAATTTCGCAATTTTCGTTGCGTAAAACAGCAGCAGAATTTACCAAATAAGCAGTAAGTTTCAATAAATATTAATTTTTACAATTAAGCATTTAAGGAGAATGTCTACAACTATCCTGTAATAATAAATGGTTAATTAAGTATAAAATATACCTATTCAGCACCTACACATTATTATTTACAGGGAAAGACTGAGTTAAGGGAAAAGAACGTGTGCCTTATGTTATTTATTAATCATTTACTATTAGATTGTACCTAAATAAATATTTAATATTAAACAAGTTTTTTAATGCCCGTTGTATTCTACCATTACCATTATTATAGTTGATAATGTATTATTTATCAACTGTTAGTAGCACATTAAATGATGTAAAAATGTGTTTAGCATTACCCTTAATAATAACCCATGTTACAATGATTAGAAATTGTGCCTGGCCTGAACAAGCTATACCTTTTTTGGTTTTACAAAGTATTTTTTTTTAATTAACATTAATGACAATGTTTGTTTGAATGAAAATGTTCCATATCCATATATTTCTACATATAACCTATAAGTTTTGGATGTGACGATGCTGTAAAACTACAGGATGTTATCTGCTCTTTGGGAACCTGCTGTGCAGTTTCTGTAGGCTTGTTTAAAAAAAAAATAATCAAGAATTGGGCTTCACATGTTGTACAAACCTAACACCTCAGTCACCTATAAACAACAGTGAAGACACAGAATTTAGTTACGGACACAGTGAGTAACACGTTCAAAAATAAGTCTGTGTGCTATATGGTCATGTGGTTTAGGTTTATTTATACTTCCTATGTAATGCAAAGGTAGCAAAACAAGTTTCATTTTCCGGCTTTCCATTATTTTTTCTGAAGAAATGCGAAATCACAAGAGACAATGCATCAAATTAATTAAACAAAGTAGTTCAACCTGATTGATGAAAAAAGCATTTCATCAATAACTGAGCCTCTGATTCTAACATGAATGTTGCTGGAGTGAAAGTGTGAGTGAAGAGGATTTTTAGTGGCTTCATTTGCGATTTAAATGTCTCAGATTACACACGTTCCCCTTTACAGATATCACATTGAAATGACAGCAGAGGTTGGTCAAGTATATGAGGAGGAAACTTCAATGCAAAAAGCACTATGTATTGTGCATTTTTTTCCTCTTCCTTTTAAATTTCCACAGTTTCCATTATTTATAATAATGATAAAATGTTGATAAATAATATAAAGTTGATTTGTTCCACTGAAAATTCTTGGACACAAGTGCAAAAGTACATTTTCCCATTTAGAGACAACCTGTTAAAACAGAGTATGATCTGAACCAACTTGAGAGGAAATACACACTAGGCTTGTTTAAAGTTTATGCTATTATTTTACAAATAGTAAATCACCTACTATTCTTTAACATTATGCATTTTTGCAAGAAGCCTGGACTGGTTTGATAATACAGCTATGATCGGCAATCTTAGCAGCCTTGAACATGCTTAAAAGGAGAAAACTCAAAAAACTGATCATGATTGCATCTGTCTCCTTTGGTATCTTTGTGCATAAAGATTAACACACACACGCACACACGCACACCTACACACAAATAAAAACTTGCATTTCATGTGTTTCACACTTGCCCCTATTAGTCAGACACTCACAGCCAGTCTGGTTTCTGGCTCGTGCCACAGTGGGCACAGGGCTCCAAGAGGAAAGAGAAAATACTTCAGAGAGAGACTACATGTTGAATATTCTAAAGCTTCCTCCTCTTCTACACTGATGTTGCATGATGGGCATAATTAGGTCAGACAGACCTAAAAAAAATTGGATTTCACTGAAGCAGATCATGTCAAAAGTCTGTATCAGTGCAGCTCTGGGAGGAGGAGGAGAAGGAAGAAGAGGAGAAATCACTTGGAGCACTGATGAACAGGCCTACGGATCCCTCACCACCAGCAGTGGGTCAATAGGACCGTTCAGGCTGATTAACTGAACAAAACTAAAGCTTTCTAGAGCGTCATGATCAACCTCATGATAGCAAAAACACCTCCTTCCCTCTGCAAGCTATTACGGGGCCATAGAGTTTAAACACATGCTCTTCTTACATCAGAAGAGCATGCTTGAGCAAATAAAAGAGAAAAAAAAACATGTCTACTACAAGAGTCTTGGTGTCAGAGACGTTCTGGACCCGTGAGGGAATGATGACACCAGCGGGGTGACGCTTGAAGTAAAGAACAGGTGGAGAGAAAGACAGAAAGTCATAAACGGGAGAGAGAAGTACAAGCGTCACAGGCTTTGGCAGCATGGGAGTTTGTTGCCCCTCTGCCCGTCCGTGGTGGGGGGGACGCTTATGTCCACTACGTTGTTCCCTGGAGAATCGTCATGTCCAGATCTGTCTGACATTTGCTTCTGAGATACAATACGGTAGATTTCTGTGAAAAAGAAAAACATGTTTGTTTAAATGGCGATGTACTTTCAAGGTTTAAAGCAAGTACACATTGTATTTGATGATTTTTCCCCACCTGTGAGAATACTCTTAAAGGATTCTTCTACATTAGTGGAGTCCAAGGCTGAGGTCTCAATGAAGGAGATCGCGTTCTTTTCTGAGCAGGAGAAGAAGAGACACAAACAATGTGGTACACATCACAGCAATTTAAGCCCAGCTTAACACTCCCAGTTAAGCCTTTGTTTGTCATCATCAATTAAAAAAAAAAATCATTGATGCTCCAGAATTTAAACTTTTACAAAAAAAAAAAAAAAAAAACACTTCTGGATCAAGCAAGAACGGTGTTAATAATTTAGACAAATTTTATTCAAACAATGAAGAAATGTTAAGTAACTTAAGTAAATAGTAGAATAGAAATAGTTAAAAGGATGTGCAGAATAACAAATTTTAAAAAATTGCTGAACATCTTGCACTTTCAATTTCTATACAAACACAGAGAAAGATTTCAGTTTTCTTTTTGGAGGAAGTAAGTCATTCATGTTATCACTCTTTCTGATAGAGGTTCTCAGAAGTGGATATTTACTCACTGTTATTCTCATGAAGTAACAGTTTACATTTGATAATATTACTAGTAAAACACTGGACAGATCACAGGAATGTAATCTGATTTCAATGAAACGAATGAAAAAAATAAACTCACACCACAAGGGAAAGCAATCAATTTTGTTCTCGCATTTAGATTGAAGGATTACTTTTAAAAGGCACAGATTGATTAGACGTATATGGCAGCCAGGACGTGCCTAGAAAGAGAAAGACAGTCTGAAAGTAAAATAAACTATCTTTGGAGTATTGAAACATTAAGATTGTTCAGATGAGCTTCTCCACTTACATCACTGTGGACTCTATTTTACAGGCATTATAGATTGTAATAGGATGGAAATGTAATTGCTTTATGATCCTGTCATATGCATGAGGGTATTACTATTAATTATTAATTATAGACTGACTTTAACTAATGTAGTTTTAGTGATGCCATGTTATGACCATTTTTAAAAATGGAAAAGCCCAAGGATGCACAGAGACAAAAAAAAGCTTGGCTAGAAGTCCTTTGTGCAACATGTGTATTTGTGTTATTGTAACCTGTTACAATATTTTGTTTCCATTGTCACTAATAATTAAAGCAATACTTAGTTAAATAAAAAAGGAAACATCCTTAAGATTTTTGTGAAAATCAGCTATTTAATATTTTATTTCCATAGAATTGACAACTCAAAAGAGACAGTGTTGACTTTTATTCTCTAAACATCAGGACTTCGCACGCAATAATCCTCAATTTCCCAGTCCTCGGGTTTGATTTACCTGCGAAGGCGCGGGCCTCATCAGTGGGAACGGCCCTGAGGTGGCGGAGGTCGCTCTTGTTGCCGACCAGCATGATGACGATGTTGTTGTCGGCGTGGTCCCTCAGCTCCTTCAGCCAGCGCTCCACATTCTCGTACGTCAGGTGCTTGGCGATGTCGTAGACAAGGAGCGCTCCAACAGCACCCCGGTAATACCTGAAGGCAACAGAGCGAGGTTTTAGTTTACTTTATATTTGTTATTTTTTTCAGGGTGGGATATGGGTTATTTGTCAGGAAAAGTAGTAAAACCGACAGTGGATGAAATTATGATAAGATGTAGGCTAATGTATGAAATAAATCAATTTTCTCTATGTTTAAATAGTTTCATAAAGAAAATGCTGTTTCAGTAACCTATTTTTTGGAAAGTTAGTTTTTATTTATTTTTTTCCAGTTGACAAAAATGTTTCTTTCAATTCTAATTCATGTTAGTGTTCATGATCAAGCTTGTAAAAGAGCAGTGAATGTAGATAACAACTGCAATGTTCTTTATCATCTGACAAAGCTGAAGGTGAGTCACGCTGGCCATTAGGTGAAGTCACCTGACTCCATGGACCAATAACGATGAAGGAATGTGTTCCACCCTGGCAGGTGCAGCCTGCCAGTATCATTGTGGTTTTCCACAGTATAAAGTTATATTATTTAAATTCTCTAAGCAGAATATGCATGAGATATAGAATCAGTTCCAGTTTTGCTTGTATTCCAAGAAGTATTGACCAATCACGTTTGAACAGGCTGTAGCTGAATGCAAGTAAAGAGTCCGAGAGCTGCACAAGGGAGACGGAACCATTAGCCAAATGGTATTTAGGGGTTCATGGTAATTTATAATTTGTTGAGCTTTTTATTAACTTTTATCTCTTTATTTATGGGAGTTCGTCAGACAGTAAACAATAAGAGAAATGGAAGCGTTGGACACGATATTTGCTGGTTCCAGCTCGGCAGCTATGGAACAGCAGGAGCCCCAGACGCAGAGTCCTGAGATTGTGTTGTTTACGCACATGTTACATAAACTAATGAATCAGATTTAAAGCATACTGACAAAAGGGATTCTGACTTAAGACGCCTTAGATTCTCCAGCATGGAAATCAACATATATGGCACAAGAACTGCTCAGCCATCTTTAAAAGGCAAGACAGTGCTTTTTTATGTTCCAAAAGTACACTTTACATAATTCATCACCATTTTGGTGCACTCACGCTGAGGTGATTGCTCTGTAGCGTTCCTGTCCGGCTGTGTCCCATATCTGAGCCTTTATTGTCTTGCCGTCCACTTGGATGCTGCGGGTGGCGAACTCCACCCCGATGGTGCTCTTACTCTCCAGGTTGAACTCGTTCCTTGTGAAGCGGGACAGCAGGTTACTCTTCCCCACTCCAGAGTCTCCAATTAGTACAACTACGGCCGAAAAACACAGCAAAAGTCATGAGTCCTGCTGACTGAAAAGTAGAATAGGTTTACACTTTGTTAGAAGAATCTGCATTTTTAAAACTATGTCTTCCTTACAGACTTCTATAGAAGACCACTCATAATTAGTGCTGCACTTCATAGTTAATTAGTTAACAATTGAATTATTAAAAGATTTAGATAACTAATTCTGAATTCCCAGAAATATTCCATAGCTGTTAGCTGACAGCCATATCTGCAAAAGAAGGTGATTGCACCTGCCACTTTGACAGTCGAGGGTAAGAAGATGAACCCCCCCCCCAAAAAAAAGGGTGCTGGACTTATGAACATAGGTCAGTTTGTAGAAAATAAAGATGCAGCAGAGTTCATGTGGTAGAGTTTTGTCTCGATATGTCAAAAACGCTTTTACAAGTTCAAAATAATTGCTTTGTTAATTCCATTTACCAAAATAAATTCGCTCCATTGGTAGAAAGTACAGTTGAAAGATTTATCAAAAATTGCATTGTGTTTTTGCTGCCAGATGCTGCGATTCTGGTTTCATTCACCATTTTCTTCAATTCAAGTTTCCGTGCACAACATTTACAACCATCACAGAAATGTACATTATACCATTAAAACAATAAAAAAGCCATAACTCAAATTCAAGAATGGAAGCTAAAAACCAGAACTTAATTCAAGTATAGTCCTTTCTATTAATAAGAACCAGCAAAATGTAGGCTACATCCAAAGCTTGAGCAACAGCACTTATAGCAGATGTGTAAAATAGTGACTCATGATGAAAACAAAATCTGGGTTTTGATAATGTCAAGATAGCATTGCCTGAAATTATGGTTATAAAACAATAGATCGTTCAGGCCTAGTAGCAAGTGTTCATTAAGCAATCTCCTGAAAGATGGTGTTGATTGGTATCCTGAGACTTACAGAAATTACACAGAGGAAGCTCTAGGCTCCAGGTGTGTGTACCTGGCAGGAAGTCCACATGAAGAAGACACACTGTCATGTGAGTGCTGTCTATTTGTGGCTGCCAGTGTGAAGCAAAGGAGTTTTATTATGTTTCCTGAGAACTCATTTTTGTTTTAGGAATCACATTTTATAGAAGGGAGAAGAGCAATCAAATATTGTCAGATTACAGTCAAACTAAATGTTTATTATATATTATTTAGGAAAAAAATAACAGACTACCTTTACACACTAATTGTGTAAAGATAAAACACCCTAAATCACTTATAATGCCGGCTTCTCAAATTGGAAAAAATCTGTAAACAGAAAGAGCAGGGACCCTACTTCATAAATAAATTATTACTAATAATACAACTTAATATCTAGTAGGGGGTCTGTATTCCTGTGGATTGTAATCATTCCTCTTTATTGTACAATACAACAAACAAAATAAAACTATCCTTTATCTATGCTCATATGTTTGGTTCATGTGGATGATTACATTCTGAGGAGGCGATGCGTTCAAAATATTATCAAACTACATTACCCCCCGGAAACCTAATATCGGTTTAGTTGTGGGCGAAACAGGACATGAATGAACCATCTGAGGTTGTGGGAAACAGTGATTGACATATTTTGCATTCATAATAATCGTCAGAGACCATGAGCAGCATGAAGAAAGCTGTCAAACATCGCTGCTGATCATAGTCAGCAGATCCACTGACGCTGGTTTTATATCTGTAGACACAACTTTAGACACTATAACGCCACGCCGCTAATGAGCAGTTTACGTTAACGTTACTGTCGTATCCGGCGCAGTTTAACGAGGCCAAGTCACGTTAGCTGTCCTGTTAGCATGCTAGCGTTGCTTAGCGCTGTAGCTAACGTTAGCTCTCTAGTTCACTCACGTTAACAACACCGGGTTAAAGCCACCACTACGACATTATTCTAGGAGAGGTGTTGTAGCTATTATAGTATAAAACGGATTATCTTATAAAACGGATTAAAGATTCAACTCAGCGCAATAGTCCATTCGTGTTTGGCTCGCTAGCACCGAAGCTAACTTCAGTACGGACGCCGTCTTAGTTCACTTCCTCAGTTCGCCGACGTCATTTATCCACTTTTAACCAGCAGTTTACCTTTGAACAAGTAGTCGTATTCATCATCTCGGGTTCCCATTTTCTGAAGACTAGTTCGGGTACTTGTAAAGTACTTCAGCAGCACCAACAAGAGACTCGTACAGTTTCACCGGTGTTTGCGATTTACTGGCGAGAGTAAAGCAGACGCATCGTGGGCGTGGCCTGTGAGGACCCAGCAACCAGGAAATAAAAAACCTTCACGATTAACTTCGACTCCCGTGGATCTGTTTATCTCTGCCTTCTTCTCCTGTCTGTGTCTTCGGAAACATCGGACAAGAAACTGTTAGCTGGAACCTTTATTGTCTTGTCGTTTGTGTTTCTTCGCACAAAACCATAGACTATATAAATAAATCACAAATACATCTGGGCGTATCCCACCGTGCAAACATCACTGCCTACTGCGTTAGAACGAGGCATGAGATTCACGTCACGTTATGTTTCACTTGTACGAGTCCTCGAATGCACTTGACATTCGACATCAGATTATCAGGATATTTTCTTATAACAAGAACGATTTATTGGTTTTTCCATTGTTTTAAACAGGCATCGACCCAGTCTATCTAATTATCATTGCCTGGTCCTGTCACCTAGAGTTCTGAGAATAAACCATATATACACTATTTATAGTATAGAAGTATATATGATGCACTATTTAAAAACTACAGATGGTTAAAGTAGTGGTAGTGGTTAAAAGGCAACTCAATTTTAATTATTTTAACAATTTATTCGGATAAAAGCTTTTTTTTGGACCCAGCCTGATTCTATATGGTTCCAAAATGTACAATCCAGAAAGTTGGAGTACTCCGTTTTTTGTTGAATTGTGATTTTGCGATCTAACTGCCTATTACTTTGTCAGATTTCCACAGATGTAAAATAATATTCACCCATCATATTACCGCATGGCTCCACCTTGTGAAATAATTGAATCATTACAAATGATAGGAAGACAAAAAAGTTTTATGTTGCTGAGTTGATGGATGAACATGGGCATTTTATACAGTTAATTTAATTTATCAAAACATTTAGTTCAAAATGGTCATTCCATTTACATATTCCATTCTATGTCCATAATGCATACTGTGTATGCCGATCAACAAATTCTACAAATTTGTACATAGTGTTGTGTATTTTTATTTTATTTTATTTTATTTTTTTTATAGTTTTTATCTTCTTCAGCTTGTATTATGTTTCCTTTATTCTGTACGCTGCAGTAACAGACAAATTTCCCCGTTGTGGGAACAATAAAGTCTTATCTTATCTTATATTATCTTATATTCGAATGTCATGATTAAACTGCCTATGACAGGCTGGTACCTGTCTGGGGTGTATTCCTGCCTCTCACCTGTGATGAGGAATAAACAGACGCCTGAATTTAAGATTAGTGAAATGTGCATAAAGGTGACAACTTAAATAGACATGTGTAGAATGGTTGAGAATGGAACAGCTTTCACAAAATAAATATTGCAATTATCTAAAATGGGTAGTTGCGCCCAAAATAATGATCATCATGAATAATGTTGTGATGATGATGGAGTATGTGTGTATATACAGGTGTATCTCCAAGATTTAAAATAACATGAAAAAGCTGAATATTTTCATCAGTCCCTTCAGAAAGTGAAATTCATATATTAGCTAGACTCAGTACACATAGAATGAAATATTTCAAGCCTTTATTTCTTATCATTGTGAGGATTATGGATTACATATAATGAAAACCCACTATACTACTCACAAAACACTGGGTTTAGCACCTGTAACTGTTGAGGTGCTGGTGCTGGTTTATATTTTACTATCTATGATCTCTGATATGTCTGCTCATTGTCTTCAACTGTACAATAATGTCACTGATAATAAAGTAGGTTAATTGTCAAAGAACATTGTTTTTTTTCAATCCTTATTTTGGGGAATAATAATGCTCCAACCTCTTCTAAACTGTTGGTTACTGAATTATTAGTATACTGGAGCTAGATTTGAGAACATGTTTAGTGTTCTGCTTCTATGGAAATTTTCTTTTAGCTCTTCTCTGCGCAGCTGAAGGTAAACCAAGCTATCGCTTACTAATGGATATTATGACGTTCGGCCTCAAAACTGTTTTATAAATCAATTTTATTCTAGAATAATTTTAAAGAAATAAAAAAAAAAACATTGGTTGGGTTTTACCTTATGTGTAAAACCATAATTGCTGATCCCTGTCTTAAAGGGTTCTGGCCTAAAGTGATCAGACTTCTCTCTCGGGAGCATTCTGCTTTTCCAACTGCGATTTACTTCCTGTCCTATTGCCACATTCATGTAGATTTTTGTCACATCAGCAGGTCTGAACAGTGATGATGTTCAGTTAGTTGAACTAACTACAACAAGAGAGGTCAGCTACAAAGCTCCATGTAATTCAGTATTGATAATTGTGGTTTCAGAGGAGGAAACCTGAACAAGACAGGTGTTCCGTGTGACCTTATGTTGTCCCTCCAGTTTGAGGGAAAAATGTACAAATGCATATAGTCAGATCCCACCAAACCTCTCATCTTTGCTACAGATAAATACATCAATCAACATGTTTCAATAAGGAATCAGCAAAAATACTGCATAACATTATCTTCATGGACAACAAATCATAGAACTGCTTTATTTTCTATTCATTCTGATTGAGTCCAAACACACACACATACAGCCATCTATTTATCCTCACGTATAAATAGATGAATATACACAGATATACATAAATACATATTTCTGATATGCATATTCATTTTGAAATCATGCTATGTCTCTGTAAAGGACTCTTCCTATTGGATGAGGGCACACAGCGATTTGCAAACACATACACAACACAGCTGAAACAGTTGGAAGAATCCCTATTGATTTGCATGTACAGTAAAACCCACAAATCTTTCCAATTTTACAAAGAAACAGCTGTGGTTTATAGACCATAAATATACAGCAGCTGCATCTTGATAAACACACTGAAGAATATGATACACTAAATTATGTAGATTGCAATAATTTCTTGCCCAGCAGCAAAAATAAAACCAAATAAAAATAATATTCTCCGATTCAAATGGAAAATATATTTGTATATCTTTATATATGTATTTATAATTTTATGTACACATTCTTAGGAGCACAACTTTGAGAAAGAAAAATAAATACAACAGCACAAGTGAAAAAAATATATAAACAATAGGCCTAAATGTCTCAATAAGGCAATTTAAATGAACAGAAAAGCTAAGACTGTACACAATATTGCTGCAATGGTCTCCTTCTGATGGACAACAGCAAACTCATTACAACTGGCCACTGCACATCATGGGAATGAGTTGATTTCTATTTTACAATGTTTGACATTGATGCGTCCTCCCTTACACACAAAACATACACACATAGAAACATACCAACCAGCCGAAGAAACGATTTCTGAAGTTAGATAGAAAAAAGAAAAGTCAGTAAGTTGAACTTTAAGTCTTAGTTGCGTCTAAGGATGTCAGCCACAGAGAGACTACAGTAAACACTAACCCTACAATGACTGTGATTGACTTCACCAACACACACTTACCCCTAAAACAAACACTGGCTAAATATCAGCCTGTGTGAGCAGAAGCTCCTATCAACAACTGAAAAGTGTGACATCTAGGTGATGTGATGCATGTTTTTTTTTTTTTCCTCCTCGGCCTCTATTACCAGTTCATCTTCAGGTCCTCTTGATAAGTGCAAACAACATTCAAGCCACCTACAACCTGCCGTGTTTCATCAAGTCAACACTGCAACGTACGGTGTTCATTCAAATATACAGATAACGGGTACGAGTACAATTGATGCTCTACACATCTACAAACATTTGAAACGTCCAGCTGATGCATTTCTTATACTGTGAGGAGGCGTGAGGGCGACCAGATATAGCGAATGCCACTGGTATGCTGAATAATTTTCCAGCTATGAACAGAAACAAGTGTGAAATTCTGCTGAGAAAAATAACTTGTGTGCATCTGTCCAAAAATAGGGCAACACTGGAAGACATTGTAATGATGTGGAGATTTCACTAATGACTGACAATGCCTGCTGCCGCCTTTCACGTGGTCGTCGACGCCCTCCGTCATAAGCCTCGGTCCTTTCCCTACGGGGTGCAGTCAACAATGGAGTAACACTGTATTTACAAACACCATGATGTACAAAATAAAGTGAAGAGCTTAACAATGCAGTGAAATATCAAAACAAAAACAAGTTCTTTGGATACAAAAAAGTGAAAAAAAGAGTGAAAAAGTACTAGTAACAGTGACATTTAGAAGACAATACAAACAGACAAAATAAATAAAGGTTCACAGTACTAAAACAAGTGACGAAAAGCTTTGAAATAAAAAATAATTGCAAAAACATGATAAGATGAGGGGCGACACGGTGGAGCAGTGGGTAGCACTGCTGCCTCACAGCAAGAAGGTCGCAGGTTCAAGACCTCCTTGGGGCCTGGGTCTGGGACCTTTCTGTGTGGAGTTTGCATGTTCTCCCCGTGTCTGCGTGGGTTTTCACCGGGTACTCCGGCTTCCTCCCACAATACAAAACATGCTCAGGTTAATTGGCAAATCTAAATTGCCCATAGGTGTGAGTGTGTGTGTGAATGGTGTGTGAATGGTGTGTGTGCCCCACGATTGGCTGGCGACCATCTGGGGTGTATCCCCCTGCCTCTCGCCATAAAATGCGCTGGGATAGGCTCCAGCAGACCCCTGCGACCCCGAAAGGGAATAAGCGGGATAGAAAATGGATGGATGGATGGATGGATGATAAGATGAATTGGAAATTATGAAAAATCATCATACATCTGATCACTGTACTGTATAGTATATCCAATAAAGGAATTTTTCATTTTTTTCTCCAAGAGCTTCACTCCAAATATTCACCACTGGAAATATGAGGATGACAGACATCTAAGATGTTTTTCGATTGGCCAAACAATGGTTATTGTAACTCCAGTTCTACGAGCACAAGCAGAGCCCTCCAACTCCACATGCGTACCCACTCATTCCTCACTGAACACCCTGAAGTAAGGGGGCAGGGGAAACAACCTCAATGATAATAGGGAGAGGATTTGGATTAGATTCAAACATAGATACCCCACCACCAATACAATTTATTTCCAATGTGCGAATTTACTTTTAGCAGCGCTAAAATACTCATATTGCGGCTAATCTCAAAGATCTACACTGTAAACATTACACAAGATGACGCCATATCCCTCTGCTTTGTTAGTGAATTCACCATGAATTTACCCTCTGTATGAAATGTGTTACGGTGTTAATACAATTCATGCAACACTCAATATTAGAAAACGTGTTATTGGCACAATAAAGGGTTGTGGATTTTAGGGCAGGCAGTGAAACTTGGGCACAACTGTAAAAAAAGAACAGCTAACCAAGTACGACTTTCCTCCTTTCGTACCAAAGAGCTGTTGAAAAGAATCGTGACACCGCTACCACATGCTGCTCTGCAGAGTGAGTGTGCAGGCCTACAGAGCCTGTCAGAGGGCTGTGCTTGTGTGAAATAGAACATAAGTTACTTCTGTAGTTCATGTTAAACGGATAAGTCTACACAGCCTTATTATGTGCTATGCCACACATCAAATTTCTATTTGTCAAGGGTGAAAGGCAGGGATGGTTGGTAATCAGTGATGTTATCACTGTCAGGATTTTCCCCTCCTCTGGTATTCAAAGTCACTTTTCCCCCCTCAGTGTGTCCAGTGTCTTTAGTGTGTTTAAAATCCTGGTCCAGAAAGATCCCGCTGCTACCACTGAGGTCTGGACTCCAGACCGATGAGTCCTCTCCAGTGAGACGCTCACTCCTCTCTGCCAGAGAACAGGGTTTACTATTGGAGACAGAGGGAGAGACACAGTGAATGTATGAAGCAGACGGTGAAAGCAGTCATCACACACACAGCAGTTCAGAGCAATCTGATTAATGAGATTTGGTCTGAGGGAGTCTGTTCAATCATTTCCACGTCTAACATTGTGACCCAATCAACGCTGTAAAGTGTGTAAATATCTAAATACTGTATTGTATAATTTTATTTTAGATCACTTAGTTCTGTCATCACCAGCTGTCATGATGTTGTAGGATGTTTTCTACAGATTGTGGCAGAGAGAACAATGACCAGTGCATTACATGTTTTCATAGTGAAGTTATTAATAAGGAGAAGGAAATCGCAAAAGCAGCCAGTTCTTTTCAAATAACATTATGATAATGCATTCATTATTACATTGAACTGAAATTAAAGATAAATATTGTTCCTCTAATATCTATAAAGGACACTTTATATATATATTTCTTTTCTTTTCTCACACACTGTGGTCAGGAATACCAGCACAAATAACTTGGAAAGTGAGGGGTGTATCTTTGAGGAAAAAAATGAGAAGCAAAATGAGTCGAAATAAGCATGTGTACTGTAAATGACATTTTATCGGAGCATGGCATTTAGTTCAGGCCAAAGCTGCTGCTTCATTGACCAAAGGAGGCAAAACCATTCGCATACGTATATGAAACCTTGTCTAAGTCTTATATCAGAACAACAAAAACAACAAAAGAAGTGATTTTCCTTTTATTCTTTTCCTTTTGCTGCTTATTTTTCCTTATAGTCCTCAAATTTGTCAGTTTGACCTAATTGCTCTATTTAGGGGGAGACATTTGTTGTTTGATTTCTAACACTGAACATAAACTCTTTGTTCATAAACTCTCAAAGTAAGTTCTTAAGCTTAAAAAAAAGCCTATAATCTAAGGTATATATTAATGGATAAAAACACACACATTCACATTGCCTCTAATTAGGGAAATGGCATCTGATCAGCGTGTTGTGTAAAACATGACTCCTCTGTGCATTTATTGTGTATCTTTGAGTGAACGCTTATCGGCTTCACGTAGGCTGATGGAGAGATATGATATGGAAAATACTGAGCAGCTGGTTGTGGGAGGGACACAGGATGGCTGGTCGTGGACTAAATGATCACATCAGTGACCATTTCCACCCATATATCAATGAGGAATGAATGCTGTAATGAAGGGGTGGGTGTCTGGACGCAGACCAAGGACCTGAGAAGCATTTCCCTTCTGGTCCACATCAAGTTCTACCGTGAAAGCATAAAACTGCAACAAGTGAAGTTACATCTGCTCTTTTCCATCCTTGTTAGCCTGGATGAAGAATCACCACCAAACAACTGATTTTAGTCCTCGTCTAAAGGATTTTCCTGTGCTGTGCGTTTCAGTCCGATGCTTCTCACTTACTGTCTCTCTTTCCCAATCCCCATCTGGCAGGGCCTTAGACTCTGAGCCATAGTGTAGCGGAGAGTACACCCAGGTCCTGTCCTCTGGAGGCTGTTTTTACACACCCAGCACAGCAGAGGGGGCCAGAGGGACAGAGGAAAGACCAGTGGCACAGAGACAAGCAGCAGGGGCAGGCGGGAGGAAGACACAGGAGATTACAGAAGAAAAGACAAGACAGGAAATGAAAATTAGGGATGCATAAAGGAGGAAATGTTGCTGAGACACATCGGACAGTGTGAATTTGACAAGTAAAAAATGTAAAAAAAAAGGATGTGCTTTAATCCTTTTCGAAGTTAGAAAAAATTGAACACATGTAATGTAAATATTAGCAAATAACCTATTGTACTGGTAAAGTAAAGTAGTGTGGTTAAAGCATGTAAAGATTATGATGGGTGTAACAGTGTCTTAATGCTTTGGGACAAGCTCCTGGGAAGCAAAGTGCAGTGTAGAGTGGGGGATGAGCCGCTGCATCAGCCACACAGGCATGATGAGGAGAGAGAAGCGGGAGGTTTGCGGTGGCAGTGGGAATGGGAGGAAAGCCAGGATGCCAGGACAGAGAAAGCATCCTCAGTCGAAGCAGAAAAACAAACAAGCAAAAAGAGATGGGTTTTTTTTCCCTTCCAACAAGCAGAAGCGTGCCTGCATTATGTGTGCCACATCGTGTTTGAACTCAGTGTGAAGCAGCTGCAACTTAGCGATGAAGGTGGGGGTGGAGCGGGCTGATGTCACACACACACACACACACACACACACACACACACACACACACACACACACACACACACACACACACACACACACACACGCACACGCACACGCACACGCACACACACTGATGCTAACACGCTATCCAGACAGGTAGAAATTGGGATGAGTCAAGCTGAGTCAGGAAACAAATAGAGATTTAAAGAAAAATAAAAAGCTTCCTGTCTTTTGTTTTCCCCCGTCCTACACTTCATAGCCTGCACATGCTACGGTGTGTCGGCATCGTTTTTAGTTTCAAGACAATCATAAAAACACCTGCAGTCAAAGTCATGGCACTGGCAGGAACAAGCGATGTCCTGAGGACTAATCTACTCTAACCTCCACTTACAGACTAGCGCCATCTAACCTGCTTCTCACTTACTGGCCAACTGGACTGGCATTGCCGCCTCGCTCGGAGTGGAGAGACCACCCAGGTCCTCCCATCAGGGAACTGACAACAGCAGCAGTACATGACAGATGGACAAACAAAAGAAATCATGAGGTAGGAAAGCAGTTAGGGAAGGTGAAATAATATACTAAACCTAGAAAGCAAGATGTGGTGAGAATGCTGGAAAAAAGAAACAAAGAAGGCATGTTAAGTGTAAAAAAGGAGAAGTGGATACATGGACCATTCAGGACTAGATGGATTTAATTTAATCATTACTTAAGAATGATGTTGAAGTGAGTGAACAGGGAAGAGGGGGAATAAATGAGGAGGAAAAGCAGGAGAAAAAAGAAGAAAAAGTCAGATGTGTCAGATGTGGAGGAAACCCAGATAAATGACAGCTGAGCAGGAATCATAAAAGTGAATGGGGATACTTTTCATAGGCATCGACTTTTTAGGGGAAAATATGTCTACTGTCTTCAGCATTTGATCTTTTTTTCTCCCTAAATACAAATGTGAATTATGAGCTCAGAACATCAGAGTCTTTTGCAAACTTAATTATCCCAGACACAGCAGCACAGCATCTCCTGCTCTGCAGGTGGCTTGATAACATGGAGGAGCCAGAAGGGAAAAGGAGCAGGTGGTATGACATTAGGACACTTTCCTCAAAAAGTCTCAAAACCAGGTACGTTGTGACCTCTGGGTAATTTTCAAGTTCACGTTCAGAAGTGACGTTTGCTTGTTTGCTAAATAATCTTAATGTGTACTTAAATGTGGTTTTGTTTTCAGTTTCAATAATATAATAATAGAGATGCACGATTCCCACATTAGCCCAAAACACAAATCTGTGATGTGTTCTGCATGTGGCAGAAATCTTACTGAAATACATGTAAGCTGCTGAAGTCCAAGAGGCTTAGAAATGACTTAAAATTAATTAGTATTGACGTGATCAGACGCACATTTAAAGAGGTCACTCTTCTAAATGAAAGACACATTATATTTCAAAGTGTCACCTGGTGCCTGAATTTTTTGTTTTCCTTTACACAAATAAATAAATAATTAAACTGAATGCCCCTGCTGTGTGTTTGTGTATCTGAATGGAGGCCCACAGGAGAGAATTATTGTTGTGGATAAAATGTTCTCTCACAGAAAAGGACAAAAATGTTATTTGTGTCCTTTTAACTGTGTGATGTAACCATAAGCGGACCAAATATAAAAATAAAACAAGGAAAATTTGCATAAGTGTACACATGCTACAGAAAGTCAACTTACAACAAGTAAATTCAGGTCAGTTAAAATGAGCTTTTAGTGAGTTTTTACTACTTTACTACAGTTAGTACTGGTGCAATTTCTTCTTGCCTTCAATCATTACAGACTTTGATGTACAAGTGCTAATTAAAAATGGATTCAGTGCTCCACAAAAGTTTGTTTCATCTAGTTCAGAAATTGCCTCTGGTAGTACAAACTACTCCTTCTCCTGAAGGATACAAGAAATATTTCAGTAATGTGCATGATCAAACAAAACCATTTTTTTACCAGCACCTCAGACATTTATCAGTGGAAAAAGCAGGTTAAGCAGCCATGCAGAAATCTGTGTGTGTGGAAATGTCAGAATGCTGAAGTGATGGCGAAGATGATGGATAAAACAGATATGAGGACGATCAGATGGTGGATGGTTGGCAGCCTAAATGTACCTGTCCCCACACCATATATGAGGGATGTGGGGCGTTCATACTGCAGTCTAGAGATCTGTCAGCACGTTAACAGCTGATGAAACAACTTGTTTTCACTTGGTTGCTCCCTAGAAGCGACTTGTGACTGCACTGCCTGCGGTGGGTGCTGTGTAGTTACACTTCAGTGTCACTTGGCCTGATGCAGCGCTACAGGCCCCCTGCTGTTCTACGCAGAGGGTGTGCGGTCTGCTTCTGAAGAACAAACTTCACATCACCCAAAGCGTGTCAGATGAGAGGGCTGTTACGTAACTGAGCGAGCTCATTGACCAACCTGCGGGCTATTATAGGATTTCTCACACCACATTAGGAGGTGTTTGATTGCTGATAGGGGACACCCAGTAGGCTTGTAGCTAGGTTAAAATGTTTCTTTATGTAACTGTGATCACTAGCTCCATCCTCTATCCAATACTAGCTGTGTTTTCAGGTGCATTTAGACCTGCCAGTGCCAACACAACGCTATCTGATGCTGGTCAGCTGATTTGAGTAGGACAATCCTGTAGAATAATCACATGCAAATTCCAAAGTTCCAGTAATTATTCACACAGAATGAGCTGCTGAGTGTGTCTTGGGCCTTGTTGATAGTGCACATGCTATTATTACTCTGCAACCACTCCAAATGTGAGTCCACGCTGCAACACACTGTGTTTCAACCTGAATGCACCACTCACTGCAAACAGAACCGCACACAATCTTTTTTCCCCATACCAGTGTGAGTCTCCCCTCGCTTTCAGCTGTCCTGCTGTCAACGCTTCTGTAGGAGAGCATCATAAGCTCAGTCCAATGGCTTCACAATCATACTGTACATAAAATGAGCCTGGTCGTATATGATGAATGACGCAA
The DNA here is from genome assembly GCA_036785175.1 of Eupleurogrammus muticus. Taxonomy (NCBI): domain Eukaryota; kingdom Metazoa; phylum Chordata; class Actinopteri; order Scombriformes; family Trichiuridae; genus Eupleurogrammus; species Eupleurogrammus muticus. The sequence continues at coordinate 7,992,542 of JAYKQN010000006.1, forward strand.
TGGCAAAATGAAACTGTCAAATGGATGAGAAGTGGTGGGAGCTCATCCTAGACTGAAATGTGTTTACTTCAAGAATGTGTGTGTCCTTGTGTGTTCTGTATCTGGAGGTATTTTTTTTTTACTTACAAAGTAGATATCTGTGATTGGCACATCATCTTCATCATCGACTGAAGCCTGGCTGGTGCAACCTGACCCGGACATCTGGCTGGCCTGGTCCGCCTCTACTACCACCACCTTGGGACTAGATGGAGCTTCCTGGACTTCTCCAGGAGAAGATGGAGCAGCAGGAGCAGACGAGGAGGAGGAGGATGCTGCTTCAGGGGCTGGCGAAGAGCTGGAAGGTGCTGCAACAGCATCGGGAGCCTCGGCACCGGCTACTACTTGAACCTCACTGTGGAAATGTGGAGAACAAGCATAACATTTAACTTTTTTACCCAATGATCCCTCGTTCCTCACACACACACACACACACACACACACACGCACACGCACACGCACACACACACACACACACACACACACACACGCACACACACACATGCACACGCAGGCACACACACACACACACACACACACACACACGACAGCATTAAGAGGTCATTAATTGGGTCACACAGACAGCTGAACAGGACTCTGACTAAAGTTCGACTCCTCTTTGTGTGTGTGTGTGTGTGAGAGAGAGAGAGAGAGAGAGAGAGAGAGAGAGAGAGTTTGGTTTTGGTTTAGCTGCTTAAGCTCAAAGATTTGCCAGCTGGTTACGTGCTGCCACAATCCTTTATTGTTCCCGACCAAATCATCAGCTATTAGAGAGGATTTAGACGCATCCACATTGCTTCCTCAGCTTATGTGTTTGAGCTCAGCTCCTCCAGTAGGAAAGACCAGCAGTTGGCTGCTTAGGGCGAAATAGTTGAGTTAGCATCTCAGAGAGAGAAGCAATTGGCTAAATAAGTGAGTGGAATGGATGGTGGTTGTCATGCAGAAAATATCTGTCTGTCTTTTGCCATGGATGTATAATAATTTCTGGATAGGGCAGGTCCACTCAGCCTTACAGATGATGTTTCCCAGTGGCCACTCCCCTTTTTCTCCACACACCACCATTAATAGTAAAAGAGACATCAATAAAACTGATAGGACACCTCAAACGGCGAGCAAGGTCAATTATGACTCTTCCTTTTATGTTTGTTTTAGTGGAGGTTGAGTGGAGGTTTTATATTTGTAAAACTTAGCTTGAGGCAAAAACGCCATTCTAAAATCTGCAATATTTTACAATGTAAATTCTATGGACTGGACCCAGGATTAGATGCAATGAATACAATTACACATAGTCAGTGGGCTGCCCACACCCCGGAAGTAATCCAGAAGCAGGAAAACCATTGTGGCATATACAGTATGTCAGGTGAGAAATTCATGTAGGACTAAATAGGGGCCATTTTCAGTCCTCTACCCAGACATTATAATATATCCAAGCTTTTACCCTATCTCTCATCTCTCACGCATCTTGTAAATAACCTGCATATATCTTTATGTATATCTATTTCATTTGTTCATATTCTGTTTGCATGCATTTGTCGTTCACTTCTTCTCTTTAGATGGACTGTGTTTTATTCTCAATCTTTCCTCACGCATCACCTTTTGAGTGATTACTCATCTTCTCATTTTGTCATCTTCTTACAATCAGGCCTCCATTCCATTCTCTCTGCTGTGTTTCCCGGTAGCAGGTTAAGTAAGACGCTGCTCGGAAGGGTCTGGTCATTCAGATGGTTAATTCATTCTTTTGCCACTCTCTCAGCTGCTCTCACCGCTCTCCCCCGGCTCTTTCCAGACCCCCTGGCCATATGTCTAGCCGCTGCCTTCTTAGCATTAGACCCAATTATTCACTTGGTTTCCTCAGGCAACGTCACCTTGATCGTCACTAACCTGACCCCAGTGTACTAAGTGTAAGCTGGGTTTTGTTAGGGGTTCTGTATTTTTGTGTGCAGTTGTGTGACTTGTATCCTGCTACTGTCCTTTCTATCAAGCTTCATTTCTTTAATACAGCCCAAAAAATGACCAAACCGGTAAAGTGTAATAACAAAAATAGGTTCAACCATGCAAAAAGTCAGGTCACCCCAGCTTTATAGGAGCAGCCTCCAGCCTGCAGGCTTCATGTCCTACTGCCCTAATTCCTCTGGCTGGTTCCCCCATGTCAGATCTCCTTTAGGCTTGTGCCTGCTTCACAGTGTCACCCCATAAAAAACACAAACTGCTCACACACTAAATTACCATGAATGTGTACACTCTCTCATAACCTAATTATTGTAGATGCCTGCTCAACACAGCGCCTGCAGCATTTATTTGTCCAGAACAGGGTACCCTAGAGTCCATTACACAACTGGGTCAAGCTGAATTCAGCGTTGAGAGGGAAAAAGAAGACGCCCTGATGTAACAGCTGGTCGAGCCCAGGTGAGCCACTGGCAGCAGGTTATTTATAGGGCAACTCCACACCAAGTGATATTGATGATTGGGGTCATGGAAGACGCACTGCAGCTCTGCAGCTAATGTATCCTGTATTGGGGTCACATAAACTGTATACTGGGAGCTTATGCTGAGCTAAGAGTGCACTCTTTTGTCATTGTTAACAGACAAAAAGGACCATGTGCTCCATTTAAATATAATTAGGGCTATTTTGTGTATGTGCACACACATCCATCATCATGTATAGTTGTTCCAAGATGTACAAATTATTCAAATTTGAATTTCAATTTAAAATACTAAAAATAAACTAATAAGTTAATTAAACTAACCTAGTTAATTTATTAAAAAAATGAAAGTAACCTTCTACTACTAGTAGCACAAGTATATAAATATCACATATGTTATGTAGCAAAATTATACATTTTAAATCCTTGTACAGTGTATAAAAGATTAAAAAAACTGAAAAGTGAAAAAAGTAAAAATCCACTATAAAACAGAAAGTAGGTTGTGCTCTGCAAATATTGTTTGGCAGTCAGAGCCTCAAGCTTAGTTGATGATGTTTTTAGTAGGATGACTGATTGTAAATCAGTGATCACCTCCATTATCCCATCGCTTATGTTGTAGACAAATGAAGTCAGGAGAAGAAAGAGAAGAGAAGCTGTGATGAGTTCAATCACTGCATCCGAGGACTTGAAGATGTATTGTGTTAATAATATATTTGTGCTATATAGAGCAACATTAACCTAAAACTTTGCTACAGTAAATGCATTTATCGTTCTAATCATATTGTATTTGTTCATACGATTCATAGTAATTAAGACCTCTTGACAGGTTGATGGTTGATGGTGTACCTGGGTTCAGGTGCCGTCTGTGGGACGGAGATGGTGGGCTCACTGTCGTGTCTCTTCAACTCCACCTCCACTGTGATGGTCTGCTGATCCTCCTCACGCACACGCAGCTCCTCCTGGGTCCTGAGTGCACAAACAGGTAAAATAACATGCTCAGAGGAAATGAAACATTGATGAAAAATGCTTGCAGCCACAGAAAGAATGAGCCTACTTATAAACACACTGACCAAAATCCTGCCTCATATATTTCCTCTTCCCACCCACCACACCTAGGAATAACTAATGCTGTGAAAACAAGACATGAGTAACCCTAAATACTTTGTAAAAACATCTGATTTAACCCAATGCTTAAAAGGATTTAAGTTGTGAAAGAAGCATTCATGTGCCCAACTCACCTCCCATCATGGCTGAGGGACTGGGTGTGCCTCCTACAGACAGAGGAAGCAGTGTCAGTACACACAGTTTACTGGCAAAAATAACAAGATTTTTTTTCTAAAGGTACATTATAGTGGTGACTGTTAACAGGGTAGATCTTGTTTTTAAGGGCCCATATTGTAGAAAGTTTAATTGCTTTTTGATAATAAGAAAAGCCTAAAAACTGTCCCATGTTTAAAAACACTCAATCCACAGAGAAATGCACACAGCCATTATTCAGAAACTGTGCCTTAAAACAAGCCTTCAAGACTCTGAATTGTCAGTGAAGTTGTGATGGCACAGTGATACAGTCACCCCTAAAGTGAAGCCTAAAACTAGCTGTAAAGAGCATTTTAGTTCAGTCGATTGAGATTCTTTTTCAGTATGTTGTACTTCATGTCAAACAATAAAATAATATGATGTTAATGTCAACTGTAGTAAATCTGTTGAACTTTAATGGCCTCACTAGCACAACATGTCATTAGTTGTATGTGTGTGTGTGTGTGTGTGTATGTGCGTGTATGTGTGTGTGGGTATGTGTGTGTGTTGGAACCTGTAGCGAGGGTGCTCAGCCGTATCAGACGGAGATCTCTCGGGGATGGACAGAGAAGTGGTGGAAGAGAGAGTGGTGGCAATTGACGCTGTGGTGGCTTCTTCAAATGAAGGAGGAGTACATGGAAGAAGATCTGGTCGGCCTGATGGGAGTACAGAGAGAAAGAGTTACAAAGGCTATCATTTTTTTTATTCATCTCATCTCTGTAACTTAATAAATGGACATGTTTATCATGTTCTGGCTGTGTAGCCATTTTGCTTCCACAGCAACAGCTGAAATCCTGCTGAGAACTAATGGTTGGAGCCATGAACTTTGTTCCTATCATCTGTCTCTGGTTATCTTGTTTTCTGTGACTGTATTACAACAACACTGTATAAAAAGTGTAATTTACCCTCATCCTCCAGTGTTGGAAAGCTGCGCGCTCCCCTCAGATCATAGATATTCTCATCCCTCTCTGAGGGCAACTGGCTGGCTGACCAGGCCGCTCCAGGACCAGCACATTTAGGCACCGACAACGACACGCGACCCTTCTTTGATGGAGATGACTTCAGAGCTGAAAGAAAGTGTACATTAACATGTTCATAGGAGAATATGGAAGTGTGCCATTTTAGATAACTGTACCTTTATACCAAAAAGTAATCAGTTTACTCATTCAAATATACAATTTCATGTTTTGTTTTTTTTAAATGCCATAGAGGTTATGTAAACACTGTCCCATCCATTAAACACTGATGGTATGCAGTAGCAAGATCCACCTGCCACCACGATCACACTCATTTTTTTCAGTTTTTCCTCCTCCCCCCCAGTCTATGTGAAAATCAGCCAATCAGAACAAAGGCTCATGAAGATTTATGAGGCAGACCAGAACGTGTTGCTTGAGAGAGCACTGTAAAACTACACTGCGTTGAAATTGTGTTGTTTAAATTGCAAATATATCTTCAAATGAAACCCAGCAAAGTGTAAGATATGAAACCTTTAAAGGATTCACTTAAATGATCTAAAGGAATAAAATATAAATCCTATCTCCATAGAGATGCTATCTCTCTGTGCAGTGTTTCAGGGGATGTTACTTCTTAATCAATGCCAATGTATTTTACAACAGATACATCTTTAGAGAGGATTGTAAGTTGAAGTAAAAACTACTGTCTAGTCTTGACTCTTACATTTCCCTTGCACTTTCGAGACCAATTACTGTGAATTCTTTCCTCATGTGAAAACTCTTGGATGCAAAAGAAAGCTTCAAAGGATGTTTCCCTCCCAGCACCTAATAAGGCAGTTAGCTACTGTATCTGGTTTTCCTGTCAAGGCTCGGCAGTAAAAGAGACGAAAGCCTGGCATCTGACTTTTGTGTCCTGGGCCCACACAGCTGTTGACTATGTAAGGCAGTAAATGTTAACTCACAGGAGCTCTTCTTGAAGACTGTGCTGCTCATGAACTTGAAGAACCTATCGGCATAGAAGCCGGGCCGGTGGACGGATACAGTGTCCTAAGGGAGAGACATAGAGATTAAAAGAAGAAAAAGTGCATGAACAAAATGACCAAAGCAATGCTTATATGAGATTAAAATGTCTATTAGCGTGGCATTTTAGTAATTTGTCTCCTGCTAGACAGACCAATACAAACACACTCACAAAAAGACAGATGGCAGACAGAAACATAGTCAGACAAGGCTACAGACGTGTATCTTCATTATTTATGTGCCAGCAGACAGACAGATGACACTTGGTGTTTGGTTCAGACTGTGAGAGGGAAGGAGGAATCGAGGACAGAGCAGCTCTTCTCTACATGACTATTGCTGGCTTTCTGCATCAAGCATTAGTGGATGCATTCACCTAAGTGACTCAACAGTATGTGATGCAGAGTTTGTGGATACTCATTAAAGGGGTAGCTCACACACAGTATTGTGCGTATGAGAGTGTTTCAGAGTGGGAGAGTGTAGTGAGTCAAGAAACAGAATCTATCAGACGAGAAGACAGTAATGAACGATGTAAACTCCCAATGTGGATGACAGGCGCTTTTGAGCTGAGGGATATGGAAGCGAGCGCACCCATAACCTCCATCTGTTAGTTTTGATATTGTCAGGCAAACAAACTCTATATATTTGCAGTGTCTGTCACATACTGTATGTCAGGAAAAGAGACAAAGCAATTTCTTACTTAAAGGGAAATTTATGATAGTACAAAATATATGTCATTGTTCAATCATGTATCTGCTGTAAATAATGCAAGGCAGAACTGTATATAGCCTCACACCATTTGAAAAAGAGAAGTTGGACAGATGATGGAAAAGATGAAAGCTGCAAGAGATGAAAATCCACACAGACAGACAGACAGACAGACAGACAGACAGACAGATCTGGCACAAGATAAATTATGTTTCTCTCTGAGAGAACCTGTAAATTGTATGTTTAAATTAAACCATGTCACATGTAAATAGTAATAATAATGCAACATAACATGATAATATACACATATTAAAGCATAATCAACTTTATATTACTCGGCTGCATATTGAGAAAAGAGAGAATATGCTTTTGCTTCAATATACAGTACACTCGGTATTCATTTGTGTACATACTGCCTGTTCTTGTATGCGATTGGCTGCATTTCCATATGAAGAGCTATTAAAAACTCACCCCGTCATGAACCAAAGCCTTCCATGTGTGCTCCAGTTTCTTGATTAGCCTGTGGAAATGAGAGGCACTGTTTAACACAGTCATGTCAAACATGTTGTATGTACTGGGGTCATGTGAGCAAAAGTCTGCAGGCTGGTGGGCCTTAACTGTGCTGTCTTAAGTAATTAAGTTATTTCAGTGTCGGATTCAGTAAGAACCTGCCGTTATCGGACTTCATCTCCAATTTGTATCACATTGAGATATATAGATCATGACACGCAGTGACTAAGTGGTATGACAGGATGATCACCTGTAGGATTGCAAGATGTCGATGATTCCAATGTAGAGAAGAAGTCTCTCCCCTTTTCCATTGACAGCTGGAATACCGCCCATCCTGAAACGGCAAATTCTTTTATTAGTCAAAGTGTTTTCATTTCAACATAATTCCATCATGCATTTTAAACAGGCAAAACACAGTACACTTGTTTTTTTTGTTTTTTTGTTTAATTGTTTTAAATTTGTGACAGAGAATCTGATATAATTTGGTCAGATCCTCTGAAATGTTTTTAGGTCTTTTTAGGTCTTCTTTTTAAATAACTTTTTTTCTTATTTATTAGAATTTCTGTCAAGGAACAATGTATTGTTATAGTTTTAGTTGATTTTTAGATAAATGCTACATAAATAAAACGGTATTAATATTAATACAGTGTGAAAGTGCAGGTCTGAGTTCACTACAATAGTGCATATGGAAGACTCCCTTTTTTGAGTGGTAGCAGTCACATTTGTCAGCAGTCTCTCATCTGTTTGGGGAAACTCACGTGTCATCGGTGTCAATGGACCCTCCGCAGGCTGCTCCTCCCTGGATGGACTCCATGGCTGTGGAGTACAGGGCCTTCTGCTGGGCCACGGGCCTTTTCTCGTCGCTGCCGCCCTGGGAGCCCTCCATCTGCCTCTCCCTCTCTGCCTGGTCCATGTTGTGAACCCCGAGGAGCAGGCTGTAGTCCATGATCTTAAAGCTTTCCAGCACCTGAGTTCAGGGCACATGCAGGCAGATGTAGGCACACAGTGATTGACAGACTATGAATCTGAGTGAAAGCTTTTATACAGAGTGCCTCACAGCTTCAGCACCAGAGGTAATCAGAACTCTAACACTGGGATCTCAATATTTAATGAAAAATGTATAGAAGAGAGAGATAGTGTGTGCACTTACACTCCCAGGGGATGCTCTATGAATATAAATGTGAGGTGGTGATTTACAAGGTCACCAGACCCCTTGTTAAACTGTTTGCTCATAACAAAACTCAGATTTATAGATATCTTACCATATCGTTGAATTGATTGTTTTTTCCCCAATTCATTCTATTTTTCTACTATAACACACTGTCTATTCGTTAATCATTTCTACTTTTTTCTTCTTCCTCAGTCCACTCCCCTCACCACCTCCTTCCTCCCTCTCACTCCATCTCACCAGACAGTCTCTCTGCAGGGTTTTGACCAGCGCGTTGTAAGTGTCTTGGTCCAGCATCAGTCCATCCTGCAGGTCTTGCATGAAGTCAAGGTCTTTGAACGTGGGCCTGGCCTTCTCTCTCTCCTTCTTTGATGCTCGCCTCTTGTAGGTGGAGCCCTTCAAGTCGTATTTGAGGTGCATGCGAACTACTCTGGGCAGGACATTGTTCATCACCACCACACGGATGTTCTTCCCACCCGACTGGACACAGTAGAGGCCGAAAAACTTGGGTAGCAAAGTGCGAGGGTTCTGATTCAAGTTCTGGAGAAGAGATGGAGAAAACACAAGATCTTCAAAGATTTGAAAATATGGCTTCAAGGTTGGTTTCTGCTTCTGTGGTTCCACAGAATGTGGAAGTATGACATTAATTGATTTGAGGGATTTAATTTAGATGTGATATTTAGATGTTTAGATATGGTAAATAATATATATATATATATGATAAAGCAAAGTGTATAAAATATTCCATTGACATTTCGAAAGAGAGAAAGTTTGTACTTTGATATGAAATGCGTGAAAAGTTTTTATTTTTTTTATTTTATGTGACCTTACTCCAGAGAAAGTGAAAGAAGTGAACAATAGCGAAGGTGATACATGTTCTACAAACACTAAATAAACAATATAGGTTTAGCAGTGTATACATGCAAAGATAATTTAACATCCCCACTGCATTAAAAACAAACTCAAACAAGGACTTCAGGAAAAGGGAATGCAGCCTTAGTATGAGAGACACATGTTAGAGACAATTAGAAAATCTAATCTCGATTTCCGTGAAGTGGGGTTTTGAATTGTTGGAAAAGTGATATCTAGGACCTTGGAAAGTTTGACAAAAATAATGAATAATCATACTTTATAAATAACTGACACAATAATCAATGAACTAAATATTGCTATTTGTAGTCACACACAGCCATCTGCTGTTATTTTATCATAGTAATGAAACAATGACACCCAGCAGGAACTACAGCAACATTTTCACATATAGTGGCTAATCTAAATGCAATAACAAAATGAGCATGGCCATTTTAAAAAGTATATCGAGAGTAAGTTTGCTTCTTTTTGCATGATTGTGCCTTTAGTTAACACAACGCTTTTTCCTCCATCACCAATCTGTGCTGAATATTTCAGGCAGAATGGGTGCTCAGTTAAAAACCTGCTTTGACCTTGGGACCTGTGCCAGCTTAGACCCATTAGGGAAATGAGAGATGGAAGCAAGGGAGACAGGGAGAGACACAGAGAGAGAGAGAGACAGTAAGTGTAACAAAGAGAAAGAAACAATGTTCCATATACAATACAGTGAAAACTAACTGCATTCAGAAACAGAATTGGAAGGGTGGCTAGAAGCTGCAGCAATTGTGAGGCACATGCTGAATGACCTTCAGATGAGAGCAAGTGGTAGAGACGCATAGCAGCATAACGATAGAGAGAGCCAGTACACAGAGAGAGAAAGAGAGGGAAAGAGCATCCTCTGCCCTCAGCCACACACGATCCTTCTGTCAATGTTAAGAGGGCAGAGCTGTGATGAGCCAACAACAAAGACACGTGACAAAGAGAAGAGGAGGCCAAACACACATGAGCATGAAAAGAAAGGCTGGATTAAAGCACAGGGCCTAGTGATAGAAAACATGGAAATAAATACACAGAGAGTTACAGTGTAACAGCAACAGTAGTGAGAGTAATAGGACATAAAACATGGGGTGGATGGAAACACTAGGCATATAATGGATGGGGAAAATACACAAAAGAGACAAGTGGCAGCAGTGGAGTCTGTTACATCACTGTGATCTGTATGCTGCCCAGAGCCACACTCCACAGCCAGCCCTCTACCATCAGCCAGTCAGCTGGAGGAGACATGTGGAGTTCCACCAATGACTGCCTGCAATACAGATGAGCTTGTGAAATAAAAACGACATTATGCGGTGGATTCATACACCTCTAGGTTTGTGTGAGTGTATAAATCAGCTTTTCTGTCTGCGGTGGCCTTCCACCATTCAGTCAGTGAGCCTGTGTGGCTTCTCCTCAGTCCACCTGCTCTGGCCTCAGGCTACAGCCATCACACATGAACCTGAATCTCTCTACTTTCATTAAACCACTGGAGTAGACCAATTACAACCTGCTAGAATCCTCGGAGCATGAGCAAGTGATGGAAAATGTCACGGTAATAAATGTGCTGAGACTTTAACATGATTAAATGAATTCTTGCAGTGGTCTTTGGCCATGGCTCACAGCACATGAATAAACACACGCTTGTGTGCCGTGAACCTGAGAGGCTGGTGCAGAAACGTGGTCATACATGGTGTTGCTGCTGGTTAAGCCCATTAACAACGAGCCTGTAGACTGTGGAGGGATGAGGGTATTGTTGGGGCAAGTTGTGCTTTTGTTAGACTTAAGTACATACATCCGGCTACTGAAAAAACCGAGCGGTCAGTTATAAAACCTCATGGCCTGAGGCTCATGATGGAGCTGTTATGTCTGCTTTATATGAAAAGAAGGTAAAGCCGAGCAGAAATCTGTTTGTCCCCTGCAGTATGTGCTTTGATAATCCTGGGGTTTCTTTGTATATGAACATAGTGTATGGGTGTTCATTCACCATGTACAGTATTATGCTATCTGTGTGTAGGCACGTGTGGCTTTGGCCATGTGTCGTGATGACCATTAAGTTGAATAGGAGAAAGTCCAAGTTCTGTCTCTTTCTCATTGAATACACATTTTTGCATTTTCACATGTTATAAACAGTCAGAGCTCTAACAACACACACGTTCGCAGCCTTGCTTACCATGTAGTATCCAGGCAGCAATTTCTGTAAGAATTCTGCCTCCTTGTGCATGACAGTTTTGATGATGAACTCATCGTCCCTTGTAAGGTAGAAAACAGATCCACTTGCTCCAGGATTGGACAGCTCAATCAGGGGCTCATTACATAGGGAATACTAAAAGTGAACACAGACATACATTCGCATGAAACACCTCTGTCATTTGTATTGTTGTATTATTTAAGGCAGCATTGTTGAGACACATACATGGCACATTATGATACGGACCATTAAATACATCTCACGATCAGTGGCACATATAGACAGGCATTCATCTATTCCTTTCCTTTCACTTGACATCTTAACAGTAAGTGATGACACAATCTTTGAAATCTTTTCATGATTTTCCCTCTGAAGAGCCTGATATTTAATTTCATAACCTTTCTATCACATCAAAACACAGCTCAAAATGATTAGAGTACAAATGGGACTAGAAATGGAAACATACCAGTTAGGTACATTATACTCGTAGCAATGAAAGAGATGTAATGGGTGGATATTATGACACTAGTGTGGTGTGATTAAAGGTGCCAGGTGGAGTTTTTTTCTAAACCTATAAATGGTTTGTTTACATTTATTCTAACTCTTCTAAAATGTTTTACATTTAACAAACATATTAAATAATTTCCTTCTTCATAAACTTTTTCTTAAGTTGATTTTGTAACCAACCCCAGCCTATGAATCAAAGGGTTAACAAGGATTATAAAATCAGCTAGAGAGTCACTGGTGCTTTTATTAAGTTGATGCAGTTTGATTCAGTTCCTGCCCCCTTGTGACCCTGAGTATGGGAATTTCTAATGAGTGGACACTTGTCAAGCTACTGATGCATTAAAAGAAGTGCACATGAGACACACATAAATAGTGACTAAGCATTGTATGTATGTGTTGCTAGACTTTTCAGGACAGAGCGATGAATCATGCAGCCTCCAGGGGAGGGGGGGGCCGAGCTGTGTTTGATTGAAAGTGTCGTGCCTTCGACATGTGTGCGTGGCTGTTCTGTGCGTATGAGCAAGAATGACATCACGAGACAGATTCAGTTTGTGGTGCTACAATGTGTGGGAAACACTACAAAATGTCAATTTTATAGTGACCAGTATTAACTGGTAAAGCTATTAACAAGTGACGCTGAATCTTACCAGATAGTCATCCGGCCTGATGCCAAACAGTTCTCTGAAGTAGCGGAAGGCCACAGGAGCATATGTTTTGAATCGGAAGTCCGGGAAATGATGAGCTGGAGTGAGGTTGCTCCCTTCACTGCAGTACAGAACAACAACAGAGCATGTAAAACAGATGAGATGATATCCACATTCAGATTTTTTCCAGTGAAAATCAAATACGAAAAATCAATAAATAATTTTCTATACCCACTTATTACTCATGAGGATCACGGGGGTCTGCTGGGGCCAATCCCAGCAGACAGGTGAGAGACAGGGGTCAACACACACCATTCACTCACACCTACAGGCAATTTTGAGTCTCCAATTAACCTACGCATGTTTTTGGACTGTAGAAGGAAGCTAGGGAATGTGGAGAAAACCAACATAGACACAGGGAGAACATGCAAACTCCATACAGAAAGGTCACAGCTCAAGCCTGAATCTGCGACCCATTGCGCTATTGTGTTGCCCTATTTAAAAATCAACTCCAGCAAAATAAAGTTATCCTGTTAAGGGAAGTAGAAGTGTACTGCACATATGTTGGGTACAGACCTGGGAAAAAAGATGCTCTCCACCACATAGAAGTCCTGCATCAACACGTCTCTCTCCGGCTTGGAGCTCAGGTTGCCCACTGTGTAGCCAATGCCCAGCTGGATGGCACCTTTTAAGGCTGAGGATGTGGTCTGTGGAAGAGGTGGGAGAAGATGGAGGGTGAAGCAATGAGTAAAATACATTCACATCAGTGCATTCTGAGCAGATCGTTTTGTAGAAAAAAAAACAACTTCTTTTCACAAATGATTTTTTGATTAAAATAAAAAAAAAATGATCTATATACTTGTTTTTAAATAAAAATAACACACAATAAAACATTAAATTAAAAAAATAGTATTCTGTCTGTGTCCCAGTACAGCCATGTAAGGTCTGCAATACCTTCTTGTAAGTAGTCTCCCCTGATGCATCTACCCCTCTGTGGCCAATCTTCTTTCCCTGACCAGGGAGGCCTGAGGATGAGGGCATCTGATGAAAAACAGAAGAGAGGAGACATGAGGGTTTGAGTCTGTTCAGTAACATTGTCTGTGTAAATATAAAGAGATTGGACAATAAATGGTTGTATTTATTTAACCAAAAGACAAACTTTGGTTTGTATCTGTTTTAGTTTCATTAGTAGAACTTGATTAATCTCAAATCAGCTTTTGAACTGTATTAAAAGGTGGAAGCTGCAGTGAATAGTTTAAAGCTGAACAACACAGGTAAATGTGTATAGTGCAGTAGTCAGTAATGTTGATTGAGCTTTTTGGTTTAAATTGGTTTAAAGAAGTGGATGTAAACTAATTGTGCAATATTTCTAAATGTTTGCTTTATACTATAATACAGTGGAAGATATTTAATTTATTTCCTAATTTACCACATTAGGGAGGATTTAGATACTGTGACTTCTCATCCTACAAGGTGGTAAATTATGTACTGTAAAAATTGTACAAAATCTTCAGGCCAAGTACATGGGTAAGTGTTTTATAAAAAATTCTTGCTGAAATTAAAGACAAAGTAGATGAAATCAAAAAGGACTTTAGAGAGAAGCGTAGATGATCACAGAAACAGATGGTAGCTCACCTCTGTGATGAAGGCTTTCCTAGCAGAAGCATCTGAGAGAAAGCGAGAGAGAGAGAGAGAGATGTCTGTGTTAGTCGCTCTGTCATCATTAGTGCTCTCAGTGACAAAGATAAATCCCAAAGGGTGGACACGGCAGTCCAACATTATGTAATAACGGTGTCAAACACAAGTAGGGGCCTGTCAGGAAAGCGTAACATCAGCTACAAGGGCACCAAGGCCTGTTTAGAGCCCTATGTACTGCATGTGTGTGTGATTTTGTTTTAATGCATTTTAAAATGAATGAAGATTAAAATATATTAAAGATGTTTTTAAGACACAACTGAACGCGGTATACTAGCAATGACCACCCAAAAGTAAAATCCAATTAAAGTACTTCAGTATGTAACAACCAGGGTAAAGGGTTAAATATGTACATCAATCTTGATTGAAAATATCCTTTTTCTTTGCTGATCACCAGTCATTCATTTTCTAGTTGAACTTACACAGCAGCAATGCTAAATTAAAATATTCTGTGCTTGTTGAAGTGTGAGTGAAGTATATACCAACACTAGCATTCTGCACAACCTACTATCATTTAGGGCGAGGCTAAAATTTGTTGCAGTTAGAGGCTAAAGACATTAACTATGCCAATCTAACACATTTCAGAGACATGGCAGCTGTATGTCTGCTGTTAGAATAATTTATCATCTAATAACAGGATGTGGGCAGTAGATAATGGGAACTTTCACCAGGAAGGCCCGAAATAGATGCATAATTATAGACATGTAACAGTCAGCAGAGAAGGGTTAGGATGGCAGAACAGAGAGAACACTAAATGAGCAAATGACAGAGATAGACAGTATGAATGAAAGAGGCCTTCACAACAAGATTGAGGAAACATAACTCTCTACTGTAAACTGCATAGCATCCACTTGTTCAGATGGTGGAATTTATAAAGGAACTGCATGTATGGCTTTGTGAAAGATTAAGCAAGCACATACAATTGATCAAATACTGTAGGATAGTTTTAATTGGACAGGACATCAGTGTAATTGCAGTACTTAAAGTTTGAACACACTTCTTCAATAAAGTAAATGGGTTGGTGTGTCCAAACTTTTGAGCTATGTAATACTACCATAATGACGTAACACCATAGATGTCAAGCTGATGTAGTCGTTTTACATATTCTTTGTTGTTACACTGCAGTAAAATTGATTTCGTACCATACATAAGAAGCCTTTTTACAGAAGGACTGATAACTTGCCATAGTAGGAAAAAACACTGGCCCTGCTCACTGTCATCTCGAATATAAAATTATATATTATATTATACATCCATCCATTGTCTATCCCGCTTATTCCCTTTCGGGGTCGCAGGGGTCTGCTGGAGCCTATCCCAGCGCGTTAAGGCGAGAGGCAGGGATACACCCCAGATGGTCGCCAGCCAATCGTGGGGCACACACACCATTCACACACCATTCACTCTCACACTCACACCTATGGGCAATTTAGAGTTTACCAATTAACCTGAGCATGTTTTTTGTATTGTGGGAGGAAACCGGAGTACCCGGTGAAAACCCACGCAGACACGGGGAGAACATGCAAACTCCACACAGAAAGGCCCCAGACCCAGGCCCAAAGCGGTCTTGAACCTGCGACCTTCTTGCTGTGAGGCAACAGTGCTACCCACCGCACCACCGTGTCGCCCTTATATTATACATTTATATATAATTTTAAGACTTGAAAGACAATAATTATCTCATACCAAAGGGTCCTCCATGGCCCTGTGTTTTGATTGCTTATGCAAAAAGGCCATAAGTATAACTGAATGTGGTACATAGTTCTCTGTACAAAATTAATCAGACATATACACAGTCAGTTACCATTAAAATAATGCAAAACCATGCATTTGATGTAGTGCTAATAGGGTTAATAGAATAAATAACATTATAATTGGCATTATATTTATTATGTTTCCCTTATGAATAAATTAGAATTTAATAGAATATATGTTTATTGTCTACTAGGTTTGAAAAAAGTCCTTGGTTTCACCAATATATGGAGGCCAAATGACACCTGCTGTAACTACGTAAACCCCCTTATCAAGCTTTTGACTTGTCATAGTAGAAAAAGCAAGGTTGTTACTAATAACATGACTCTTTCATTTTATTCCTATGCCTCGGCCAGTATGACAGTGAGCCAGCATGCACAACACCAGGCCACATTCATTTTATCATTTACACCTGTTCTTTTTCTGTTGAGTCAAAATGTTTCCCATGAAAAATGCACATTATTTGACATAACTATAGTCCTTTCTACAGAGCGCTATTAAACAAGATATTGAACATAGTTTGTAAGTGATCAACTAAGACATGTTGTGAATTTATGGCTGTAACTATTGACCAGTAGCTGGAACCACTGACCAGTAGAACATGATTCAGTCTGCCCGTCACCACTTGAGACACTAAGCGCTAACCTCTACAAACTAGTGTCAGGAGTGTGAGGAGTCAGACAGCATCTTCACAGCTCGAGTCTGTGTGTTTGCAGTTGAGCTGATAGCCAGCCTCTCTGGTCTCTGTCTCTGCGTCTGCCTGCCTCTCGTGGATGTGCATGTGACTGAGCAACAGAATAGCCCGCTTGCCACCCCTCCTCCTGTTCTGTCTTTCTATCTCTCCCTCTGTCACAAAGATTCACACGGGGATGAGCAAGCTACAGCGTGCCAGTGCAATCCCTGCAATGCTCCCTGCAATGCTCCCTGCAATGCACCCTGCAATGCTCCCTGCAATGCTCCCTGCAATGCTCCCTGCAATGCTCCCTGCAAGCTAGAACATTCACAGGATCTGAGAAAAAAAATAAAAAAATCTAGTGGCGGAAGAATGCTTGCGTGCATATAATTAAATCTCTCTGCTTGCAGCACACTGTACTATTTATTTGTGTGTGTGTCCAATCCAAGTATGGTTTCCTTCACATCTCATCTCTCATTTCTCCTGTGCTGGTTTCCTGTGTGTCTATGTTATTATGTGTCTTACTGCAGCTGCATCTTTTCCCTTCTGTGTGTGTGTGTGTGTGGTGAATGAGCATGTATAAGTCTGACTTTGCGTATCTAAGCAAGTGCTGCATAATAATAGCAATTTGATAGCTTGTAGAAGCTATTAACAGTCTGTTCGGAATCTGCAGTAATCAGCAACCTGACTGTGAGGTACAAATGAGGATCTTCAAGCAAGGGCAAAAATTTCATTGACAGTTTAGCCATTTCACTGAAATGTAATTACGTTATAATTACAAGCGACAACTTGTAACTGAAGGAATGGAAGATATGTTGAGCATATTAGTGAACAGTGAACAGTGGAAGAACATAGGAAAAAATTGTGACTGGGGACATGACAGAACAGACACATAGGCCATCAAGGCCATAATCTCCACTGTGATAACAGAAAATTGTCTAACATCTAAATAAAATAGTATAAAATTAACTTTATCAGGCTTACTACAATTTAAGATATTTCTTCAATTAATTTCAAGCTACTACTATATATCTATCATTTTCCTAACTTTACAATAAAAACTGAAATATCCTCTACCCTGGAGCCCAGCAGTCTGATGCAATAAGATGTTATCACTCATTTACCTCTACCAGGTACCCAAGTGATTCTATCCTTAGTGATACTAAGTGGCTGCAGAATGAGGACATGAGGAAAAATACCACACCATCACACTGTAGAGTTCTTCAGGGGATGGAACAACAAATAGACCCATAAATAGCTTCTAGCTGAGACTGTTGCCTAGCCAGACCGCGATGTGTCAGTTTAATGGCTCCTACAACCTTTAGGAGAGTTGTCTATTACCAGCTGGTGATAGGCATGGGAGGCAAGGCGAGACACAGGCTTATTTATATAATGTTCACACACAAACACTGTGTTCGATGCAGGAATTAAATCCATATTTGACATGCATGCTGCTAAACTACATCATTACACCAGATTTTATATAGTTTCCAATTAGACAGTAAACATACATCAGTGTTTCCAAGCCTCCAGTCGATGGAGTGCAGATGGATTTCTTTTCTTTTTCAATTTTTAATCAATCAGCTTTTTCACTGAATGCGTCACTGTTTAGTATTGAGAGTGTAGGCAGTAGCTACACATCTCTCGCTAAGAACAAATGAACCAACATTGTTTTATCCTGGTGGATATTTGGATTATTTTGCATCATCGACATATCGATTATACTGTAGTACAAGTCAAAGTGTGCCAAACTGTACATTTGATTTTTTTTATAGCTCAAAGGTCTATTAAGTACTATACTTAGTTCTTGCCCAAATTTTCAGAAAGTGCAGGATTAGCGTACAATGTAAATATGATACCCTAAGATTTACAGTAACTAACTGGTAGAAATTATCCAGAAAGTTACTGGATTGTTTTTTTACAGTAGAAGTACTGTACAACTGTTTACAGTATTGTGTCTAACCTTAAATAAAAAAAATGAATATATAGTGTGATATCAGGTGTATTTACAGAAATGGGTGAATAACCTTATTATAATCCAGTAATTCTTTGATTACTGTGATTTATTACAGTAATATTTTGACTACTGTGATTTACTATAAAATATAAATCTACTGTAATAATTATTAACAATAACATCATTGTAAATAACTGCAGATTTCACAGGAAAGTTTTACAGTGTATGAATTCTTAGTTGTTAACATGTTTTATGAGGTCACAGACCGTGACCTTTGACATTCTAAATATCTTTTGGTCCAAATGGATGCTTGTCTAAGATGTGAAAAAAATTCCCTCAAGGTGTTCACACTCACAATAAACATGTAGATGGACAGCCTGACAAACACACATGCACACACTTTTCTCCCTCTCGTTTCCATGGTGGTCCAATGAGGTCATCCAGTGTGTTTTTTAACTATAGCACACATGGGCCTTGAATTAACAGATGCTGCCTTCCACATCCGTCCTCTGACTCTGCTGTTAAATGGTGCATTAGCACAGCCACACAGCCCACTCACTGACATGCAAGGGAAAAACGACTGAAACATCAAGCCTGGTGCACTTCCACATTCAAACAATCTAAAACTAATACTGAAGAAACAGGAAGATTTAAAGTCTTTTATTGACCGCGATGTCTGACCTGGTTCAGGATCAATACCAAGACTCCCCGAGGATGAGCTAACTAAGAGGCGGTCACTGGGATGATTGTTTATTAGCTTGACAGAGGCTAAGTGATGGAACTGGAGCGATCGATTGGGTGTTAATTTTTCATGCCACAACAAAGCACCATTCGCTCATTGTGTCAAAGCGTGCCAGACTTGACCTACAGAAAAAAAAATCCATAAGTCTGTTTAATTAAAAGAGAAGGAACAACAACAACAAGGCAGCCTGTTCAATAGATAGACATGTTTTGTGTAGTGAAATATATAGTCATTATGTTAGTGTTGCTCTTTGTGAACAATGCTGTAAGATTGTATAAAATCTCTGACAACAAATGTGAGAATGAAATGAGTGTTGAAGGAAGGGACTCATATGTTCTCTCTTGTGCAGGATGCTGCAGACGTTTAGACACTCCATTTTTTAGAACATTTTAGTTCATGGTTCGCTTTGCTCAGGAGAGTTACGCAATAGTAATGACTGCTGTTTCTACTGAACTGATCCTAAATCGGTGTCATTGTGTATTTTCCCATGTGACAGCAGCAGCCAGTGTGGTCACCATCCTCCCTCTTTATCTACAGCACAGAGTGGAAAAATGAAGGCAGTAAAAAGGCCAAAAAGGTGATTCCAGTGTTATGGATGTGACATTCACAAAATATACGTCTTTTGAGCTAATAGATTTTCAAATAAGCCATAAAACAGAAAATCCTGAAAAAGACTGTTGTGCCAGTATGTTATATAATTGCTAATAATATATAATATAATGTTTCGGGGTTTGTCATACCCACAGAACACTTCACCTAAGTGCATTCTCAGGAAGAAATTAGGGAGTGCGATTATGGCTGTGATATTTTCTAAAAATGTCTGAAAATAGTCTAAAAATGCATAGTCTAAGTACCATCAATGCCTTTCTTCTAATCTTTTAGTAAGCACATTTGAAAATATTTCCAGAAGGCTCTATAACACCTCCAAGAGAAGCACATACCCTATAGAGACATTTATGGTATGGGCAGATAACTTAATCAAGCTCTTGCGGACATCCTTGTTTGACATTTCCATGGAACTCCAATTAGAATCGTAAGGATAATGTCCTTACAGCTCATCCTTAGTGCTTCTGCATGTAAACACACACACACAGAAAAAATGTTACATGTCTTATACTGTCATTTTGTCAGAACACTTTCACAACCTGAGACCTGAGACTTTTAGCTTGGTGCTAGTTCATGAGAATTCCCAACAGTCCTGTATAGAGAGTCTAACATACATTGGAGACTTTCACAACAAAAAGCTGTCCTCTGTAGACTAGTTAAGAGACAGATTTATTCATTCATTCATCATTTACAGCTTTTTTATGTTTATATCATTATAAATCTATTTTGCAGATAAATTGATGACCAAAAAGTATTAGTTGTAAAAGAATATGTTGGCCATTTAAGCAGAAAATAATAGTGTCAGTAACAATGATTTTATTAAGACAAACTGCTCTCATCTTCAGCTCAGGCGCTTTCCACCATTTCAGAGCTGGAAACCCTCATTACCATAACTTCTGCTGGCAAATCACAGTCACTGTTACTTCACTATCTCTAATCCCAATCTCATTCTCTACAGGCCACTAGACTAAGTCACAACACCGCCTGTCTCTGCTCTGCTTCAGCATTAGAACAAAAGCAATTAAGCTGTGAAAGGCATCTGATTGTTAAACAATTAGGTGTATTTCTGGTATATGACATTTACATGTCAAATCTCTATGCTGGTGAAAGGTTGACAAAAGAAATATTCAGATAAAAATGTAAATCATTATCACACAAATGTCCCACCTGCTAGTACAACCATCAACCTTCACTGTCCAAACCCATTTGTTCTTTATTCAGCCTGAAAATGAGTAGAGCCTGAAACGCTGACAGCAGCTAATGACTCCAATCCCATTGTGCAGCTGCATAGAAGAGGCCTGGCCAGTTATATCTCCATGTTAGAATGGATTGGACTAGAGAAACAGGTGTGAATAAAAGTGCCACAAAAGCTCAGTGGACTTTGAAATGGAAATCAAAAGGGAAGAGATACAGAGAGAGAGAGAGAGAGAGAGAGAGAGAGAGAGAGAGAGAGAGAGAGAGAGAGAGAGAGAGATACAGAGAGAGAGAGAGAGAGAGAGAGAGAGAGAGAGAGATGTCTGTTTTAAAGAGGGGTCTAACCACTCAGCAAGATACTAACAGGAATATTATGAACACCAGAGAGAAAATAGTTGGTGATTATCCATGACACAAAAACACACACACATATTCATGTTCAAAAGTCAATATGACAGCAGCAGCTCTTTACTGTCAGGCTCACCTGAATGTTATGGGATTGTAATCCCTGCCCACACCATGAATCAGCATGTGTACTGAGCCAATGCAAACACTCCAGTCAGAAATAACTATTTTTATGTTTACTATTTTAGTTTTCCTCTTTAAATTGGGTATTTTTACTATTGGACTGAGCTAACAGGAGAAGCAGCACAAGCAAAAAACTCAGTCCTATTGCTAAAATTCAACACACACACACACACACACACACACACACACACACACACACACACAAACACACACTATGCAGTTTCAATATTTTTTTTCATTACCAAACTTCAGGATCAGAGCTAAGCTTAGTGATCCTTGTTGATCCTTAAAATGCAATGAAAGTTGTCAGCCAAGAGAAAAGAGAGTCCTCTTATGGAAAGAGAGGAGAGGAGAAGAGGAAAAAGGGAATATATGGGATGATGTCAAATGTTATGTGGTGTAAGCCTAAAAACTTGGTACAGATAATTTAACTCTATTACAAAACACAGAAATCATACATTCTGCATGATTTCTAAAAAAATGGCACAAATAGATTTTCAAATGACATTAAATCAGTGCTATTATTTTCTGTCTATGGATGAAGAAAACATGTCACTGACCCACATATAAATAGGGTGGTGATCAGCCTTAACCCCAGATGCTGCTGTGATATATTTGAGAGCAGCATCTTCTGCTGGTAGTGACTCAGTAGAAGGAGATCTTCTCTAACTATAGACAGGATACAGTTGCACAAAAGGTGCTCCTGTCATTACCATATCTGCACAGAAACTCTATGTAGACACGTGTACAATGAGCTATTATATATAATTCTTCCTACTCTACCTCTCATACATAACGTGAGGCTGTATTGCCAGGGGTTTCAGACAAATCCTTTCCTCAGCTACTACAGGTCCAGATGAAAACCCATAGGAGATACTGACAGCAGCCTTGGCCTTTTGTAAAATACGTAATAACATAACTTGTAACTACTGATTAAGCTCAGAACTGTATAGAAAACGTATTGTATAGAAACCTCTTCACCAGGCTGCCCACAGAATACTAAAACATGGAGGAAATAGAAACACAACTGTATAATAGCCTGGAAAGAAATGAATGCTCTGTAGAGCAAAGACAATAATCACACTGTGATGGGCATTTGAAAAAGACCATGTTAGAATTTGTACACATGTATTACTCCTCCCACTAGTCCAGTCTTTCTTCAATACATATGTACAATGCTGAGCACACTAGTGATTATGTGGACAGATGACGGGCACCTTATACCTGCATGTTAGTAAGCCTGTTTAATGCATCACTAAGTATAGAGTGCAAGAGAAACAACAGTGGTGTAGCCACACAGTAATGTAAACAGTTGCTTTCGCTCTCTGGATCCCCTGTAAATTCACCTTCACAAAAGATAAAAGTAGTCTTTTGCCTTAACCAGGGTCAGTAAAAATAATTTGCCATCTAAGCCCACATTGTATAATGAATTAATACATCTTCTTGCTGCTAAGACCCCATTAAACCTACATAAACCCCCCAGCGTCTCTCTTCCACTTTCACTTAAAGCAGACTGTGAGCTAACAGTGAAATGATCAACTCCACTCAGTTCAACCTTTTAAAACATTAACTCAACTATCACAAACCCTCAAATGTGTTTAGAAAGGACTGTTGGATGGACAGGAAATATCAGTTATAATTCAATGAATTTTAATACACAGCTATCATAAAAATAAAGCAAAAACACATGTGATGATATTGTGTTCATTCTGACTCTGATTAAGGTTCTTGTAGATAAAGGGGACAATAATGCTAATGAATGATGAAGTGCTAGCTGCATGTACCAGAATAGGTACAATTACTGAAGCCCCGAGCAGGCACCACCAGAATGAATTGTGCTGAAGATAATCTGCAAAAATTATACATGAGAAATTTAGAGAAGGTTGACACCTCACGCTCCTGTCTGACTACATTCATGCCTCAGGTGCTGATTATGAAATAATAGTCGCCTGAAGAGTGCGCACAGTGACTCCATTAATTGAAAACAGCAGGTAATTGGCTTATTTACCCTCTGAGGGAAGCAGGAGAATTATGACACCGCAAGTATAAAACTGAGCCAGAGTCTCATTCGGTGGTACATGCAAGACTTTTCCATCTGCAGAACAAAATACAGCATGAAATTCTTTTTGTCTCTCTTGTTTCCATCTCCTCTACATCCTCCTGCTCCTCCTGGCATGTATCACTCAGAAAATAAAATAAAAAAACCCTGGCAGCGCCAAACACATCGTTCTAGTCTTGTTCTAAACCCTATTTAAAATAGCTGCATTGGCACACATCCCCCACTTGAGACAAAATCAGCACTATGTAAGACGTTACTGAACTGCGTCATCATCGACGTTGATTATTACGACATCAAATAACCCTGCAGAGAGGTCAAAACCCCAGAAGCTCTGAGAAATGACTACTGGGATAATGTGGCCACAGATGGAGAGAACACTGTGCAAAAGCAAAAGGAAAAAAAAAAAAAGACAAAGCAGATGGATGGTGTATTCCACAGCAGGCAACCACCCATTGGGCCTCCGTCAGCAATTCTGGCAGGCCTCCGATTTCAGTGGAAGAAAGACAAAAAGGGTGAGATAGATGTATAGTGACAAATGAGTGGATTAACCAAGGAGATCACTCACAGAAGAGGAGGTACATGAGTTGTAACTCACTCGTGAGTAAGTGAAGAGGAGAGGTTGAAGGTGAGAGGAGATGAGTATAAGTGTGAAGAGAAGATCAGCGGGATTAATGCTGTCATGCTGGCACAAGACTACAGGGAGACATTACAACTGCCTGAGGAGGGGACTAAATGCTCAGATAGCTATTTAACATGGAACACCTACACAATGTTGTATTCACAACATGTAGAGGAGATGAGCTGAATTTAGCAGCTTCTGCAGCCTCTAACACTTACCAAGCTCCCAGGCTGAGTACTTTGACACGATACACGGACATCTAGCCACTCCAGGAGGTAATGAGAATGAAGCAGGGCCTTTAGATTTACAAGATAACAGATTTCTGCTGACTAAGCTATAAAGGACTATCCCTTTAAGAACCTTCACTGACAGGTATTTCATGTATTAAAGTTTGATCATTGTCACTCACAATAATCTCTGTGGACTAACATCTTGATGACATGCTGTAGGTCAGCTATATGTTTTTTTCCATTTATAATCTTTATTCAAGCTGTCACAGCTCCTGACGCCCTGTGCACACCTGGTTTTAACATGCATCCTGGTTGATATCACAAGTGTGCAGATCTTTCGTGTCCTGGGATTAGCATGGATATCCAAATACATCTCGAGGGACCACTGGTGATTAGATCTCCCTTTCCCACTCAAATGCAAATAAATGTTTTAATTGCATCTACAGTAATATAATTTATAGTCACTGTCTGTCTCTTCTTGGCTTTGCTGAGTGCGCAAACATGGGAGAGGAGAGAAATAAGTGCATTTCAGCACAGTGAGTCTTTACTGTGTTAATGTAATTTCTAGTTACACATAGAGTGAAGCAGTTGAGAGACAAACTACAGTACTGTTATTCATTTCTTGCTGTTATTGATCCTGTTATCGAACAAGTTGAACACAGCTTTATTTCCTCAATTAATGGATTCAACTTTAGGTCTTTAAAATGTCAGACAATTGTTAAAAAAAAAAACAGGCCACAAGTCAAAGATCTGTTTTCTATCGAAGGGAAATTATTCACATTTAAGAAGCTGGAATCTATTATTTTTTCTAAAAAATAGTGGCACAAAACAATTAACAATCAAAATAGTTGACAATTAATTTTATATTGATTAATCATTACATTTTTGCAGCCTATAAAGAAGAATGTGTGATTATCTGTTTATATTAGTTATTGTAAAGTCAGGTGTTATTAGAATTAAAGCTACTCCCTGGTATTTGTGAACTATCAGCTTTCCCTTATAGCACACAGTGTAGGCCTAACACTTAGCATGGACTTTGGGCATAGTGAAATATGATTTGCATCGGTAATGCTTTAAACAAACCGGACATACAGCATTAGCTGAAATGAATAAAGCTGCGTTCACCCGACAAGGTTACAGATGGTGGCATGTTAAAAACAAGAAGCTTAAACAGTCAGAGGTGTCCTCTCTCCTCTATCAAATGTAATCACACGACAAATCCCATCAAACCATCCCTCTGTTGCTTTTAGAAACATATTCAGCTGCTCTCTCAAAGTAAAGATAGGTGAATACTTACTGCCGCTTAAACAGTCAACCTGAATACATTTGGCAGAGGTGTACTTAATAATGCATCAGTTTAATGCTGTTAATCTCCACCCGCAAGCTGTCTGTCTGCCTGCCTCTCTCTCTCTTTCCACTAAGGTCGTTTTTATCGCATGTGAAGGGGCACTGAACAGGCATACGCTTGTGAAATTACCTCATGTGCGTGAGACACGAACGATGAAGCAGGCTAGGAAAAAAATGTGTCTGAGGCCAAAGGCGCCTGTCTTCTATTTTCAACCTCTGATACAGATTGACTATTAACACTCACAAACAGCCCTTTGCTTTGTGAGCTTGTCCTGTGTGGAGCTTCTGCCAGTCAGTTTTGTCAATCAGTGATGCACAGTAAACATGACCAATGAATGCAATATGTGTTGTAGAATCAGGAGCATAAGATGTGGGTATAGGCAAATACAAACATATAATTTTTGGTGAATGAACTGCATTTTTTTAAACGCCTTTGGATCCTTCTGACCACACCGCTTCACAATACATGTCAATATTCACACATTCATACACTGATAGCAGCAGATACCATGTAAGCTACCAACCCACTCATCAGGAGGGAATCATTTAGTCATTCACACACATTCACACTATGATGGAATAGCCACCAGGAGCAATTCGAGGTTAAGTATCTTGTCCCAGGAAACTTTGACGTGCTTATTGGAGGAGCTGGGAATTCATTTTGTGATATCAAATAACATTGTGCCATTTGTACAGTAGAACCTGTCTCTATGTAGATGAGACTGTCTTTTATTATGATGCTCAATCTATTTGTCTAGATATTGAAAAATCTGCTACTAACAATCTCAAGACAATGATTTTAAATCTCAAATATGAAAGCAAAACTAAATTTATGTTGACTCTCCAAACATAATAAATGCATAACTTGGAATATGTGCTTTCTATGTGTTCCTCAACCTTCCTGGAAAAATTTACAACATATTATGTAAGAATATTCCACTGGTAACTTCGGATAGTTTCTTAGAACACTTCAGGGACAAAATCCTGCTTTGTATTTTTAATAATAATGAGTTCCCTTAATCTACACAACAGCTCTGGGGAACTTCCTTATATCTTGGCATACCTTTCTCATCACATTTCTACTCAAAGCACAACACCATAAATAATGAGATTGATAAAAATGTACTGATTAACAACTCCTATGATACAGCGGTCACAGATTGTTGTCTAATTCTCACCATGACTACCTCTATTATTATCCTACTTTTTTCTGCAAATTTCAGCCTCAAGGTCACAAAGGCAACTAGACAGGGATTCAAGTTGTACACACTTCCTTCCAAACAGGTTGTGATGATGTGGTTTCAGTTGCAGAGGGTTACTGGGCTTATTTCCACTCAGGTTTATGCTCAGGTTTGATGCAACAGAGAAGCCCCTATAGGTGTAAAATGGATCTTAGACAGCTATTTAACTTGTCTGACACATATACAATACAAATATATATAAAATATTGTGTGCAGATATGGCATTCTAAACAGTCTGCTGTAAAAACAGGCTTATATTACATAATGTCTCTCAATAAAGACTATTATAGGGAAGAAGATCTAACTTCCAGCCATTAGTGACAGCTTACCCCACAGAGAAATTCTGAGTGTTTAAATTACACTCCTCTTTAAGCTGATATTAAATCAATGCAGGCAAACGTGTAGCAAGCTATTCATACTAAATCAGTGTCCCTGCCTGCCCCTGCCTGGTGCCAGACCTAACAGATGCAGCTTCAGGCTCAGAAGCCCTGTCAGTCTCCCCATCATCCCCATGAAGGACGTGAACAGCATTGTGCTGAATGACATGCCAGTTGGCGTAATTGCAGGAGCTTCACACTAGGGTAATTTCTTTTTTCACTATTCACATGGGGGGAAAAAAAAGATTAAATCCTTTTCAAGGTTAACAATTCAAACACTGTAATTATTCCACATAACAATCATTACATGAAATAGAAACAGCCTGTAATGGATGCTGGATAGTTTGAAGCATTGAACAACTCAGTCAGTTTTAAACATAATGTTAAAATAATATCTTCAAGTCAAAGGGCCATGGTACAGTATGTATGTATTGATCTAGGTTCTTTTGCTTGTTATATCATTCTACTGATTATAATGTTAATTTATTTGAATTGATTTGTATATATTTAAGTTATATTTATTCAAATTTATTCATTAGTATTAAGAGCTTTTTTTCCATTCAATCAAATATAGAATTCCACTGTGAGCAAAATGCTGCATGTCTTATATTTCCACAGCTCATTGTCCATAAATATCTTACTGTATGTAGCTTAGTAGAATTATTTAACGCTTTGAATGGATCGCTTTAGTTGGGGGGTTTGTGTTGACAGCAATGAGACTTTTTTTCCTTTAAAGCAGCTATGTTGACATGAAACAGTAGGTAAACACAGGTGTTGCCAATGACACCCATTAAAGTTCCCTCTAATTCAGTGTAGCAGAGTTTTTCCAGTGACTCAATGTGCCCAAAAACAGCAACAGCAGCAGCAGCAGCATCCTGCCTGTCTGACCCAAATGGAATGTTAAAGACTATCATTGGTAACACCTGCGTTTACCTACTATTTCATGTCAACATGGCTGCCATAAAACAAGGAGATGCAGGGATGGAGCGGCCTGGGGTGGTGGGGCCCAATGTGTTATCTTTTCATGGGACCCCAAATCCTTGCTGGCACTCTTATGTGTGTGTGTGTGTGTGTGTGTGGGTGGGTGTCAGGTGGTGATAATTATAAAGGGAGAGGGTCAAATATACAGAATAAAGACCTTCGTGCCCAAAATACTATTCAGAAAACACTAATGTACAGTTACCATAGAGAAATATTTACAGATCCACCATGTCTTATATTACCCTTATTTCCCAGCCATGGTGTGTTGTGTCACTGACAGGCCACGACTGTATCCAACAGTTACATACATGCACAGTATAATAATATATATAATATTAGACTAATACATATGCAGTACTTTACCTGCTTTCCTCATCATTTCAGCTAAGTTAGCAGCTAGCCTAGCTTAAAGATGAGTCGGGACTTTCTGGTTCCCAGCAGGGGCAGCGGGCATAAATGAATGAGGAGGAAAAGGACGTAAACGCGAACACGGATGGGGTTGTTTTGTAGGATGAGCGTCAGACGTACCCATGTCCGCGGCGTCCATCCCGTAGCTAACTCCGACCACCGTGTCCGCATCATCGGATGCTGCGGCCCCGGATAACGGGCTCCCGTCCCCGGCCTCCGACAGCCCGACCGCTCCCTCGGCTGCTTCCATTCAGCCTCCCGGAGGAAAAAAAGAAAAAAAGAAAAGAAAAAAACAAGCGAGCTGGAAGACCCGCAACGACCCCGGTGAGGAGGAGGGAAACGAGCAAAGGGGCTGCGCCGTTCGATATTTTAACGATAGTCACACGGATGGATAGGCGATAGTTCTCCGCGACGATCCCTTCATCTGTGCGGTGTCCTCTCCGCTGCTCGGTGGTCGACTGCGCCGCTAACGGCTGCTGCCGCTGCTGCGCGCGGTGGCGCCGCCTGCAGGAGGCGGAGCGGTACTGCAGACACCTGGTCCTTGGACGCTCATGCGGGGGGTCAGGCCAAAGCTGATGGGAAAGGGAGGTGCTGAATGCTGTGCTGGTGAAGGCCAGGATCAAGATATATCACATATGTGTTTATTTCTGCTTTGACACAGGGTTCGGACGCAATATGGAACGAAATACACTGCCGTACATAGGTTAAGGGGTCACACTGACAATTTTGTGTTTTCCTTGTAAGGTCACACTTTTATTTATCAAATGAGTTGAGATATCATCAAGACATCGACAAAGTTTGAAATAATGATTTTTTATTTGAAATGATAATTTTCTCCTTCATACTTTGCTTTTGTCAAATAATGCTACATCTAAGCTTTACTAACATAATTGCAAGGGTTTTTAATTCATCTTCTAATGAAGATCATTATTCTAACACGATGCACCATTGGAACACTGGAGTGATGGTTGCTCTCTGCAACTATGTAGATTTTGCATTAAACCAGTCATGTGCAGCTAGAATAGTCACTCACCACATTAACGATGTGCGTGACACAGTGGTGCAGTGGTTGCTGCCTCAAAGCAAGAAGGTTAATTGGAGATTCTACATTTCCCATAGGTATAGGTGTGTGGGTGAATGGTGTTTGTGCCCCATGATAGGCTGGTGACCTGTCCATGTGCTATGATTGGCTCCAGCAGACCCCTGTATCCCTAATGAGGAATCAGCAGTATAGAAAATGACGTTACAATGTGTATTATTAATTAGTTTAATGCTAACTTCATTGAAAAAACATTTCTTTTATTATTAAAAAATAAGGGAATTTCTAAGTGATGCCAAACTTCTGAACTGTAGTGTATGGATTTAGATTTTAAGACAGTTCCAGGTTTGAATGAGTGAGAAAGTCTGATAAGAGCATATGAAACATATTTTGTTTCCAAACCATTGCTCCTATTTTTAATTTCTAAATCCGTCAAATCTTCTTGTTTTTTAAGTTTCAAAGAAAATGAAAAATAACTTAGGATTGCACAGAGCATTTTGCATAACCAAAGCTTTACAAATATTCAGCTTATCTGAATATTTTAGCTATGCCATTGTGACATTATCAGAAAAGTAAATAGACTTTTCTTTATAAGGAAACATGTATATCATGTGTTCTTGTCATTTCCATGGACACAGTGAACATAAAACACTACAAAAATGCCATGACAATTAAATAGATTTTTTTTTAATTTTTTAATCTTTTTAGCTCATATACATAAAAGAGACTGAAACATGGGGAAAGCAATAATATAATCTTATTTATTTATTATGCTAAGGGTAAATGACCAGCTATTTGTACACTTATATCAATATGGTCTGAAAACTCTATGTAGAAGTCTAAAAAACCTGGTCAGGAAATGTTCTCTAAAATGATCATCTTGGATCTGGCCTTTTGACCTCATCTCAGTCATACCCTACTTTATATAAATGTAAAAAACTTTTCCTCTTCCTTATAAGGCTCCCCCTTCTTCATCTAGGTCCAACCTTATTTGCTTGTGATTGATTAACACAAAGTCATGTTTCTTTCCCTTCTCACATTATTTTATAAGGCAAACACAAGGATGAGAAAAAAGAGAATATTTACATTTTTTCCCCCACCATTGTTAATATCTTGCGACTCCTTAGATTAACCTCCTGACCTGTTGTAGGGTCCCAACCATCATATTAAGATCCATTGATCACAGCTTCTGCCAAAATCAATATTTTTCTTCTGCACCTATAAGAGAATAGATTACGTGGGGTTGTCACTATGACACATCTGTGGAGTGAAATGTAAAAAACTAGAAGTGTGAAATATTCTTAGTAGCAAAATATGATAGCAACAAATCATAAATGTGTCTGTATTGGCAATGAATTTCATCATGGGTTGATTTGGCTTGGTGCAGCTAAACCAGACCAACCCTGGCCTTTGGAAAGACCCTATAGACTAAGTATTGAGTTGCTGTACTATGCATTCAATGTCCAAAATATATATGATTTTTATGTGCTGCACGACCCATTGGGATCATTCCCACAGTATCATTTCGAGCTCTACCACTCTCTTGTCAAGGATTTACTGACACACACACTTACAATATTCATTAAGATAGAAATAGATTTGCTGTCACTTTTAACCATTTCCATTATATGTATAGAGTGATTGAATCGTTGTGCACATCAATATCCTGTGACAGGACCGATATTATTCACACTGGAAAATTACTGACAGAAAATAAACACAACAGACAGAAATATCATCAGAACAAAATCTCAGTGCATTTTATTCTGACCACAAAGCTACACATTAATCAAATGCTGTTCGTGGGGATCATTTCTCTTTCTCTCCAGTGAACTGAATGAATACACACTTGGTACTCCTCCCAGGAGGTTTGCACGCCATTTGTCATCAGGTCTGCCCTGTCCGCCATGCGGGTTTATGAGCGGACCGTCACTGGTCTGGGTGGACCCAAGTAGTATATATATCCACTGATGCTTGGAGAGGCAGCGAAAGGACGGAAACTATGGATTAATAAACTGGATGGAGTCGTTTCATCATTAGGGGTTGAAGCAATAATTCGTTAAAGGATTAAAGGTACTGGGGAAGATCCTTCTCCACCACCTGGAAGGAAAACAAAATAAGTTTATGTCATTTTTTACATGATCCAGGAAACATATTACCATTTAGAAATATATGACAATACACTGTGTTAATTATAAGGTATAGTTAATTTGCA
Source organism: Eupleurogrammus muticus (assembly GCA_036785175.1). NCBI lineage: Eukaryota > Metazoa > Chordata > Actinopteri > Scombriformes > Trichiuridae > Eupleurogrammus > Eupleurogrammus muticus. The sequence continues at coordinate 8,024,537 of JAYKQN010000006.1, forward strand.
GAAGATCTCCTCTTTCAATCTGTTTCAGTTGTTGAATAATTAAAGCTGTTAATTTCATTTACAGTTTTACAGTCTCATATTCTCATCAGTTTTGAGTTGTCCACAGTTATATATCGGAATTGTTTTATGACAGCCCATAAAAAGATTTGCTGTCAACGATAAATTAATATAGCTCTGCGGAGCATCACGAAAAATAATGACACAGCAATATTGGCGAGATGATGATAAGAGAGGATATCAAAACGTCTACGCGCAACCAGCTATATGTAGACCATTAATCTAAAAGTGCAATGTTTTGTACGTACACTTGGATCATCCAATGGGCTGTATCTCTTCACCACGTGCCCCTCTCTGTTGATCAAAAACTATAGAAAAGAAACAGGAGAAAACTGAAATATACTGAACATGAAATTTAGATAAAAGAATATTTTCTGTTTTACTCCTAAAATAAAACACACACAATAGTTTATCCAGTCATGATTCTGGATTTTCAGTTAAACTAAATAAATTGTATTTGTAGCTACACTCATAATACAGCATTGAAGAAGTAACAGTGGCTTAACATTGTTCCAAAACAATCTGAGGAATCATCAGCTCTATTAACTCTGTTGATGTCTAAATACAAAATACATAACTAATAAATAACTAAACTAGTTACCTTTGTGAAGTTCCACTTGATGCTACTGCAGGAATCAAAACATAAATCATGTTAGAAAATAATAACTGAATTCATACTAATAATTGAGCTAGAAGATCTTCATGCAAGTGACACAAAAACATATTGACTCGTGTAATGTCATCACAGTGGTGAAATACACATACGCTGTGATGAAACGCCTTTGTTTAATAATCAGGGGAAAGCCACGTAGGTTTCCGTCAGGAATTCCTGTGCCACTTACTTTCCCATGAAGCCTCTCCCATTGGGCTGCTCCTTCAGCCACTTCCACAGAGGGTGAGCGTTGGCCCCGTTCACGTCGATTTTACTGAACATGTCAAAGTGAACGTTGTAGGACGCAGCAAACTCCTTGATTTGAGCTTCATTGCCAGGCTCCTTCAATGTTAAAGATACAAAATATTAAAGGATGGACAAATAAGTTCATCAATTTCATAATGTTTTACATTCTGCATACTGTGCTTTATGAGCGCTTACTGGTTAAAGAGAGATGTGAACATTTTCAGAACAAAATCCTACACTAAAATAGGATGAAATGAAAACATTCATGCGTTAGTGTACCTGGTTCCCAAACTGGTTAGAAGGGAAGCCGAGGATGCGTAAACCTCTCTCAACGTACTTGGCGTGCATTGCCGCAAGCTGAGAGTAGTTTACTGGGGTTTTACCTCATTTAGAGGCGACATTGGTGATGATGACAACATCCCCCCTAAAGAAAAAATACAGACACAAACATAATGTTATATTCAGTGATCGGTGGATTCATTGTAACGGGATGATGCTGCACATTTACAGAGATAATATGTCACCTGTATTTTTCTAGGGACACCAAGTTGCCATCAATATCCGTTGCTGAGAAGTCATAAATAGACGTGGCCGTCTGCCAGTCCTCTGGTGGGGTAGACTGTCGGGAAGAAAGGAAAAAAAAGAAAAGAGTTAAGCGGGAGCTTTTTTTCCAGAATCTACAATCATCCACTGACTGTAAGGAAAAACAAAACAGAAATAAGACCTGCTAAGAATACATCCACTTTCCTAACACCATATCGTTTCATCAGTGATTATTTAAATCATATAGAACCTAAAAGTGCCCTGAAGTGAATTCCAGTAATGCGACACAAGCCGGCGTCTCAGTTCTTATCTTCTTCAGTCTTACCAAAGTCTGCAGCACGACAGAGAAAAGGACAGCGGACCCTAACAGGCGCATGACTGCCCTTCAGTAAGGTCCTCTGAAAGGCAGAACGCAATCGAAGCTCAAACTTCTGTGTTGATTCAATCACTGCCAGACACAACACTGAGAGAGCACACGTTCCAGCACTCCCATATAAAGGTACTGGCTTATCATTAACTGAATTGATAGGCTCTGATTCTCCAATAGGTTCCTAGTCCGTTGACTAATAAATCCACATCAGGATTGCACTTGTACTTCAGTCCACAGTCTGCAACGTTGTTCTAACCTTATAAACACTCTTATCTCCTTATGGAAGAAAATATGTAGGCCATGATGGTGTTGATCTCCATATGTACAGGGCAAAGGGCTGGAGGCATAAACTTCTTACGTAATGTGCTCAATTTTCCAATGGAAAACTGAAAGCTACATCAGTGCAGCAGAATCATTTGCAGCTGAAAAACAACCTTCCAAAACCTCCCCCAGCCATTTACGTCAGCTGTCTGCACCTGCCAAATTACCTCTCCATGACGAAATGACAAATTAAAATCTGGTAATAACAGTGGATCTGCCAAGCCAAACATTGCACAACAAAAGCGGTGATTAGGCAAGATTATTTCTCAGTTTTCTGGCTTTTCGGCTTTGAAATCATGCTTTACAGCTTGCAAATGGTTACAAACAAGTGCCCATGAATAAATAGTTTATTTTTATAAAATATTTATAGATGGTCTATGATTCAAAACATATAATACTTTAGCCACAAGTATCTTATAATTAAAATGAGAAATTGTATTTGAACTACTGTACATGTTAATCAATTACTGTTTTTAATATAATTTCCTATAGGTTGTGATTTAGGCGGAGGCGTTAATTGTAAGAACACAAATCCAAGTTGCGCTTGGTGTAAAGTATCGCACTATTCTATAAAAATTAAAACTATTATCTGTCCACGCTGCAGAGAGAAGTGACGATATAATATAATGATATAATAATAAACTCGTGTTACAAAACCGCTAGAGGAAGGAGCCTGTCCCTGTGAGATAAGCCTATCAGCTGATCCCAGCCGCAGCCGGAGGGGGAAACATCGACTACCATCATGTTTTCCACACTGCCTTCAGTTCAGTAATGTGCAAGTAATAAATAATGTTATAGTGTAACCACCTTGTGCAAATGGAATCGTGCACCAATTTATGAACTGCACGGGACAACCGTAAAGGTGATTGTAGCAGATTGGCCCACGCGGGTTAAACAAATTATAAAAAGTGTTAACTGACACAAACGTGTAACTCTAGCAATACTCTGAAAATACATTTAACACACAATATGTAGGATTAAGTAATTAAGATAGGCTTCTATAAGCATCACTGTTAGGCAAATGCCAAGCAGCCTGAAACGTAATGTTACTTTACCATTGTGGAAAGAACAAAATACAGTACCATCGCCAGGAGCACTCCGCTGCTCGCCACGACCCCGAGTGTGAATAACACATTCAACGGTCTCATTTTTTCTAATTAGCAGAGCCCACATCCATTTCAATATTTTAAAAAGCGCTCTCAGTGTTTAACTCACTAATAAATAGAAATGATCCCGTCATTTCCTGTAAGGCGTGTACTAAAAACAAAGGGGAAGAACCATAGATACGCTGCATCTAGGCTTGTCGGTCGCGTCAACACGGCCGCCATCTTGTGTCGGTAGTTTTCAGCGTAGTGCATCTGACGGACACTGAGAGTTTTGATAGGTATTCTTTTATTTTTTTTACAAACTTGATTGTGTTTTTTTTATCACATTCACTGACATTTCACGTTCACATGCAAATTTACGTGAGTTATGATGATATTAATCGCTGATAAACCCGCTACCTCGGTAGACTGAAGCGCCGCTTCTCCCGACAAAAGATGGCGGTCGCGTTTATGCGCTTTTAGCGGAATATACGGGCGCAACGTTACGTTTGTTAACGACTGTACGTCATCAGCGTGAGCAGTTTAAGGAAAACGTGCGTCGCAGGGATATCTGATCATCCCGATCTAATAGATGAAGAAAAATTAAATTTTGAGCTAAATACCAGAATTCGTGAATTTCTTGAGACATTATGGATGACGAAGAAGAAACATACAGACTTTGGAAGATTCGCAAAACTATCATGCAGGTGCTTTACGTCCGAATGTTGTATCTCGTCTGTTAGCTTAGCATGTAGCACGGGAGTGTTGTATAGAACTGACTTGGAGTTCAGCTTTTCAGGAAGCTGTATAGTAAATAGCTTTTTGGGTTGCGGCACGATACAAATGTCCTTCTCGAAAATGGAAAATTGAACTATACAAGTAACTTCAACATTTCCCGTTTATTAGTAATCAGTACTTCGCCGTGTAGTAGCGACACTCATTTCATCGATGTGTTTTTTAAACAAGATTCTTGTGAAAGAGTTAAACTTCGTATCTAAACCATACCGCTGTTTAAATTACATTAAGAGTTTAAAAACTATCGCTTTGCCTATGAAAACATCTTTTATTTCACTTTCAAAACAGAATAAAGGTCTCACAAATCTGTTGTGATGGAAAGTAATTGAGTATTATTAGATTGCAGTATTTCTACTTTTAAATAAGTAAAGGTTCTGAGTATTTCATCCGCCAGACTCTGTGTTTAAATGAGCATTAATGTTAATGTGATCCTGATTTGACGAGTCTAAATATAGCGTTTTTTTATCTGGGCCTGGTCTGAACAGGGTAAAAAAAAACAACTAAACAGTAAAATCTCCCTTTTGCAGTTACCATAAGCATAATGAAGGTTTCTTAAATATGAAATGTTTAAACAGAGTTGAGGCATTTACAATGATGTATAACAGTTTAGTAAATACTAAAAGGTGTTGTGGTGGGTCAGTGGGTCTCCCATTCACATTATGGTCAAACCCACTGATTTAACGGCTTCACCTCTACATCCCCAGCTGTGCCATGACAGAGGCTACCTGGTGACACAGGACGAGTTGGACCAGACACTGGACGAGTTCAAGAGTCAGTTTGGAGACAAGCCCAGCGAGGGTCGCCCCAGACGCACGGACCTCACTGTGCTGGTGGCGCACAATGATGATCCCACTGACCAGATGTTTGTGTTCTTTCCCGGTAGGTGAATTTCTAATGTTAGATACCAGATGTTAGATTTACATGTTAGACTTTGTGTACTCTGTGTGATCTTATATCCTCAATATTTTCTGCCCCCAAATCAGAGGAGCCAAAGGTTGGAATCAAAACGATTAAAATGTACTGCCAAAGGATGCAGGAGGAGAACATCACACGAGCTATAATTGTCGTTCAGATGGGCATGACACCGTCTGCCAAACAGGTAAACTAAATTCCCAAATTGCACGATTATATTTAAATATTATTTCAACACAAACTCTTGTTTTTTTAATAAGCTTAAGATTGCAATCCTTGTCTTCATGTCACTTTCTCTTTTCTATTCTGGATGTGGCACTCTACAGTCTTTAGTGGACATGGCACCCAAATATATATTGGAACAGTTTCTACAACAGGAGCTGCTTATTAACATCACAGAGCATGAGGTAAATAGTCCACTGTATACACATCCTTTTGGAAATATATTTCCAGCCAATGTCTTAGATGTGCAATAATGTTTTAATTTTGGACATTTCTCTTTTGTCTTTCAGCTTGTTCCAGAGCACATTGTTATGACAAAAGAAGAAGTGACTGAACTTCTGGCAAGATAGTATCCTTAAGAAATTACTTCAAAGCATCTTACTATTTGCAATAAATATATATATCTTTGCTGATTTAGCTGAAGACCACTATCACACTGTAAGATGTTTCTTAACATTTTTTACCTCAGTAAATTAAAGGAAAGTCAGCTGCCAAGGATCCAAGCTGGGGACCCTGTGGCTCGCTACTTTGGCTTGAAAAGAGGACAGGTAATATATCTAGAATATCTAAATATACATCTAGTTTTTAAATCAAGATAATGCATCAAACATTAATCTGCACATGGCTGCATGATGCTGTGGATTTATGATCAGACTCTGCTGTATGTGGGCAACGCCCAATATCTGGATTCTTACTTTTTTCTTCTCTATTTGAATTTATTAGTTCTAGGAATTTTATTACATTAACCTTAAATTAGTTTTAAATCATCTTCAGACATTGGAAATGAAAGGTTATCAAATATGCTTTTTTTAATTATATATATTTTATTTCTGCTGCTATTTTCCATCTTATGACATGAAAAAGACACTTGCTGTAATTTGAGCATACTTTGTTCATTTTGCAACTAATTTCTCATGCTTCATAAATGAACTACCCTGAATTTGTCTGCACAGTCATTTATAGTTCTCCTTACTGAAACACAAAGTAATTGAAATGGCCACAACATCTATATTGGCATGAAATATACATGTTGTGATCTAATCATATGCAGCAGCATCATATATAATCAGTGGGTGTTTTCTACTCCACCTAGTGGACACAAGTGACCTGTACTCAGTCTGGTGCGCTAATGAGTAGAAATTTTAAACTGCATCTGATAACTGGGCCACATCACTGAGGTGTGAAGGCCTGTTCTTACAGCTTGGCATGCGTCCATAACCGGATATAAAAAGTACAGCTTATTTGAATCTTCCTCTATTTCTAACTTCCACTTTTCCAGGTAGTAAAGATAATCAGACCTAGTGAAACAGCAGGAAGGTACATCACTTATAGACTGGTCCAGTGACAGGTAAGTGTCACAACAAACCAACAGTTTTAACCAAGGTGAAGACAATTGGGTACAACTTGGATAAAAAAAGTATCTTGCATATTTTGTTTCCTAGGTTTTGTATTGGATCAACATTTTGGACCAGTGAAGGACCCTGAAGAGGTTACATCTTTCATCCATGGATTATTCTCCTGCTTTTGGCCTAATGTGGTTGACATCTAGTTTCTTCTTTGTAATTACATTGTTTTATAAAATAAACTATTAAAAATGCAACAATATTGTTCTCCCTTCCCTATACACCTTACAATCTATATTAACATCACAACAAAAAACAGAATACATTGTAAAATGATTTTTAGAAACCAACCTTTCTCCTCCAGAACGGCATGCTGTAGTTTGAAGCTTCTGGAAGTGGAAAGCTGGTTCTGCATCACGTCACATTATCAGACACACAACCCACTGCTACACAGAGATCCTCCCCAGTTAAGGGAACTAAACATTCACTATTTGTTAGATTGTTCCAGCTGCTCTTTAGAAAACTCTGCTTCCCCTTCCCTCTTTTTTTTTTTAAATTATGTATAAAATGCCACTAAGAGCAATAATAATGTAATAAGACTTAATAGTTAATAAAACTTTTTTTATTAAAACAGACATTAATAGGAAAATACAGAAACACTTATAAGAAACTTACGTTTTAAAAAAGATTTAGTGCTGAAATGAAACCAGCAGCACTTCAGAATCTGCTTTGAAATTTTGCACATTTCTTGATGTAACTACTCTTTTACTCAAACCTCCTTTTAGGAGCAATGAGTAAAAACACAATACACAAATGGGCAAAAAATACATATTTAAGTACTAAAGCCCAAACCCTGTAAAACTGAAAGTTATTGGATCAAACAGCAGTAAGCGTGCATAGTTCTTGCAATGATTGTTGATTGTTGATACAGCTGCAAACATCTACACAGGTTAAAACGTTTCAATTTGATCTAAATGTACATTACAAAATAACCCGTTCGTTTCCAGGTTATAATGTATAACATTCCTGCTGTTCAACGCAAACGAACAGACTTCCCACACACCGACTTTGACAATGATATCAGACAAATTCAGGCTCACTGTCCCTGTTTCTCGTCAGGGGTAATTTCTTTCCACACAGACGCGCCAGCTGATGCCCGGACACGTTCAGGACGCGGGAGCAGGCGCAGTTGTTGTTGGACTGGTTGACGTTGAGCTCGGCCAGCGAGGCGCTCAGACCCTCCTCTGTTCCCGTCTCGTCGTCTGGGGGCGCGCTGTCTGGCAGGGCGGGGGGCTCCTCTTCTGCTGGGTTGTCTTGGTCCTGGTCCTGGTCCTGATCCACATCTGGCTCTGGATCGGTGTGAGTGGCGGATTGGCTGGACAGGTCCAGGCTGTCCCTGTAGCTCAGCTGGTCCTCGTCCACGCTTACCTCGCTCTCCTGCTTCGTCAGGCTGTGGGAGTGCGCTGTCCCCTGGCCGCTGTCGTCCGGCTCCGAGTCGGAGTCGGGAAGCTGCTCACTGGAGCCCAGAGAGCTTCCTGCATTGAAATCTATTTATAACACTTTGCATTTCAAACAGAAGCCTGTTATCATAATCAAGTATTTAGAAGTGATTCTGCCAACTTTTAAATGTAACAGACTCAATGGGAGCTAACAGAGCACCTGTGACTTTTGATGTATGCACAACTACCTTAATAATATGTAACCTAGGCTTCATAAGAACTTACCGCATCCCTCCTCCATCTTGTCAGAATCTGGTTTGTTCTGTTCTTCTCTGCCTCCATCCTCCTCTCCATCAGCAGAGCTCACAGTCTTGTCTGCAGTGTCACCCTGAAACCAACATGAAGCCTTAACAAAAAGAGCTGTGTCCAGATATTCTTTTTATCTTGATTATTTTGCATCAAAAAGTCAGTGTGCCGTATAAATGCAAATATGGGATGGCTACACAGGACATATCCCATATCAACAAAACAGCTCTTTTACAGCAGCCAACTATTTTGATGACTAATCTATTGGTTATTAAAAGACATGATTAGTTTGGCTCACAAAATTTCAAATTTTATCATTACTTTACCATCATAGAAGACTACAGACAAGAAGATAAAATAGATAAGCTGGAACCAGAGAATTTGGACAATTTACTTACTAAAAAACAAATGATTAAAGTACTTGGCGATTAATGTAATAGCAGGAAACAAATCAATTATTCAACTAATCATTGCAGCGCTAGTGTGCTATACAAATTAAATCCATTGTCATTTTTAGGTTGATAAAACTGTAATCACGTTCACTATACTATAGCTGTAAGAGTTAGGGAAAATCATCCTATAATACACAAGGCCCTACCTGCTGAGTGGAAGCAGATTGGCAGATTTTGTGTGACTGAGAGGTTTTAGACTGGAAGATGGATGAATAGAAGACTATGAGGCACTCCACGATGCGGGCCTGGTGGGGGTAATCAACGAGAGAGGACAAGGATATTGTGGCTCCAGTTGGACGTGGACGCATCAGGGATGGCCCAAACACAATACCCAAGTTACTGGGACTCATCTTGTTATCCTCCTCCAGCTCTGCAATCCTGGGAGGTGGAATATAGCGAGAAGAAGGTCAGGGATGAAGGACAATTCAACAGAGTCCAGTCTCTGCCGTTACTGGAGAAAGGCGGCACCATAACAGACCTGCGAAGGTGGCGAATGATGTAGCGCAGCGTGGCGATGTTGGCCTTGGGCAGGTCTTTCAGGAGTCCCTTCAGGCTGTCCACCAGCACCAGGACATCTGGGTGTGTATCTGGCCCCTGATCCACCAGCTCCGGCCCTTTGCCTACTCCTGGGATGCTGCTGCTCGACTCCTCTCCCTCTGGTTCGTCTCCATTGCTCTGCAGACTCTCCTTGGCCAGGCCCATCAGCTTGTTGTACAGGCGGAACGGCATGATTGGCTCCGGTAGCTAGGGGTGAACAATACAGGAAATACGGGTTATTAGGGGTTACTATAAGCACAATCACAATTTACATATACAATTTACACATTTAAATCACATCAAGTGAAGTCAATTATGTGAATTACATTAACAGACTTCATGAACATAATTCAAGCAAACATTGTATGTGTTGATTTATTCTTATATGCCAAAACTTATGTGATGTAATTCTAAGAAATAAAAAAAATGCTATCAACTAGTTCTATATTCTACTATAATTTACATACAAATGGACTTTCTAAATAACAAGAAATCAAACAGAAAATTTCGAGAGACTTTATAAATCCTTAAGACTGTATTTTAGATTTTTGACTTTCTCATCTTGCCAACCTTGATTTGTCACTGGCCCTTAAATACTTTAAAACAGTTTCATTTTAAATCACTCTTATTTAGCCAATAAAAGAAAGAACTATATAATACTTGCAGCAATCCATTAGTTCTCATAAGAGGAATAATAAAATTAATTATTTAATCAGGTCCCTTTCTTCATGACATCCTCATGGGCTGCTTAGAATGAATGAATGAATGAATGAGGAGTTGTGCACCTGTCTGAGGTAAAGCTTCAGGACGTTGCTGATGTCATGTGGTGAACACTGCGACAGCTCCACCAGCTCCTTGCCGTTCTCAAAGGCCTGACACAGCTTCTCCACGCGGGTCTTCACCCCGTTCACCCTGTAGATGCCCTGCAGCCAGGAGTCAGACGGTAAATACACATCCATGTGGGCCTGAAGCCAACATTCAAACATGCAGCAGAAAGAAGTGCACTCTCACCTTCATCTTGAGCGCCCGTCTCTCTATCTCAGAGATGCACTTAGTGATGATGAAGGGGATGCCATCGCTGGCACAGCTGGCCACCTGAGAGAAGTCTCTGCCGAACAGCTGCAGGCGGCCCTGCAGCTTTTTGTGGCCACACTGGATAGCCAGAGTCTCCAGACAGCGCTTGTGACATGCCAAGAAGCACTGGGGACAGAAACAGTGGTTTTGAGCTGATACGACTTTGTCCAAGCATCAGTGAGATGCTTCAGAAGTCACTTTTCTCTATTAAACCCATTTCAAGATATGAGTCACTCTGCAGAGGTTTAAGACGTGATGGAAGAACTCACCTCCTCACACTCGGCTCCCTGGAAGTAAACGTAGCTGTCGCACTCGCGGCACTTTGAAGGAGTCCGGAGCTTCCTCAGCCGGTGGGTCTGGGCCGCTTTAGACAAGCCGATGTTGCGGAAAGGTCTGGCAGACACCACCACGTCGGGATCCATCCCGTTGATATCTGAAAAGAACCACGCCCATCATACGCACTCCACAGAAGAGATCTCATGATATTAAAGGACCATCTGTCAATCTTACTTGGCGTTTCGAAGGAGGTTACATTTCCATCTTTCTCATCTGCATCCTCATTGGAGGACATTGTTCCAGTGGATGATGTCCGAGCCATTTTACTGATGTCACCTAGAATGGTGAAATTGTTTTAATATGTTACACACTACAACAGGCACCCCATGTGCTTTTAAGAGCATATTACTTATAACGTGAGCTACTGTGGTGTACGTCACTGTGAATCTGTAAAAAGCTGTGGCTTACTGGTGCTGGCGGTAGGAGACTCCAGGCCTCCGTCTGCTCCAACACTGTCATCGCTCACTGTTGAACCCCACGACTTATGGCCTTTTCCTGTGGAATCACAATTAAACAATATGGGGATAATTCCTCAGCTAAATTCAACTTCATCTTTACTTCAATTGTTCACGACCTGCTGGTATTTTTTTGTTTTATGCATTCATATATATCAAATTATCTTTGTATCTGTTTGTTTTTGTTCATTTTACAAGTTCAGTACAATACAAAGCTATCCAGAAGCAAAACAATGACGTCGGCACCTATAGTTTTTATTCAATATTTTTAACGAATATTGCTGTCTAAACATATTTATAGAGTTTTATCCCAACTTGTTTTTGTGCCTTTTCATTAGAAAGTGTAAATATGATCTCCGTTTTAAAAAAAATTGAGTGTTTTAATAGTCAACAAGCATGAATGAGTCACGTGTGAAAGCCCCACATCTTCACTTTCATCTGGTTATCTCTGGTATCTATATATTAGTCTCTGATATATAAAAAAAGTGATGTTGCTACAGCTAAAAACGTGCTGTGTCAACAGTGTCGTCAAGCTGCTGTTCACAGCTGGATGTCTAGCTCGTAATTAGAGACAACAGCAGTAACATCTGCAGCAGCATCAGGCTTCACTTACTCTTGTGTTGGACCTCTGCTGAGAGGTCAGTGACGGACGGGCTGTCTGTGCTGCTCGTCTGATCCGTGTTGAAACTGTCGTTCCTGGGTCTGTGGCCATGGCTGCAGCAGTTTGGAATTATAGGAAAATTAAATTGTTTAAATATTTAATAGAAAGCTTATTTGGAAAACGTGTGAATCAGAATCATATCTGTCAATTGTTGCCCCTACTGTGACGAAGTGCTGGTGGGGGAATAGTTCTCGAATGTGTATTGGACGGTTGGCTGCTCTGGCAGCTGCAGGTCTCGCACGTGGGCCGCGTACTGCTGGCCCGGGTCGTACATCTTGCTGCTCTCACACAGAGTCTGGAAATGGACGGGCAGGGCTACAGTCTGCATGTGCATGAGCTGGTAGTAGGAGATGGTCGCCTGGTGGTCGGGCAAGAAAGGGGATCAGCAGAAGGATCAGGAAACAATGTTCTTTGTTGTTTCATTCAAACCTTTAGTTAAGCCTCAAATATCATTGAGGTTGTCCAGTTCAGCATGAATGAGATGTACAATGGTCCAGTAAGTCAGTAAGGGCTTTGTAAGTAAATAGATATCCATTCATTGTGATACGCGTCTACAGATTGTCCCCATAATTAAGCACTGATAAGAGAAAAAAAAATCCACTATACTTTTTTTCTCCTATTCTACATCACATTCCATCAAACTTTAGGTGTGTTGAGTAAAGTTGGGACACTTAAGAAGCAATGAATATGCAGTTGTGGCAATGAGAGACGTGTGTGTGTGTGTGTGTGTGTGGGTTCTGACCGAGCGGAGGGTCTGATCGCTCTGTTTGATGACGTCCTGCAGCTCTCTGAGCACGGTGACCTTGGTGTGCTCCAGGTCCAGCTGCTGAGTCGTGGCGTCCGCTATACAGGTCTTATAGGTGGCCTCCGCTTCTTCTGCCTACAAACACATTTTTTGATCTTTAATTTTCTCTTCACTATCAGTATTTTGCATTTTTCCCCTCTTTCTGGAGGGGGACATTTTAAATTAGTAAGTTTTATTTATTTTGGTATTTTGTAGTCATCAGATCAAATCTCACATAACCACATATAGATAGAAAATGCACTTAATAGATGCTGTAAAAAAACAGTCAGCAACACTATAAAAGTCTGGAGAGGAAAAGAACCTTGTTGCGAGCCTCTTCCTCCAGCCGTTTCTTCTTCTCCAGAGACTTGGCCGTGGACCCTCCTCCCTCCTCCTCGGCCCGGGATGTTGCTGATTTGGCCTTGTCGTACTCCTCGCAGCGGGCCATGTAGATTTGCTTGGCCTTCCGCAGGTTCACCTCACACTCATTCTAAAGATGAAGTAAACACAGTTTGATATTTCCCTAGTTTCTTACACTGCACTAAAAAAAAAAAAAATAGCGACACACCGAAGAACGAATTCATACCAGTTTTCTCTTAGCACGGATCCACTTTTCTTTGATTTCCTTTCGCTTCTTCTCATGCTCCTGTTTACGCTGCATTAAAGGCTGCACAGAGAAGAATATAGACAGAAACATGAGGCAGGCTTGATTGAGGTGATCAAAGACAGTATTTCATTATTAATATACAAAAAATATTTTTTTATAAACTTTTTTATTTAAATGGTATAACAAACCGGGGTATGATACATTTTACATATTTAATCCACCTATAATATAAAACCAATTTATAGCATGCGTTCTTAAAACCTTTTTAAGAGAGTTAAACTACCTGGTAACAGGTTTTTTGGGTTACACCATATGACCATTTTGGCATTTCCAATATACAGTATTCATCAACATAACTTTTTGTGTGTTGGGGCATTTATGTACAAGTTGAACCTGTTTATTAAAGTGAAAGTTTAACTAAACAAACAAATATCCTTTACTCCGATGCAACGAATGGCATCTTATGAGTGACTGAGTACCTGGATGAAGGTGTGGTGGTGCAGGGTGTTGTGGGCCTGCTGCTGCCCCACGCTCTGCTCCATGTCCACCTCCAGAGCCAGAGAGTAGATGGAGAAGAGGGGCATGTGGGGCTGGAGGGGAGGAACGATAACAAATGATTAATTCAGCGACAGAGGAATTAAATATTATGTTGCTTTTTATTTTGTTTGTAGACATGACGCAAAAAAGGATTACATGTGTTATGCTGTGTTTGCAGGACTGGTATAATCTCTGGAGGCCCTTGCAGAATTCAGTCTCTGGTAAACGAAAGAACAAAATCAATTAGAAATGTCATAGCTGGACAATCACTTAATTATCCCTCAATCTATTCATTATCTTCTTAGGATCTATTAGCCAACGATATAAATAAATCTAAAATTACAAATACTAATCAAGAGCTGCCGAAGACAAAGCCTGTGTGTTGTTTTTTTCCCAACCAACATGTACATAGACAAAACATGAAAATTTGTCATTTTTTTCCTTTTTACATGGTGATTTATATACTGTATGCTTTCATTTTCTTTCAACTGACTGATCTGACGAACCACAGACTGACAGCCTCACTTACCTAGTGAGGTTCGCTTCTCCACGTAGCTTATCAGGTCCTTTGTGTATTTGGAAATGGATTTAGCATAGAGAAAAGCAGAATCCACCCCCCCCTCACTGCGCTGGAGGATCACGTCCACTTCCTCAGCTCTGCCTGTGCATCAACAAACAAACACAGGTCTGTGCACTTCGTAGATATGCATTTTGATTTGCTGAATATGATTGCAGGGTATGAAGTGAAGTGATGCGTCCCCAACATCCTGTGTTTGGTTTAGGTGATAAGTCACTGATGCAGTGATGTTTATCAGAGCACTGCAGGGCTGCAGTGCACATCCAATGTGGGGGTCAGAGGGCAGTAAGAAGTGTCAAAAAAGATGGGATAACAACTGTATAATGTCAGCTGACTGTAAGGAATATCAAAATACCATATGTAAAAAGTAGCATGCGTGTAGAAGCCTACAGTGAGACGCTGCCTACCCATTTCATGCAGGTCGCTCCTGAAGTGGCCGCCGTCTGCTCCCTGGCCTGCAGCAGCATACAAGTTTTCCATCGACTACGAAACACAAAGATCGAGTTTATTTACACTGTAACGTCCAGTGTTGATGGTTGCTTGAACCATCAAATGCCCAGTAAGGGACCGTTGCTGGAATTAGCTTTAGCTATATTGTCAAACACACACACATTGACACACACCTTCTGCAACTGTCAGTTCTTGTCTCTTACAAATAAAACAAATTAAATTAACAAGGACTTATGGATGAGCACTGGAATGACCATCATTAATTAAGGATGTATTATGTCACCCAGTGGCAAGTTTATAGACTCAAAATCATTGTACAGAGATATTAATTCAAAGTCTATAAGAAACAGCGGCGGCACGCACCCGGCTCTTCTCAGTGGGCAGCAGGGAGAGCAGCGTGCTGCTGTCCACCTCCCCCATCAGCAGCTCCGACACACTGAGGAAAAACAGACATTTACACATCAGCAACTTTGGCAAAGGCATAAACAGTAATGTACATGTTCTGTGAGAGATTGAGAACATTTTTTTCTAGAAGAAACATATTATGCTTATTGAAAAAACAACGGCAGGGGAAGTATTGAGCAAATTTAAAACAAAAAAAACAAAAAAACAAAAAGAGGAAGATGGGGCTGTGGCCTTTGTAGGGAGTCAACAGGTACAAATGCACCAGACAGGAAATGACAGGTACTTTCATCTGCCATTTTCTTTTTATATCCATCTTCTTTCAGTTTTCAATTTTGATTTCATTGACTTCTCTGCTGAAATATAAGATGAACAACAAAAAGTGGGATCTTCCATCTTGGTGTTTTTCTGACAAAAAGGAGTCGAGCAGAAGAAGAGCGGAGGAGCGAATGAGGAAACCGACTCGTCAGGCAGATTTCAACCGTCCCTGCCAGCTCACTTCCTCCTAAAGCTCTATGTCTAAATGAGTAGGTGGCACACAAGCATGTGATACTGCAGTAATACATGTACACTGACAGATGTATCACAAGGTTTACTTGTCTTGCCTAATTTTTTATTTATTTCTTTTTTTTTTTTAATTGATAAAGTTCAGGTAAAAATAATTGAAAAACTGTTAAACTTAATGATTTGTCTGCCGCTGCTTTTGAAGCATCTCAGGGTCCATATAAAGAACATATGATTCATCCCGCCCCTGTTCTCAATCTGTTCATTTGAGATAGTACAAAGTGCGTTCAAGTTCTGGTTTTGTGTCATACGGCAGAAGAAAACCACTTCCTGTTTTCAGCTCTGCCTAATGCAAATGTGTCACCATCGTTGCACTTCTCTCTCTGGAACTCCTAGCAGATTACTTTGTACGCATCAACACACGCACATGCATTCAACTATCTGTTTTGCCTGTAAAGTGAGTAATTTCTGTTCAGACACTTATGGATGAACTGATGGTAACTTATTGTTTTAAAAAGGTTATGATTCAATGATCATATATTGTTAAAAAATGTGTTAATATACTCACTTGCTGCTAAAAGCAACTGCGATGGTTTCTATCGCCTTCTCAAAGTCCTTTTTGTCAGCCTCATTACTAGCCTCGTAGTGGAAAGCTTTTCAGGAAAAAAAAAGAAGAATCACAGCCACGCATTGTACAGGTTTCAGTTGTGGTAGAGATTTAAAATTAAGTTCAATTTTAAATACAGCATAGGTATTTTATACTATACATGTATAAAATACGATTTTTCTTTTATTTCATAACTTACAGAATAGTACTTCCTATTGCGTTAGCGCTTTCAAAGTTGCAAGCAAGCCGAGGGCCTGTCTGTACAACTAACTGACCTTTGACCTTGGAAATGAGTTTTCCAGCTGCTGTGAGGATCTCCACGGTGTTGAGCAGCGGGTACGTGTTGATGACCTGACGCAGCACACGCAGAACCTCCCCTAAACACTCGTGGGCCATGGGACGCTGATTCTCCTTACCTGTAGGGAAAGATACAAGCAAGACTAAACAGGCTGAACAGGCCGTGAAGTGTAAACTATAATCAATACTACAACACTACAAAATAAAGAAAACATCTATTTTTCGCATGCCTGCAAGTGATTATCTCTTTTGCTCTGAGTTGTCACACAACAAGATAACATTAGTGCGACTAGTTCTCATAGCAGTGGTCTGAAACTGGCCCTGTTGGCACATCTGCCGACATGGTGATGAGAATCTTTTCCTGAGCTGAAGCTTCCGGATTCTACACTGGTTTCTTACTTGACACGTTTGTCACAAACACTTTCATGGTCAGACGTCTAGATGAACAAATGCAACAACATGGATGAATCACAAAATGATGCTAAACTTGGGCAATAGATAGTGTGTCAAGTATCCACTGCTGTGAATTTTGCAACCCTGTTTCTAAAGGGGCGCATTAGTTGTCAGCTGTTGTCACAGACTGAGGCTGTGAAAACGGCTTATGAGGGAGATTTCTAATCAAAACCCAAAAAGGATTTTCAGTCTCTGCTTGAGACTGAAAGTCTAGCATATAAACAATTGAGCATCACAAGGTAGAGGGTTCTTATCAAAGAAGCCATCATTTTTCGACAACAAAATGAACTAAATGTCAGCATTTCCAAGTCTTTGCTGCTTAGTTTCGGTACTAAAATTATGGTAAATAATGCTCGGTTAACAAATATAACAACTATCAGCATGTGAACAACGAAAAGCACAGGTTTTCAAACATTTGACAAAGATGAATGATTCTATGACTAGACCTGTCAATTTACCTTTAAAATCAACCACATCTCATTATGAAGATAAGTTCGTGTCTCTGAGAATGAATCCCTAAATGAAGAGAAGTTTAGGCTAAGTTTATATTAACTTTATTATTATGGCCCCTGAAGTTCCTTCTCTAAAAAGGACACCTTATATTTGAAAATCTTTTTTTAATTCATCCATCCTCCTGTCAATTACAATGAATGTATATCTTACTTGTTTATTTGGGATTCTGACTGTATAAAGCAGACTTGGAAATTCTGTGAACCTGTCCTTTAAATCTCAGTGTTTATCCAGTGCTGCTGTGCAAGGTGTGGATGTCGTATCAATGCTTTATCAGGAATGGGAATCAGTGAATTACTGACCACCAACCTGCAGCCTGTTGCTCCTTTATGCAGCAGAGAAAGAGCAGACACTGAGTGCTGTCATATGAGGGAAACAAGGTCCAGAGTGTCAGACAGGACCAGACGCTCCAGCTCTCCTGCTTTGATGTAACTTGTGACACAACAGCAGTCTGCGCCTCATTTCCTACTTGCGACTCACATGGTTTCTCTACGACCATTTTTTGTGCGTTGAATGTTGCAACCACAAACTCTGTATGCATCTGTTGACCGAAGCAGCACGCTCACAGAGAAGGCCAGAGGTCAGCGGATCTCCAGTCCTTCCACTGTCTGTCTGAAAATGTGTGTCAGAGTGTCTGTGATCAGCAGCAAGAACAGAGTGACCTGAACATTGTGCGAAAGGATGTGGCCTTTTTTTTCTATTGTGTTGCAAAATTAGAAGCCGATTCTGGTGCTTTGCCACATCTGCTTTCTGTGGCCGGCGAAGTGAGGAATCAACTCACTCAACTTTTATGGAAACATTTTGGAGTCAGACATTGGAAGAAATGAGGTTTGGCGCTAACAGCCGCTGGTCGGCGGCAGGCAGGAGGTCGAAACTCTGATCATGCTGCTGATTACAAAGGAGGCGGCGTGGCGTCACTGTGATGCAGGCGGCCTATCAGAGGAGGAAGTATGGACGAGGCCTTTCTGTCAGTAGCTATCCATCATAGCTTCCTGTTTAGAAAGCCAACTCTGGGTGGAGAACTTGATAGAACAAAGCCAGATAACGGCAGACAGAGAGACATGTAAACAGAGGCTGTTTGTGTCTCTCCTAGGCCACATATCTGCTCTGAAAAAACAAAACAAAACATTTAAATCTGCCCAAAATCAAATTCTCAAAATGGAGAAAATAACCTGACGAAAGAGCTTCATGACTTGAAACTCAAAGCAAAGCCCCTGTGGTTTTAGGGCAAACAGGTGGCGTTATGTTGAGTGGACTTCAATCACCAAGGAGACTTTAGGCGTTTCTTCTATTTTAAGCGTTGCTGCCTTGCACAGAAGGAAGAGTGTGTGTAAGAGGCTGCAGTAAACAAGAAGCCTGCTTCCTGCTGGAGACAAGAGTGCGGTCGACTGTGGGTGCAGCGGAAACGCAGCCTTTCATTTGGAGAGAGGAAGCTCAGAGCCACTTGCTGGCTTGCATGCGCAGGGTGGCTCCGCCCTTTCACCCCCCTCCGAACGCAAAGCACCCTGATGTAATACTGAGAAGAAGCCTCCGTGCAGGTTCCTCTCGTCGCCTTCCGCGTCAAAGTGGATCGACGCACGCAACGGGGGAAGAGAGTAACCAAACACTATTGTTCTGTCCGCAGGATAACGTGCTCTCCATCATGTAGGCGCTCACTTGTACACACAACAACTGAACTGAGTTTCATGTTGTGAAAACAGTCACTGACGTCCTCAGCACCGATGGCGGCGGAGCGGGAGGTCAGGACTCACTACTCGTTTCTTCCTGTGAGCTGAGCCAGGTAGCATGTCGGGTGGGCATCCCTTACCTTCAGCCAGCACGACGTCCTTCAGCTTCTCCACAGCCTCAGCGAAGCGAGCCACGTCCCTCAGCAGCGCCGGGATATCCTCCACCTCGATGGCCGTGCTCTCTGGACCCTCGGTCGGAGTGGTCGGGGTCGGGGCTCCTCTCCCCTGGCCTTTATTGTACACCCATGACTGGAGCGGGAAGCCTAAGGAGACAGAGGAGCGCATGGCTCAAACACTGAAGCAGCAATGAAAACACAAACACAAAATTAAATTGACTATAATTTTAATAATCCATTGTTTAAAGGGGCCCTATTGTGGGAAAAGAAAAATCTCAGTGGTTGTGTGTTCCTGCTAATGCGCAAACTGTAAAACAAGAATCTCATTGTGCTGTGGTCTGGCCATTTGGAAATGGTTGTCACAATAGGAGTGGAAGTAAACATCTGGATGCATGAAGTCGCTGGGGCTAACTGTGATGGGCGGGACTTCTCTGACAGCAGCTAGACCAATCACAACAGAGAGAGGGTTTGTGTTTGTGTGTGAGAAGGCAGACTGCACTGCTGCTACAGGTCCAACTAGAACCATGCTTAACGTTATAAATAAACTATAAAAACCTAACTTTTAAACTGGGAAAATAGGGCCCCTATAGGCCATTTTTAAGCAGAAATGTCAGAGATTCTCTGGTTTCAGCTTTTCGAATGTGCCGATTCGCCCTTTTTCCACTGAGTTGGATATTGAAAATACCTTAAAACACATATCCACATGAGCTGTGGTAAACTAAATTTTAAAGATGATAGCACAACTTCTGTATTGTCCCTGGAAAACCACAAAGCTCAATCTTTGACTGTCAGAAGTGAATTTCTGTGCTGTTAGTGAATTTTCCAGTATACAGGACTAAGCATCTCGCTCCACCAGCCTTGATGACACTTTGCATCAGACTGTATTTGAGCACACTGCAGCATTTTAACAAGCCAAATAGACTGATGATGTTAAACCCGGACCTGCAGCGCTGGCGTGCCTGCTGAGGGCGGTGGGTCTCTTCAGGGTGCCCACGGGGGAGCCCACCCCCTGCATCGCCGCCAGCTTACTGTGCTGGGGGTTGGGGGTCCCGGGGCAGGACACGGAGGAGTCCATTCCGGCCGAGCTCGGGGTGAGCGTCAAGGAGGAGGAGGAGGAGATTAAAGAGGAGAGGTCCCCGGCATCTTTCCGCGGCTGCTCCTGGAGAATGGACAGCTGGAGGAGGACAGAGACAGGGGAAAAGGGCGATTCAATCCGGCTCGACCTGAACACCAACGCAACGGCGCCAATGTGACTCGCACCGTAAAGCAGGGGCTGTTGTTGGTAAACACGCATATGAAGGTTTCATAAGATCCTGTGCCGTGTTGTGCAACGCTTCCTGACCCCATACAGCCGTTGGGCGTGGCAAACAGCAGGGTGTAGAAAGTAGAAACATTAAAATGTACTATTTGGAATTTTAAGAACCGCGATATACGCAACCTACTTGTGCTCCTGCCGACAAACACAGAAATAGAGACAAGTTTGCTTTTGTTGAAGCCATTTGGGAGAATTTTAACTCATCGTTCACATAGGCCTGAATTCGCAGCGAATGGATTGTTCCTCACTGCTGCAAAAATTCATTACTGGTTTCAGTAAAGAGTTGCGACAAGATTTCACAATAAAGCAGCCCTGCTTATTATTATTACACGCATACACTCACATACCTGCTTGAGCCATATGTTGTGTTTGTTGGGCAGAATGTCCAGTCTGTCCTTCCCTTTAGTCTCGGCTTTCCTAACTCGCTCACTCGTAGAGTAAGGGTTGTAGCTACTTTTGCCGCTTCGTTTCAGCATGATCCTTCCGTCTACAACTTTGCCCTCATTCTAACCACTTTTGAAACCGATCCGCAAAGAGCTTTCTCACACACTCACTGCCAGGCACGCACAGGTTGCAGCCTGCCTCTCTAGATACTTCCTATGAGCCAGAAATGAGTCAGATTAAATATATATACAGTTAGTTGTGTGGCCCACTAGACTACAATCATACGGATAGTTTCACTCAGACAGTCACAAGCCTTTCATGCTCAAACTGGATTAAACTGTGTATCAGATATGTAGACTTTACACTCACACACAATCACACACTGTCCCCCCCTGGTCTAGAGCCCTGTCTGCAGCGGTCCTCTCCAGCTGGAGGTCATCTGACAGTCTGACACACGCGCGCGCGCGCACGCGCCAGGAGTGATGTGCTACTCACGGCCGGGGCGCCGCTCTGCGGACCGGGGCTTCCTGCTCGGCTCTTCTTCGAAATGGAAGGCGTCTTGATGAGTTCCCGCTTCTTCCTGGTGAACATCTTCAGGGTGCCCTTGCCGTCCATGCCGGCCACTTTGAGTTTGACGTACAGCCCCCCCACCCACCCCCCGACTCGCCACTTGGGTGCTGTGCCGCTCGCGCTCACAGGGGCCCGCGTGCCATCCAGGCCGAGCCTCAGCCACGGTAACTGACTGTCTGTCTTCCTCCTGCCGTCGCACATCGAGCCGCGCAGGCTCACTGACGCGAGAGACAGACAGCTCACCGCAAACTGTCTGTGCGCTCCGGTATCCGCTCTGCCTGCGCGCCGTTTCCTCAGGGGGAGGAGAGACTCTCACGGTGAGACGCCGACACACCGCAGCCCGACGAGTTACACGAAAACTTTCTGGGTTCCAATATAAACTTCCGTATTCATTAAAAAAATACTTTAAATGACTATTGTTTTCGTCCTGACGCAACAAAAAAAAACCCAAACAGGCGCCAAACCGCTCGCCTCGTTCAAATTCCCAGCAATCACTTCATCTTCAGCACACGTGCGTGTGCCACCACGTGACCTGCCCGTGCACCTGCTCCACACTTATTAAATTAAAACCCGGAGGACACACCTTTGTGTTTGGAATATTAATAATAGTTAATAGTGTCCTGTAATGATGAGGCTAAATTAGCATGAGTCCCTTACGTACAATCATCAGAGAGGAAACTATTATTAAGTAAAAAACACATGGTTTATTCCCCTGACAGTAAGAATACAACTTTGATAAACTAGAAAAAAATAAACAATAGCAATTCTATGTGTAAAATATCTGCATTACAGCCACTACTATATTGGTCTATAGTAAGTTGATGTCATGTAAAATTACTGCAAATCAAAGTAGTGGTACGAATAATTTTGCTGTGTTTGAGTAATTTAGCTTGTTACATGTGAATTGGTGCCTGTGTTTGTGTAGTAATAGCTTATTTTGTATAGGTGTGTTAGTGTGTGTGTGTGTTTATGACACATAACTTGTCTAATCTGTTCCCGTTTTAATAGCATATTAATGAGTTAGTTTAAGTTGTGTTTTTTTAAACAATATGTGATTAAAAGCAATTGTGTTTAACATTACAACTGATTAGAGAAATAAAATTTCCCTTTTGTCATTTGACTTAAATAATTATATAGAAAACATTGATCAGAAACAGTCATTATTAATTATAACTTATAATTATAACATTATAATCAACTGACAATCAAGTAGCCGAAGCTTCCCAAATAACTATTATTAGAATGCAATATATAATAATATATATTAATTAGAAAGCATATATGTAAAGTATTTTCCACCTTTATATATATATTGAATATGTTTCAAATTGTTTGAGGCATTGCGATTCTATGATTCCACATGAAAAAAAAAATCTTACTAAAGCTTTTTTTTTGTTTACCTTGCAAAATGTGAATTTTATAACATCAGTCCTCTTTTTTTGACTTTTGCTTGAACATCAGAACGATTGATTTGTGAAGACTATTCTTATTTGCTCTTCCTGTTTGAGTCTTGTCCTGTGTAAAACGAAATGAAGCCATATTTGTTGGTCTGTAGCACATCACCACACATGATGCATTTAGCTGATATGCATCCTATACAGCATGTATGTACACATGACTTACTGTAATTCAACCCCTGCAGTGGCATCTATTTTCATCTTTTGTTATCCCTGCAGACATCTGGAGGGGGGAGCATGGTCGGCTGTCTTTATCACTCTGAGGCTTGTGCTCTTGCCTCATCCAGGGAAGGTCTGCCTGCCTCTATCTTTGGGCTATTGATTAGGACAAGAGGTTGCCAGCGCTGCCTGGAAGTGCCTCCTGTTCATGACTTCCTCGCAGGGATCTGCAGGGATCACCTGCAGCCACGCTGCAGTTCCAGCCAAGTATTGATGGGTGATGTTGTGCCAAAAAAAATGCACAAACACTAGAGTTAATGTGGAACCTGGCTATAAAGGAATCGAGAAAATCAATCTCACCTCACAATAGATGTCTGCTCACTTCAATAGAGGGCTTGGTGCATTCCTCCCTTCGGTCAACAGGGGCTGGACCATCAAAAGTGGAGAGATGAATAACTGACTTGTAGTCATCACACCACAAAAGTTGGGATTTTGTTCTACTCTTGAGTCGATTCCCTGCTCTGCCCTACACTGCAACGCACAGACATGAAAATACCCATCGTCTGCGAGTATGAATTAGTTTTGTCCTGCAGGAGGTGGTGATGCAAACTCAGACTGGGCAGGTTT
The DNA here is from genome assembly GCA_036785175.1 of Eupleurogrammus muticus. NCBI lineage: Eukaryota > Metazoa > Chordata > Actinopteri > Scombriformes > Trichiuridae > Eupleurogrammus > Eupleurogrammus muticus. The sequence continues at coordinate 8,048,426 of JAYKQN010000006.1, forward strand.
ACAGTGGCAGAGTGTACCTGAGATTCCTATTCTTGCTCAATCCTCTGTGTATCTGACGCGAAGAGCCTCTTGACAGAGTGGATGGATGAAAGAAAGCGCTGGAAACATCTACAAGCCATTACGTCAGCTACAGGGCCACAGTGAGTGCTGGTTTCCCAGTAATCCCTCACACCAGGTCTTTGTCTTTGCATTCCTACCATCCCCATCAGCAACTGTCCCGTTTCTGGAGACCGTACATTTCACATCTCTGGAAGCAGGCTATTGCATCAGGGTTTGTAGAATAATTTCATCAACAATTAAATAAAAATAACCTTAACCCAAACCAACCAACTGTATTACACTTTTTGTTTTTGCTATTGAAGAATTCTACCACCTAATATCGTTATAATAAAGGTAAACTTTTTACTTTAGCACAAGGCTAAGTATTCAGTTGTGGTAAAATGTCATAAAGCGGTATTCATCTGTTTTTAAATTGCATTGTACTTTTCTGTTTACAGATTTCAGATTTTATCAAAGTAATATTGATAATATACAAACCATTTAAATGGTGATCACCACAAAAATGTGAGTCCAACACATTTTTTGTCTCCTTTCCACCACCAGAGGGGGACTGAACAACACAAACTGCTGATAAAAATAAAAGAATGAAAACCCTCTTGCTGTGTTTGGCATCCTTTAAATGCACGCAAGATAATTTAGGAAAATGCAACATAATATATGGTAAAAAAAAGAGTGTCAAGATTACAGCAGCCACGCTACCTTTCTTTTCATGCAGTGTTTTACCAAACTTTACTGATCAGGGTTGAATTTACTTACCTGAAACAAATATTAAACAAAGCATAAGATATTTATAGGGGATGCTATTTTGTATGATTGATCAAACCAATTCTTTAAAATCAGGTAAATACTTTAATGTAGAAAAAACTTTTAAAAGGCATCCAAATATTCAACAAATGTCCCAGCAAGTTTCCATAAAAGAGACTCCAGGTGAAGGCAATACAGACAATAGCATGATTTCTAATAAAACTAGAATGTGTTCATATATTGCATACAGTGATGACAAAACAATTTGTTTCACATGAGGTTATTTCTAAACAAAATCTAAAAACAAATCAGGCACATGTATCCTAACGTTCATCTGAGAAGCTTTCTTTGAGCGTTAAAATCTCATGTGTGGCTGTCACCAGTTTCCCATCCTTGTCAGACTTGACCAACCAGCATCTTCAGGCAAATCTTTCTGTGATCATTTTGTGCAGTTTTTTTCCTGCAAAACCAGTTTCTTGTCATCTAGATCTTTCTGGGGAATGAGGGAGTGAAATCGCTCCATGTATCATCAGGTCAGCGGGTTATTGCTTTCATCGTCCACAGTGTTTTTTTTGGTCTAGAGTTCTGTCGCTGGACCCCATTCAATGTCCTCGTCCTCGTCTTCGTCCTCGGAGCTGTCGCTGCCTCGGATCTGTGTGCGTCGGTACTGGACCGCTTGGTGATGGTGTGCTAGCCTATCAAAGAGCAGGAGAAAGAAGGGGATCAAAATCACCACGCAGCCAGAGATGGGATTTAGAGCTAAAAAAGGAAGAAAAAAACACTTACACAATGAACTGGGGGCCTTTCCTTTCCTCAGTTTGTACCTGTGGCTCTGCAGACCGAGTCTGGAAAAGACCGTTTTTAAACTATGAATCTAAAGGGTTTAACCCTATTAAAACACAACCAACATAAACAGCAGAACAAATCTTACTTTCTTTGGCGATCTTTAGACTATAGCGGGTTTTAATTTTACAGGAGGAGGAAAAGTCAAGTCATGAAGTTGCCCAGGTAGTGAAGATTTACTTTAAATGTTTTTATTAATGACACTACTGTGTCCTCCAAAACTGCTGGAAAATGTCATTAAAAGAGCAGGTTCCTAAACAGAAGCACTCAAAACATTTCAGTTTTGATAAAAAATCCCAAAAGTGAATACGGATGTCATGGAATGAATCATGTAAATTGCTTTTCATTCATTTTCCACCAGCATTAATAATGGTTATAGTAAAGTGAATTATAGAAGACAAATAGCTTAAATATATGAAAAGTTGTGGTCCTTTAAATCGGAGCCACGTTTAATTTACCTCCTGTAATTTATCCTCGATAGCAGACAGGCTGGCTGGCTGTGGGCTCTCATGCTGCACACCAGCAGGCGTGGGCTCCTTTACAGAGTATCGCGTGGTGGGGTCGGGGGCGATAAAATCCGGGGGTCCGTCTGACGGCGTGGTGGGGGCGTCCACATCAAGGGCGCCGAAATCAGAGTCTTTAAAACTGCGATGAGAGGGGTCGTCCTCCTCAGCGGGGCTGTAAGGCGGGCTGGGGGTCTCCCGATGGTGCCTGGGTTCAGGCACGTGCATCAGAGGAGGGATCTCTCTGGTCGGGTAGGAGGGGTCGGGATCGGGGTCCACGGCGGGGCTGTGGTGCCCCGACGCCGGCTCAGAGGATCGGGCTAAAGCAGCTCCAGCTACCCTGGAGCCCTGCTGGAGCCGAGCGGCCTGCTGACCGGGGTAAGCCTCCTCCAGGTCCTCGTTGTCGGTGTAGGCCTCCCCGTCCGTAAAGGCTTCTCCGTCCGTGTCCTCCAGGTCGCTGGCAGCGCTCAGGTAGTCAGACTGAGTCTGGTCCAGTGCGTCCAGGTCCTGTTCTCCACCGCTCTCCAACTGGACAGACAGAAATCATGACGGGTCAATGCTTATATGAGCGGCAGGAGACTGAAATAAAAACCTGTATATGGTAATTTTTACACATAGAATTAGAATGCAGTAACAATTCACTACAATTTAGCAACTTCAACTTTTTTATCTGTTATAAATCTGTTATATATATTAAGTGTGTGTGTGTGTGTCTCACCGTGACTTCAGATACCCAGACGGGTTTCGACTGCTGGTGGCGAATCTTATCCTTCAGCGTCTCATACCAAATATTGGAGCTGGGCTGCAGGTCGATACGTGCTGGACGGAGGAAAAGCGAGAACATGAACAGTGAAAAACCATCGATAAGAAGAATATACATGATCAGTTAGTAATAATACACCTGTTACATGTAAACAGACATTTATGTATGACCTGGGACAGAATTTGTTCTTGTGTGTGAATTACCTGAGAAAAGGTGGCTGCAGTGTTTCCTCAGCTTGAGAGCCTGTGTGTACAGGCGTCTGGAGCTCTTGTTGGAGTTGGGGCTGTACCTCTGCCTCATGGCCTTGACGTCTTTGCGGCTGTGAGCGTCCAAGAACAGCACCATGGGGTGGTACTGGATGTAGTTCAGCCGCTCCACCGCAGTGGGAGTGATGTCCAGCAGAGGGTGCTTGTCCTGGGAGGAGAGAAAAAAAAAACATAAAATAAACAGGATTCATGTTGCTGTTAAAGGAGACTTTTTAAATGATCAAATCGCTTCCATATCTGATTTATATAAAACTCACCTTCTCTGCTATTTTCCTCACAGTGTCCAGTTTAATAACCGTGGAACCACTGTCTCCTCCTCCACTGCGAGGAACCATGTCTGTCATGATGCAACAGGAAGAAAAAGATCGATAAAATGTTGGGAAGAAGATGGTGCAGAAAATAAAATAATAAAAAAAAAAAAAAAGACAACAACCTGCCACTTCATATTCATCGGGCATGTCTCTGGCCAGCTTCTCCATGGCGATATCATTTAGGGGACCCAGAATGACGATGGGCCGTTTGAAATTAGCTGCAGACACACACAGTTCAACACCATCAAAACGTGTTCAATTGTTCATCATCGACTTTTGACAATTCACATAATCTGTGACTGAAGGAGAAGAAGATGCCGACCTTCCCTGAGCAGGACTCTCTCATAGGCCGGGAATTTGCCCTGGATGGTGAGCTGCAGGAGGTCGTCTCGGGTACGGCGGACGTTCTTTTCGTTCTTTTTGTTCCCTCTGAGACCCCGTAGCTTCCAGAACTCGGCTCTGGGTCCCGCCACCTGCCTCTCGCCGGTCCCCCGCTGGGCCTGCTCGATGCTGGCCAGCTCCTCCGCCCTGCAGGACGCCACCACGTCGCATCAGCAGAGCCAGCAGCACGGGCAGCTTTACGTTCTCAGTCATAACGACAAATCTAAATCATCTCCATCAGTCGCTCACCTGGGCTGGTTGGGGATGGTCCCTTTGTCCATCTCGTGCAGGTCGTTCCCCATGCGGACGGCCAGCCATTTTCCCAGCTTCCCGCGGTGCATCGTGTCCACCACCCTGAACACTTCTCCTCTGGTGAAGTTCAGGCCAATGGGGCCGTCCGCCTCGTGGTCAAAGTGGGTGCGGATGTAGAAGTTGTCGGCCAGGTTGGACTTGATGATCTTCTTATAAACTGAAGGGAGATCGAGTTAAGGTCAGGTTGTGTTACCGACCGACTGGAGCTTAACCAACAGACCTGATGAGCCGTTTAGGACTTAACTTACTGTCCATCTTGTTCTGTGTACAGATTTCAACCAGCGCTCCCTTCTTGATGTTCAGGAGGAAGTTGGCTGCCTCCTCTCGGGTGAAATGGCCAAATTCAACTTTATTTACCTAAGAAAAAAAAAAAAAAAAAAAGACAATCTTCATTATTTACATGGAAAAAATTATAGATATACATCCAGTGATTGCTCTTAAGTTGATTTGATATTATTGCCATTATCTCACCTGCATGATCTGGTCTCCTTCTTTCATTCCCTGGGTATAGGCGGGGCTGTTGGGCTGAACTCCACCCACAAATATACCAACATCGTTGCCCCCCACGAGCCTCAGACCCACGCTGCCCTCCTTCACGAAGGACACGGTGTGAAGATCTGAGCTGTACCTGACAACACCAGCGAGAGGGAAGAAGACAAAGCTAAGGGCTACACATTTCTCCAGACAGTCTGCCGTTGCTATGAGTAAACCAGCACAAAGATGAAGATTCACGTATTGACATCCACACAAAAGAACAAGGACAGGTTACTCACCCTGGATTAGGTGCTGGGTAAGAATCTGGAGGTAAAGAGTAAATGGGCTCTTCTACAGCCTTTGCTGGAATAGAGACAGAAAAGTTAAAACCTCAAACTCCTACTAACTTTCTTTACATCTATGATTTACGTATCCAAATCAAGTCAATATCATTAAAGCACAACACAATCGAACACAGCTCAAAGTGGTGCCTTAAAAGTTTTTATTTATTTTAGCTAGTGGCAGAGCAGCATTCTCTTCATGTGTGGAGCTGTTATCAGCAACATCTGAGGAGATCTTTACCAGATAAATCTCTGCAACAATGCACTCTAAAATATTGCGTTAATATTAAAATTGGAGTTAAACCCCTGCAATCAAACGTGTCACGCGTGTTCTTGTGTTGAGCCTTACCGTTGGATGGTGGGTTGCTCTTCACTGAAATGCCAGACCTGTGGGTGCCAGGGCCATTAGCAGCACGGGGAACACTGAGAGGTGGACACAACATAATCTGTGACATCATTCTAAGAAGTATCCATGAAAGCTCATCAACTGATTATCATGACACGCTCGGTCGTACCTGCGGAGCGCGTCGCCCCGTTCAGAGCTCCCTGACCTCCTGAGGTTTGATAGCTCGTCTGACTCCGAGGAATCTGAGGGAAGGAGACAAACAAGAGACATTGCAACCAAGATCATCTCCAGCTTTTCTGCTCTAAAATATCACAGATTAAAGGATGTGATGAGTAAACCGACCATAGCGAGGTCTGTTGGGAGGCTCCTGCTTCACAGCAACGGAGGTGGGCTTTACTTCAGGAAGGACTCTGACAACACAGCGGGTTGTAAGAAAAATAAATATTACACATCCTCATCATTACAAAACTCTGAAGGAGAAAATTATTATTTCAAATAAATAACTACTTGACTATATTTCCTATTAATTTCGCAACTCAGGTGATAAATAAAAGTGTGAGGTTTCATCGAAAACACAAACTTCTGAATGGTAGTGTACGCTAACTGTGAAGGAGAAGAACGAGTTCAGCAGCTGAACTGAAACATCACGATGATGCAACCCCCACAGGAGATCATGTGGATCTAAGACAACACAGCAGACGATCCAGTCTGACAGCCCGTCTGTCACCTCACACGTCTATATTTGCCATGCCTCCACATGTGACACAATAACCTAAAATGTGCAGCAACCTTTTACTACAACTCAGTGTATTCTGGATACAAAAACACATGTCAAAACATCTTATTTCACACTAGTAATGTCTTTATGTCACACATACATGACAGTAAATATGAGTCTGTTTTCAGATCAGTTATGAGTCTTTGTGAAACTCTCTGATTACTCAAACAGGGTCTGACACACCGGAAATTCTGATCATACATCTGTTCACGTTGCTACCAATTGTCCGCTGGTTTACTGTCAACAGGGCTAGCAGAGGATGAGTAAGTGCATTGAGTTAAGAAACTGAGAATGTGCAACGTGTTTAAGATGCCTGACGCTGAGTCAACAGTGATGTAAAAGCTTTCATTGTCTTTTACCTGTATCGCTCATTGGGCGAGTTTCCGCTGTCTGTAGATTCCCTGCGAGGGACAGATGCATAGCTGGCCTCTGATTCAGAATCTGTGGGAGCTGTGGAGATCAATAAACTAATTAAACACTTCCAAAAAATATATATTTTTTAATACATGCTTTTGCATTTATTCAGTTATGAATTCATAAACACATTATTCATCCACAGTCAAAACTATATCTAACATACTTACGATTTATAAGTTCAAATAATACATTTTGACCCCAAGTACTTATAATACAAATAAAAACATGTAGATGCTTAATGTAATAGAAAAGGCCTCGACAGCACAGACCTCCACTGAGAATGCTGTGACTCCCACCCTACATTGTTGTCCTATACTTATTGAACACACCCAGTCCAGGAACTAATGTAAAAAGTTGGGTCTGTGGGCTCAGCAAGAGGTCACCACCGGGCGCCTGTATGAAGGTCCAGTCACCACGGTGTGAGCGAACCACGAAAAATTCTAAGTGGTTCAGAAAATTTGTGGAAAAACTGGCCAAAACATTTTAAGGTATTTTGCTAATAAACAAGAGAGACAAAAACTGGCCACACATGGATTGAAAACACACACACACACACACACACACACACACCTTTTTGCGGTGGGTCGCTGGCGGTGACGCTGGCGGCTCTCCATCGGGGCGGCTCCAGCTGTGGCTGCAGGGAAACAGCTGGAAGGACTCTGGAAGAGAAGAGAGGGAGGCGGGAGTGAGGGAAGAGGGAGACAACAGTCTCACATCAGTTACGTTTGGAGAGGGGGATCCGTGGCTAATATGATGATTATTGATGAGCGGAGGAGACTGAAATGTGGAATATTCACCTTTGTATCTGAGGGAAGCGCTCTCTTTGATGGTTAACTGCTTTGTGACTGATCAAAAATTTTCTATTCAGTAGTATGAGAGGTCTTGCTTGATCTTTCTTTGTGTTTAGAATTAGTTTTAAACATGTAAGCTTATAAGAAGTGATTGGTAAAATGGGGAACTATTCAACAAATGTTGGAGTGGATAAGTGTCCTCTGTTAATACACATAGAGGAGAGGGACGTGTTCACTGAAAGTCACTTTTATTTCATTGGTTAACAATACGTCAACACAAACACAAACACTTTATACACAGTCAAAAACACATAAGAGGCTCAATCAAATGCTGCAAAATGAGACTTAAGGCACAAAACGAGCAAATCAATAGAAGCCAAAAGACAGTAAGTAAAGTAAATAATAAACAAAAAAAACATGATTAGCTATTGTTAATAATGGAAGAGGCGTGCACAGTCTGCTCAGAGACCCAGTCCATGGGGTCTCTCAGGGAGGGGGTTGGGGGTTTGGGTGGGCCTCATCTGTACCTGTATCTGCTCTGGGAGTCCTGACTGTATGTGGTGCTCTGCCTCTGAGGAGGCCCCATGCTGCCGTCCGAGTCGGACTCAGAGTCTGAGGATAAGAAATAAAAAAAACAAACAATCAAATATATTACCTCAAAGTGCCACCAGATACCAAAGAATTTCTATAATTTCTATATAGTGGCTTTACTGACGTTTTATTATTATGTTTTAATAGCGATCATGGAGGATGAACAGTCATCTCCACCTTCTCTTTTTTCCTACATAGAGCAGCTACTAGTTTTGCTTCATTAGACAGTTGAGACTCCAGCAGCAAACATTCAAAGATTAAGCAAATATCATCAGAGGTGTCAGACAAAACCCGGGTTGGATCAGATAGTGGTTTGTTGTGTGTGTGTGTGTGTGTGTGTGTGTGTGTGTGTGTTACTGACCTGGGGGCGGGACTCTGACCGGAGAGTTGACCCTCCTCTGTGGCTCCTGGTGAACAGGGATGGGAGACGCTCTCAGAGTTCCTGGGTGGGGCAGGTCAGGAAGAACTCTGGTGGGAGAACCAGGAAAAGACCGTTAGGATTACTGAAGATTCTCCGTCTGAGCCGGTTATTGTAGACAAATAACAACTTGAGTACATTTCATAAATCCCCCATGTTGATCATCAGCTTGTGTTAAAATCGATGGTTTTCTGCAGCCTTACTTGTATCTGCTGTCTGGGCGGGGGCTCTCTCTGCGGGGCGGAGGGGTAGCGCTGCGGTCGGAGTCAGAGTCCGACACAGGCCTGCGGGGCCGTGAGGCGACGGACGTGGTGTGTACTACAGGAGAGGATCTGGGATTGGGGAGGGTGGACACTCCAGACAGAGTTCTACAGAAACAGCAAAACAAACGAGACCGAGCCTTCAGAAGGGGAAGTGACAGCAGTGCACACAGAGGCTATTTACATTCTCCTCCCGCTTATGATAATTAGGTCACCAGCCAGACTGAGCTGATAAATAGGTCTAACTGGTTTCCACAGCTGAACAGTTGATTGTAAAACTCCTGAACAAGAGCTCAGAACAATGCACACACACACTCACTGTTAGTCTATCATATCTTCAAGCTGCTGCACTTCACATCATTCAGCTCATTAAAACATCACGCTGTCACACACCTTACACTTTAAATCAACATTGTTCATTAATTCTTGATTGATTTTGAATTCCATGATCGATTACTTGTCTGTTAACACCTTGGAAAGCCTTTGTCACATCAACAATAAAGAAGTTACACTAACTTGTATTTACTGGAGTGATCCTTCACATCCGGACTGCGGTCCGACTCAGAATCAGACGGAGCTGAAGAAGCAACAATGAACAGTGTTAGATTATACCACAGTGGTGGCTACAGGTCACAGGCTAATATAATTATTATTGCATCCCTGGTGGGATAAAGCGATGCTGTGGTCAGGACTGACCTCTGCGCGCGGCGTAGGTTCGTGTGGGAGGTCGACTCAACGTGGAACGCACGGGTGACGAATCACGAGACTTGGCAGGAGGAGGTTCCGCTCTCGTTCTGGATTTAGATAGATAGACGATACAGGAAGAGATTGAATTAAATTTAGTTTTACTTCTTGACATTTTACGGTTCACTGCTCTGCACCGGTGTTGGGACAGTTCACTTTCTACATACTTTCTGCATACAGAAAATGAAGAAAAACTGTCAGTGGGGAGACAGGGTTTAGGGTTTGAGATAAATCTGCACCTAAATGACACTATAAGAAGACATCCACCTGCTATTGATTTACAATGCTACTATAGGAGCTGATGGGGTAGTTGTGTGTACCTGCGTGTCCGTTTCTCTCTGGTGGGTTGACGAGAAGGTCTGTGAGGAGGGGCGTCAATGTCTGAAATGTCTAACGGGACACAGAAAGCAATAAAGTCAAAAGACTTTTTTATGTGAGAGGCGAATTGCAGCATGATTCCTTCGACCTCTTCCTCAGCGCTCACCCTCCAGCTCGGAGCTGCTGTGTCGGCGGTGGTCCTCCTCGCTGTTGGGGGCGCTGTCCTCCACCTCGGGGATGCTGACCAGGAACTTGCGAGCATCTCTGAGCACCGTCATGGTCAGTTTGCCCCGGCTCTTCTCCACCAGGTGCTTCGTCTCCAGCAGGGACAGATTCTCTGTCGTCATGCCATTGATCTGCTCAAGGGAAACAAATACAGGAACGCATTCATTGAATGGTGGGATTTATTCATAGAGATGGATTCTGAAATGTGGTTTTGCAACAGTTTTTGCAGATTGAATAAAAAACATGATCCAAATCTTCACCTTGAGGATGAGGTCTCCCTCCTGTAGTGTGCCTTCCTTTGCAGCAAGGCCTGTATCTGACATGTGCTTTAGAAAGATCTGACTGCCAAGCTTCATTCCGTACTCTGCAGAAAGAAGAAGACAATAAATACTAATAAAAATACAGGACAAGAAATCAGCACTGCGCCATATTACCATACATCAGTCGGGTATTGACCTTTCCCTTGTTTTTACAAATCTTACCATCCGTCACTTTCTTCTTCACAAGCGTCGTCTTGATGGGTTTTTCTGCAGCGTCCTGGTTCGGCAGCCTCTTGTACCCCGACGACATCAAGGGCAGCGTGTTCGAGAACCCATTGCGGTCCGGTGAGGAGCTGCGCCCGCGGTAGCGGCCGGAATCCCGGTTGTCGCTGCCGTCGGAGTAGCGGCGCGCTCGCCTGGGGGGGTCCTGGTCCAGCAGGTTGGAGTGGGAGGCAGCCCGGGACGGTTTGGAGGTCACCGGAATCTGGATCTTTCGAGGCCGTTTCACTGTCTGGAAAACGGAGAGGACCAGACATTTAGAGGAGTATAGCTCACCTCTAGTAAACTCGTCAGTGCTTTAGGTGCTTCGGCTGCGTCCTCCATACTCACAATGTTGGCCGTCCTGCCACAAGCCTTCAGGGTCTGTATGGTGAAGTTGGAGTAGACGTTTTCCATCGACACGGCGTTCACCATGACGATTTGGTCTTTGGTGCTGCAAGTCACAAGCAAACACATCCACATCTGTCAGCAGCAGGTTCCATTTGTATGCGTGTCCGTACTTTTCCAAGTAAGTTTACATATATACACAGACAGGCGTTTGCTTTATGTTAAACAGTTGTCAAAGTTAACAAAACCACTTACAACAGTCGCCCCATGGCCGGTCCGTTGGGCAGCACATCTGACACCACCACAGCTGTATCCCCATTGTCTGGATAGGGTTTGTCTCTACCGCCCGATATGGCAAAGCCGAAGCCCAATTTGGGATCCTGACATTATGAGAGAACGACATGAAAAAAGGAGATGAGACAGACAGAAAGAGAAAGAGAATACTTTCATAAATAAGAAGAAAGAAAGCAGGTGATAGGGAGATCGAGCGATAGCGGGAGAGAAAGCACATTCCAGCCGCTCTCAGTGTGAAGCAGGTTAGCGAAGCGGCGGCTGGCGGTGAGCTGGGGAGCAGCAGGGTGTGTCGCTCTGAATTCCTCCTGGAGTCTGCAGTGAAACCGAGAGGTCTGAAGCACGGGCGAACCTCAGCCCCCACAAGTCCTTCACAATACACCTGAAAACAAACACTGGAAGTGGCTTTGTGCCGTACATTGTGGCTGCGAGCCTTCAAGCATGTCTGAGCGCCACCAATTCACCAGAGAAGCCTCCGCTCCAGATGTCGTCTTCTTAAAATTAAGGAGAAGTCACAAGTGGCTCATCTGCCGCAACGCATTCGCTTTCAAAATAAAGGCGCAGCAATCAACCAAGAATCATTTGACTCTTAAACAAACCACTTACTTTGTTTAGTGTTATTGTATGTTGCTCCCATATTGTTAATTCCTCCATGCCTGGTTTCTGGAAAAGAAAAAAATTAAAAAAATACACAATGAATTTTTTAAGACTATGTCTTGTCAAAAGAAATAATTTACTTTTTCAATATTAAAACGAGAATTGGATAAATTTTATCTTAATATATAATGTGTCCTCTTACAGAGAGGGCAGCTGAGCCCGAGTCGAGCAGGAAAAGTGCGTCTACCTGATCTCAGCGTGCTCTCACCTGTCTCAATCCTGCCTGACCGGTATGAAGGAGGAGCTCCTGGTTTACTGTGTGTGTGTGTGTGTGTGTGTGTGTGTGTATGTCCCCGTGGGGCTGACACTATATAACACCAAGGGCTGGTTCACTAAGCTTACACAAAGCAATTCCTTTTCCAGTGACACAGACACATGCCTGACCTACACTGCACATTTCTATTAGTAGTTGAACAAAATATTGATATTGCAATATATTGTGATACTTTCAACAGATGTAGAATTTATTGTGTATTGTGTATGTGTATAGGTTTTCTGGTGGTTTGTGGCTAAATTGCATTGGAATGGTGCAACATGTCAGGGACAGGTCACAGTCACTGTGTGGATTCAGGGTCTCTAGCAAGCAGTTTCATCTTTTGTGGGTCACAACGGCAATGAAAGTGTTTGGCATAAAGCAGTAACTAACAAATGGGAGACGGCAACATGCCTCCTGTGGTTTGACATTTTACACATACTAACTCCTTTTTAAAACAAAGCGGAGCAAACTATTTCGCAGAAAAGAAGGAGACACCTGCCTCGGCTCTGCAGGAACAAGTTAAGCCAGAAAATAAAACACACAGAGAATCATTGCGGTTGTCAAGTGATGAAAAAACCAACAGCGGTGAACAACAACTCTTGAATGAAAAAAGTAGAAGTCAATCTTGATTTGGCATGTTTTTTTCTTTTATGGTAGCAAAACAAAAAGGTCAAGAAAGTATGGATCACTAGAAAAATCTGAAACTGGCAGGTGCAGGCAGCAGAGTACAGGTGTACAGTGTGTGACCTGTGAACAGAAGGCCATTTGTTTGACCAGGTTAATCATAAACCTAAGAAGAAGAAAAAACAAAGCAACTGACCTGACTGCTCAAATAAAAGCCATTTATGGATTTTTCCCCCCGTCCAATCTAACGCTTAAACTGACAGACACTTGTCGTTTGATTTAATCTCATTGCAGTTACTTATTATAGTTTTAGGACTGCAAGCAAAGCAAATGAGCGTGGGCTGCCAAGTCAGAGGAAGATAAACCACAAGCTCTTCCAGACAAAAAGAGTCAGACAAATTTAATAAAACACAGATTAGCGGAGGAAACAAATCACCAAAGAGGAACAAAAAGAAAAATAAATAGATCTGATATTTACTGAATAGTAACCTGCAAAAGCTAAAGAGAGCTCAACAACAGGCATCATGGTTGACAATGATTCCTGGTTAACGCCCTCAGCCTCCCTCACACTTCTGCACCTGTTTTATGCTTTTCCAGCTTGAAGCCACCGTTAGCTGCAGCTCCTACATCTCAGCAACACTTCACATCCTTCGTGGAGTTTTAACTGCTCCGTTATTTCGGGCTTGACGCACACTGGGATACTGTAAGAGCATTAGAGCTTTGTTTTCCTCCTTTCTCCACTTACCACATGGTCTCTGAACCTCACTTCCATTTCCCACCGGGACTTCTAAGCCGAACCAAACACCTGAGGCCCTCTGCGATCAGCGAACAGACAGATCTTTATATTCCATATGGCAACACCACGGGCAAAACAATCACAGACTAACACGGTCATCCATGTGCAGTCAGGCCCTCCTCAGATCAGGCGTGTGGGTTTTCGGGGTCGCGTTTCTGCTGGACAGAAACACGACTCTTCTGCTGAAATTATTCGTAATACGACCAGCTGTGGTGATTCCTCCTCAGCCGGGAGAGGAGAAAAACACGTAGGAGAGACCTCACCTGTGGAGCTCCTCCCCCGCCTGGCCTTTGCTCACACATTCTGGAGCCCTCCAATAAACCTGGACTCAAGGTGGAGCTGCGTTATCTTCACAAATCATACACGGATCTCAGGGAAAAGTCAGATATCTCAAGTGTAATCACAGGAAGATATGCAGTCATGGGTCTAGGTGAAGTTAGAATGACTCACGTGTTGTAAACTGGACTTTGAACATTTAACACATATGAACAGACATTCTGCCTGTTTATTCTAAACCAACCAACTCAACTGAAATTATACAGTTTTTTTATGCAAAAACCTTATTTCCCCTATTTGTTTTAAATAATCAATTAACCTTTAAGTCTTTGTTTGCAATATTTAAAAGAATGATAAACTAAAATCCTCAGCCAACAGTCTTGTGTTGTCACTCCTTGCTGAATAAAGCCAGACAGAAGTGTGTGTGCGAGTATCACTGTAGATAACTTATCACACACCATTATTGGCGCATTCAATGTGTTGACAGAAATAGACTCTTAAGTAAATAAATTATATACACACTGCATTTATGTACATTTCACACCTAGTATGTTTAATCTCCTGCTGTTTATTCTGAAAAATACCTTTTTTTTTCCTAACCCTATAGGACCCTTGGTTTGCGAAATTACAACACCACATGTAGCCACCTTAAATATGTCTGTAAACCGTTTCTTTACAAGCCACATTTTCATAGTCAAATGGGTCCTGTTGCTCAGCCTCATGATGCTACTGGATAATAAACGTCTATAGGTACCAATCTGGGCTCTACTGGATTAAAAGACAAAAATATTTTATTCTACCTGCTCTCATTCAGCACAAATACATGTAGATGCACAAACACCACTTTGGAAACAGAAACTCCAACAACACAGACACCTTACGTCTTTCTACAGCCTTCTACCATGTGTCCACTTACAGGAACCACCAGCAGTGGTGGTGGAGGCTCCGGGGGAACGGAGCCAAAGTGCTTCATTAGTTTGATCCGCTGCGTCAGATTCATGACGGTACCACTGATGCGGGTCTTTGGTTGTTAAAAAAAAAAAACGCCAGTCGACCAGCCGAGTCACTTGATGAGTTACTGATGCGGAACAGAAGTAAACTCTGGAGGTGAGCCTTCAAAAGACAAACGATCGCTGCAGAAACAGCACACTAAAAAGTATGCAACTTCTAAATCTAAAAGATTGGAATAATAAAGCTAAAAAAAAAATTAAACCAGCTGATATTCTTGCTTCCAACAGATTCCCCCGTAGTTGCTCCGTTTCCTCAACTGTTCCTGCTTTGATGGGTGTACTGGGTCAAAAAGGTCCGCTCGCTTCCACCGTCAGTGGTATGTGTGCGACTCGGTTCGCTCGCAGCCTTTCCCACAAGGCAGCAGCGGGTCCCAGGCTGCTGGCTGAGTTTCAGTCTGCTGGCTGCTATGGTTACATCAGGGGAATGAGAGCACTGGACTGTTAATAATTGACGGGGTGTTTGCTACACTATAGGTTTGCTTGCTCTGAGCAAAGTTTTTCCTGGGTTCCAGCACAGATCCAGCGGCGTGGTTTCAGGATCAGGAAATAGCGCTGCTTCCGTTGATGGTATCTCTCCTTCATGGTTAACATTTATGCCCCCCCCCCCCCCCCCCACCCCGAAAGCAAGGACACGCTGTAATCTGGGCCCTGCCTCGTCAAGATTACAGCTTGACCTACTGCCATGGCTTGTGCTGCATTTGTTAAGGAAGGAGAGTGCATTTGTACTAAAAAGGGTGAAATCCACATTGTCCATGGATTGGCATCAAGAGGAAAATAAGTGGAAGCTACACAACAGATGCAGGATCCTTGGCTCGGGTTCAGCCGGGTGGAGCTGCTGGTCAGCCAGAGCTGCTGAATTATGAATAGGTCAGAATAAAGGGAGGCTGAATAAAAGGAACTACTACTGTTACTAAAGCAAACACTTAGCTGAGGTGTGCCCCCTCAAGCAGGTAAACAATCACTCATCACTCTCATACCTGTGGTAGGGCTTTAGTTTGTGCCAACAGGGGCCACTTCCTGTTTAGGTTAACAAACATGCAGAGCGTGAACGTTTCACCACAGGCCAGCAGGGAGTTAAACGGACAGGAAGTCATCAACGGTGCATCATTGGCCGAGATGCAAACAGCCTCAAATAGAATTTAACATTTAAGGGTTTGTGGTTAATGAGGAGCTGCAAAGCTTTTCTGTGTAAACCTGGAGCTTTGGAGGACAAATAGTCCAGATGTTTACTGAGCTCACAGAGTGGCTGTAATTACACAGGCCGGGCTCTGCAGCTTCCACTCACAGCCGACTTACTCATGGCATGTACTGTCAACAGTGTTTAAGTACTGCAAACAACTACTTCACAGCTACCCGGACTCCCATACTGATACATGGGTTACGTAGAGAACAAAAAAAAAACACAAGCAAAAGGAAAACATTCTTAGATGCATTTTGATTTCTTGTTGCAAGTTCAAAAATTCAGCTCCAATGCAAATAAACAAGACAAATGAACGTTAAATCACTGGTCACCATTTCCCAGAGTGCAAAGTGACATCCTGTTCTGTCCTAACCGACGGCCTGTAACCCAGATATATTCAGTTTACTCCACTGTGGAGTAAAGGCGCCAACAAATGAGATATGAGAAAATATAAGATGGATTATTTATTCAAAAAAATACTCTATTAGCAGTATTTTATTCATTTAATAGGTTTATAGTTACACCATGTGTAATACCTGGAGGTCTCAGGTGTGAAATCACAAACCAACAGTTGCCGCTCTGATTTAATGGGAGCTGATGTTTGATGTTAATTCAAGATTAAACTGCATTTTATATAAAGAAGTGCAGCAAACAGAAAAGATGATTTAGGAGTGGATGCACATGTAATGTGATGTGGAGTGGACGACACATTGTACCTAAGCTATGTAGAACTACTACACCGTAGATCAGCAGGGAATGTACAGTCGAAACTATTGTGAAACTCCGATGACAGGCAGGTAGAAACTTGTAAGTGTGGCAGAACCAGTAGAGTCACACACGCATGCGCGCGCGCGCACACATACATACATACATACACGCGCGCGCGCGCACACACAGTGAAAGCTGCTAATAGAAATAATCACTTCAGCAGGTTGAACAATTAGTTTGTAATTAATTAATGATTGTGTGCGTTTACATAAAAATGGACCTAACAACCTTTAAAAGCGCACGTTTAGTTTTATTTCTAAAGTGAGACACTAGTTATTTTACTCGTATAACATTCTTTAAATGATTCTGTAAAAGGTTTCCATGGTTAGCACACACGTTTTTACAGAAGTGAAACGAGCTCACCTGTACACTTCCTCTCTCGTTATGTCAGGCGACTCAACAAGTCAAACGTTCCTCTCTCTGGATTCTAGAATCTTCTCTTTAAAAAAAAAAAAACAGAACTCCTCCGTCCGTCTTCTTGGCTGTTTTCTGAAGTTCGAAAACTTTACTTGTAAATCTTCCTGGAGAGAGGTAAAAGAAAAAAAAGGTGTTTACGCGCACAGGTGAGTTTCTCAACGTCATCACGCAACTGCGGCGTCTGACACGTCAGTGACGTGACTCCGCCCCCTCTCACTAATAAAGCCCAGGTCTGATAAAGAATAGGAGGCAACAGGAGATAGTACTGTAGTATATATACTGTAGTACTGTATTTATATATAGATAGTATCAGCAAAAATATTCTCAAAGTGTGAAATATTTATTTTATAGAATCTACTAGCTTCATAGTAATATTATGAGTAACCTTGAGATGTATAAAGGGCCATATGTGGTAACTAAATTATCTGTTTCCAGGCTCCAGTTTTACGTGTATGAAGAAGAAACTAGTTCCCCAAAACTATGTGTGCTATGACATGTTCCTACTTTTTTCAGAGTGACTTTCCATTCGATTGAGAAGTATTAGTAATAGTCACTTCACACAGGTTACAGACCTGGGTCTGTGTATGTCAGGCCTGTCCAGTAATTTTTGCCACATTCATCAGGTGAGGCCTGAGTTTACCGTGATACTGCAGCATGAACTCTACAGTGTAAATATCAAGTTTACAGAGGATGTTTCAGGCTCTACATTCTAGCAGTGGTATTCATATGCTTTAAGTATGTATTATACAGTAGACAGGCCCAGTATTATATGACTATAAGTGTATTTTATTATGATCACTGACACATCACGGTGTATTTATGAACAGATCAGAGCCATTTAACTCCTCTACATATTGGTGTGTCTAATCTGTACTTGGATTCTTATTTGCTTTCCACCACTGCTTTTCATTTCAGTTTCATTCGATCTCTGAAATCGAGCAGCTGTAATGTCACGTGTTTAATGAATGAAGCATAGAGTCACTCAAGGCGTGTCTTCAGATACGACCCACGATAAACCAGAGTCGGGATGAAGGCCTCCTCCTGAACTGGGTGGGGTGGAACCGGAACGACGCAGATGAACAAATAAAACTCAGTTTCAGCAATCTTCAAGTTTTTATTTGTTTACAAAGTTAAGATTGCAATTTCATATAGTCCTTCCTTTAATGAGTAGAAAACCTTTTTAAAGAATTAGTCGAAAGGCACAAATTTTACAATATATACATTTGGATCTAAATTATAAATATATAAGAAAACAAAAGCACAACCCAGAATAAAAGTGCTGAACACAGTTTCTTTTTTTTCTTTTTTTACAGAAAAAATAGGCTTTGTTTAAAAATACATACAATCAGTAGCATGTTTTTTGTTTCATTTTTTTTGTTAGCAATAAATTATTTGAGTGTGATAACATTTATATAATATGCAAACGGTGGAGAAACGAGAAAGATGGTTACAGTATACACGGAGCAATCCATCAAAGATCAGAAACACAACAAGCTTGCAACGCTCAATCATAACCAACAGAGAACAGTAACTTGATTATGCCATTCTTAGTGCAAAATGGTAATAAAATGATAAAAGGCCTAACTATACTAGTGAAGGATTCTTTAAGAAAAAAAAGCTTTTTTTCCCCTACAAATCCCCCCCAAAATGCATAAAGCTTTATTTGTGTGGCTATAAAACAGAAAATTGAAGGCAAATCTTTTGCAGACTGATGTCTGGGAATGTGCCTGATGAGGAATATTAAAAGCAAAATGAATGAGGGTAAAAAGAAAACATGCTATACTCTTATGCTACAAATAAAAAAAAAAAGCAATAACAAGGATCCGAGATACTGTGAGCGAGTCCGTCAGATCCAAAACATGTTACACTGAGCGAGGGGTGAAGGCTTGGACAGATCAATTGCACATTTCAGTATTATCCAGGTGCGAATTGACGCAAAAAAAATGTCAGCTTTAACATGAATTAAATGTTCAACAACTGCAACGCAAATAAAAATAAAACTGTCCACAGAATATAATGTTCCTTAAAAAAGAAACAGCCTTTGATCTTTGCCCTAAGAAGGCATAAACATTTAGAATCACTGACATTTTCACAAGGACAAACAGCAAACCCATCACATTAATTCTAGAACATAAATACAGCAAGAGTCACAGCACAGAGTTAAGAAAAAAAATAGGACATGTACTGGTTAGTTTCACCACTGTCATAAACGGGAAATGATATATTTCTGCTAACGCCCCACCGTTACACCTTTTTGTTGGTTTCTTCCTGAGATTGATAAAAGGTCTGATATTGTAGAGCAGGTAACTTTAGGGGTGTCTGTGGAATACTTTGGTATCTCTCTGCAAACTCAAGGCCTGACGAAGGTCTACAAGTTGGAGAAACAAGTCTACTTGAGGGAAAGCAAAACTGAAATGAGCAGAAATAAATCCAGACACTGTACAGCAGTACAGAACAGTGCAATCTTATTTGGTGGCAGGTTTTAATAGAATTTGTCTTATAGTCATCTTGAAAACTAGAAACTTCCCTGACCAAATATTTCGTTAACTATTCTAATAATAAGCAGGATAACATATCTAAAATCTAAATATCCCTTAAATATAAATAACAATAATTTTTATAATAACAATGACTAAAACATCAAGAACGCATTGCGTTCATCCCGTGAAAACTTACTATACAAAGGTTGTATGCATTTCAGAATCTGTTTAACTAAAAAGACTATGAGACACAACAGAAATAAGAAGATTCATACCATGCAAAGGTAACCACAAAGCTTTGCCTGTTGAGCGTAAACAGTACTTAGGCGTTCCTGTCTCCTAACACATGTAGAATATGGTTTTATTGCTTTTTGATCAAACTTATGAACTTATCCCAGCATTTTTTCATGAACCAACGACATACAGTGCATCGCTTTCACACGAAGATGGCCAGATCTTACAGGTTTTTAAAAGAGGATCATACACAGTGAATATCACACGTCTGCACATGTTTGTGACGTTTTTAAAGCCTTGACGCCCGAAATGA
Organism: Eupleurogrammus muticus; assembly: GCA_036785175.1. NCBI lineage: Eukaryota > Metazoa > Chordata > Actinopteri > Scombriformes > Trichiuridae > Eupleurogrammus > Eupleurogrammus muticus. The sequence continues at coordinate 8,068,480 of JAYKQN010000006.1, forward strand.
AAACACATCCATTCTGACATTTGTTAAATCTCTGAACTCTTCTTGTACCCAGCATTCAAGAGTTACTGCTTTTATCAAAGCGAGAATTTAGATAATAATAAAAAAAAAAAATCAACAAAACAGCAGGATTTTCCTTTCAGACCTCAAGACAATAAAAACTGGAACATTTTTAATACCTTGTTATCGACTGTAATTAATGACTGAAAACAAACATTTTCATTTCCGTGTTGGTCAAAATGACACAAACAAACAACAAAGCACTCAAGACTTTCCTGAGAAATTTAAAATCAAATCAAACCAGGAGTCACATCACTAAATGTTATCGTCAGCTTTTAAAAAAAGAAATGGGGAGGGGTGGGGGAGATATTTTTGGACTTTTTTTTGTTTTTTTAATCCATGCTGCTCTTTAATCCATGTCGTACTGACCCTTGCACATCGCCTTTTCACCAGGGACAGACAAGAAAACAGGTAAAGGACAAGTCCACTGCTCTTGTTTTAGAAACAGCGAGAGGTTCCACAGACAATCACACGAGGAGCGAGGGCTGCACGATATATATAATCAATAATCACGATGACGGACGCAACGTCGGGTTAATTAACTCAGACGCGTCGAGCTGCAACCTGCGCTGAGCTGATCAGATCAGGCGCTTTAGCAGAGCACACACACACACGATCGCTGTGTGTGCACAGTGTGTGTGTGTCGCCTGCCTGTGAACAGGCACGCGACATGACAACTGTCACAGATTATGTTACCTGGGTCACCAGCGGCACACAGCTCCGGTAAAAAGACGGATAGCTGCGAACGCAGCGGTGCAGCGCGTGTACGGTTCAGGCTATCTGTCTGTCAATAAATGCTACAGCTCCTTAAGACCCAGGACAAGTTCCCGTTTGTAGGGGATCCACCCAGAATTTAGTCTCTTGTGACGGAATATGAAAGGAGCTACGCCTGGTTATCATTGGAACCAGATCTGCTCACTCAAAGGACGAGTGTGTAAGATTTAGTGGCGTTGAGCAACGTGTGGTAGCTTTGAAACCAATAAGGGCTTCTAGTTTGGTTTGAGCATTCTGTGATAGTGGAGAAACATGGTGGTGCAACTCCATGGATGCTGACCTGCTCCTAATAAAGAGCTCAGTAGATGACTGATTTATTATTTCCATCTTACACACTAGTCCTTGATATGGTCTGACTATTTCCATTTTACTTCTCTTTTTTTCTTGAGTTTCTGACGAAAAACACATTGCAATGTCAGTTTTTTCTTTTTTCCAATATCGTGCAGCCCTACTACAAACACATACAGGCCTAATGGAGGCTTCTTCCTGAAAGCGACCGCTCGCATAGTGTGACACAACTAACTTATTGAAGGGGCTAAAAGTTAAATACAAATATACCATATTAAATTAAATTAAAACCAACGCTCAAGAGTACAAATCTATACATTAGGCTACATGGATTTTTAAAGACTGCATTAATAGATTTCTCCAAAGGCACTGTTTGCAACAGCAGACTGCTCTTCCTCTCCCTTTTTCCTCACACTAGTGTTCATACAAGCAGGGAGAGAAACAGGAGGGAGTATGAAGAGGAAATGAAAACTGAGGCATTTCACGGCTAACCAGCTAAAAATATTATTCGTCTCTCATCTTCCAGTTCGACGCTATCTGTTTCACTCGAACCAAGCCTTGCATACAGCCTTGTCAAAGTCAAGACAGACGGCCATGAAGCGAAGTAACAGTAAAGCAAAGTCGACAAAAACAAGACGTGGGTTTAATCGGTGAAAGGCATTTAGAGCTTCCAGCAACTTCACCAATCATACCTCGTAAAATCAGCAGCGGGAGGTTTTGTTGAGAGTGAGGTTTTCCTCAATGAACGAGCTTTTGTTTTGCCAGGTCAAACGTTACGTTATATTTTCCCGCTTTTTATTTTTCCTTTCTTGTTTTTTTTTTTTTTTTTAACAGCTGCCTTTCACTGTGGAGGACACCCCTTTGGTGCAGAAATCGGACAGCGACAGACACCTCAACAGACTCGAGCAGGTGAACGCTACAGGTGGACAGAGGAAAAAGGTGAGCCGAGCGCAGGACAGGCAGTGACGTGACTATAGGCCCTGAGGGGAGAGGGAGTAGGTCCGAGGGTGCGATCATAGACAGCAGCGAACAAGACAATCTGCTCTAAAAGGACAAAAACAAAAAAATACCTAAAAGGAAAACAGAGTCCGGATGAGCTGTTGCTGTTTTAAAGGTCTTGCTGCCGGTAGTGAATGACAGACTTGCGGTCCGGGCCGGCCTGCAGCATGCTGTTCAGAGCCTCGCGGACGTCAAGAGTGCTAGAACTGCAGTGGCCGTTGGGTAAGGAAAGAGAGTCCGAGGGCAGGAGATAGGCGGAGGGGAAGTGAGAGGAAGAGTTGGAGAACAGGGAGGAGGGGGACGGGCTGGAGAACAGAGAGGAGGGGGGCGATGTGGGGATGAGTGTGGGCGCCGGCAGGAGGCCGGAGGACACGTGGGAGACCAGGTTGTTTGACACAGAAGAGTTGGAGGACGCCGAGGAGGAGCCGGAGGAGGTAGAGGACGAAGGGCTGGCTTTCTGCGTGGGGATCTGGGAGGACAGGGGAAAGTCTAATAACTCTAATAAGTCTTGGTCGTTGTTGGGCATCAAGCTGTGGTTCTGCTGCACCGCGGCCTGCAGATGCTGCTGCTGCTGTTGTAGCAAAAGAGGCTGCTGGATTTGCGCGGCGTGCTGGGCGTTCGGCGTGTTCTGAGCGATCAGCGACTCCAGGTCGTCCGAGAATGTGGCAGCGTGTGTCAGGTTCAGCCCGCCCTCTGTGGTGTCAGGGGAAGGGGACGGCGACTCAGTCAGATCCAAGATATCACCCAGTGGGTTCTTGGAAGACATGCTGGGGGACAGTGCAACCTGATGGAGTGGAAGAGACTGGTTCTTTATCTGTGGATACGAGGGTAAGAAGGACTGGTGGTAAAACGGAGGGAAGCCGGCGCCGGGATTGACCGAGCTGGGCAGAGGGCCCTGGCTGTTGTTGATGGAGGAGTTGTTGGGCCAGCTGTTGTGTGTCCTTTGCTGGGTTTGGCTGGCGTTTCTCTGTAGGGACAACAAGTTCTGCTGCTGCATCCTCATCAGAGATATATTCCTAACTGCTGACCTTTGCAGAGGGTTTTGGTTCAGTTTCTGTTTGAGGGGGCTCTGGGCGAGAGACTGGGCCAGAGTCTGAGCCAGGGTCTGGTTCAGGGGGTTCAGGTTGGCCAGGAGGTGCTTCTTCTCCTGCTGCAGCTTGCGCACGCGCTCCTCCGCCAGCCGCTGCTCCACGGCCAGCTTCTCCTTCTCCTTGCGCCTCCTCTTCACCTCTTCATCCATTTGCAACAGCTCCTCGCGCACCCGGGCCACGCAGTTCTCTGGGATCTTGATACCTGGGACGAATGAGATGAAGCGTCAGCGAGGCGAAAAACCAAATGGCACTTGTCCTACTTCACCGATTTCATTTCAAGTCGACGTGACAGCACAAACTTTAACAGTAAACTGCACTTGTTCTTAAAGATGATTTGCCTCTGATACAAAACGGTTCTTCGATTCAGACTGGTAGGTATCGATTTCAAGATAATAATAAAAATACAAATCGATAGCGTATTTTTTCTTCTTTATGTAGAATGCACAGTATCTGCCTCCTACGGTTGGCTTAACATTGTCTACCAAGTGTCACTTGACGTTAATGTGCAATGTATGTAGTGCTCAGATGAGTTCATAAAGGACAATGTAGAAAGCAACATTTTCATTTCCTCAATTTTTAATAAAGCATAGACGTGAAAAACGCTCACTAAACATAGATATTTTTTACATATAATATTCATACTCTATTCGTCCATGTTAAAGTGCAGATAACCTGCGTACTGACCGACTTGCTTGTTATGCTGCTTGGTTTTAAGGCGGACGATCTGCAGGATGCTGGAGCTGGTGATGTCGGACACCACGTCCGACACACGCTTCCACACACGCAACAGGGCACCACACAACATGTGGTACTGGCGGAGGCGCATGCCCTGCAGACACTCCTGACCTTCCTCAATTTTCTTACACTTCCCATTCCTGGGGAGAGGACAGAGAAGAAAAGGACATTTAAAAGAAAGAAAAAAAAAAAGAGCCAAGAAGTTACTTGCACATTCCTCTTTCTGGAAAATCGTGCTGAGAGACAGCTCCATTCCATTCTTAACATGCAACACAGTTCACTAATCATCTGAGCGTGCATGTGAGACTTGGAGGTTAGTTCTTCATGATTAGTTCTCAGGTGATCTGCAAATCCTTGGGAATGGCATCCGAGCTTAAAACCACCCACACGGGATCCTGATAAGTACTACCCTGATTGGATCTAGGGATCATTATTCCCAAAGGAAGTTGTAGATTCATGCTCACCAGTTGGCATGGCTGCACTTCTTGAAGGAAAAGGTGAACTGGTTCTCCCAGCTGTCCCTGGCTTCCTCTGGAGTCACCTGGAAAAGAGAAGGAAAAAAACAAACTCCACATCAGCTAAGAACTCACTTATCATAGCCACAGTTTGCTCACTATCAAAAGAAACTTTTACGATTGAGAGCTGCTTCAAACTTCTGACTACAACTTACTGCAGGGTCATATCAGAGTTTCATCACTTTTCTAATCATCAAAGAGGGAAAGGACTCATGTTCACAGCGGGCTTGTAATGAAAGTGATTAATCATTCGAAGTTTAGCTTCAATAAAAAATACATCATTATAAAGGAACTTCATCACCTGTATTAATACACACTTTGAATTCACATGATTTAAAGTGATTATGTCATTGTGAAAAAGTCTGTACTATATATTGTACTCTTCTATGGCCACAAGAGGGAAGCATCCTCCATATTCATAACAGTAGTTGATAAGAGGCAATGTTTCCATGTGTGCCTTGACTACTGAAGCTCTCTAACTATATCTAAATGTATGTCTCTATCTATATCTATACATGTATACATAAATACAGACAACTATTTGCCCTAATGGTTCTTCAACAATACTATGACATCCAAGCCATCACCTTCCGGTATCGTTGCTGCAGGTTGTCCAGGCTCTCAGGGTGGGTCTGCTTGCCGATGTTGGGCTTGTAGACAATGAAGTTCTTGCCTCGCCCTTGTTCTGCCAGCAGCACACACGGGTGGTTACCTCGCAGCTGTGGAGACGCAGCACGGACAGTGAGTTCCCTCGTAAAGTGTTTCTTAGAGACTACATTCAGTCAGCTTATTTAACATGGGCTCACCTTTAGAGACAGGTAGAATCCTTCCTCAGAACCACTGAGCTTCAGCGACCTGTTGTAGGCCTCATCCCAGGGCATACCTCTGTCCACACTGATCTATGGGGGCAAAAAGATCAGGAGATTAAAGCAGATGGCCTGTTAAACTGGGCGCAGGGGCGCGGGGAGCAGCCATGCAAACTAACACAGCGGGCATGTAGAGAGAATTTTGCATAGAAGTTATCAACTTAAAACCACACAGCTACACAGGATATATGGGATAGCTGAACACACTCTCTACACTTGCTCAACTGGTGCGAGCTGTGGAGCGTTCTGCTCAGGTGCCGACTTTCAAATGTCAAACGCAGGTTACATTTGCAGCCTGCAGCTACGACCAGAAGATACCGTAATTATCCTGTTCTCACCTCCCACTAGTGTCTGCACAGGCTCCTCAGCTCTGAGCTAAGCCTGTATAATAACAGTCTAACTGTGAGCAAAGTGACATCAATCATAAAATCACACACCGCAGGGGGAAATACTTGAATTACATCTGAGCGAGCAGGTTATGTGGAACAAACCATATTAGTTATATTAGTTATATTGTCAGAACTGTGTGTTACCTTAAATTGTAAAGATTAATCAACTGCTGCTAAACATCATATTTTCATTGTTTTTGTGTTTTGGGATAATTGTTTTCTAGGTTTAAATCTAATTGAAAAAGCACATGGCTTTAATTTTTTTTTCCATTCACAGAATCTCCTCTGGGTCACTCCAGCGTTCTTGGCTGTGGATGTGTGTGATTGATGTGTGATTTGTGAAGCTCCAGGACCAGCCTTTGCCTGTACAACGCACCTGTGCTCATCAGACCGCCTGTTGCCTCTCTCCAAACCACTACATCCTAAGATAAATCTACATATTTTGGTGCCTACCTTATAGAGAACAACCTGTCCATCCTGAGGGTTTCCTACAGTCAAGAACGTTTCCTGCTTCTCTTCATAGATCTCATCGTTACCTGGGGCAAGATCTGTCAACGACAAACAAGTTGATTAAAAAACAGCCCAATCCAAGGTTGGTGTTCTACAGTATTATAGTACCACAGGCGGCGCTTGGCCTCCATACCTAGAATTCCCATGTCATATTTGCCCTCTTTCTTGTCCTTCTCAATTAGGTAGTCAAAATTGTCAGTGAAGTACTGGAAGAGATGGTTCTGCTTGTGAACCTCCAGACCCAGGATGCGATTCAGGAACTTGGTGATGCTGCAGTCTGGGATAAAAACAGCAGAGGTAAATTCCACATGAATCAGTCTGTGTTTACACATTATGGCATAACTGGTGTAAAAGTTGCCTGCATCGCCCATGGGAACTCTACCTTTCTCAGTATTGATCCCAAAGCGAGGCTCCCGACAAAAGATGCCCACATCCATCATTCCATGTTTCATATCTGAAACAAAGGAAAACAACAGGGATCAAACACTGTGGATATTTCTTCTGTTGAAGCTGTTCGCAAATGCTGAGAAAATGTCAAACATACCTCTGAAGAACATGGCCTCACCCCCTGGGTAACCTTTGGGAGGGGGAACCTTGTTCTCTATGTGGCCAAGGATCGCTTTGGTGATTTTATCTAGAGCCTTGGTACCATACTGCAGGAAAAATGGAAATATAATTGATATAGACAAATTCTCTCAGGAAACTTACAGGTAGTGGCAACAATAAAAGATCATCTATACCTAGAAGAATTATAACAAACCCAATTGTTGTTTAAAAGGAGCTAATTCTCACATTTGAGGAAAAAATGTCTCAAATTTGCCCACCTTGTTCTCAAAATTGTACTTGCTCAGGTCTCTGGATTCAGTGGCTCTTCTGTCTCCATGTGTTAATGCACCCTGCAAAGTGGATTAGCAACAGTATTATTATTAGTATTAGTGGTGTTAGGTTTACAGCCTTCAGAACATCAACGCACTAATACAGATTGACACAGTGACATTGGATGAATCTGCGTTTGCCGTTGATAGGAATAGGTCAGCATGCCTCGTCCAACATGGCTTCACTGCTCATAACTACTGAGTGAGAGCACAAGTGCATCTTATACTGTTGTTATTATACATTTATATGACCTTAGATCCAATATTAGCTCTTAGTTTTTGTAGACTCGCTGCGTTACCTTTTCCTCGTTGTTGCAAAATAAAGAACTTGCATGAAATTATATGGTTGCAATTCTTAATAAACTCCACCGAGCAAACACTGTGTGGTTTTCCAGTAATGTGTGTGGAACAGTAGAGTCACAAACCGCGGTCAAGCTGTGACAATATTCTCATACGAAAGGCTCAGACGTGTTAAGACAGAGATGCACAGGCGAGATGTGTGATTATGTAGCCTGGTCTGCGTCCCTGAAGGGGGCGAAGTGTGAAGTGAAACTTCAACTGCTTGATGACATATTTCACCTCAGCCAACAGTTGACAGAAGACAACTAAGAAAAGAATCAATTCAGGACGTTTTTTCTTTTAATTTAAACTTAAGTATTATTCTCTGCCTCTGTTAGACTGCAGTCATATTTTGCGTGGTTTATTGTTTATTAGCCTTTCGAATGAACTGTGGAGGAGGTAATGGGAAATGGAGAGGAAGCGGAGTCGACAGCAGCGCAGCCTCGTATCCAGCTGTTGGCTCTGCCCACAAGCAAAATGCCTTTAGATACCAAAACAAAGGGATGTCTCAGCCAAATATGACTTCACTGCTGATCTGGAGTCAGCCAGTTTCAAAGGTATTCACCCGTCTAGTTGGAGTGACTCAGTGTGTGTATCGGGTTGTATCAGGCAGGCGGGCGAGCGAGATGTGACCTATTCTCAACGTGGATTTACCGAACACAGCTGGCAAACGCGGAGGACTTCCTGGAACCGCCGTCCCCTTGCACCCTCCTTGCCCTTTTTTCCCAAAAGAAATATCATGCTGTGTCACTGGAAATAAATGACTGGTGCTGCTGAAATGCATTGATAATTATGGAAAATGACCATCGACTAAATTATCCGGGCATGCTCTTTTCTTTTCTTTCTGCTTATTCAGTTTTCCATTATTGAAGCCGGGGAGGGGGAAGACCCAGAATCTCCTGAGGTTTTGTGAAGAAAAGCCGATGTAACTTTAAATGAACCGACAATAAAAGAGACTCTATGGAGAGTCTCTTGACTATGGAATACCACAAAACAGGAAGGACAGAGGGCCGCGGAAGGGTGAAGGGGCAAACAGCCCGATGGCGACCCCGAGCATAACCATCCATCAACACAACACAGAGACCCGCTCTGTTTGCAGTGGAGTGAGTTCTCTCATACTCAGCAAGACAAGATCAAAGCTTTTACCATGAGATATTTTAATCAATTAAAGGAAAGTGTTGATTAAAAATACAAATAAATGTACACACACACACACACACACACACACACACACACACACACACACACACACACACACACACACACACACGCACGCACGCACGCACGCACGCACGCACGCACGCACGCAGGGCTGTGTGATATTTACCAGGCTCTCCAGTCTTTTCGCCACAATGGAGGCGAAACGTCTCTCCCCGGCTAACTCGGAGATGAGGAAGATATACTCTGGCGCTGTCACCTGATTGGACCGATGGGTGCGGCCTGGTAGGACGAAGAAAAGAAAAGATGACGATAAGAGGGAATCTATGAGATAGTCATCTAAATGATTTGAAGTCGCATGTCGTGAGTTAAATTGGTTACTTAGTTATAGTAATACAGGATGATGTTGATTGTCTGCTAATTATAACTAATTATAAATAGCTATTAATAGAATAAAATTCACTATGTGTGAGGTGGCTTTTGTTTCAACACATTCTACTGACTTCAATGGCCAGACAAAAAAAAACCTGCTTGTATTCTGCTTGCACAGGATCTTTTTCAGTCACCGGATTAAAAAAAAAAACTTCCACAGTTTGTCTATGGAAGTCTCCAGACTTCCCGAGACTCTTTTATGAGGAAATGACTGCCAGTGTGTGGGTGTGTTTGCTGAATATACACATGTATTTTACATTAAGAATGAGAATATAAGCTGCTAATGGAATCACTGAAGCAGTTTTGCCAATTACTGAAAATGATTTATTTATCAGCTACGCTGTTTGCGTGTCTGTGTGTGTACATAAAAAGGAAGCTAATGGACAGTTGTCTGAAAGGCAGGAACAGAGATGTTCTTTCACTAAATCCAAGTGCTTAAAGTCAAATATTGCTATTGAAGAATGGAATAAACATGGAGCACATAAACTAAATGTTTAGGACATAACTGTGTGAAATGGCTGAAAGTATCCTACAGCCTTATATTATCAGCAGTGTTTCAGGGAGACAACGTTTGTCCTAATTTGGTAATGTTTGGTACAAACATGAGCGTGAGACATAAAATTAGGCAATACTCTACAAAGCTCCTTTCCTTAAAGGAAAAACTGCTTTTTTCATCAAGAAATGCTGAGTAATGAATTATGACTTCATGGACAAAAACTTTTAAATTAGTCTTTTTTAAGAAGATCTTTGTGTGGGTGGGAAGTTATAAAAAAAAGCATTTACTCCGCTGTACCTTTGAAAGACTCATTTCATCAGCATTCTTTCGCACTCACCAAACTGTTGAATGGCTCTGTCTGCACTCCACGGCAGCTCCAGGGTCATGTGGACCCGGCGCCGCTGGTTCCTCACCCGCTTGTCAGCTTGCAGGGAAATCCCAGAGCTGGCTGCTTCTGAGATGATGGCCACACACTGGATGAAAAAAGAGAAAGGTTTGGATTGTTGCTGAAGCTTATAATGCTGTAAATTTCTTTTAAAGACGCATCGGTCTGGCCATTCAAGTAATGAAAACATTCTGAATAGCAAGCTACGTCTCTGCTGTATTGACCTTCTCTCCGCTCATGAAGCGGTCTTTCTCCTTGAGGTTGATGTGGTCGATGGTAAGGCCCTGCTCAGCCCGGGACTCGTAGCGGACGCTGCCATCGGGACGCCGCACCACGCGACCCTTACGACCAGTCATCTGCAGGAAAATAAGTAGAAAAATGTACCCATGTTATATAATTTTGTGCTCAAGTCTGAAAAATCATTTAGAACGCGATTTTCACTATTTCAGCTCATTAGGCTCATACCTCTGAGACTTTATCCGGCCCTCCAAACTTATCAATGAGTTCGTCCAAGGTATTGAGAGGTAGTTCTTTTCCCAGCACAGAGATCTTGTTGAGGAGCCCCTGCTTCATCTCCTCTATCTTGGCTGTGGATACGAAGCAGAGGGGAGATTAATTGCGTAACTCCAGAAGGCCAAAGTCACAAAAATAACAGCATGTGGAAGACTACGGTGTCAGCTACTGACTAAAATATCTCCCTTTGGATCACCCCCTCGGACATCGCCCCCACTGACGACACCACACCAAGCAGCGTGCTGGTTTTCCTACCTGTCTGGCAGCTAGTGTGGTTCACAAAGATGACATCATCATTGTCTAGCAGGGAGTCTGGTGAGGAGTTGGAGTCGGTGTCCATGCCGTCAGAGTCACTGCTGCTGTCATCGCTGATGTTGATCACGCCACCGCTGTCCACCGTGTGCTTGGGTACCTTGATCTGGCGACCTCTGGGTTTTCCTGATTGGTGGCCACAGCGCAATATTAGTAACATGAAACAAGAAGTATAACAACACACACATATATAGCTGCTGAGTTACTGACTGCTGGGGACATAATACATATTTGACAATGGTAGATGCTTCACTTACGTTTTCTCTTATTTCCCGGTGCTTTTTCTCTTCTCTGTTTTTCCGAAGGGAAATGTTTTGTTACCAGCGACTGGAATACTCCCCTAAAGGAAAGAAAAAAAAACTTTCAGTCTGACGGCAAAACAACAGGGCAACACAAGACAGTTAAGACACTCTGTACATTCCATGATTTGGCGTCATTATATCTGTCAGGTGTTGAAAGGCAGGTGAACACGTGTGTGATCTAATATGCTCAGACATTCAGGCATGTCTGCTGAGGAGGTTTAATGTCAAACAAGTTCAGAGCACTCACAACTTGTCGTCTCTCTCGGATGAGTCATTTGATGATTAAAAAGCTGCTTATAACTATAGGAGGCCTAGTTTAATTAAGACAATTGCAGAGGATTTAAACGTCATGGCCTGAATATAATATGTAGGGGAGGATGTGTTCTCTAAAGGCCTGGCAGTCTGATAGAGCAGAAAAAACATCCAACAAACCAAAGGCTGCTTTGTGTTCCAGCACACAAAAAAATAACCTACATAGCTTCAAGTCAGCAGGTTGTGAAAGGAGTAATACATCAGCAGTGCTCAGCTATCTACTAGTAAAGGCCACGTACAAGTACTATATCATAAAAAACTATAAAAAAAACTGAGAGAGCTCAGAAGTCAACACATGTGCCCCCTCACAGACATGCATACCAACAGACGGACAATACATTCAACTTCACTCACTCCGCTGCAGAGACAAATCTGTCAAGATGTCCGTCATTTTCATCCAGGACTTCTCTAGTGCGTGACTCCCCAGTAGACTGCAGGCCAATGACGATGCACTGTTGTGGAGAGAAACAAATACACGTCAACTGATAAAACAGCTGTACTGTGTTACTTGAAATACATTGTGAACTCATTGCTGTATCATAATCGTTCATCCTTCAAGTGAAATGCACTTAATTCACGCTGCTTTAAGGGAAGTAAAACAACAATCTGAATGTCAGAAAATTCACCACCCCCCCCTTATGCAACACATATAAATTTAATTTCCTGTTAGGATATTCCTCTGTGTCACTGCTTGTCTTCTAGATTATATATACACTGCATGACTCAGTGTTCAAGAGTGTGCTGTGCTGACCTTTCCAGCCTCCAGCTCTTTCTGGGCCAGTTCCACCAGGCAGCGGACCTTGGCAGCGATACAGAGGTATTTGAAAAAGCGCTGGTGAGATGACCAGAACTGCCCCCACAGAGACTTCCTGCTGACTAGGCCCAGCTCGTCAGCCGCACGCATGAACACCTGCAATGCCTCTGCCCACTGGGGAACGACATGCAAATGGTCAGTTAGAAAAATAGTGTTTTTTTAGTGGATACATTCAGCTTATCTTTATATATTGGAGGCATGATGCTCACCAGTTCAGCAGCTTTGTTGTAGACCTCTTTGAAGTCACTGTCCAGTCCGATCTCTTCAATGCGGAAAGACACTCCTGAGAAGCTCAGCTGCCTGGCAATGTACATCCCACTTACTTTCATGTCCATAGCAACAATCTCCATGGCACCAACACCTCTGTAGAAAGAAAGTGTATGAACTATTCAACACAACGCAATCACGGGTCAACCAGCCGTAACTGCAGCCTGATTGCAATGAATATTCCACTAAGTGATTTAAAGATACGCATCCACGTGACTGAAAGGCTTCCTACAAACAATATGCTTTTGGGGATTTTCTGCAAGATGTCACCCTACAAACCTCTTTTCGATGGCGTGCAGGAAGTCTTCAAAGGTTCTAAAGGGCGTGCCCTCACCCCAGATTCCCAGGCGGCTCATGTAGATCATGTTCTTTGGCTCAGAGGCACCTGGAACAAAAAATGACAGACGTATGTTTTTTCAAATCCTCATTTGTAATGCAGTGCATGCATGTGTGTGTGTGTGTGTGCATGTGTGTCAGCGTACCTGTGGCACTGGCATACACCACTCTGGCCCGCGGCAGCTTGTTTTGCAGGTCAAGCACTGCCTTGCCCATCTTTGTAGATGTGGCGTTCTTGGCTTTGTGGCATTCGTCAAAAATAATCTGTAAAGAAAGAAGTCAAGGGCAAACCAATGGAAGAGCACAGAGGACAACACATGGAGTAGCAGGTTTGTGTTAGGTTGATGTTGCATGGTGACGTTGTTCTGAAAGGATACAACTCCGTCAAAGTCTGGCTTGCACCAGTCGAGGATCTGTTTAATTCTCGTCCGACGCTGCCCTCCTGCCTGGCTCTCTCCAATCAGCGCAGAGTACGTTGCAAACAGAACTCCTTCTGAGGTAGCTGTGTCTCCATATTTTATCTAAATTAAAATCAGACATTCAGAGGAGGAAGATGGTGTTTGAAAATGGCTGCCATATTCCCATTTTCTGCTCAGATGCTCACCGTCACCGTAATTCTACTTGGACTCACCTTGTTTAAGGCATGGACAGGAATAATTGGTGCATCTATGTCTTTGAGATCTCTCTCTGCATCAAATTTCAGGTCATTGGATATGCTGAACCTGAGGGCAGGAACAGGAAAATTAGTAATTCAGCTCGCTTCTGTACCAGCGTGTCCCTACTCGTTCAGTATATCCTGGCACAAGCACAATCACATAAATCAATTATTGCAAACCAATGAAACTGCAGTTGATATTTGGGTTTGACGTTGTTTTTATGATCCCTGAATGAGTATACACCCATCCTTTCATACCATAGTGCTTTCTTCCTTCCCTTAAGGTAGTTCTCAAGGATGATTCCTGCCACAGTGCGTCCCTTTCCGACCCCTGCCCCATCTCCAATTAGGAAGCCTGCTCTCTGGTTGTTCTGAAGGATCACCTCGTGTTGCTAAGGGTAGAAGAAAAAAAAAGAATGCATGATAAAAATACTCACTTTATAGTTGCACACTGAAGACTGTATATTGTATGTATATGATGTCTCATGTATCTACCTGGCAGGCGTAGATGATGGCCTCTAGCTGCAGAGCAGACAGCAGGCCACTGTTGATAGTTGGCTCAGGGATAGACAGAGTGTATGTGATGTCAGGAGGAGGGACACTGGACAGAGTGTTGGTCTCCACCACTATGTCAGGATGAGAAATTCCTATAGTGGCTGAAGAGCAGAAAGAGGAGTTTTAAAAGAAGAGAAAAAACCGCATAATGATTTATTAAAAAGCAATACACAGATAAACAGACTGTCAACAGGCAGGTAACGGGTCTAGTTACATTTGGAAGGTCTGTACTCGGCATATGTGTCTACATGTCCTAGTTCATCTGTCTCCTCCTCATCAGCATCTTCTTCCTCCACCGGTGGTGACTGGGTTCTCGGAGCCTGCCAATACCAAGGACATAAGCATAATGTAATTCACATTTGGTGGTTATAGTTAGGATTTAAATAAGTTCGGAAAAAGGCTGTAGCTGAAGGTCAGAGGCAGGTGAGCGGTTAGTAAAACGTCATTACAACCCACATAGAACATGGTTAGGAATATTAATCAGTGGAAAGTTAAAGAAAACTGGAAGTGAAAGGTAAGTGAAGGCTGAAGTAAAATTGAGAGCTTGTTGACAAAAAGGAATATGTGGAATATTTAGGCAATGTTAGAGTATATGGAAATGCAAATGGTCCCATTTGACAGACAGTGACAGAAAATGCATAGCCTCTCTTCTTGTCATGAAACATTTCAAAAGACAATGCAGTATATGTTATGATTGTCTTTCTTTGCAATTGCAGAGTGCCCAATATGCAATATGAAGCAACGCTTTCATCATCTGTGGTAATACAGAGACTTTCCAAAGTAGGCTCCACTATAAGCACTCATATAATATAATAATACTGAACCTTCATGCACTGCACTGTCAAAATGTGGCCTTCACTATTACATTAGTGGCATTTTATGTCACTGTGCAAAACAATATCTCTTTTATTTTGTATTGCAGACACACAGGGCAATCACCAGCTGCACGACAGAACACATAAAGCAGAGAACCTCCGACATTTAGGTTGATAAGAGAGCTTGGTTTCACTTTTAAATCAGATTGGAGGGGTTGGTGTGGCTACCTGAAATCCTCCTAAAGGTGGGTTGCTGATAATAGCAGTTATATCATCCAAACTGGCCAAGCCATGAAACCTGCTGGTGCCATTCAGCTGTCAACAAAACATAAAATGAAGAAATATAAACTCAAACAAACACAGAGGAAAATGCACAATAAACAGAAACAAAAACGTTTGAGTAATCACTGTGTGTGTGTGTGTGTGTGTGTGTGTATGCATGTGCATGAGAGCATGTGTGCACTTCACGGGTGTTTGATTGAGCCGCACAAAATGTAATTTACCATCTGGCAGTGAAAAGCCAGGGATGACTATGACAACAACAACAGCAGCAAAAGGCAGATAAAGCTGTGTGTGTCTGGCAACATAATGGATGAAATGAGGGCGGAATGAAAAGGAAAATATAAAAGGCTTTCAGTAGGCAGGAGAAATAAATGTAGTCTGATTCATATCAAAAAGATCTATCATCTGATTCAAAGAGACTCAATGGCAACGCGAGCAGGGAGAGAGGAACAACACTTCCACACAGAGTTGCCTCAGATCACTGCAATAAGGTGAAAATCATTTGTTCAACCACGGTGCCATGTGACCGTCAAATTTAGTATTAATAACTGAATGAACTGAAGGTTAAACAGTAGTTTTTGCGTATTTTCAGAGGAACACAAGTTACACCATCAAAGAGTGAACTAAGGCTGCAAACAATGATTTTCATTATCGATATATGTATTGTCTTCTTTCATCAATGGTTACATTATTACATGGTACATTAACCCAAAATATCCAATCCACTATCATGTCTAAAGAAAATATCCATATTTAAAATATAGAATCATAGAACACTATAATGTTCCTTAAAATATTATTTGATTATTCGTCACTCTACCAATCATTTGAATCTGTCAGGTACATGGTCAGGAATTACAGCACCACCAATGTCTACAGAGCGAGCGCAATAACCCGATCCTTCCGTGGCCGTCGCTGCCCATGTCTCCTGCTACAGACGCGCATGTGTAGATCTGACCATGTCTATGTTGCAGAGTATCCGTACAACGAGCTGTTTTCGTGGCCACTGACCTCCAGCTGGCTCTGTGCTGGTGTGGTGGTGGTACTAGTGTTGATGTCCCAGAGGGTGGGCACCGTGTCCAGGTTGTCTGTGCTGATGAAGGACTGGGCGTCAGCATATTCCGACAGCGAGTCAGCCGGAGAGGAGAACAGAGACTTTGTAGAGAGGTCATCGATGCAGGACAGGTCCTGGAGGAGAGAAAATGAAGATGTGTTAAGTTACAACTCTGAAACATGAAAAATATAAAACTGAGTGTTAAACCTACAGATTGATTTCCTAAAAAAAAGAGAAGTCATTTTTAACATGTAAATTGTCAAATCATAATCACAATGCGCTTGCAGCACAGGAATAATAATACAATGTTGAGAAATAAGAATAGATGGGGGTGAACCTTAAACATAAAGGTGGCACATTATTCCTGGATTTCAGCCAGTGTTGCACTCTATTGGGAGTAACACGAGTAGGCTAAACAAAATCTAATCACACACAGATGTGCGAGAGGGAGCATGTAAAATAGAAAGCAAGGGGCAGGCATAATAAGAATGCCTGTGTGTGTGTGTGTGTGTGTGTGTGTGTGTGTGTGTGTGTGTGTGTGTGTGTGTGTCATTTCAGCTATGGCTGCCTTCCAGTCGCCCCTCTATTCATATCCTTTCCAAGCCATTAGCATGCCATGTTCTTTAACTAGCCTCACACAGGCACCCCTGGGCCCCCTGAGACTTATAAACATGGATGTGGGGAGATAGGGATTGAGTGATGGGGGGGCGAGAGAAAGGACGGAAGACAACAATGAGCTCAACAGAAGAGGAACTGCTTTTGGAAATGGCTCTCGTCATTGTTATTGTGTGTGTGTGTGTGTAGTCTTCAATGTGTGTTACTGTAGTATACATTCAAGTAGGACTATGAAGCCATAAATAGAACCAGAGTCCAAGTTGCCAACTCAGCAATTTCCTTTCACTCTCTACCACACTTCAGGGCCTGGTTGTCTGTGCTGTGTCGCGCTGTAGGAAAAGAAATTCCACTGTTACCTTACACATTTCTATGACTTTGACCAGGCTAACATTGTTTTCTCCTCACACGTCCAGAGGTGCAATTTGTCAGATAGAACTATTGTTTAGCCAAAGCTGGCGGGGGTGGGGGTGGGGGTGAAGCACAATATATTATTGGGATTAAAGAGGATTTTGCAGAATAAAACTGTCCAGACACAGACATACGGTAAACGAGTAGTTGCGATGTTGACTTTTATTTTAACAATACACTGCTAGTGATTAATGCTGAGAAGTTGCGCTGACTTCTGTGATAACTGCCTGCTAGCCGTTACTCACATTTCATCTGAAAATGTTTCACAAGCATGAGAGGACAAGACGCAGGGCTCCTAGTGCTAACAGACTACATCATGTGGGAATGGGGCCTCGCGAGGGTGGTAAACAGCAGGCAGACACACACAGGCTCGGCCCTGTGTGTGCGTACAGATACATGTGTATATTTTTGCCCTCTGATGTTAGAGGAACGAAAGCAACTTGCTGACCGTAACGTGTGGATGGAAAGGATTTTTTTTTTTTTTGCTGGCACTCAGCTTATCGAAGTTTGCTGGTAGCTGTGCGATTATGTCACGCTCCTCAACTCTCGCACCCTACCTTTCTCTTTCCTTTCCTCCCTGTGTGTGTGTGTGTGTATTTATGTGCGCTTCCTGAAGGCAAGATCAGGCATGAAATCTAAAAACAGGGTTGTTCCAGAGTTGTTCTGCCCTGCAGACAACAGTGGAGCAACTGCTTTTTCTAGGGTGAC
The DNA here is from genome assembly GCA_036785175.1 of Eupleurogrammus muticus. NCBI lineage: Eukaryota > Metazoa > Chordata > Actinopteri > Scombriformes > Trichiuridae > Eupleurogrammus > Eupleurogrammus muticus. The sequence goes on from JAYKQN010000006.1 coordinate 8,086,337, forward strand.
AGACGGGTAGATGTAACAGGGGCCATGTCGCTACTGCTTCCACACACATAACCCGTCACTTTCTACCACCTTTCCTTCCTCCACTTTGTTCGTGCTTGCTGCCAGCTGTGTGTCTCCCCATCTCGTCCTATTCTATTCTCTCTCTCACCCCTTGCTCCCCCCCCTCCCCTCCCCTCTCCTCTTTCTTGGCTCGTATGGCTGAGGACAGATGAGTAAACAACGGACGCCATGTCACCATCATTCCACAGAAGTATACGTGTGGAAACACACAGATAAGCACATGCAGAAAATGTTTGATGAGAGAGGGATTAACATGGAAGCCTTCATAAAATCTGCCTAAAGTGGGTTACATTGGAGGTATGATCAGTCACAATAGTTTCGCTTGTCAAGATAGTTATGGCTATAAAACGCTTACAATTTTAATAACGAATGTGCTACATCACAGTTGATTAATTCAAGCTCAAGCTGCAACAAGCCCATAATCAATTTGTTCTGAGAATATGTGATTGGTATTTGGATCTGTGGGTCATTGCTCCATGTCGAGTTACGCGCCTTGTGTGTTTCCCTCGTGTAACAGAGCGTTGCTGTGTTGGCGCTGTGCTGCTTCTCAGAGCGCCGTCCGTGCCGCTACAGAGGAACCACAGAAAGCCGCAGCAGGTTAGTGCTAACCAAGACATGGCCGACCTCAGCGCCATGCTAATCGAGTTGTTAAGCGGAGCGTAACAGAGGCAGCAGTGTTTGTTCCCCGGCAGGCCCGTACCCAGGGCAAGTTCATCTACTGTTCCTAAGACTGGGCCCTGCCAAGCAGAGATAAGGCTTGAATTCCAACTGCTCTGATGGTAATCTGCCTCCTTCCACAGCACACGGCCAAATGTATAACTACTAATCCTGCCTCTAACGCTCTCTTTTTTTCCTGCCACACAATAAAAAAAACATCTAACTGTTTCTGCTTTTGTGTGTGTGATAAAGTGTTTCTTTTGAAATTGGTTTCAGGGAATGAAATCTGTTTCAAATCTTTATTGTTGTTTCTGGGAATAACTCGGAAAAAAACATGCACACGGGAGGACATGTGGAAGGCCATGTGCACGTTTTTTCCTGTTATTTGTCCACCCTCCTGTTTTTGAACAAGTAGCCATTCACATGTTCCTCTTCCACTTCTTTGCTGCTCCGAATGCTGGAGTCAGCATTATATCCTCCCTTACAACACAAGCAGTGACGTTGCAACCACAACCAAAAACAAGTCTCCTTTTGACCACTGGTGTGTAGCATGGTACATTCTGAACAACCTTTTGCTCAAATGGATTTTCTGTGAGAAAGCCCGTACAGGAGCAGGACACACATGCTGGACATCAAATCTCGTTTCCACAGGAGCAGTAAATTATATTTAAGAGTCTGGATACTGACAGATGTCTGCCGGGGAATGATTGATGGAGGCACATGGCAATGAAAAGCGGCTGTAACAAGGCCCTCCAACTCACCAGACGAGCGCGTTACTGGACGGTTGTGGTTGAAGGTTATCAGGACTGAGAATCACAATTGGAAAATACATTTCTAAATATAAACCACCCACAACTGGTTTCATCATCTGTTATAGTTATTGTATTTAGTAACTTTTGACAATGACAACTGGCTCCTTAAAAACAAAAAATCCTAGTAAAGCCATGGACATGAGGCGACTACTGCTACGCACAGTCAGTAAACACAAAATGACGAAAAAAACAACATTTACGCAGCTTTCACATTTGCCTTGGGAGAAGTAGGGAACAGCTGTTCTTCATATAATGACTACAATAACACTGGTTATGACACGGCCTTTATGATAAGCCCGAGCACTACCATACAAGGAAGTGAAGCCGCAGCCCTATCTTTTAGTTTGCTTTATAAACTGTTGTTTTACAAAGGCTTGGCCAACTATCTTGTCTTCAAACTTTCTTTTTTAAAAGGAAAAATCTGCTTCAGATCAAAAATCCCACTGGTGATACCTGTATATCACTGATTGAAAGAGCAAAAAAAAAAACACTTGTACTGAAAACAGTAAGGTTTATGAGACAGTAATAAATCTTAGGAACATGCCCTTAAAAGAATACATTCAGAGGATGAGGTACGCGTTTCCCTCGTTGCCTCTTATATCAAGTTAAAGATAGTCGTCCACACAAGGCAGGGAGTGTTTTTTGTTTTTTTATTAAAGTTTTACCTTCATTTCTGGTACTGACGAACCCTTTATGTTGTAGTTCTGATCCCTGCTGTTGTTCTGAGGAAAGAACATGTTGTGAAAGCTTGATGGTGCATAGACAGGGACGTGATTTCCTCCTATCTTTCCACCCATAAAGACCCCCGACTATTTACTGAGCCTCTCGTGTTCATGTAAAGTTCTTGTTTTGCTGCTTTTAAATAAGACATGAAAAAGTCCCCCTGCTATTCAAAAGAAAGCAGGTAACACCTTTATTTAGTCCTGGGCCACATCCTGTTAAACTCAATAACCGATGATTTGCTCGGCCAGGCTGAGGCCGCAGGCAGGCGGGCCAAGGCCAGGGCTTCCCCCTCCCACACTGCCAGCTTCACTGCTTTTCCAAGGCTAAGAAACATGTCACCCTTCCCTCCCACTTACCTCACAAACCCACATGTCACATGTACTGTGTGTGTGTGTGTATATATACATAAATACACATAAGTGACCTCACCATCCCACCCCCACGTTTCTGTCACCTCTTGCTTATTCTATCCCCAGGCGTTTAAACCTTTCCCCCTTGTTTCCCAGCTATCTCTGCCATCTCCTCTCTGTGCCCTTTCAGCCTCTCATTGTGTGTTTATCCTAGTTTTGTTTTCCCACGGTATTCTGCAACAGGAAGAGGATATTTTCAACCACATGCTTATTTTTTTCATTGATATTACATTCTGGGAAATTATCACTATCACATTGCGTCGTATTACTACCACCATAATGCATTTAATGATTCAGGTGAGTGAGACATAAATCTAAACCCGCTACAGAGTAGTAGTCGCTAAGGTCAACACAAATGTAATAGTGTTTCATAAATGGTTGTTAGCTGCTCTGGTCTGCACCACCTTACATGCATATTACACTGAATAAATGCAGAAATGTTGCCTGAGCCTCACAATGTAGCTGTAACAGTAGTAGTGAGGAGAGTGAGTGTGTGTCAAATCGAAAGTTGGGAATCTGATGGTCATAAATGCTGATAAAAAGCCATGACTCATTTTTTTCTGCAGGTACTTGAACTGACAGTTTAAGCTAATATTAACCCTGAGTACAAACCAAGAACGGTGCACTGAAAGTAGCAGCCTCATCTGGTCATTTCTGCTTTTTGTGTGTAGGTGATGGGAGTGGTGGAACTGGAGGTTATTTGTTTGCCCACACCCCCCCAATAATCAGATGACTGAGACCACCCCTACCCCAGCCCTCTACTATGGAGTAGGAGTTGACCTTGTCCGTGCAGTCAACTGAACTTAACCAATGGCCTGTTTGTGTGTGTGTGTGTGTGTGTGTGTGTGTGTGTGTGTGTGTGTGTGTGTGTGGAGGGTCTGGGGCCAGGAACTGAAAAGCCGTGACTGCTGTCTATCTTTCCGTCTGGATTATGTCATGCCAAGCTGTCTGCATGTCCTACATCTCTGACATATCTGCTGGGCTACGACTTTAATAGCGCGGCTAGAAGGCCGTTTACTTTCTGTGACCTTCTCACGCATTTGAAGCTGACTCTGCCTTTTTGGGAAACTAGATTGATTCATCTGCTGCAGAAAATTGGGAAGAGTTAAAACCTCTTTTCATTTGAGTGTTACATTTATTGGTTATGGTGTAATAATAGTTAATGACAAGCTGCTGTAGTATAATATGAGTCAAGAAGACAGACAGACAAATTAACTTGTCCTGTCACAGAAATTAGATTTTCATGAGCATACACTGACATTTTTACATCTCGCTGTGTGTACACAGACATAAATTCAAACTTCTCAGCGTAGAGTGTTTTAGAGTTTGTTCCTCTGCTTGACATCTGCTGCAGTTACATTTTTAAATGCAAATTTGATGGGGTGGGTGGTGAATATTGTATTTACAACATGTTTACAGTTGTGGGGTCAATAGAAACTCAGTGTCTCTTCCTTGTCGGGCTGTCCCCAGGCTGAGCAGCATACTTCATGTTGTGCCAAGTCTGAGTAAAACAAGCCAGGGACGGTGTTCTGCTTACAAGCCTCCTGGAATTTTCCAGTGTTTTCATATGTTCTGGGAAATAAAAGGATGCCATGTCAAGTGTCCCAGCGAGCAGCCAAGTGATGGCTTGAAAGAGCGGCTGTTCTAGTTGTGTAGGTTGGACGCCCTAAAAACTAGAAACAAACAAAGGTGAGAGCAACGCTCTGCAACGTGCTGGATAGTGTCAGCAGATTAATGGAGATGGCAAATCCAGCAAATCCAGATGCCTCTCCTTCTCTACAAGCAGATGTTGACAAGTGAAAAGCAGGACAGAGAGAGAGAGAGAGGAAAAAGATAGAAAAAAAACAAGAAAGATCTTCACTGTTGGACTTGATTTGGTGCCAAGAGGAAGTCACCCACTGATAGGTGCGGTGAGGCTGAGGTGGCACTCAGTGTTTGAGATTCAAGAAATATAGTGAAGAAATAACAAACATGGTGGGTTCTGAAAAATGGTTAATGAAAATGAGGAATCATAAAAAACGCATAAAAATGACTAAAGAACCATATTGTGTGTATGTGGGTGTGTATGTTATTTCTGATTGTGTCTTATGTGCTTGCGTGTTGAGGCTAAATGACTTCTCTGTTCAGCAGAAATTTCAACACCGCTACCGCACCACACTTGCATCAGGGCTAAACTCTGCCATTTGTAATAGTCACATGCAACATGGCCCAAAGGATAATTGAAAAATGTTATTTTATAAATAACTGAGATAATGTGACTGTGTCCTGTCAATAGGTCATAACTGTAAAAAGAACAACGGTTCTGTGCAGTTTGATTCTATTTATATCAGGATTATATTTTCATCAGAGTACAAAAACATGCTGATGGCTCAACCTCAATGTTTTAGAAAAAGCCTGTTAGTCTTGACTATGTTGTTTATTACTGATATATTTGTTCAAACTGGTATTACATGGAACAAACAGGCTATATTTGAAATAAATTACTCATTTGCTTGAGTGGGAAACCAGAATAAGATCACAAGATGGTTCTTTGAAATAAAACAAGAGGTTGAAATGTAAATTAACAACTTGTCTCATTACCTCTAATAGCCTTTTCTCTATTTTGCCTTGTGTCACACACACACACACACACACACCCACACACACCAAGATGTGACTCATGTTATTGGGATCATTGTCCGTAAGTTGCTGATTTGTTTTATAGCCAAGAATCATCTGTAAACTGGGCAGGAAATGTATTCTTTTACAACCATGTGCAGAGGTCTATCTCTTCTTAAAAAAAAAACAAAAAACATGGCATCACCCTATGATAGTTGATAAACCAACGTACTCTGTATGAATATCTTTACATTCTCACTGTGAACCACCGCAAGTAAAAAGAACTTTAAAAACATTTACAACCGGCCTTTCAGAATGGGTTTACACACTATCAGAGAGAGAGACATCAACTCTGTCACATATTAAATACAACTTTCTTAACTCTCATGTTTGTTGTTTTGCTGTGTCATTTATCTCCATCAGATTACCTTCTGGTAATAATAACACTTAATATTAGAGAGCAAAAGACATGTAATGAACTGTATGACCTGCAAGCTCCTCAAAGGTGAACAAAACAATATCCATAAAAAAATAATAAACGCCATGCCGTCCACATTTACCAATTTGCGGTTTTCATTTACTTTATTCATGACCCCTGCTATCAATGAATATAATAAACATTAAACTAAAAAAAGAATCATTTCACTGGTTCAAAAATTTGACAAATGAGGCACCACAACTGTGATCTACGGAATCTTGGTTTATATATTCATTTTAGATTACAGCATAGATACAGAAGGCAAAGCGTGGCAGAGAGAGGGTTACGTCATGAAGCAAAGATCTGCAGCAGAAATTAAACTGAGGATGTGATGATTACAAATGAGTCTTGACCATGTGGTTAATGGTCACCCTGTAAACTATGGTTATTAATAAAAAGAAGAAAGAAACAGATTTGTGTCAGACTGTTAGCATGAAGGTAACGTGAACGAAAAAACAGGATAGAAGTCACTAGTTTATTACAGGACAAACACATTCACAGCCTTTCTACACATTTTAGAGCCGTGTAACCCGCACGTCTCTGAACTCCGAGCAGACGTCTGCACGTAGACTCTGGGAAAATGTGGAACCTCCAAACACAACGGCTCCAGTGCCGTCCACACAGCCACAATGAAACCGCTAATGTTTCAACATAACAGCTTTGCAACTACCTTTAACAATGTTTCTCAAGCTGCAATAAGGCGACAGATGGCTGTTGATTTGATGTGCCCAATATCAAAGATGCTTTCTGTTGTTATGATCTACAGGCGTATTATTAGTAAAATCTACATTTAAAACTCAAAAATAAAAATCAGAGATGTACTTTATGGATTTTTTTTTAATAATCAGACATTAACTCGGTCAACTTAGTGGACTTCTTCCACTTTGCCATCACCAGCGGAAGCCACTTGTTTATAGTAGAACTAGATAATATGTGATACCTGCAGCGGTCTCTTCTCTCCACAGCAGCTCTCCCGTTTTTCTACCTACTGTCTGCTGGACATTAGGATGGAGGATGAATTATTTTTAACAGCACTAACTACCTCAAATATCAAAACACGTTGTCTATTCACCCATCAACACAATGTGGAACATTAACGCAATATTTTTTACTTATTGGCGAAGGAGCAAATTTCCTATTTGCAGCATTGCTCGCACCCGTCCTCTATTATCTTGCCCCCCCGTTTTCTCTCCCCCCCCCCAGGCTCTCACTCACCATTTTTATTCACTTCCCGTAAACTGCACGCCTAGATCATGCTTGAGGTAATACCAGGAAACTGACGGCATGGGCCCACCAAGAGGGTGCTGCGCCCCTCTCATGCACGGACTACTTTTTCATGAGAATGTTTCACATGAGGAGTACATGCATAGATGTTGATTTAGATGACCTGAGTGACATTTACCACCTAATGTCAAAAAGTATATCTAATATTATATTATAGTATTCTAAAGATGTGTTGACTGATCTTTAAAATATTGAAATCATCTCATTATTTCTGTAACGACAAGACGTCTGACAGGGTGAGATTATCTGATCATTCAACAATTCATTGGAAACAGTCTTAACAAGACTTAATTATTAATAATTATATACCATTCCATTGAAGCTATGCCGATTAATGAATGAAACGATTCAATTTACAGTGCAGTACACCAATGGGCAAATTTAATGGTCATTCAGAAAACAGGCGAGTGCTATTTAGCCTCATAAGATATCAGGTTCTAGCACTTACTGGAAGACAGTAAGCAATGAGACAGACAATCATTTGTCATAGTTCCTGGCTGGGAGCGAGAGTCAGTGGCTCGCTGGCGACTGGCGACGCTGAGCAAAGAATTTCAGACAAACTTTCAATAGTGAGCTGAAATTCCAAGCCTGGTTTACCTTCTGTGACATGTTTTCCTCCTCAATAAAGAGCAGATGAGTTTGTTTCTAAAACAGATCGGATATTAAATCATGGTTTGACAAACAGGGATTAAGCCTTGCCCGATCCTTAAACAAAGTTTCATGGAGATATGAATTAAAAAAAAAAAGTCCTAAGTCTGAAACATGGCTCAGTCCCTGTCCAGGAAACCAGTTCTTATGAGAAACTAATGTGAGAACTGCCCCAAAATCCATGTTCACACAGTTTGATTATTTTTCACTTGCAAGTCATGTTGTTATGAATGCTAAGCTCTTTTACTTTCAAAATTCCTACAAGGAAGTTTAGTTAAAAAAAATGCACAAATCAAGAAACAGGTTCCTTGATACGGACGATACCTCTTAACTCAGACAGGCAGTTTTCCGTTAGCGACAACTGCTCTTTACTGTATCACAAACAACAAAAAGTTTTTCTCCCAACAAAATCATCCTTCCGACAACACGCTTTCTTTTTTTTTGTTTTTAGACTTTATAGAAAATTTTAATATATGCAAAAAAAATGTAAAAAGGAGCAAACGGTACCAGTACCTTGGGAAGCGGTCGTCCCATCTGTGAATAAAACTTAGTCCAGAACTGCATGAGAGACATGGGTCCAGACGCTGCAGTATGGGGGGGAACACACACACACATCCACTCCTGCTTCACCTGGAATCGCTGAATGCGACAGCCTCTTCCATGTGTTGGTCAAAGTTTTGGGATTCACCTTACAGCCGGTGCACACTCTCACTAGACCTTTCACCGTTCCCTTCTGGCTCAAAACACACATCTACCCTCCACCGTCAGTAAGCTCCAGGCAGAGAGCTCACACACACACATACACACACACATATACACACTCCGGTCCTCTCACAAACAGAAACACACGACAACTCTAAAACATGCTTCCTGCTCTACTAGGGGCAGTCAGGTATTTGCATAGCGGGCTTAGTCATAGCGATTGTGCACTAGTTCCTCAGAGCTCAAAAAGGTGGTTGGAGAGTGAGTGAGCGAGCAGGGGAGGGGAGGGGAGGAGAGGGAGGGAGGAGGGGAGGAGCTTTCAGGAAATGATGCTTTTGTTGGTAAGTGACTAGAGTTACTGGCAGTCAGGCCCATTTTACTGTACATGGTGTAACTCAACCGCATTTGTAGTGTAAACAGTATTGCGCTCTGGACCTGGCCGCTCCTCACACCCTGCTGCTTACCGCTATGTTTAATGGGCCTGGGCCACTGTTTAATGATTATTATATTTAGAGACGGACTCCCCGCCTGGCTGCCTGTCTTATTTCATACTCTGCCTTTTGTCGTTCTATTTGTCTGTGCAGGCTCAAGCTCCAGACAGCTGTTCTAGTAATGATTACATTTTAATCTAATGATCTTAAAGGTGGGAAAGCTAATATGCAGGAAGCAAACACATTTTGTAATTACCTAACTGGGGAGGATAGCCACTCATGAGACTGTGAATACAGATCCCTGCAGACTTGACAGTGAGCCTGTCAAAATGTTTCTTTATTAATTTAGCTGTGTTGCATTTATCTGCATAGGAGAATAAAAATGACAACCTCAGTTAGAGTTTCTGCATAGTCCTCCAACAGATGTTATGCCAAAAACAATGAGGGCAGTTTCAGAATAACAAGGAGACAGCTGAAGCAGTGAGAAATGTTTTAACACGTGCAAGCTGCATATGTGCATATTCAGAACTTATTTCAGCATTCAGCCAGCACTTCTATCTGTGCACAATTTCACAAAAATACATCACTGTAAATGCAATGGCCATTCCCACTTACTGGAATCCGGGGCGCGTGCTGGTTTGAAAAAAAAAAAAAGAATATTCTGGGAATCCGATGGCAAATGGTTTATTTCAACTCCAAGATGCCAATCAAACAGTGTTATAACGTTACTTTTTTCCCAATTTAAAGAAGCTATGTGAACTGTTACATAACAGTTTGATATTTAAGAATAATAGTTTTATTTATCTCCTTCAGTGAAATAGATGTGACTATTTACACACCCAGCTTCCAGGAATATACGATAACAACCCAGAATGGTCAAGTACTGTAATGTCCATCGCTGCTGGACTAAAAGGGAGTCAGACTCTCACAGACGGAGTGGCGCCTGTCCATGGTGTCATCATAGCATGAGTGGGAATCCTCTGGATAATGTGTGTGTGTGTGTGTGTGTGTGTGTGTGTGTGTGTGTGTGTGTGTGTGTGTGTGATGGGTCATGCAGATCCATCAGGGAGAGATGATGAATCATTGATGAGCTTCTTCACAATTTTTGTACACATACACCTTATTGCATCACAGCCTAAAGAAGGAAGCCTGATTCTACTGACAGCACAAAAATCTGATGTACATGCACTCCAACACGTGGTCTGATCGAGACACGCACACACAGTATGCAGCCGTGTTGTTTGTCAAAAGCCTTGTGACAATGTTCTTCTGAATACCTGCTGCCATCTTTACTGTTGGAGTGAGTGTTATGATTAAGTCAGAATTTATCAAAATGGTACAATATATACTGTGCTATAGAAAATGATTCAGTTTTTTTTTTTAAATCCTCCTTAATTATATTTTTACTGGGGTCTATAGTGCTAGCATATTGTGCCAAAGAAAGAGATTAGCAATATAAATAAAAGTGTCTAAATATGTAATAATCTTTTTTTTTATTTGTTTTTGCAGCAAATCTAAGATGATGAAAAGGGCAAACCACCCAATGTTAATCTAAACTCAAAGGGGCTCAGGTAGGACCTGCACTATCAATGGAAAATAGTGCACCTATTAACAAGCCTTCAAATTAACCTTTAGCTCCCTCCTCTAAACTAGGCCATCCGTTCTTTTATTACAAGGAAGTGACACCAGTTGATTTACTGTCCATCAAGATTGGCTCGCAGCAACAAATATGCTCGAAAAGATAGAACAAGATATTCTTCTGTGATGGCATCGTAAAACCCCTTCTCCTTTTCCCTTCCTGCAAATGGCTTCAGGAAACATTTTAGGCAAATTAAAAGCTTGTTTGATCAACTGGATAATTATAGATGTATAGTGCATATGTTTCCCTATTCAGCATGACAATTTTTGTATGTTTGTAAATCATGGGATTCTGAAAAGAACTTTAAGCTAATTGTTAGGGATTTGTCTGCAAACACTAGGAGTATAATGATGGATCAATTAGTTGCAAAAGTAAATGCATGTATTACTGGGATTAGTGGACCTTATGCCATCTATAGGGAATACAAAGGGATTCCAATTTTACAAACAGCAAAGCTGGAAAGAGGTGTACAAGATCCATCCATCCATTTTCTATCCCGCTTATTCCTTTTCAGGGTCGCAGGGGTCTGCTGGAGCCTATCCCAGCGCATTTTATGGCGAGAGGCAGGGATACACCCCAGATGGTCGCCAGCCAATCGTGGGGCACACACACCATTCACACACCATTCACACACACACTCACACCTATGGGCAATTTAGATTTGCCAATTAACCTGAGCATGTTTTGTATTGTGGGAGGAAACCGGAGTACCCGGTGAAAACCCACGCAGACACGGGGAGAACATGCAAACTCCACACAGAAAGGTCCCAGACCCAGGCCCCAAGGCGGTCTTGAACCTGCGACCTTCTTGCTGTGAGGCAACAGTGCTACCCACTGCTCCACCGTGTCGCCCGGTGTACAAGATGATTTATGCAAATTGGATCTTCCTAGAGAAACACTGTGCACAGTAGGAGAGAGAGTGAGTGAGTGAGAGAAAGTACAAGAGTCTGTGGTAAAACCCGACTGTGAATGTGCCTAAACATGCCTTAGTGCATGTACACGTGGATGTATGCATACAGTAGGAGTACGCAGAGTCTACAGTAGGTGTGTATATTGTGTGTGCTCGCAGCACACTGTTCACCCTTTGAGGTTAGCCAGAGTGGTTAGTGAATGAGCTCTGGTGTTTTGTCTTCCAGTAAGTCGTGTTTTGATTCCCAACTTCAGCTCGGGCAGGTGACCGGGTCACTGTGGTAAAGTGTATAATCCTGCTTCCTTTTGATACTATTGCTGATATAGCACTTTGTTCTCATGGTCTTATGGTAAGGTTTGCACAGTTGGTGATATCAGGGTTTATTTTAATTTAGATAAAAGAAGCCAATAACCTCCATTATTTCTTGTAGAATTCTGAGATTATTGTACTATCAGAAAACTTTATTGTCATTGACAAACCAGTAAATATAGTCTAAACTCAGTTTATTTAGACACTTTTTCTTAATTTGATTGTGCCTAAAATGAGTGTTATGATGGATGTGCAACTAACATCAATTATGATCGATTATGATCAGTTACCATGAGAAATAATAAGGTTTTTATATAAGGCATTGTCAATATAATGGCATCTTAAATATTTCCAAAAGCTCAAAAGACAGAGGTAATAATAAATTCAGTAAAAATAATAAAAAAAATTACTTACACAAAATACATAGAAACATCTGTATATATGTATATACCTCTAATATAACCAGTTATAAAGTCTCTTTCAATAGATGTACAAGTGAGACATTCATTTTATCCACAGCGGCCATGCATTCCATTCCATTGCTAATGTGATATATATAGTAATTGGCTGATAATCTAAGAAAGATATTGATACTCTGAGGAAGTCTATTCATTCTAATACAAACAAACATTTGAGTCTAGTTTCCAGCAAACTAAATGTAGACATCCCGTCCACATGCTGCTAGAGTGTGTCTTCTTACAATATGAGGATATTCTAACAGGCCTCTGGTGGATTGCATAACACAGTGTCACACTAAGGAACGTCGTGCTAACCAAACTAGATTTCACTCAGGACCCCAGCAATGGAACTGGAACCGCCTGGAGGTAAACAACCCAAACTTGCCTACAGTTGTTTTGTACTGTCAACGGTGCGACAACAAAAAGGAGAAATTCTCCTTTATGATTGTGGAAGAATAGGGGAAAAACTGGGCAGGGCCAGCATGCTGTGGTGATGGAAGAAAAAAACGTGGAGAATGAAGAAAGGAGCTGAGTGTGAGGTGGTAGACTAGTCATGATGACCCCGTGACTTACATTTTCTCTGCATGCCTCACATGGCAGGGAGTGTCCACAACTAGCTAGAACAGCTGAGAAAGCACAACACAAGCCCCCTCTCTCTTTCTTTCTCTCTCTCTCTCTCTCTCTCTCTCACACACACACACACACACACACACACACACACACAAACCATAACATTCCCTGCCTCCAATGCCGGGAAACCAAACCTGTTACTCATGAATGCACCAATGGTGAAGGAGCCAATTTAATCTAAACCACATAAAAAATGACAACTGTCAGGGCATGCTGTTCTAAATATGTACACACAGCCAATAGATCCAGTGTGTATCCCTCGTACGAACCCTGTACTAAGTTACTTAAAAGGAAGAAAGCCGTAGACAGACATGCTGACACAGGACCATGGAAAAGTAGGGAAACCCCACATGAATCATATGATTCCATGCGAGTACAACGCCATGAGGAAGACTCATCACTCTTTTTTTATGAAGACCCTCACATGTAGCCTTTGTTCTTAAAAAGCCTCGCAGCTTAAACCACTCAACAGAACATTTTCACACGTCTTTAAAATATACTGTTTTTCCACAGAACCGTCGGTCATGCAGTTGCACACCAAACATTAAGTAAACTCTTTTTGTGGCTACTCATGCTTCCCTTTAAATGTTGATAATTGTCAAATATGGTAACAGAAAATTATACTACTATACTATTAGAAGGGAGTGCTTACAAAACCTAACAATACCTGAGCCCATGTTTTTAGATGGAGTGAAAGCAGATGTATTCAATCCAGAATCTTTTATACTGTTCTGACAAGTCTTCCTGTGCCAGCTACATGAAGTGCTGCTGTAAGGAATTAACTTATTTTGGAAAAAACTTGCTAAATATCAAATAGCCTTTGCTCTGGTCTATAAGACCAGCTTCCAGAGAGACTTAGCCCTGGTATACGGCTACTGAAGAAAATACTCCCTACAATGTGAAATGTGAATTGGGTATTGTATTTTGGTTTTACATGTTTTTTTACAAATTTAATTCACTTTAATTCATGCATTATAGCGAATCAAGTGCTTTTATTAAAAGGAAATAACTATCTAGTCTCTTAGATACAGTTTGGGGTTTCATCTGCTTGGGTTTTAATTAGGGATGCATATTTAATTTTTTATTTTTTTTGACTAACAGCTGACACTTAAAGGATTATTTATCGTTTACCAACAAGATTAAAAATGTGCTATTAAGAAGCTGTAGAGATCGCTTCGACGGATGGAAGAGTGGGAAATAAAAGAGACGCGGTGCAGCCGGTGTCTCATCCTCTCGTTGCTCTGCTGTCAGTGTGGTCCACGTTCAGCTCGAACTACGAGCTGTTATTGCTACTTCCAGCAGAACAACGGCACCGACAGCAGAGCCACATTCAGAACGTTTACCTGACACAAAAAAGTGAATCATTGCCTTAGTCAGGGTATAACTGCACAACCAGTTTTCCAACCCATCTTAAGACATCCAGGTAATATGACTGTATTTCGTTTTTTCCTCTGGAATGTCCAGATTAAACTAGACAATGCATGTGCACATTCCACACACACCCCCACGGAGGCGTATAACCTTGAACACCCAAGGAAGCTGGTTGGAGTAGAGGAATAAAATCATAGTACCTTATCTGCAAAACAAATAAGGTGTACATCCTATATGAAATTTAAAAAAAAAACATACGATTATCTTCAGTTGGATTGTGCCCCAGTTTTTTGTTTAGAACGTGACGACGTAACAGGTCATCCGGAAAGAGGGTCGTAGTATCCAGTTGAAACAACACATATCGCCCACTTTTATTGAGGGGGAGGACGCATTCCCATCAGTAATTCAGTTTTCTCTGTTACGTGTAAACTGGGACAAGGACAAAAATGTCAGATTATACGTCTAAACCGAATATTAAACACAGCTTGATTAAACCGTGCAGGTAAGGCACTGACTGTGGCAGAGGGAGGAGGAGGCCAAGCAGCTGCATCCATCCACTCTCTCTTTTCATCCATCCCTCGCTGCTAATGGACCAATACTGCCTTCAAACTTTATATTACGAAACAGCCAACAGGTTAACAAAAAATGGTTGCATTTAAAAAAAAACATTTTACTGATAGTATTAATCAGCGAGCATTCTTGTTATCGTTGAACATCCCTAATTTAGGTAAATTTCTTTTTGAGATGCTTGTGGTGGTTTTCACACACCGAAAAACAGACACAAGGCCCCACTTGCTTTCGAATGTAAGACTCCTGGTCTACAAACAAGAAATAATAAAAACTTCACACAACCTGAATGTGTGTGAGCATGGAATCCAGGTCATTAGCGCCTGTATTAGTCACTGATTTTCTCAATAAAAGTATTTTTCCCTTACTATTGCTGCTGTACCTCACCTTATCCTATATTATTATATTTACTGATTTGGCCTCGTGTATCTATACCTTTTCTACTGTCAAAGAGGCTAATCATGAAGTGAATACTGCTGTTCTCCCTGGTAACCAATGATTACCCTTTATCAAAACTCATCATCATGGCAACATTATGTTTTAACATTGTTATACAACTTCAGTCAATTTATTCATCTCAAATAGGCTTCAGACTAGAAACTCACTTGACTTTGTCATATATGATTTGTCTAACTCTAAGAAATTGGCGGTAGTGACACAAAAGTCCAAAGAAATACATAATGCAAATGATGGATTATAATCATATTGGGCTGAATCGAGTAAATATCAGAGTGAGGAAAATGCTGCAGCTCCTACCTCACTCTCCACATGTAAGCATTTCATAGCTAAAATCAATACACTAGTCTCAGTGCTGTGTCCCCAGGGTGGGGATAATAATCCCAGAAACACTCAAATAGGTCACAAAGGCTTGACAACACTTTTTGAGAACTTTCTTACATCTCTAAAACATGCCATATATCTTTTCTGGACACAATCCCGAACGTGGCTGAGAATTACAAAGAGATCCTGGGGAGGATGCTGTGTGGAAGTATCGAAGAATGCTAAATTACAGTGTCTTATTAATGACATGCCTTGACAGGAATGAGGCAGGTAGTATTGCAGTCTAGACAACGCTAGGCTTTAATCAGGTTGCTCTAAGGTACATTAAGGGGAGCTGAATACACACAGAGGACAGGATGAAAGGAGTGGGTGGGCCCCTCTCTCTGATAAGAAAATAAAAGAGACGGGGACAGTCAGAAAGAGCGGGAGAGACACTTGAGAATATAACTTCCAATCCATCTCATTCTGTTTTAGCCATTCCAGCAGGTCCAAAATACTCGTGAAAACCAACCTGGGAGAAATCGCCGTTCCTAGGGAGATTGAGGCTGGGAAAGTCCACGTCGGAGAATACCGAATATGTGTCCATGTGCACATCCGGAGTGGTGGTGGTAGTGCTGCTGTTCAAGTGGTATTGCCTGTAGGAAAGAGAAGATCTTCAGTTTGTATAACCTCCATTTCAGAGTGGTGTTTACCTCAGATACCACACAGTTAACTTAAGAATTTGTCATTGTCAATTAGAAACAAACACACAACATAAAAATAGAAGCCAAGAGACTAAAAATGGTAAACTAGCAGTGTAGTACCTAAATAGTATGTACCTTACAACATATAACTGCAGTAGATAATGTTTAAGCAACTTGTAACACATCACATTATCTGACAGTTAATTTAGTTTCTAGAAATGATGTCAAGTGAAGTGGAGCTATGTGTTATAGCAGGGTGTTCACAAATGTTGTTATCATATCCAGGTCTACAAAGTCAACTGAGTAAGTACTGTGTCATGTTGAAGGTACAAGGAAGATGATATGAAAACAAGGCAGGAGGAAGTTAAATAAGGCAGGAGAGGAGAAAGACAGGCCCAGGTGTCAGGGAGAATAAGATATACCTTCTCTGAAGACCTGAGGTTCAGCTTTCCTTAATACCACCCATAATCCGTTTCTCAAATGTAAATATCCAAAACTGGTGTGTTGGCCTGGATTGCTCCAACCTCTGATCTGTTCAGTTTCTTGTTGAGTACATGACCTCATATTACAACAACCCACTTAGCTGGAAGTGGTGAGTAAACGCTCCAAACGAAAGGAAAACTAAACGTCAAGGTGGAATAGTATCAGTGCCGTCCCACATTCCTCTCATCCAACCATGTGCCAGGGCTCAGGCTCAGAGGGATTGAGCTTGGCCAAAGCTATTCACAGGATTTGGCCTGTATGCCCTCAACCATGGCCAGAGATCAGGGAGAATCATTTATTTAACTTTGAACCACAACAACAGGATGAGAGGGCAATCCACAGCGAGCAGATGAAGGCCACTGAATGAATTTATCAGTATTTGTTGTTTGATTTCCCACAATATATGCAGCAAAATTCAACATGTCTATGTTAAAATGTATCTCATTTCAAATTTCCATCTTTAGGATGACCACAAACATCTCTGATTTGATATTTCCCAAATATCATTTTATGCACATTGAATGATCTTGGCAAATATTTGAATATGCTTTCTTGGTCACATATTTATTATTACTATCACTATTAAATTAAAAATTAATAGTTATAATAAATTAATAATAATTTGAGTTAAAATTGAATGAATCCTTTTCCAAAAAAAACTTGGCAGGTGATTGGATGAACCATCTGTCTATCACATCTATCACAAACTGAGCCTTCGTCTCGTGATCAAAGATCATGTGCCAATTGCTAAGAAGATAACAGATGACTTGAAGTCTGACAAGATGAAATCTCAGCTGCTTTGCAAACTTAGTGTTCACTGATGCACAAACGTTTGTCAAAAATCACAAACCTCTTGTGATAGGGCAGTGTCTTCCTGGGCCTGGATTGCAGCCAAGGTTAAAGTTTTTTTTTCTTCAACGATAGAATAACCTTATGACATTTAGTAAGCCCTAGAAGTGGTTATCAAACGTTTCAGTGAAATAGCAAACTAATGACGGACATTTGTAATCAAAAAGGAGAAACTTTCCCATTTTAAATAACCATTATGGCCATTCAAGTTCAGCATTTCTAAGTTTAAGCGGTTCGCTTAAAAGCACTGTGAAGTCCCTCGCTTTTCAGTCTACCGTCGGAGTTTAAAGTTATGTTGACAGACAATAATCAATCAAGTAACACTTAAGTGTTGCCTGGCGTCAGGAGCAACACCATAATTTGCTTTCAGCTGTTTGTAAAAGAATGACTACGCCTGATGTGCTCCTCTGATGCTCTCCATGCCAAAACACAGTGTTAATTCCATTAATTTCTCTTCCTTCCTTTTCTCTTCCTCATATAAACACCGGCTGCAGCAGCAGTGGTCACCTTTCTGCATACAGGGGGAAACACTACTCTATTGCACTGTTTTAAGTTTTAAAAAAGAAAACACCAGCAATGTGCAAGGCATCATTGAGAGCTGCAGTCCCTAAAAAATCTGTCAATCAGACGTTTTTGAGTACCCTCTACAGATCTGTGTCGCTGCTTAGAATCACATAAAAAAGCAGCTGGATTCACTAGATCCCACGAGAATCCATCAGGTCAGGCTTCAAGTAATGCGCTGAACCACAGGCCAATCGGCGTAGTATGAGAAATAACCGGCAGCGACAGGTGTCATTTAGATGCGACGGCAGCGAGAAGCAAATGTTTGCTCAAAAACATCAAAAGGGGGGTTAGCGTAGATGCGGTTATAGCATCAGTTATATCAGTAGTGGAGTGAATGCGGATTAAGGCTTTTCTTGATGGGGGAAATGTTTTTGCTCTTCTCTCGACTGGCTCAGGCAGGAGGTTCCTGTGTAGCACATCATCATGTTACGTTTCTACATTGTATAGAGACAAACATGAGTAATTTCCTCTGAGCCATCATGCCAGATGTTTTAATACATAACTACAATATTGTGGTACAAACATCTAGTGCCAGCGTGCAAATAGCCTTCAGAGATTTCCCTGCGAAGTGGAAAATCGACCCGTATTTGGTACATGGTGCTTGTTAATTTTATACCCTGATTGCAATCATGAGTGATGACTATTGAAAAACAAAGCAAAAACAAAAAAACACAGCACCATGAGATCATACAGTAAAGATGCAGTTCAGTTCTGAGAGCGATCACAGCTCTGTGAATGGTAACAATCAGCTATACTGGAAATCCCCTCCCTGGCCCTTTTGCCAGCAGTGATATGACAGTGATAATGTTACAACAGAAGTCTTGGCAGGCCGGCATCCGCTGCTTTCCAACAACACAAAGCTGGTTAGCGGCTCTCAGCCAAAGCAGCTGATTGACTTACTGTTTGTGTACATGTAGTTTTCTCATACTCCTCAGCCCATAGCTGTGTTCAGACATTCATTTAACCCTCATTTCTGATTTATAATCTCTTTTCAGTTTTTGACAACTACTGCTGTATGTTCCAAACATCAAAATGTGCATCAGTAATAAAGCTTTAAGTTGCAACAGGTCAGCGGGAGTGCTGATCTTTAAAACACAATTCAAAGCCAATGTAAACTTCAGAAGCTACCGGTATGCAACATTCTTAACAATAAAAACAGCCACACTGGTATAGAACTTAAAATAACATGATAAAGAAATCCTAAAATAACTATTACACTTAGAGTAATAACACAGATAGAGCAAATATGCAACATGTTGAATCACATTTACTTGGTTAGACTCCCTTTGGGTGACAGTAAAAATAAAGTTACACCCTATTTGAACAAAATTCCACCAAAAAACACTACTTTAATGTATTGGTTGAAAAATACACAAGCAAGAGTGGTAACATTATATACCAGGACTGTGAACAATTGTTATTATACTTCAGACAGTCAAAATGAATAAAAGAAAAATTTCTTCCAAAAGTTCCTGATTTAGCATGATGAGCAACAGTTCATTGGTAATTACATAGAAATAAATGTTTATCAAAAGGCCAACACCCAACATGTCCCAACTAATGGGTTTCCTTGGAATAAGAACACTTCCTTATACCAGTACAATCTTGACTTTGACTCTTGCTGCTGTGAACAGTGAGTAATAATTGAACCTTGAGTAATAAAACCTGGCTGCAGGCAGTATATCTACTGTAAAGCAAAATAGGCACACAGCATGTGAGATTTTACATGATCAAAAAGCTGACCTGTATTCACGGTCTTATTGCATCTTATTGCCCTGATGTTTCATCAGCAAATGTCTCTGGAATGGGTTTAGAGTAAGTAAAGACTGTTCAGATAGAAGCGCTGTTATGTACTCGCTATTGCACAGGGCTGGGTTTACCTTAAATACTGCACAGTCTGTCTGACCCTTGAGATTCATAACTTAAGGGTTTGTCATTGACAATAAGAAACAAACAACATAAAAATAGAAGCAGGATCAGTGGTCTGTTTCTGATTTTACTGCTGTAAACAAACACCAGGCTGTGCTGCGTGGGACAGACATAACCACATACTACCACACTATTTCTGACTTCTTCCCTCTTTTAATTATTTGCAAAATGAATAAGAAAACAACAAGAAGGCAAGTAGTACATTCACTAACATAATGATCGGTGCCTAGGTTTTACAGCATTTTTTTGTACGGTTTCTTCACCATGTTACTTCAGCACACTGGTGAGGGACAATGCTGAACAAAGTGCCATGGTAACAATGATGTTTATAGGGCTAAACAACACAGTGTTCTTGACCAACAGGTCCGTAACATTACGCTAACTGAATCTAAACAAACGTGTATCACTTCCTGAGGACCAGACTTATGCTGGATTCACATAGGATCAGGCAACACGGGGAAAACATGGCTGGAGGGGGGCCAAGGTGTTTGTGTCATTTGGATGCGATAAGAATGAGAAAACAACCCTGAAAATAACGTTTACTTCTCTCATTCACCGGCTTTTCTCAAACATTGTTCGGTCTCTTCATTCATTCTGTAGCTCGCTTGACCGCTGCTGTTCTCTCTATTTTTATTTTGGCTCTCTGCCTTTCCTTCTTTATTTTCACCATTTCTTTCTCTCCTCTTTTTAAATGAGTCAAAAAGCTAACAGCAATGCATGATAACTTTACTTTAAGCTTATGAGCTTATATATATAAATTGCCATTTTGTACCTCGTGTTAGGGTTCGTACGGTTCTGATCAGCCTGATCAGGTTTTTCTGACTGGGTCCTGAATGCTGCAAGTGAATGAGTACATCAATCTGTCCAAGCACAGCACTGGTCCATTCAGATTTTCTCCTTACTCGCGTCATGTGATCTAGTCAACTCCTCCGATTGTTCTGAATGGCCATGTGAGCGGACAACTAAGGGCTTTCATGTTGAATCAATTACATCCCAACTGTAATGTGCAAGTATATCATACTAAGTAGCAGGGCGCTGTGTTGCATGCAGTTACTGGAAGAAAAGAGGAGTGAATACACGGTCATGTGAAAAACAGCCTGACTGAACAGAGAGGAGAGACAGGCCTGAGTAAAACTGGACTACTAAGACCTCTGCATAAAAAGTTTATTTAGTTACGTCGCGGGCAGAGCAGAAATAAGAAGTTCGATCACACACAAATTGTTCCTAACCACAAACATATTCATGATTTTGATCACGATATTACGAGAGTGTAAGACCAAGAGTTGAAAATGAATATATGAATAGTCTCAAAAGCCAGTGTGAAAACACAAAGTGCTACCACATCATTAGATGCTTCACCTTTCACAGAAACACAGCACAAAGAAATATACTACATAAAAAATGTGACTCCATTAATAATCACCTGCTGAATTATCTTTACTATGACGCATAGGTTTGGTGATCACAACTCTGTATTATCATAAAACTAAAATAGTTATATGATTAATAAATAAATACAAAAAATCTACTTTTGTTTATTTAAATCACCCATTCACACTGCAGGACAGAAATGGCAGTTCTGTTTTTCGCTTATGCTTGTGTACCTTTTTTCTATCGATTTCTCTCACTCTGAGATTATTCTAGAAATTAAAATCTGTTCACCAAAGCGAGAAAAAAGTCAAACCAGCTATCGTAAGCTGACATAGCACCATGTAGTGAGAGGCAGACAGTTCACCTACATGTTTCTACTACAATAACTGGTAACTGGGCTGTGTGCTCTGCACCGTAGTAGTGTCACTCAACACATGCGGTGCAAGCAGAAACTGATGGAAACTGAAGCTGAGTGTGTGAAGCCGACCTCATATATGGCAGGTATAGACGGGTGTTGCACAACTTTTGATATGCAAAGTCAGTCTTTCTCTCTCTCACACACACACACACACACACACACAGACACACACACACACACACACACGTGGGAAGAAACAGAAAGAAAGATATCTCGAAGAGACAGCTATGAGATCAGAACAAAAAAACAATGCAAGATTTTAAGATTGAGCCTCCTTGTGAGGCTGACGTCACGCCTCCCACAACAGGAAATGACAGAGCTCTAATAGAATTTTAGACAGTTTGTATTGACGTGGGCTGGTGGGTCGTTTTAGGTAAAAGGGACATACAGTCTAGGGCTGGTTAATGACCACTTAATTTGAATTTGAGGATGTTTACAGTGAGTCATTGTGATGGGCGATGAGGGGGGTGCGTGGTGAGAATCATGATTAGCGTTAGCACAAACCATACTACCTCTCTTATCCTTGTAAACAACAACATTCTGCACAGTTCATTTAACTTTAAATGACTTAAGATCAATAAATAGTAGCACCTTAAATGTTTTTAAGCATAAAAGCTAACAGTTGCGCTATTCCAATGCTGCCTTTGGTGCGATCTTAACCCACGGAGAAGGTTTTCTACCCATCCTGGACCTCTCTTTAGGGGGCCTTTATAAAATAAATCCATATGGGTAGATCCAATAATATACAATCAATTATTAATCATATATTGCAGCGAGCATCAACGCTAATGGCCATATTTGTTTTCCATAATGCTAAATGTGAGCATTTACAGGACCCTAATTATTCAGCAGTTTTTTAGAGAGAGCCCTTCAACAGAAGACCAGTGCGTGTTTCTGACAGACGGGGCGTGGCGTCACAATGGTAGCATCGTGCTGGTAGGTCATCAATCACTTTCTTAGGTTATTGATATCAACCCTAGTATTGCATTACATCATTCCTCGTGCATATGATGCAATTATGGAATCAAATATTTAACAATTCTTAATCAATACAATTATCCAGAATAAGTTTATCAAAGACTTTTAGCTCTGTTAAGACAGGACAACTTTTAAACATCAAATGGTTTATGAATATAACTGTATTGACCTGATTTAACATGATCCTATTTTATATTATATATTAGTTCACCATGTGGATGTGGTTGTCTTGTCAAATGTACACATTATTTCACTACAGCATGGCAGAGCAGTGGGTAGCACTCTTGCCTCACACCAAGAAGATCGTAGGTTTAAGGACTTGGCCTGGGACCTTTTTGTGTGGAGTTTGCATGTTCTCCCCGTGTCTGTGTGGGTTTTCTCTGGCTCCCTCCTACTGTCCAAAACATGCTCAGGTTAATTGCACTAAATTTCCCATAGTTACGCATGTGAAAGTGAATGGTGTTTGTGTCTGGGCTGTATCCCTTCCTCCTGCCAATGGTAAGATGCATATGCGTGAAACTCCTGTGGGTGGTGATACCACCTCAATATCACCACTATACAACACTATCTCTCAGTTCTTCTCTGGCCAAGTACGTACTAGTCCACAGTGTGCAAACTTACTCACTGTCAAACATATGTACAGGTTTGTGTAAACTTACTGGTTTCCAGATTGCATAGGGCAGTGTATGCTGTATTCAGCCTGCTGAGAGAAGGATCCCCAGGAACCAGAGGAGGCATATATTGAACTCTAAAACAGACAAAACAAAAAAATCTTTGCTGAAAAAAGCACAACAATACAAATGTGAACACTTAATGCAATAAGACTTCATGTGCCCATCCCACCAGTATATTGACAGTATGAATAATTTGCGAGTAATAATTTAGTAAGTATAAATATCATTATATAAGAGCTTTTCTATATTTTCACTCTTTTGCAAGTAGTCACCAAAATGAGTTGATAAATATGTCAATAATTACATTTTTAATGTGCAAGATTTTTTATTCACTCACAATGTCTATAGAAAAAACAATGAAAGGTTTTCCTGCACAGAAAGTATAAGTTCTGGTAACTTTTCTGATAATTACATCACTTATTGTTATTCAAAATGTTCAGACAATCTTGATTGTTGAGATGAAAAAAAAAACTTTTTTTGAAATTCAGAATTTTATATTTAACAAAACAGAATAGAGACAATAGTCTGGAAACAAATAGTCTTTAACACTCAAGGATCAAGGAAATTGCTCAATTTAATTTTTTCATACTGTGTGGGAAGACTGGGTGTAGGGTTTGGCAAAACGGTAAAATCATTTATGAAAGGCTTTTTTCTTTGGCTCTAAATTTAGTGGAATTAAATACTACCATTTCCATCACTAAATCATTTAGTTTGTAGTCAGAGAGTTTTGGCTGTTTCTTCCTTTGGGTTTATGTCAATCTAAAATTCTTTTATTGTAATTGTAATTGCATTACAGTTGTAATTTACCTTACTTGTAATCACCTTAATTGTAATGAAATATACATAAGAAATCTCAGGAGAGAAAATATCTTAGCAGATAAATCCCAGAACATCTGCATGGCAAGCTAGCACCATGACTATGATTTTTTCTTTCAAGATACGAGCTTCAGACTGAGATCATAGGGATTGCAAAGTAGGTATAAGCAACTAAATATTGCAGCTAGGATCCCTTTCTTTCACAGTGCAGTAAACATGTCTCCTGTCTGCTGCACAGATCCTGCAGAATAGATTTCAAATACACCAGATCTCAGATGTCAAATAACAAACATTATACACATAATATAAAATATGCCTAGAGGAGGTGGACTCAATAGTTTCTGGTAACTGGGTATAAATATCACAGAAAGTGATTCAATCTTTTTTTTAATGGTATAGTACATGCACAGGAACAGGACTTACCGAGAAAATATTATCTATGTCCGTTTATCAGTTCAATGAATTTGTAGATACAAGGTTTTTCCTGCATCTACTAACACAGACTGATCATGATGAATTGTGTGTGTATCCCTCCCCCCAGGGTCAGGAAAAACCCTGATACAGATCTAGATGAATACCATACCATACCTCCATGTTAGAGGGGGCCACAGAGAACAAGCTGCTGTCCAGCTGAGGGCCTTCTGGATGCAGGTAGTTCTCCCCGTCCATGGCCAGTGCTGAGGGGAGGGTGGGCATCAGACCACAGCTTCGCACATGACCACCAGCTGACTTAGGCTACGCACCCTCAATCTGCCACCCACGTGCTGGCGTGATGTCTGAGATTGTAGGTCTAACAGGGGTAGATGCTCTCCATGACCTGTGGATGTATATGAAGAAGAGAGAAGGGATTGAGACTCCGATCTAGTCACAACATAGACTAGATGTATATAATTTATATAGATATATTAAAGAATACACTGTGCTTGTTCAATACATTGTGTATGTGCTTGTTCAATACTTGTTCAATACTTTTAATGTAAGACGTGTTCTTAATATAGCTTCCTTTGTAACTACACAAACTAAAGTCAGACTTCATTCATAATGCAGGGAGCGAGCTTGTATTTATTGACTGACAGCCCTCATTAGCTGGTCGTCATCTGACATTACTGAAGGTTCCACATTCATTACGGAACCAATTAAAATCACGTCAGGAGGTCCATAAACAGGGAAAAGCCTGAGCTGCGGAGGAATGGGCTTATTAAATCAACTGAACATCAACTTTTATTATATATTTTAGTGCTATTACACATGATAAGTCAACACACATGCGCGCACACACAGTAAATGTGCTACACAATACTATACAGTTTCTCTCAATCATATAGTGTATGATCGACCACTACACACCAACAAAAGATGTAAGTTGTGATATATATATAGCAGGGCTATCCTTTTGTCTACATCTGGATCACAGCATTTTCTTTTAATCTGTCTAAACAAATTTAACATACTTTGCTATAATTGTGAAACTGACCACAATGACCTACTTTGTTCTGATATGATTTCACACAGAGACCAAGTTACCCTGAGTTGAGAGCTGGCAGCTTGTATTTGTGCTGGATGAAGCAAGCTTTAGCTGAGACACGTCCTTCATTATAAGATCTGCCTGTCTTGGGTTTCTTGCAGTTTGTGGACTAGTGATTTCAAATGCATGCAGCATATCATAGTATTGAAGGCTTAGCAAATCACACAAGTTTGACGGCTGAAGCATTCAAATATCTCAGCGCTCTCTCTACAATGCATGTCTGTGTAACATCAGTAACACACTCTCGCCCCCCAACTAATCAAACTGTAACCTTCCTTCCCCTATAACTTCACTCCTTACTCCAGTTTGCCCCCAATCTGGAACATAGGCCAGACGTGTTCACTGGGGACAAAGCTGAGGTAATAAATCCTAATAGAGTTCATGAGGGTCTAAATAAGAGGGCCTTTGTGTGTCTGGGTGTGTGCATATAAGTGTGTGTGAGAGAGAGACAGAGACCTAACATATTCACCTCTCACATAGCCAATGCACACAAAGGGAGGCCATTTTACCCTCAGACTGCCAGTGTGATACTGTCTGAGTAGGCTGGAGCAAATGAAGGGAAGCCCAAAGCAAAGACCCAACAAACTACCTTTCTAGGCCAGCGGTCTTTTAGCAAAATGATGTGTAGTTTAGTTTAACCTGGTACATGTTTTATTTCCCAGCTACTACAACAACTAACCAAGAAAACACAGAGTAAGAGAGTAAGAGAGAGTGAGTGAGTGAGAGAGAGAGAAATATAAAAACTGAAACCTAATTTAGTTGTTGTTATCTTCCATAATTCTATTGAATTCTGCGGTTCAGCAGTGATGCCTATGAAACTAAAGTAAATGACCCAAGTCTCAAAATGATGTCATCCAGAGATTATTTGCCCACAACAAAGGTTTTCTGTACAAAAAGAGCATTTGTGAAAGCTCAGAAATATAGCATTATATTGAATATGTAAGAGTCAGAACTGCCTGTAATCTTGTATGCAGTTGAAGCAAACGATCATCAACGTCTACGTTCAATGGCCTCAGAAAAAAGGCTCCCACCTACGCAGCACCTTGCGCCGTTTTAACAACGTCTCAGTCTCACTTCCTGCTAACGGTGGCCGGTTGTCAATCGACATATACCTCAGGGAATGTATATTTGTGTGAACCATGCAGAGTGGTGGTCATAAATTCCTCAGCTGACAGAAGTCAAGTGACAGCTGAACACACACATAGTTCTGTGTACATGTCCGGGCTGACAGTTCCCAGCCAGATAGGATGCTGCCCTGCCGTGGTGAATCAGCGTTGCTACCAAGAATGGACATTAGTATGACGATTACCGGTGTTTAAAGGCCATTTAGCCAATGTGCTGAAAAAAAGAAAGAGGAGAGATAGAGGGAGAGAAATATGTGCATGTGTGAATAAGGGGGGGAAATATGCAGACAGGTGGGAGGTATAACTTATCTTTTATCTGCTAATTGATGAAAATATTTCTCAGGCATATCAGTGAAGTGTGTGGAACTGAACTGCAGACTGTTACAGGAAGGTTGACAGCTGTCTCATTTAATGGGGTCCTACACAAGTCGGTGCAACCCCAGCCCACTACCACTGCACATTCTTCTCTCTTAAAGTCAATAGCCGTCTTGCACCTTCTCCCTATAATTAAAATAATAATTAAAAAAATTATAATAAAAATACTCACCTGCACCATGTCAGCTACTCTCTTAGCAACAGAATAATATCAATATCTTTCAGTGTCCCCTGCTCCATATCCCCCGCCCCTCCCACAAGCCTCTGTGCATAATCCATACCGATCATTGTAAAGTGGACCTAGATAACCCTTCCTGTAAGGCCTCTCATTACGGTAAAACGACTGAAAACCTTCTTCTCTTAGTGTGGCGGATTGAGAAAGCGAAAGTAGAAAGCTATCAGTAGAGAGGTGAGCGTGAGAGATATAGGAAATAGACAAAGGGAAACTAAACATAAGAGAACAAGGGACACAAGAGTTCATTGAACAAAAAGCAGCGCACACATAAGTCATTTTTATAACCCTGCGTCATTGTTTGAAGGAGGGGGAAAGAAAGAAACCCTGAACAGCAGTGTAATCTGTTGGATCCGGTAATTACTTCAGAGGTTGCTGCTGCTTTTTGTACAGCCCCCTCCCATGTGTGTCTCTTGCGCCATCTCTCTCTCTTTTCCCCCCCTCTCTTTCTCTCTCTCTGGGTGGCCTTTCGCAAAAACTCACAGGAGGGTGATTAGGCCTTTTTGTAGCTTAACAGCAAAGTCTTGAAAAACTGAAGCAAACCCACACACTTTACAATGCACATGCCAAACGCACAGACTGTTGGATTAATTTGGGAAGGACTGCAAACACGGCTATTTTGTGGTGTTATAAACAGTATATCAAGCGATGTGGCCACGTTCAAGGCCGGTCGCTGCTACCTTTGGTAGCGTGAGTCACTGCTCGGTCATCAGCCAGACAGAAGTTAACAAGCAGAGGGACTCTGTCACTTCAAAAAACACAAGACGTGTGTTATTAGTTAGAGCGTTCGACATGTGCTTGTGGGCACATTGGGTAAGAGGTAAACGCAGTGTGGCGTTAGAGGGGATTGTATGTTGGTGGC
Organism: Eupleurogrammus muticus; assembly: GCA_036785175.1. Taxonomy (NCBI): domain Eukaryota; kingdom Metazoa; phylum Chordata; class Actinopteri; order Scombriformes; family Trichiuridae; genus Eupleurogrammus; species Eupleurogrammus muticus. The sequence goes on from JAYKQN010000006.1 coordinate 8,114,687, forward strand.
CTTAGCGAGTATCAGTGGTTGCCAGAGCACATGGGGATCATCCAGGGAAGTGTGACTTCCCTAAGCTGCTAAGTCACGATTAATGCTCACGAGGAGAACCACCACCCTGCCTCTTGTGTGCCATCTCACTCACAAATGCTCATACTTAGACACATAGTTCAATTATTTATTTTGCATCCACACTGTTCATATATATAATGCTGCTGTGTACAAAGATTAATTTACATCTTTGACATTTGAGGCTCCAACTACATGAATTTAGATGCTTTTCCCCCCCAAATCGGCTTCTGAACCACACCAATATTGCACTTATTCAGAGATTTGTCAAACCCGGTAAACAAGTGGAGAGATTCTAAAATATTAGATGGAGTAGATTAGTGTAGCGACCCCAATCCGGATCTTTTTCAGATTCATGTTGGCAAAGCACGGTTTGCACATGCTCACAGACAAATTGTTGATTGCTCTTGCACATTCTGTTCAAAACAACGATAAACATGTCTCAGGTTATGTCTATGCAATTAATACTTTTTGGTATCATTTGCAGCTTTAAGATAATTGCATTAAGTGCAAATACATCCACAAATCATATAAGTTTAGATCTGTGTTTTTTAATCACTTCCACATTGCACTATACATGTTCAAAATTTTCATTTGCGCTGTTTGGCTGGTATAGTATCATAGGTTTGTAGGCAGATCTAACTTGATCGTACTCGTAGAGGTCTCTGTGTAGTCTGACATATTTGTCCAGTCAATCAGTCTGTGGATGAAGATTTTTTTTAACCAGTAGACAAAAATATCAAGTTAAAAAAAAAATCTATACTGGTGAAGCAGGGGCCTAAGTGATAAAACAGTATACAGGCCTGAGTTTCTGTGCAGGATGTGGGTGTTGTGTAAAATATCATAGATTCCTGTGACTTATATTGCGTGAAATTCACACATTTACCGCGATGTCTGACAATGTACGGCTAATGTTTTCAACAGATGACCGACTTCCGGCCTGGACAACACACTTGGCATGTTGTTTTCCCACAAGCCATCCAGACAGGTTTCAATGATATAATCTTGAAAGAATGCAAACATGAACGTCTGTGTAAAACTTCATCATCTGAAAAGGAACCCACTCAAACTAAAACACCAGTATCTGAAAGGAGGAGCAGTGTCAGTGATTTTCAGAATAAGAGAAGGTAAGACCTGTTACGCTAATATATAGACATATATTATATATAGTTGTTTTCAACAGAATGGGCAAGAGCAATCAACAATTTGTCTGTGAGCATGCGCGAACTGCAGTTTTGCCAACAAGTATGTGTGAGAGGAATTTCTCATTTTACTCCATTTGTTCAGATTAATTCCAGCCCCTTGCGAACATGTGTTATATTGGCATGTGTGTCCCTTTAAATGCAATGAAAAGTGCTAAAAGGAAGCATATGACATGGTCATGACAGGAGCGCAGTCTTTATCCCACTAAATATTTTATTTCTCTTGCTAGTGGTAGAGAAAAATTACTGTGACAGACAAACGTCTTCTGTTCCTACACACAGCAAAAAAAAGAAAAAAGAATCAAGGTTAATTCTTTTAACCTCATCTCTCTGTCCTGTTGACACTTGTGGCCTCTTTACCTCCTTTTACTTTACTCCTAGTCACTCAATTCTTAAGTTTTTCTTTGGACACCGTACTTAATCCTTCTTAAGGTACTGAGAAAATCCCTCCGTGCACAGCCTTGTTTTATCTTAATTAACTACATTTGCACAATCATCTCCTTGTGGCATGCAGGGTATCTACAACAAACGCATTGCAGCCACGTTGGCTGGCATATATCGGTCAATAAATCTAAACCTATTAAATCCAGTTTCATCTAACACTATTCCAAACCTCATCAAGTCAATTTATTGTGTCATGTACCCAGGTAAAGAAACATTTATATCTGGGGAGTCTGGTGCAGAAAGAGGTCTTGCTGTTACGCTACTGCAACTCGGTTGTGAGCAGGGCTGCAGTTTCAATACGCAGGCATGTACAATAACAAGATGCACTGATAAACACATTTATCATGTGACAGCAGTCTGCTGGCATCTGTCACTCTCCTGCAGTTTTCTGCATCAGTCTTCACTACTAACAAGCCAGCTGACGGAAATAATCCAATCCAACGCACAACACTCACTCATCACCAATCTGAGTCCATCAGCATCACCAGTAATCAGGTTAGGAATGATCAGGCCCAGCTGCCTCGCTCCAGAACAGCAAGGGGGCTGTTAGTTGGTTATGATTGCCTGGACTGGTTGGATTCATTAGCTGCTGTGATGAAATATTCATGAAAGGAACAAGTTACTTCCCAGGGAAACAAGGGGCTCCGCCATTCAAAACAGCCTACATTATTAATCAGCACCTTTTCCAACACAAAAGGCCTCTACTTGTCACTGCATGTGCACGCACGCAGGCACACAACACACACAACGCACAAAACACACAACGCACACAACACAGACGTGCCCTTAAGCAGACCCATGGAAGCATGTATGCATTGGCTACACATTTCCCACTACGCCTCCTACAAATAAAATCTCCATGCAGTATTACAGACATTGCCGTAAAGGGGAGCAGTCCAGTGGCCGAGTGGGACACTGGAAAGGGGGAACAATGATTGAATGACTGTGTAACCCAATCTGCTGTCTTATCAAAAGCCGGGAAATGGAAACAAATTGGGTTTTAAGAGCCTGTTGTGAATGCATTTCGTCCTTTCATATGTTCATCAAAGAGGCTCTCTGGACCGAGACAGCAAACACAAACACGTTGAATAAATGAGCAGTCACTTGAATGATTTGGTTGAACTGAAAGACATGGTTCAAAGATGTAGATGCTTACAAAAGGGATAATTATTCTTAATTAGACCCTCGTCGGTCCACTCCAAGTGCCTATTCAGCACCACTTTGCCATTAACATGAATATCATTGTACCCGCAAACACCATCTGAATGAGACATTAAAGTGATTTATCCATAAAGGGGGAACTTAATCACGCTCCTGTGGTTCAGAGGATGCCTTTGTTGTGGTAAATAAAGAGAGTGACGGGCGAGGAGAGACGGCCAGGGAGCGAGGACAGAAGAAAAGGTGAGGGCACCCAAGAATTAAGACTGTGGCAAAGAGGTGTAAAGAGCGGAGAAGTGGAACAAGATCACAAACAATGGTTTACAGTGGCCTGATGACACTCATTTAGGAGAAAATACCTCCACCACCACCACCACCCACCAGAAATAGATCAAAGTCTGGCTGGATCAAAGACTAAAACATCCATTTAACTGCCTACTGCCTCCATTTTCCTCCGTCTTCTAATTTCCTCAGAATAGAAGGATGATGTGACGCACGTCTAGGATTTACTGCCTTGATACAAGTATCTACATGAGAAGACGATAGCGTGTCTTTCCCCAAAACAAAATCCCCAAACTGAATTCAGATTCAATTTAAACAAGCTTTGGTTCTGCAAATAAATATTTAAGATGTAGATTCCGAATATTTTTCCTCACAGCAATATGTGCAAACTGTGTGTATTTTTCTGCTTGTTGTTTTTCAGTCATTTTAATAATATGCAAAAAAGTCACAAAACTAGGGGTGGGAATTATACAATAAGTATGATATGATCATAATTCTGGGATAATCTATGGACTGCAAAACAATTAGTCTGTAATAAGTTTCAATATCTGTAACTAAAGAAGAAAAAATATGTTTTGGGATGAATTGCAAAATCAATATTTTGTCCCACCCCTACACAAAAATGTTAACACAATGCTGCTATGACTGTCAAAGGAAGTAAATTGTGGTGTATGACAACTTGGACAGGGAAGATATATGAAACATAACTTTGATAATTTCCTCTCTTCCTAAAAACGGATCATTATCATTTTAGTGCACTGTTCCCTTGTTCCCTGGTGACAGAGCTCATTTTTCTGAATGAGATACTCCCTGCCTCTTTTGCTCTATCGCTAGTCACATTTCCCTTTTGATTCTCGATGTGTGGACTATCCTATTCCCCATTTCCATCACACTCCCTCTGTATCTATCACCAACCTCGTATTCTCTGATATTGCCTTGATCTCCACTTCTATCACCATCAATTTTCTTCTAATGAAATCCTGTTTTCTTATTTCCACCATAATCCCTGTCTTGTTGCATGCTGCCTGACCATATGTCCCCTTTTCCCTGTTTTGCTTTAACTATTTTCCTTGTGTCCGTTCTTTTTTCTCCCTCCCTCCTGTAGAACAAGCTCGTAGCTTCGGCTGTTGCCTCTCACCTAGTCTAACCTCCATATAGATTCTGCTGCTGATTGGAGGCGGCTGGTTCTCTGCCTCTAATGCCCACCCCCTACCCACCCCTCTCAGCCTTGGTTATTCAGATACTCAGTCACAACACCACAAACTATCCGATACACATTTCAGTAGCAAAGAATATAGCACGGGGAGCTAAAGTCTGCGCTGCATGATGTGTTAGGTCAGATTTAAAAAAAAAAAAACCTAACAAGAGACTCCATGGCTGACCTTACAACTAGAAAAAGTAAGTCCAAAAAAAAAAACAGAACTGCAGATACACTATTATATACCATGCCGATATGCACTACACAGCTAAACAGGAGGCGGTACGGGAAAAATTGCTTCTCAGAATTTTAATTTCATGACAATTTAAAAATTAACTATTCGAACCACTCGTTACTCTCTGAGTTGCCATTAAAAAAGTGATATAGTTGCCGAAATCCAGACAGTACTACTCTGCTCCACTCAGATTGACCTCACTTCTCTGGCAGGCGTGAGAATATTACACCACATGCACAGCGTTAGGGAGCCTGTCTGTGTCTGTCTGTCTGTGCTACTTTAGGTACATTAAGTGCAGTTCAGTTCAGTTCAACTGTGAGCTCGTGCTAGACGCTGGCGGACTGACCGTTTGAATGAGGCTGCTATCCTTTTCTTGAAGAACTGTACCATTTCAAGCCAGTAATCCATGCAGAGTTAGTCAGACAGGATGGTCCACACACCTCTTATTAACTCCCATTACACCAGAACTCATCAGACATGCATTTATAGACACATATCAGACACAATGTTGAAACAGAAATCGTGGCGGTGAACTCCTGTGTTTACCAACAAAATGTTCTCTAGTTTTCCTGAGGCTTTCATTTCAAGGGCACAAACAAACACAGTACTATATAGACTGTAGGGCTACTGTGAGGTAGATGTGTGTACATGAAACTACAGGAGAAATAAATATTTTTTTCTTGAGTTCCCCTGCTGCTCAGCTTTCGCCCCTGGGGCTTGAAAAATCTCTAAATTAAGAGCTGTACAGTGTGAGAATGTGGAAAGTATGTTTCCACTATATGGTATTTGTGTGTTTTCACAGTATATTAGCTCATCACCGATATATGGGCATGTACATGTGTGCTGATAAATAACAAGAAATTGCAGTAAAGGAGTGGTTGTCTAGCAGCATAATATTAGTGTATCAGAGAGCACTGACCAATTTATAAATTAAAAATCCCACGCTCAGCTTGTGTCTTGGTCATATGCTTTAAAAAAAAAAAACAATGTCAGCCAACTTACAGTTTTGAGATTTCAGGGACAATATCAAAACTATCATGTGATGTAACCATAAAAATGTGGTACCAGATAGTTTAACTGTCCTAAAAGGACATGCTTTCAACTAGTTTTGTGTTGTAGGTGGTTTAAATAATTTATATTTATTATTTAAATTATACAAATGGACTTTTAAATGACGAGAAACCAACATGAACACAAAATGTACATTTTGAAGAAACCTGATGAATGCTTCTGACAACTGCATTTTAAAAATATTTAGACTTTCTCCTCTTGCCAACCACGATTTGTCACTGACCCTTCAGCATCTTTTTAGGGGGTTAAAAAGCTGCTAATAGCAGCTCCATTACAGGAACAGGAAGATTCGTTTCCCTTTGCAATAAACATGTTGGTCTCACTCCCTAAAGGACATGTTTAAAATAAATATCCTGAGGCCTAATTTAGTGCCTGCGCAGCAGAAAACAAGAATGGCTATTATTTACCTTAACATCCCCAATAGGCTTCACCAAACAATAAGCCATAGGGCAGTGGTGTCAAACTCAGTTTAGGTTATGGGCCACATTCAGCGCAATTTGATCTCAAGTGGGCCAGAACAGTAAGAATATACAGATAACTACAAAGTTATTTAATCAAATAAATTATACATGTAGAAATACAGTTTACATGTCAACACTATTTACAAAACAGGAGAGATTATATTTTTAAAAATTCAGAGTTGTCTAGAAATATCTTTGCTTATTTAAAGTTTTTTTTTTAATTTGCTCTATTTATTCTTGTTTTCTTACAATAGGATTAAATTGGTTAAATTTTTCATTCTAATGTTGTATTTTTTAATCTCATATTTTGACTTTTTATCCCATATATTGGAAAAATTTAAAATCAGCGAAAATATCTACCAGTTCAAGATAATTCTACTCAATATTGGACTAATAAGAGACCTGATAAGATTACATTTTTGGATTTCAGTGAACGACATGATGTATTGATTAGTAAGTGATTTGTAAAGCAGGAGATAACTTTACCAACTGCTTTATAAATGACTTACAAATCAATACAATATGTCACTTTAGTAGTAAAGTAAAATCTACATACAAAGGTGAATACACTGAAAAAAACATTTTTAAAAGCACATAAACAAGATTTTCAAAACAGGACAGACACCCAGGGAAAATTATTCCATGTCCTGTGACCTATGTCAACAACACCTCGGGGGTCAACCCCGTATATATACAGGTTGCCCACTTAAAAAAAAAAAGTTAGATTCGGATAAAGAAGACCTACAAATAAACAAGGCACCAAAAAACAGCATAAGTGGCCTGTTTGATACACATGCTACTACAGTTTACAGTCCCTACTGTGCGGAGGCCTGAAACAGCTTTGTCTTTGTCCTCCCTGTTCATTACAGGGGACTGGCTATAAATTCAACTGATAACTAAAACAATGACATACGCCTTCATCTATGAATGTGGACACTAATATTTCTCTCATATTTCCTTTCTTGGACGAGTCCCATGTTGAAATCACGGTTTGCTTTTCACTGAAGGATGTTGACACACTTTTTCCACTGAAAACCATAAGGGAAAGTGGCGAGGAATGCCAGAGAGTGGCATGCTCTCCTGCATTTCAGTCATCTATTACAGAGCTCTTATGTGGCTTGGGAGACATCCACAAAGCCTCCAGGTCTGGATACTAGTTGGGACATGGGATACTCAAACAGCCCATCATAAAAGACCTGTTTGTTCCTTGTCACAGTGTAGACGCGAAGACGACGGCCACATATTCTTTCTCTTTTCTTTTCTGACTGAATATCCGTGTTATGTTTAATACGTGAACTATTATCTAATGAAGGCCAGATTCTGGGAAAGCAGGAACTGCATAAAACGTATTACCTAGACCCTATTCCCCTCCTCCACTCCACATTTTTCACTCTCACTCTAATCAGCCCATGGGCCATAAATGAGATTTATCACTGGCACCAATTGGAGAGAGAGAATGGAGGCCAAGTCATAGAGAGCAGGGGGGCATGAGCCATTGTTGGACCATGGACGACGGCTGTTTGCTCATCCCACCAGGGGGATGTTTCAAAAAGTTACATATAAAACAAAACACATTTCTTCGTAATATCGCACAGTGAACTTCATGAAAGTTAATGAAAATGAAAACATTGCAGAGGTTATGTCGCAATCATTATCAGGCTTACTGGCCAATCCTGCTCTGTGAAATACCCCCATGTTCTCTGTGTATCACGCTTACTGCTCCTGTACGTGTTCAACAGTATCAACAGATCCGGTGTGCCCTGCAGGGCCAGCAGCCGTCAATTGTCTGACACTGTACGAAATTAGGAGAAGGGGGCTATACAGCACAAGCATGTATTTTAACTTTGTACTTGCACAGAAACACATGCAGGCCCTGTTTAGAGATTACCTTTATTAGTGTTCTTCTCTACATATCCCTGGACCACAAGCAGGGATTTAGACGGATCTTTAAAAATTGCTTTGAAGTTTGTCTACATTATTTAACAAGTGTATTAAAAACCCCTTTTTTCCATCAATGATTATTATTTGTTTATATTACAATCAAACAATAAGAACATCATCTGAAGAGGCCATTTTCCTCTTTATAGGTTTGCCTCTGAAAGAACATGTGCCTTAAAATCTTGTAGCATGTTTGTTGAGAGAGCACTGAAATGTGTTTTTCGGCTGCATTTCTCCTTAACACTTCAATAGTTAAACAGCATGTCTACTACTATTAAAGTCTATATTGGGAACGAGAGACAGATGAGGCTACAAGAGGGATTTGACAGCAAATGACACCAAGGCCATTGACCACGTCACCGGGGTTAAGGGCATTTGACTTACACTGAGAGAGGAACCTAGCATGTTACTCACTTCACAGTCTCCAAATGGTATCCATCAAAGGGGGGAAATGACATAATTAGAAAAATAGCCAGCCATCATGGCATCCTACCTATGTCAAGGCTTGCATGGAGCTTGACTAGCCTTGGCTGCAGGCAACAGACGACAATGGAACTTAAAGAATGAACATTTGTGAGAAGGAAAAAAAGCTAAAGTTCGAGTGGACAGATTTGTCAGAGCTATTTTCATTTCCTCCTGGTGATTCCTCCGGCTTTTGGAACTGCCCAAAACATCCCATATATTGTTTTTATATGTAAAATACTGACACTGTGAAATTCAAGAAAACGCCACTGTTATGCTTACTGTAAAAAAAAACAGCTTTGCACACATGCAAAGTGTAGTCACTTCTTTCTTAGTAGGCACTTAATTTTCAGTCACCACTGTCGCACAACCAGCTCCTATAATTCAAGAAATGATATGAAACAGATGAATCTATAACATACAGGGCATAGTACAGTGAGCTTCCACCACATCACTGGACAAATACAAATTTTTTAAACATATTTTCGTTTCTTCCCTGTGAATGTAGGCAACACAGGGTGGAGTTTGAGACCTCCAGGGTTGCTAGAGATTATCCTTTCCAATCTACTTCTCAGTAGATTTTTCTGATCATGTTGATGTTTGAGTACAAATAACATCTTATTGAGGGTCATTTTCCCTTAATAAGATGATTAGTATCACTTTATAATGAATAGCAAAACTAGTTGATGGTGAAAAAATTATTACATTTTCTTGTGCAGAAGAGACAGTCTTTTTTATAATTCTGATATCTCCATCACTGCATAACTTCACATCTAAATATGAAATGATCAGATAAGCCTATAATTGATATAATAATAATAATAATAATAATAAATGGTTATTTGTCTGTATTGCTGCATTATCTTTCAAAGTGTTTTGGTTGGAAAAGGTTTTGGGATAGTTTGTGTAATTGTATGTATGTATTAAATTGAAGAAAAATTTCGAGACATATGTGTGTGTGTAAGTAGTAAAGCCTATATAGCACCATACCTCGTTATCGTACATTCACTAACTAACTATAATTTGTATGATTATATTCTTTGCAAGAGAGAAAAAAGATCAAATTAAATTCAGACTACAATTCGGTGCCCCCCTTGCAGTAAATCTAAGGACCCCCTGAGGGTCCAGAACCCCCTGTTGAAGACCCCTGAGCTAACGTGATACTATGAATCCATTGTATGCGCATGTGTATGCAATCAAAGTACATATCTATGATATTATATAAATGCATAAATACACACCATAGCGTACTTGGTGCGATGTTTTCACGCGTTTATCGCCGCGGTGAGCTAAAAACAAAAAGTGTGTTTCTCTTAAAAAATGTTGGAGGCTCACTGGTCCTTAAACAGCACAAAGGAAGGCAGCCAGAGCTCCAGGTTCTATCCGCTGTTAGCACTGCGAGGACCCAGCGTTTAACAAAAGCTTAGCGGGCAGACCGACGGCAGCTCCGCGGCTCCTTTCTGCTTTGCCCACTTTCATTTCACGGTCAACAATCACACACGGCGAAAATATCACCGGATCCTTCACTAGTTCGCTCACACCAGCCGTACTTCTGATGGCTAAACGTGCTAGCTAGGTTAGCATAGCTTAGGGGTACGTTCGTTTTTCTTACATTGCGTGTGTGCGTGTGTATAACTTATAATGAAATAGCGTCGCTTTTATCCGCTTAATATTTCCTGACTCTCAATATTTTATTTATCTAACACAGAAACCAGCAGCAGCATTTTTCAGCAGTGGTCTATTTTTTTTGATACGGCTAGCTCATTACTAAGTAAGTACGTTAGCTAGCCACAGTCCGACACTGGCCTTTCTTCTCCGTAGCATAACAAAGCTGAGACTATCAATAACAGCTCTTTGTGTTCGCCTCGGCTGTCCAAACTTATCTCGAGCTCAACTCAGCAACTCACGAGTGTACAGATAACGTCTCCCCCGTGTATAAAAGCTAAACTCCGGACGGCCGCTTTTTAAGGAACCGGCGCAGCCCGTCGTCTATAATGTGCGCTCCTAGGAGAGGCTGCATCTCGTTATAAACCAACTGCCGATGTGTCGATTCTCCTTCTACCACAATATCCCCGAATTACACTTACCGTTACTGCGTTACTCGATCTCGACCCGAACCCCGAGCACACGGTCGGATTTTTCGCCGGACACGCGCGTCAAAAGAAAAGAGAAATGAGGAATTTTTATCCAACTTATTCGTCTTAGTTGTTTTCTCCACTTCCTGATTGAGACGGTGCCATTTTGGATAGCGAAAAAATATTTCCGCCGCTGTCGTCACGACGCTCGCGGAGCCGCTTGTTGATCAGCCATAAATACTCAGTGTATGAAGTACCGGAGTAAAAGTACAAATATCTGACATAACGAGCTACCTATCAGAGTAGTACTTGCATGAAAGTCTTTAAGTTTCTGATCTTTAAGTCATTCTTTGATATTAAATCTACTGTACTATTAAAGCGATTGTGTTGCTGAGCAAAACAAGCAATCAGCATTTTGAGAATTAAGTTTATTCTCATTGTCTTTGCATCACTGGGGGCTTCAGGTTTCCACGTGACACTTATATAAACTGAATATTGATCCGGAATTGGATCAGAAACTATCTGTGATGTTACAAGTCTGGCTCGTATCAGGTCGCCCGTTTCCACCAAATATAGATTTTATTATTAGGCTTATTGGAAATGTAGTAGGGTAAAAGTTAAAGGTGAGAGAAGTATAAAATCTGAAATAAACTAGTGATACTCCAAAAAATACTTAAGTACTGTAACAAAGTGTTATTACTATATTACACCACCACACTGCCTCCATCCTCCCTAAACCAAGGCCTGTAGAATATAGTTTCTATTTAGCTTATATCTTTGCAACACTTCTTTTATAGTGTAAATTGGATGTTAAACCTTGAAGGGTATTATCTAAGATAACTTGAGACATTGGACCATTTGTGCTGGATAAATATGGTACTAAAGCATTTGCTGTATTTATATACATTTTTTAAAGTAACCTGCTCACCTGGTGGCTGAATTGTGGTTTTTCCTTTACATTTATAAAGATGTTAAAAATTGTAATGAAAATAAAAAGTAACCAGAATGCAGGAAATGAAGTATTTGGGTGAGGACCACCACACCACACCTCTGCTTTATGTTGTTTTTTTTTTGTTCACTGGAATTTATTTTCAACAGATATTGAAAATGTTTGTAATAGCATAAACATGTGCAGATTGAGGTACATCATGTGTAATATTTTGTATTCAGTTAGCTGAACAGCAGTAGCGCTGTTGCCTTGCAGCAAGAAGGTCGCCGGTTCAAGGCCCTGAGCTGCGCCCTTTCTGTGTGGAGTCTCCCTGTGTCTGCGTGGGCTTTCTTCAAGTTCTCCAGCTTCCTGCCACAGTCCAGAAACATGCTCAGGTTGATGTATATTGCCTGTAGGCAAGAGTGTGTGAATGAATTATGCGTGTGCCTCACGAGAGGCTGGTGATCTGTCAGGGGTGTATTCCTGCCTCTCACCAACACTATGCTGGGATTGGATCCAGCAGACCCCCATGACTCGAGTGAGAAAGGAGCGGGTATAGAAAATGAATAAATGAATGAGGATATCTAGTCTATAATGTCAGTCAAACTATATAAACACAGAATCAGGGAAAATCAGTCTATAGTTATGAAAGGGCCCATTAAGTGGCTCCTTTTGATCAGAATAAAATTCCTGTAAATATCTTTTCTTTGTCAGGTTATTTATTTAAAAATGAAAGGCAAGAGAAAAAAATGCCTATGTTCAGCAATGCTTTCAATGTTAATTTAATTATATACAGATTTATAATTTTTCTTTGATTGCATCTAGTTTAAGATTGTAACGTATTGTGTATTTGAGATGTGCTGGAAAAAGGAGATGATACATCTCAAATGGTTTGGTCCAGACCTGAAATATCTCAACACCCGTTGATGGATGTTGGATTGCCATGAACTTTTTACACAGATGTCTGAGGCTCCAGAGGATGAATCCTACAGACTTACCTCTAGTGCCACCAGGAGGTTGATGCTACATTCAGAGTGAAACAGAATTCTCCTACAGTATGCGAGGCCTTTAATGCATAAATTCTCATGCCTTTGGTGATCTCCTGACCTTTCTCTAGCACCACCAGCAGATCGGCAAACTATTTAAAAATCTCCTTTATGGATTGCATGATTTTCACAGACAGTCATGGTTCCTAAAAATGTATTTAAATATCTTCGGTGACCCAAAGCAGCAAACTTTTAGTAGATTCTAATGGGCTTTTTAAAAAATGTCCCAGAAAAATATGTCTATAAACTACTTCTTGACACAGCAAACTGCTTCATGTGTAGGACTATATGAAATTAACATTTAATACAACACCTAAGAGTGCAAGACTCTGCAAATTCAGATATTTAAATTGAGAGTCCATTCATTTTCATTTATATATAGAGGGTTCTACACATGCCTAATTTAGCACACATTTAAAATACCACCGCTGCTTTATATACAAACTAATAAGCATCTATTCTTTAAAAGTACCCACTATGTACCCACAACACTGATGAGTCAGCAAAAAAAGTATTGCACAATTGCTTAAAACAGCGAGGACACATTAATACCGACACAATAAACAAAGAAACACTTTAAAACAATAAGTTACTGAATAAAAACAAGAATATACTGAATTTATGAAGCATGATTGTACACGCTTACCCAGATGATATCTTTTGGCCTGTATAATTCTCAATGCAATTGAAACCAAATATATTTTGTCATCCCTTTATATTTGTCATTTTATTAGATTAGTTGGACTACTTCCCTGCATGTGGTTATTGCTTAAAAGCGTACATCATTTTAGATGTTAAATCAAGCACATGCTCATCCTCCGCTGTCCGATTTTGGCATCCATCTGTCCATTCCACATTATTGAACGAGAGAGCTGGAAGAGCTCCAGTTGTTTCCAGCAAACACACTGCCACTGCTTTCCTGGTATAACAGTCCCCCCCTTTTCCCAACAAAGGCGGGTGGAGGGAAGCAAAGAATCATATGGGTGTGGGTTTGTGTTGAAATTCAAGGTACTGATCATGAAGGATAGCAGCAAGGTTGTCCTTTGTTTTTCCCTGTAGGATATTGTTTTAGTTTCATGTCACCAAGGTAGTGGGTGATGTTACAGGATGTGAAAGGGCAAATGCATCCTGGCACATTTTATTTACATATGCGTCATGCATGGAAGTGGCACAGCTGCACCATGTTTGAATCTGGTATATATAAATATATACTTATCACTATACTCTGTGTCAAGGTTGATTCAGCACAACATTCCTGTGTTGTAACAATTTCTAATACATCAGTGGCAGTTTATTCTGATAGTATTTTATTCTTTTTTAATATAAAGTATATCTGATGTTTAACTATTTGCTTAGTTCATTAGTTCCACAGCTTTTTGGCAGGTGATGCTCTTTAGGGTGGAATTTGGTGCACCCTACTGGACTCGCTTTGCAACAGTTGGTGCAAATTTAGAGGACTTAGCTGGATTTTTTGGGGTCAATGTGATAACATTAGAGCAAAGAACGTGAACTGGCAGGACAAGTGGCCGTTCAAGCTGAACAACAGGACACAGGAATACAGAGGAGGAAAAAAACATAGGCAAAGATCATACATGACACAAGCATATACAATCTGAATATAAGATAACAAAGGTATTACATATACACAAATATATACTGTGAAAACAACAGGCTTGAGGGGAAAAAAGAGATATTAGTCTGTTTATTAGTCCTTTGTTCATGTGAGAGTTCCCCCACAGATTAGGACCATAAAGACGGAAGGCATCATGAGCTGATTAAGAATTTATTCCCAGTATAGTGATGAGACCTTTTCTTGATTATCTAAAGGTTCTGTCTGCTGTGTATTCAGTAAACATGCCAACAAGGTAGGAAGAAACTAAGCCATTCATGGATTTAAAACAAATAAGATGCATTGGGAAATAAACCCTTTATTTTACCAATGAAGCGAAGCTAAAATAGGATTAAAGTGCTGAAAACCTTTCAGTTAATATTCCAGTTCAGCATTGTGAGCTGGAGTTTATGAGCAGAAAATGAAATCAGTGCATTACAGTAATCTACTCTTTTAGAAATGAATGCATGAACCAGCTTTACAGAGTCTGGCTCTGATAGAAAGCATTTAACTTAAAATATACTTGCAAGACGATAGAGATCTTTGCAATATTCAATATGTGCTTCTGGAAGTTAAGATCAGCATCCAAAAGATTTTGGCTAGCTCACAAGGATTTACTGACAGGGAATGTGGTGCCTAATCCTCTGTCATCGTCATTTAGCTTTAAAAAATGTGGCCATCCTACATTTGTCTACATTGACTGATTTTGATCTGCAAAAATTACTGCAAAATATTTCCACTTCCCATTTGTTGTTCACTACAAACTCTGTTACAGCCTAACAGTGAATAAACTCAGTAGAAGAAGCAAATATATATATTTATTATAAAACACAAAGTGCACTAATGTACTCATTTGTTTGGCTATTTAGAACCAACTGAAGAAAAGTAATAGACCCTTTTCATGTATTCAGGTTTCCAGACAACAAAAAGACGTCTTCCACTAATCCCTAAATGATATCATATAACTCACAACCATATAGCGTTGTACAACTTCTCCTCAACATACATAACTCTACCCTGATGAAGGTTATACCTTTGGGGTGAAAAGCTTTGTGTGTAGAATGTGAGAGTTGCACAACCCGGCCAGCAAACAATGCACAGTGCATATGTGTCATAAGACACAACATTAAGCCTCTGTGGTGCAGGAATCAGTATGTTGAATGGAATGTGGGCGTATTTTCTAATACGACTTATGTAAATCTCTGACAAAACCCAAATTGCATAACTTTCCCACCAAAAAGCCTCTTTGTCTCCAGTTCATTATTTTCTCAGGAAAGGCCATGTCTGCCTCAGGTCAGCTGTAATTTGATTAATCCAACAAAAGGGTAGCCAGACGGTAAGAGCCTCCTCTGCTTCTTCCATTTTTCTCATTTGGATTTTATTTCACGACGTTAATGTAATGTAATTGTACCTATACAATATATTTATTTGTCTTAGTGATCATAAATACATTGATGTCGTGATATTATTTTATCACCTGATTTTACAGACCAAATATGGTCAGCATTTCCATTGCTGGAGCAGTTTCTTGAACTGAAAACTATTTTATGCTTCAAATTTTCAGCAGTGCTGTGAATTCTGCCGGGAGAAGAATCGAACAGCTTTAGGAGAGATGGAGACTTTAGTGTTTTTGTTTTCATTTTCTGCCCTTGGCATTCTGTATGCCATGAACACCACCCCTGAATTCCAAGAGTAAGTCATAACATTCATTTATTTCTAACTGCTCTCTTAATCTAGAGCCTGTATATATTATATACTATTATTATGAATATTATATTCATTAAGTTGAAAGTTTGAAATTATTGTTTAGGCGCTGTTAAGTTTAAAACAAATACAATTGTTACAGAATTATACTAACTAACTTTAATTAATGCATGAATACTATTATAATTAAAAAATTACAAGATCATATAATTGTGCTGACATGCTTACTGTATACAGCTTACAGTATACTCTCCCTCCACTAGAGGACACTGTCAGCCTGAATCTCAGAAATAACTAAGAAATCATTAACCATATTGTTCCAGTTCAATTTATTCTGCAATTGAAATGACGACAACTGAGACTTTAGGGACATGAGATTAAATAGGAAGCATATAAGACTTTGTTAAGATAATATCGCATATGGAGCAGGTGATACTCATACTTTATATATGCCGCGTCTTAACATTCCAACTATTTTTCAGTCTGTCATTATATAAGTGGGTTAGAGGTTAAACTCATTTCTGCCACAGACGTTTTCTGCAAGATGTCTTGATGTTGATACACCTCCTGTGTGACCATCTCTGCTGGCTCCTTTTTGAGTGTGTGGACGCTGACAATCAATACAGGCCGCACAGAAGGGTTTGATTAATTGCTCTTGACATATAATATGCCCGGTGCTCTTGCACTCTGCAAACAAACAGTATATCATGCATAAATCTTCCCGTACGGTAGAATCGGAGCGAAGTAGCGAGGGAGCTTCCCTTTTGCTCTCGCCACATTTGTTTTTCTTCCGAGAGCACGCATTGTGAGTTTCAGAGGATGTAATGTTGTTTACTGAGAGATACCTAGAGCACATTAATCTTTACCATTGCAAGGCACTGGTACCTTTGACCAGTAAACATGGAGGGCAGTGCTGACTTAACACGGCCTTTAGTTTGCTGCTTCCCACACCTCTGGCAGTGATTGATTAAGCTGTGTTTTTAAAGCCACTTGTAGCCACACCACCATACAGCAACATGAGAGGTGGACTGCTGCGGATTTTAAGTTTAACAAGGGAGATTTGCCGTTAAAGCTGCAGTACATATGAAGTTCTTACCAAACAAAGTCACACATTACTGATTAAACCGGTCGCCACCACGTATACACGTCTGTGTTTCATAGCAGACTGTGTTTTTTAATCTTGTGTCTGCTGGATGGATTATTGCATCCTGTGCATGACTTGACTTGAACTCCACTTGACTTGTGTGCAGCAGAGACTTCTTTCCCTATCTGAGAAGATGAATAAATACATTTGGTCAAACATCTGTTGTCGTTTTGTTAATGTTTTATAAATAGGAGAAACTGGGCCCAGAGCTGATGGGTTCGTACCTAATTCTACTCTCACCAAATGAGGAGCGGAGGGACCCAGATATATTAATATTTGTAGAGTACATCTGGTCATAACAATTCTTGCAGGAAGTAAAACAACAGATACACACAGGACTCCAGACAGTTTAGTGTAGAGGTCAGACTACAGGTCATGGCAGAATCAGTGAAACACACAATAAAAACAGAACTCCATGGTGAACAGCCAGATTTTGCCCCGACTAATGACTCATTTCCAAAGGCACAGACAAATCCAATATATAGCTACTACTTGTACTGTTTTTCTTCTCAAAAGCAGCCCGCGGAGGCAGGTTCCACTGCTTCACCAGCACGGTGGACACAGCCATTTATCACACACTTTCCTCTCACGCTTCAGTCCTATTCCGCCCGGCGCTAACTGAAGGGTGTTTCCTGATTATCATTCTCTCTGACTCTCCGAGTCCGCCGTTCATCATCATTTGCTAATTTAGCGCTGCAGAGGAGACTGGTACAACTTGTGTGAGAGAAAATAATTAGTCAAGAGAATGAAGCAGAAAATCAGAGGGAGATTGAGCGCCAGCACTTTGCTTGTGTTTAATCCATAGACAAAGTGTTGTTATTTTTCATCGGTAACAGTGATATTTCCTGGTTTCCACAGGCCTTATGCGATCCTGGGGATTGGCGTTGCCGTTTTGGTCATCGTGTTCCTGTTCTACTTCCTCATCACTCGTGGCAACCCACCTAAAGACATCTTATTCTTTGGTAATTTACGAAACTATGCGCATTTCTTCAAACTTACGTGCGACATATTTCCAAATCTCTGCAAAGGTTAATGACTGCTCTACATTCCACCGCTCTCAGAAGGATTTCTAAAGCTTTTACTCATTACTCACTATGTCGGGAGTGAAAACATGAATTGTATTCGACGTCTTTTCACCTGACATGTCGAAAGCTGCTAAGACTGATCAGGCTCATGAAGCTTAGACAGACTTTTCTGAGGCATGATTGACCCAGACCCTCAGCATTCATGTAACGTGCATTTACTTAACTTTTTGCTTTGAGACCTTGACTGACTTCGATACAATTGGCACAATCATTGGAAAGTGGTCATCAAACTTCACAATCACTGCTTCTATATAAAACCCAAATAACTTCAAGATGCTTATTTCAGCCTAGTCTTATGGCAGAATGCCATATTTTTAGTAGTTTGCAAAACTTCTGTTCCTTTAATTAAACTGTTCTATAGTGACTATGTTCTCAATTTCCAGCCAAAGGTTTTTCCCCCGCAAACACAACCCTGCAGCTAATGCCGGGGGCCGTGCTACTGGGACAGAAATGGAGTGATATATCAGTAGCAGGTGCTCAAGGCGATGCCAGTGTTGTCTATGAGAAGCGCAGCAATGGGAACAAAGCTGTGGCAGGCTCTTCTCAATGATGAAGAGCCATGATCCCCCTGCTGTCGTACCTATTGGATGTCAGAGATGAGCTTGGATGTGCCCAGGATTACGCAGACACCGGGGCACGAGAACAGACAAAAATGTATATTTGTGTGCTTTAGGTGCATGTGTGTGCTACAGAGGTTGTGTTGGAGTGGTTTAAGGTGTGGTAGAAGGAAGAGAAGCCCATGTCACAACACACAGCGATTCCCCTCACAGTGACATTCTGCAATTTCCAGGCAGCAGATCATTGTAAAGGTTTTTATAGCTGTTTTCTGTGAGCTAATACCAACTGTAAATCACAGAGGTGAGGTTTCTCTAACTTCCCTAACATTTATGTGTGCTTGTTCCTTTTTATGGACATTCTGACCTTCAGCTCAGTGAGGGTTTTCATCTCATCGAGGTCTGATACCCCCCCTTCTCAAGCAGTGTGTACAAACCATGCCGATTACCCCACATGTTGAGTCGCCCATTGTAAAATGTGCACAGTGCAGCTGATACCACAATTAATCTGTCTGGATGACATTTTTCCAGTCATCAACGGTCCAGTGCACATGAACCTTCAGCAGTTTATCTTGGACAGGAGAGGTGCCCTGTGTGTGCCCCAGCGGATTGTTCTGTTCCACAGTGTTGTACTGCACACAATTACAATACTATGCATTTTATTTACACAGCAATTTTAAACAGACTCAAAGATGCTTTACATGCTAAAGAACAAACATTGCGTGCAACATGAATTTCATGTTAAAAGCAGGTTGTGAGTTTTGATTGGTGTTTTGAACACTGGCAGATTGGTGCAACTGCAGATCTGTTTGGGGAGAAATTTCAGGAGGAAGGGCCAACTATAGAAAAAGCTGTTGGTCACACTAAGTCCAGTGCTTGGGACTGAATGGTGAAGACGAGAGGTCAGCATGCCTCAATTATGTTTGTCATATGTCTCAATGTTTTCCTCAATTAAGTCTTCAATCAAATATAGTGAGTGTTTTATTGTGTCGGGCCATTTAATGATTTCTAAAAGCAGATCTATGACTTTGGTGACATTCAGTTGTGACAGTTACAACCTTTTTCAAAGCCTGTTGGCTCATTCCTAAAAGGCCCAATTTGTAGGTCTCTGGTCATTTGTTGAAAAAGTCATCTGTAAATTAAATTGCATTAACACACACATGCATCACCCATGCTTTCACACAGGGGTGATGTTTCTCTTATTTTAATGCTTGAGTGTAGGAATAAAATAAGATGTTTGGCTCTAGAAGGTTTGCAAACCTACAAGGAGTAGAAACATTGACAAAAGAGTAAAGGGTAAAGCCCACATGTCACTCAAATTTATGTACCCCCACACTTAAAATTCAGTCTTGTGGTCATGGCCTTTCAGCTAGCTGGGCTCTAACCTGAGGATAAGATAAGGCTGCTCACCAAGGACTTAATATAAATATGTCTCCTGCCTACCTCAATGCTCAAAACTTAATTTTCTCTACACATGGTCCCATAAATCAATGACCAGCCAGTTGGAGAAAACTAATTCTGAGGTAGTCAAAGATGGTGATTACGTGAAGTGGAGGAGGCAGATAAATTAAGAGTGGGAGAAAAGTGCCCAAGCTCTTGGTATGCTTTGCGAACAACAGTTTGTGCAAGTTTAAAATAAAAATAAATAAATTGCCAGGTCAGATGTTGACACCCTACTGATTTTCCCTTTGTTTTGCAGTTTTTGCAGTATTTTGCTTTACTTGTGTCATTGACCTGACGAGTGCCTTGGAGTATGATGGCATTATCTCTGGCTTTATGGAATTCTATCAGAAGACAGTAGGTTTCTCATTAATATAAGTAAAATGTGTCTATTTATCTGAACTTAAAACACCTATAAAAGATCATACAGGCAATGCAGAAATCTCCATGCTAAACCAGTAGCACTAGGACTCTTCTGTACATTATTTGCACATGTAATGCCTATGTTTCAGGGGGAGCCTTACCTCGGGACAGCCTATGCCATCATGATGTGTTACTGGGACGGCATAGCACATTTTATCATGTACCTGGCGATGATCAACAAGATATCTGACAGGTGGGTCAAGTCGTGTCAAGCTTGTTTATCTTGCTCTCCATCAGAAAATGCCAGTTTCAAATGGCATCAGAGGAACAAGCAGGCGGCCTCTGCAGTACCCAGTCAGCCATCAGTTACTGAGGATGCGGTGCAGGAAAGCTGTGTAGGGAACATTTCAGTGCAAAGATTAAAATACACACAGTACATGATGAGCTTCACTTCCATTTTCCTATACTTATAAATACACTATAAATAAAAATAACTGTAAATACAGTAGCAAATGATGCATCCTCTGAGATTTATGGGCTGCTTTGAAATCCACACAATGGTTCTGAGTTAAACAGTATTTTTTTAAAAAGAGAGGGTTCTGTACATAAAGCACAGTCATTGACTTCAATATTTCAGAGTGAGCCGTCCTTCAGCACAGGTGCTACTATGGAAATGAGAAATGCTTTTAAACACAACCTTTTACCACTGGGGATAATTATTATATGCTAGTCGTATATGATATCACCTCAGAGCTGTGTGTTACCATAACCTGTGCCTTGTAGTTTATTACCCATCATAGCTGCTGTCTCCGCTTTCCTATAATAATTCTTGTTGTCTTTTATTTCTCTCGCAGGAAAGCATACCGCTCGATTGGCTTGTTCTGGGCCGGCTCTTTGTGTGCCAACATGAGTGTCTTTATAACTGGGATAGTGGCAGGTGAGCCCCATACTCCACAGTATTCCCCTTTTCCCAGGCCTGCGGTCACTATCTTTAATCAAGTGGACATCTGCACTGCTGTGCACCATCAGTGTCACAGTTCAGCCTACCAGCACAAAACACACCAGCCCTGAGCCAGGCTCACCGTCACAACCCACAGAGCAAAGAAACAGAGTTTAGGCATCTGTCATTGGTATTCCAAACTCAATGTTTTCAGTTTGAAATACAGTAACATTGTCTCAAGATCACACTTATCTACATAGTGCTTTCATAAATGTGTTTATAATCATCATCATCATCATTTATTAGGAGTTGTTTATCGATCATGTTTGTACAGGTGAATATAGACATCTTTCTTTTTGGCAGGTAACTATGGCTCAGAGATCCGTCCAGCCTTCTGGCTCAACTTCCTGTTCCTTCTGGCGCCTGTATGGGGAGCAGTCACTCTGTTCACAAGGGGGAAGGACAGACCTCTGATCGGGGGATACAATGTAAGTGTAATGCATGAGGTGAGACCTCGATATGACTGCAGAGTGGTTTAGAGTAGTGTTTTCTGACTGAATCTAAATTCCAGGTACAGATGATGTCCTTGATCCAGTTTGTGGAAGGTGATGCAGTGCAGCCAATTAAGTGCACCATACATTTTTTATGACTTGCTATAATTTCCAACGGTGTGGTCAGTCTGGTGGTGAGCACGTGAAGCGCGTTCACCTAAATCTGGAAGAAGATAAGCAGGGCCGTGAAGCTACATTGCTTCACCCCATTCCAGTTATCATGTTCTACTTCTGAATACTTGTGATTTCCTGTTACTATCACATGATCCATTATTGTATCCATTATTATAATGTGTCTGAGTCGTAAACAGGAAATTTTCACATGAAAGTCTATACAGAGTCAGAAGAATATTATATAGTATACTCTAGAGTATAATATATTATCTATATATATCAGTTTGACAATATTATAGGATTGCAATGCTAAATTGGTCAAGCACTATTTTAAGGGGAAAACACACAAATCCCTCCAGCCTGTTTGTCTTAAACCCATCAAAGTGATCTTGATATATACAGAGAGAAAAGCTCTAAGCCTACATCCATCAAAAAAATATGTTTTTCTTCTTGTTCCTACAGTTGGATTTTTTAACTGCGAAAAGCAGAAACGTTTTTTTCTGTGCTAATCGAAAATCCAATTTTAAAGGACGGGCCTACAAGCGCCATTTGTGACATCACGAGTAGTTTGGAAGCCAATTGCAATCCAATATCCAACTTGCACAAGCGTGACGTGGAATCCTGAACATGTCCGGGAAAGCACAGGTGAAACCGCCGCCGTGACTAACTTGCTGTGCCCCCCCCCCCAGGCCCAGCACGTCCAGACCATGAAGCTGATCTGGCGCCCCCTGGACCTGATCCTGGTGGTGCTGCTGTCAGTGGCCATAGTCTTCACCGTCCTCAGAGGCTTGGTGAGTGAGGCAAACTAAACAGTCATCTTCATAGTGTGGGCATGGGCTTCAGGGTATGCCTCTAATTACACTTTTAAAAGTCATTTTGCTGTATTGCTTATGCATAGACTTTGTCCTGGGAGTATTGAGGATTTCTACAGGATTTATTATTTTTTGCTTTTACAAGCAGTTCAAACTAATTGAGCCACATGGGAGCATTATGTGTTTATTCTCTAAAGGATCTTGCTTTAAATATGTAGCATTTTGCGTGTTACACATTTTCTATCCATATGGGATATTTAACCAATATCAATGCATCGTTCTAATTAGATTTCATCAGTGTAATGGAAATATTTGTGTGTCTACTGTAAGTATTCATGGCATATTGATATTCCACTCATACTGTGTTGGGCTGCGTGTTCATTCCATGTTGTATTCTACTGTAACGTGTTGCTGTTCCTAGGTGGCTCTGGACTCTCCGCTAGAAGCCTGTTCTCTCTACCTAAAGCACTATGAGCCCTATCTGAAGGATCCTGTGGGCTATCCCAGAGTGATGGTGGGTCCTTTTTTCTTATTCTTCCTCTGTCTCCACACTGAGTCTGCTGCAGTAGCACCTGAAAGCTCCCCTGTCCAGGCTGTTAACCCCAGCCACATGCTGGACCTCTGCCTGCATGGGTATCACTCGTTGAATCTGCTGGAAGCTTGGCCTCATGTCTCCCACTCTTTGACCACGCAGCTGATTAATGAGACATTTCTCCCCATTAAAGTGTAACGGAGGTCAGGCAGTCAGGGGAACACACGGGAACTGCAGTTCACAAACCTTTATTTTCTTAAGAAATAAAAACAAAAACCAGCCGTCAGGCTCCGGTGTACTCAAACATGCAGCATCCGAGTGAAATGCACATATTGCTCTCATAACAAAATAATACACACATTATATACACTTGGACTGGAGCAGCATACCTTAAGAAATAAAAACAAAAACCAGCCGTCAGGCTCCGGTGTACTCAAACATGCAGCATCTGCACAAACATAATAAAAGTAATGCACCACATTACACAGGTTAAATACTTCATGCATATCATTCACAGCGCTAGCAGGCTAGCAGGCGTGGAGTGTCTGCTACTTACCAATAGAACACTCGTGAACATTCGCAATCTTATCGCACACAAAGATCAATAAACAAGGTCGACGCTTGCATACAAAGCATGTTGGACTGATTATACATTTAATGCATGTTAAACCAAGTTGTATCTTCCGTGTACATCAAGCTAAACTATGTACAGAATGAATATGAACATGCTAGCGGAGTTTTGCGCTAGCCGCGTTAATCTCCGTCTGTAGAAACTCGCGGTAAAAACAAAACCAATCGTAAACTTTCTGTCTGCGTTGCAAAGTTCACTCACACCCTCAGAATGCATGCAGAATAACATTACACAAGTCATATATCAGAGTTACCAAACTAAAATCGTGTTTTACCATAACAAATTAGAATAAAATGTGGAGCGCTTGTACAGTGAACCTACCCGAGTGAAATGCACATATTGCTCTGATCGGGTAGGGAAAGTGCATACACATACAGCAGACCTGCAGTACACCTCAGCTCCAAAGGAGGCTCCAAATCCCAAATCCCTGAGGATGCTCATATACTGGCGAAAGTCACTATAATTGTACCATAAATTTCTAACTCTGTTACACCCACCTCCCCTGAATTTCGCCAAATCTGAGCAGCATCCATACACAAAAAGTACACTAGCACATGACAGAGGGCCACCAATAACAGGAAAGCCAACCAAAAAGGTATCCAAAAAGGATGACGTGGAAGAAGAGGCCCGCAAACTCTCCAACCAACCACTGGCAGCAGGGTGCCTTATACACCCCACAAGACCCATCTAAACAGTGTATTAAAAGCCCCAAGGGAAAAAATAAAACCATCTCCATGTGACTAACCACATCACATGCTATAACACATGCGTAAAAGGAACAGTACACATAACTTTGTCTAATCATGAAAGATCTGAAACACTGACCCACAAACGGCCTGCATGGATGGGCGAGTGTGTGCAATGTCTTGTCTGGACATGGTCTGAATCAGTCTGTCAACTGGTTTTATACTGCGACCAAACCTAGACCTCACCTGTGTGGATAAACTGGGATTTTCAGACTGTGTAACAGAAGCTACTGTGTCAGCACTCTGCGTGTGACTAGTGTTGTCAGTCTGTGTTATGACAGTCTGTCCGTCCGTCTGCGTATATGTGAGTGTGTCCACTTCACAACTGGCAGTCTGTTCGTCCATGTTACTAACATCTCCACTAATGTCAGCATCAGTCACAGGTTGGAAGTCAGAGGCAACGGACTGGTCACTCAAACGATCTTCAGACATCTCTGGATCACTCTTAGAGAAAGAGAGCGCTGGCATTGTGCATACAACATCAGTTGACTCCACCTGGGACGGTTCAGGGAATGGTGACTGGGCAATCCACTCAACAATTCTCCCCTCAGGGTCCATAGACACCGGAACAGCTACTGAGTCATGCCCCACATTCTTGTCTTGCTCATGTCCCAGAGACCGCAGGCTAGAACTTAGATCCACACGATTCTCACTCACGCTATCAGGCAAGGAACCTTGTCTCACTGACACAGAGTCGTCACTCTGGTGTGACAGCTGAGCAGAAGACAAAGACGTGACTGGGTCAGTCAGTACATTTGTGTTGTCAACTGGCAGGAAATTGACCAGCATCAACAGATTACGGTGGACAACTCTTTCCTGTCCAGAGACTGCGTTGCGGATCTTGTAAGTGTGTGTTTCAATGTTCCTTTCCACTACAGTGTACACTGTGGACTCCCAGCGATCAGCAACCTTTCTCTTGCCTCTTTCCTTCTTGTTTGCCACAAGCACACGGTCACCAACGACAATAGTGGGCCCTTTCACTCTCCTGTTGTAGAGCTCAGTGTGACGACGCTGTTCCTTTGTGGCATGTTCCTGAGCAATCAACATGGCATCCTTTAGATCTTTCTCAAGAGACACAACATACTTGTCATAGCTGACAACAGCTGGATCATTCAGGACAGAACGGAATAGCACATCAACGGGCAGACGTGGAGTCCGGCCAAACATCAAATAAAAAGGCGCATAGCCCGTTGTCTCATGAACTGTGCAATTGTACAGGAATGTCAGTGTCTGAAGACGTCTTGGCCAGTTGACTTTAGTATCTGGAGCAAGTGCACGGATCATGTTGCCAAGGGTTCTATTAAAACGCTCCACACTACCATTACCCATGGGATGATACGGGGTGGTGTGTGATTTCCTTATACCAGAGACCCTAAGTAGCTCGCTGATTAGTTGACTCTCAAAGCTTGCCCCTTGGT
Source organism: Eupleurogrammus muticus (assembly GCA_036785175.1). Taxonomy (NCBI): domain Eukaryota; kingdom Metazoa; phylum Chordata; class Actinopteri; order Scombriformes; family Trichiuridae; genus Eupleurogrammus; species Eupleurogrammus muticus. The sequence continues at coordinate 8,140,887 of JAYKQN010000006.1, forward strand.
CACTGTGTATACGTTCTGGGAACCCGAACACACAGAAGAACTTGTCCCAAAGGACTCTCGCCACCTGCTTGGCTGACTGATCACTGCAAGGGAACGCCTGGGCCATTCTTGTAAAGTGGTCAGTCACCACTAGCACGTCGACTGACTTGTTCTTGTTATCCTCCGCTGTCCAGAAGTCAATGCAAACAAGCTGGAGGGGCCTGGTGGAGGTGATGCGCTCCAAGGGGGCTCTGTCAACAGGGTCTGTGGTCTTGCTGACAATGCATCGCTTGCAGTTGCGGACGTAGTCTCTCACATCTCTGTCAAGACTGAGCCAAAAGAATCTCTGCCTGGCCAACCCAAGGCTTCTGAACTGACCCTGGTGACCGGCATCATCGTGAACACCGCCCAAGACAACAGCTTTAAGTGACTCAGGGACCACGTACTGGTGACGCTTTGACTTTGTCACTTGGTCTCTTGAAACCCTGTAGAGTATTCCGTTGCAGAGAACAAGCTTCTCCCAGTGTTTCAAATATCTCAAGACTGCAACTGACTCTCGTGCTCGCTCTCTCCTGGAGGGTCTGCGACGTCTCTCCACATAATACAAAACACGGCAGAGGGCTCTGTCTTTAAGCTGCTCATCACGTAGTTCCTTCTCTGTGTAAGCAGGCAGTGTATCTTGGCCACCTGGGACCAGCTGTGGAACATGGTCCAGAGCAGCAACAGCACGGGTTCTTGCTCCAGCATCCCACTCATTGTGTGACTGCAGGACAGCAGATATCTCATCCATCTTGATGGACTGGGTGTGGACGTGAACAGGAGCAGAGACAATCTCAGCATGACCACCAGCTTGGAATGGAGTCCAATGATGGGAACTGGAGGAGCGGAAGGCATCTTGAACAGAGTCATTAGTTACATCTTGAACTTCAGACAGAAGGCTCCTGTACGGCTCTTGAAGCAGTCTGAGACTGACTCTTTCCTTGACAAAGGGCACCCGGCTTAGGGCGTCGGCAACCACATTCTTCGGACCCGGAACATACTTTATGTCAAAGTTGTAGCTGGCTAACTTCGCCACCCAGCGTTGCTCGCAGCAGTCTAACTTTGGCTTTGTCATGATGTGGGTCAACGGATTGTTGTCGGTCCACACCGTGAACATATGGCCCTTCAACCAGTGACTGAACTTATCACAGACAGCCCACTTCAATGCCAAGAATTCCAACCGGTGTGCTGGGTAGTTCTTCTGGGACTGAGAAAGTGACTTGCTGGCGAATGCAATGGGCCTCGCCCTGGTTTCTCCTTCCTTTATCTGTGACAGGACAGCGCCAATCCCATCAAGAGAGGCATCTACAGATAGCATGAAGGGGCGGGAGAAGTCAGGGTGAGCCAGAACAACTGTTTCAGCCAATGACGATTTCAGTGTACAAAATGCTTGCTCCATGTCAGGAGTCCAGTCAGCAGCAGTCAACTTTCTGCTCTGAGACCTGGGTTTGACCATCTGCTTCTCTTTACTCTTGCGCTTTTGTCCGGACAGCAGAGAGAAGAGGGGCTTGGCAATGGCGGAGTAGTTGGGCACGAAATGCTGGTAATAATTAACCATTCCCAGGAAAGACCTGACCCGTTTAGCTGAGGGAGTGACACCGTCTGCTTCCATCAGGTCAGTGCTTGTCATCTTCACGATGCCCTCAATCTTACTGGGGTCAGTAGACACGCCAGCCTCATCTACTATGTGCCCGAGGAACCTCACAGACTTGCGCAAGAAGAAGCACTTCTTGGGGGCTAGCTTCAGATTGTGGCTGCGCAGCCTGCCGAACACCATCTCCAAACGCTGAAGAGCAGTTGACTCATCTGGAGCAAAGACTAACAGATCATCCAAATAGCAAAGCAGACTTAGATAATTCTGATCTCCAAAAATACTTGTCATCATGCGCATAAAGCTTCCAGGACTGTTGCATAGACCTTGTGGCAAACGATTGTACTCGTACAGACCCATTGGAGTGGTAAACGCTGAGTACTTCTTGTCGTCCTCGTGCAACGGCATGTTATAAAATCCGGACGTCAGATCCATTGTACTGAAAAGAGCGTTTCCACCGAGTGCCGCCAAGCAATCAGCCTGGTGAGGGAGAGGGTGAGCATCCTTGAGAGTCCGTTTGTTCAGCCAGCGAAAATCTGTACAGACACGAAGATCTCCATTCTTTTTCCAGACGAGAACTAATGGAGAAGCATACTCACTGGTGGACTTCCTAATTATCTCTTTCTCCTCCATCTCACTTAGCACTTGACGCAACTTCTGATATTGACTAGGGGGCACTCGCCTGAAAGGAAGCCGGAATGGTCTGTGATCTGACAGGTGAATACGATGGACGAAGTCCTTCGCCTCTCCACAATCGAGATGATGGCGTGAGAAGATGTCGTTATATCGCACAACCAGCTCAGTCAACTTGTCTCTGCACTCTTCAGTCACATCACAGGAGCTTACATCCATGCCACTCAATCCGACTGATCGCAGTCTTTCATCAGCGGAGCTTGCATCATTTCCAGAGGGACTGGTTAAATGACAACAACTAGCTAGTGGGACTTCAGTGAGCGTGTCATCCATGTCTTCAAGAGCAATACAGGGAAACACATCTGCTAGCTTAGCATTACGTCTTATTAACACAGGCCTGTCAGATGTGTTGATGAGCTTTAATGGCACCCACCTGTCTTGCCACATTGAAGTGACCATTCTTGCCACCAGGATTCCTCTTGGCGCTGAGCGGCATGACGTGAGCTCAGTCATCACAGTACTACCAGGTGACACAGCTGCAGACTTCGGTAGCTTCCCCCACAGCAAGTACTCACGTCCAGGCTCAAGGCACACAGCTGAGTTGCTTCTGACAGTGCCTATCTTGTGGGGAACTTCCTCACCTCTCCAACGATACAGACCGGCTAGCATTGACAGAAACTGCTCTGATTCTGGATCGCCAGCAGGACTGGGGGCAGACACTGCTCTCCAGTAGGCGTCACACTGCTTGGACTGGCGAAGAATGTGCTTGATGACGTTAGTGCCCAGTATCATCTCGTCATGCTGACCTTGAACAATGAGAGTAGGTACCACCATCTTGCAGCCATACACTTCTATCCGCAAATAGACAGCTGACTCTGGCATGACGCGGCGACCACCACAGCCAATTAGAACAACATCTGTACTGAACTGATCAGCAGCAGTCACTACCCCAGCTTCTTTAAGCTTCATTTCAGCAGCCTCATTGATTGTACAGGCCATAGACCCACTGTCCAGCATAGCATTCAGGCTCACTGTATTGCCAATCATCACAGGTGTGTAGAAAAGACTGTCACTGCCATTAACTTTGTGCATATTCTGAAAGACAACTTGAGCATCATTACTTGAGATTTTGTGATTTGCATAAACAGTCTCTGCATCAGAAATATCTTGAGTGTGGGAGTTTAAACTGTGACCCATACTGCCTCCCTCTGAATATGAGTCTCCTAGTTTCCCATGGACTGAGGCTCAGAGGAAGACTTTGCTGGACACTCCATCTTTGTGTGGCCTGGGGCGAAACAGGCAAAACACAGTCTCTCTGACCTGCAGTGAGTCACAGTGGTGTGCTTGCTATCATTGCAGACACGACAGGCATTCTCACGACGACCGCCCTGGAGTCGCCCACCACGGGGAGCCCTGCCGCGCTGCTGCACTTTACCCATCATCTGCTCCAACATGGCCATCATGCGGGAGAGAATCCTGTCCTCGGTCTCCTGAGAATTCTGTAACACGGATGCCACTGGGGAACATGAGGCTGAGCAGGGGGTTTGTTGTGCGGTGCAGCTTTGACTGCCGACAGTGATAGAGGGGGAACACTGTGTGTGACAAACAGCGTTAGGAGTGGTCACAGGAGAGAGAACAGGGCATTGTGTGTAGCACTGAGCAGATGGGGGCTGACTGCTTGGCACTGGGTCAGACTGCATGCTAAAAATGGTGGTGGTGTGGCTCTTTACCTGCACATCTCCACGGGCTCTGCTGGAGGATCTCAGTTCTCTCTGGTAGTCATCAATTCTCAATTGTATGTCTCGTGCACTCCACTCTCGAATAGACTTACACTTGAAAACAGAGGAAAGGTCTGGATCTGGGCAATACTTGACAAACATGTGTGCCACCTCCTCACTCTGATTCTCCATCCGCCTGCCCTGTCTGCGAAGGCCTTCATCCGCCAGCTCGGCAGCTCTGTTCACTCTCAACCAGTAATCAACTGGGCTCTCACCAGGTCTAGGCAGAGTGGAGTAAAAGTCTGACAGTGGGAGACATGACGAGGTGTCGCTGAAATACTGAAGAAGAACATCGTAAATGAGGTTGGGGTTCTGTTTCACATTGAGAGTCTGATCGCTGCGCAGGGCCACCTTCACAACATCCCTTGCTTTGCCCATCAACTTCTCCATGATCTCTTCAGCCTGTTCATCTACAGGGCACCTCTGTTTTCTGAGATAAGCTTTAGTCATGTCAATCCAGTCCTGGACTGAGTACCTGTCAGAACTGTCACCTCTAAAGAACTTAGGCTCTTTTTCAGATTTTACATGTACTGTAACATGTGAGTCAGCGTGTCTAACTTCACTAGAGTCAGTGCCTGTGTGTGTATGTGCGTTGAGTGTTGCATTGCTCTGGTGTGCACCGCTTGCATTAACTACACCAGCGGACATCAGCTTAGCTACAATGGACTCACCAATCTGAGCACCCAACTGTCCTACCATGTCTGTGAGGTGGCTAATAGCAGCAGCATCTACGCCGCCGGGTGTGGATGTGAGAGGGCCCTCCCTCATAGACTGGCCAACAGGAGCATAACCTGGGTCCTGACCTAACCCTGTACCCCTACCGCTGTCAGTCACTGACTGGGAATAACCCACCTTCCCACCATCCAAACCACGTCCAACGGCACCACTATCAATATGCTGCCATGGACCCCACATACCTCTTCCTCTGGGCAAAATCGGACTTGCAAAATTATCACACACATCACTATACTCTGCATTCTCAGCCATAATGGCAAATATCTGCGTTGTGTATTACCAGGGAGAGAAAAAAATATATATATATAATGAGAGAAGAAGAAGTAAAAATAATAAATATCAATGCTGTAATAATATAAACACTGCCCTACACTGCCTAACCATTCACAAGGACAAATCTAACCACATTCGATCCTGCACTCTTGCTGGACTTCCACGCAGCATCCACGGCGATCGGCGTCAGGCTGATCTTGTAGATCCGGGTCACGGCACCAGTGTAACGGAGGTCAGGCAGTCAGGGGAACACACGGGAACTGCAGTTCACAAACCTTTATTTTCTTAAGAAATAAAAACAAAAACCAGCCGTCAGGCTCCGGTGTACTCAAACATGCAGCATCCGAGTGAAATGCACATATTGCTCTCATAACAAAATAATACACACATTATATACACTTGGACTGGAGCAGCATACCTTAAGAAATAAAAACAAAAACCAGCCGTCAGGCTCCGGTGTACTCAAACATGCAGCATCTGCACAAACATAATAAAAGTAATGCACCACATTACACAGGTTAAATACTTCATGCATATCATTCACAGCGCTAGCAGGCTAGCAGGCGTGGAGTGTCTGCTACTTACCAATAGAACACTCGTGAACATTCGCAATCTTATCGCACACAAAGATCAATAAAGAAGGTCGACGCTTGCATACAAAGCATGTTGGACTGATTATACATTTAATGCATGTTAAACCAAGTTGTATCTTCCGTGTACATCAAGCTAAACTATGTACAGAATGAATATGAACATGCTAGCGGAGTTTTGCGCTAGCCGCGTTAATCTCCGTCTGTAGAAACTCGCGGTAAAAACAAAACCAATCGTAAACTTTCTGTCTGCGTTGCAAAGTTCACTCACACCCTCAGAATGCATGCAGAATAACATTACACAAGTCATATATCAGAGTTACCAAACTAAAATCGTGTTTTACCATAACAAATTAGAATAAAATGTGGAGCGCTTGTACAGTGAACCTACCCGAGTGAAATGCACATATTGCTCTGATCGGGTAGGGAAAGCGCATACACATACAGCAGACCTGCAGTACACCTCAGCTCCAAAGGAGGCTCCAAATCCCAAATCCCTGAGGATGCTCATATACTGGCGAAAGTCACTATAATTGTACCATAAATTTCTAACTCTGTTACAAAAGCAACAATAGAATGAGGAGCCAGAGCATCATTGTCTCTCTTTTACTAAAGATGGATAACAAATTGTTACTATGAATGGCCACAGGTCTGCTCTCCTTTTTATTTTCCTTCCCTTAACCTAGGTGGCTTTGTTTTTTTTTTTGTTTTATTCGATGCACACCTTTTTGTCAATAGGTTATCCAAAGACCTTGTCGGGGCTGCAGTCCAGGCACAATTGCGAGCCATTGATCAGGCAGACGAAGCCCATGCAGAGAACTTGATAAGCTAATCCCTCGCCCAAAGCCCCCCCATCAGCATCTTGCTGGGTGGGAGGAGTGTGTGTGCAGCATGTGAAAGTATGTCTTGGTTAGCAGCTTTTGCAAATCTGTGTGTGTGTGTGTGTGTCTGTGTGTGTGTGTGTCTGTGTGTGAAGAAATTAAATGAAGTTTGGCTTGTTGCAGAGGGTTGCGCTGTTTTCATTCATTGACTGACTTCCTTATTCATTGATGATGATGAACGATATGTGACAGATTACTGTGGCGGCACTAAAAAGACATTTAACAAAAGACTGAAGGGCATGTATGATTGGCTTTCAGGCCCTGGGCTGAACTCATTAGAATTCATCTCGACCTCAGACTGAGAATGAAAAGAAACCGTTCAGTGGTATAATTTGAGGAGAGTGGGAAATCAGCTTTCATGTGCCAAATATTTTAAGTTGAAGGTCAAGACAGACTCTGTAATGACCCTGAAAAGTAGCCTTTTATGCTGAAGGCGCAAATAAATGTTTTTCAGTGCAAAGCTGGGATGTTCCAATGTGTTTAAGAGCTAAACTTGAAAACAATTTTGACGTATTTCCAGACATGCATTTCCATTTCCAAGACCTGAAGTCTATAGTCTTTTTACCCTACACTACAATTATTAAGTGGTTGCAGTTATTACCTATGTGCCTAATGCCATTGCTGTACTATTACTACTTTCATTGCTTTAATTACAATTGGATTGCAGTTTCATGCACTTACAACTTAGTATTATTCCATTGTCATTTTACATATTATTTTGAGGTTGCACTGCTCCGCTGAAAGCCCCCCTCCTCTGTATTCAGTATGAGAATTGCAGTATAGGCCAGAGGAGAATAAGGATATACTGCATTAATTATCTGTAGGAATATTTGGCACCAAAACAAAATAAACAAATCAAGTCTTTCTGCAGTCACTGTCTCCAGGATACCTACTCGTTAATATATACACCAACATCATTGTGATGTGCACAGAATGAATATAAGTTGTGAAATGCAGATTCAAGCCATTAATATCAGTTTTCCCAAGAACTAATCAGCAGATAAAGCGACCATGTGCAGGGCAATAAACGATGTTTTTGTTTTTATAGATGCTGCACATGTTCTTTTACGGGCTGCCCCTGATGGGTGCGTTTGTTTATGGTCTCCTCAAGCCCGGGTGCACCTGGATGCCGGACTGGACCATGTTCTTAGCCGGAGCCATGACACAGGTACCACCATGAAAACAGACGGTCAATACGTGGAATCATTTCTGACTACACGGTGCATGAAGCAATGCTGATTCATGCACTCTCTATCTAATTAGTGCAAACAGGTCCAACACACATTACTGCAATTTAACTATTTGTAGTGAGCTCTCATCCTGTTACCAATGTCACTTTTCCTTCATACTGGTCTGACAGAGCGATGGAAACCATGAGGCTTTGTTTTAATGCACTAGATTATCAGGCCGCTCCACAGCCTCCAGGCAACTTTAATGTAGGATATGTACTCACCCTGTCCTCTGTGCTCAGCCTTATAAGTTTGTGCATCTTCTTTCTCCAGTGTCAGTGGGCCCACATCGGAGCGTCCCTCCATCCCCGTACCACAGGTCCATTCCGTATCCCAAACGAAGCGTTCTGGTGCGTGCTGACAGCTAACCTGCTATACGCAAGCACGCCCATCCTGGTGGCCCTGCGGGTTCACAGCAACCCGTACTTTTTCCTGAAGATCGCCCCCTTTCCTGGGCAGACGGGTTTGCCAAACAGCGAGGAGAAAGATACCAAGTACAAAGACAAATAGTCATTCTTAATCTTCCATGACCTTTGAATTGAATCATTTATTCCGATGATTCATGAAGACTTGTACTTGAAAATGACAAGCTATTTCATTTGCATGTTATTTCAAAATGCCAAAATACAAGATTGTTTTACGTCAAACCCTTGGTTTTAGTCTTTATTTAAATGTTGTTTTTCCAGAGCTTTGATTAGTTAGTAGAGTTGGCTTGTATAGAAATATATGCCATTAGTCATAAAATCTGTTACCATCAATTTCTTTCTACTAATGATTTAGAAAAGATCATTCAGAGGAGATGAATAACAATAAAATAAAAGGCAGATTGGTAGGCATCATGTTTGCCAATAAATACAAGATTAGAGTCCAGTGTTTTATCTGAATGTTATTTCATAGGCACTTTTATGTTTGTTTTCTGCTCTGTGTGCACATCCCAGGTTTCCATATTTTCACTGTAGCTGTATATCACGCTGACACCAGGTTGCACCACAATAACTGTCTTGAACAGGAAATAATGTGTGGTTGAAACTGAGCATGCTTTGTTGCCCCTACATATCCTGTTCCTCTTCTGTATTGTACACACGTTTCTCCAATAACTCGCATGATACGTGACCTGACCTGGAGTTTGCAGCAGTGTTATTGTATAGAATCAAGAATATAACGTATATGAAGCTTCCAACAGCTATATAATGAATGATGGAGCCAGAAGAGAATCTGAACTAGGTCAAAGGCGACCCTAACAGGTAGGGCAGGCAGAGCATGAATGAATTTGACCGTGTGCGTTGAGGCAGAGAGAAGTTTAGCATTACCAACAAACTTATGTAGGTTTTAGGCTTCCAAAATTCTATCTGTAATTATGCTGTATTGGTTTGATTAATTTAACAGTAGATGCCAATATACAATTAATTATGAAAACTGAGCTCCACATAACAATAGAGTTATGGCATCTATTGACATTGATTGCCAAACACATTTACCGCTGCAGCTTTTATCGACTCCTCGTTGGACGGGCAGTGTAATGTTAGTTAATAAACCGGTAAAACCATATTGACTTTCACAGTCGTTCAATGTTACGCCGCATCTTCTTTTTATTGATATTGTTTGTTTACTGCTTAGTTTTCATAGAAGGTCATTAAAGCATTTTTTTCAGTCGGAGTAGAATAAAAGATATGATGCATACTTTAGTAAAGTCTCTGCACACACGGGTGATTTCATTTGAATGGCTGGTTAAATGTCCTCACAGGACTGTGTGGGTATTTCAATCAGGGGAGTAGAGTGAAAAGATTAAAGAAAGTGTTTACTGGAAAAATAATGATTGTTAAACTGTGTATTCATAAAGTCTCTGCTACTTCGACTATGGGGAGATGTTCAAGATTGGACAAGGGCCTCACCCATGATCAGCTACAAGATAAATTCCCCCTGTGGAGTCCAGACACTGGTCGTGGCGGCTGATGAGTCTGCCAGGACCAATGAAGACTGATGAGCGGATGACCAGATGGGGAGGTGGAGAGGTGGAGGGGTGCACGGAGCAGAACGAGAACGCACCAGAGCGGCGGAGAGACGCGGCAAGGCGATAGGCCGTGAGCGGCAGATGTGATCAGCTGGTGTGTCGGTTTGACAGCTTAGGAAATGGCAATAGGGAATTATGTGAACATGCGTGAGTGGCGAGGACGCAGGAAGAGAATTAAACTTACACCTAAGAATGCACACTTACCACCTTAACATCCACTGAGCTCCTTATAAGAACGAGAGCAGAAGACTAAACAGCCACAAGTAACACACCTGTGGAGGTTTGTAGATCCTTATGCTACCTTCCAGCTACCGCAATAATAAAAAAGGTGGAGATGGTCATTTTATTTAACTAATTCCAGTGTAACAAGTCTAAAAAATTAGAATAACATACTTAGCCATATTACAAAATTGATAACAATGCCTTTAGTGTTATTTTGTGCATACAAATACCATCAAAACAACCATCTCTGTGATCAACTGATACAACTGTAACACACGCTGCATTTTATTTGTACTGGGAAGTCAGGATTTCTGAGTTCTGAGTAGGAAATTTAAACTGAAACAGCCCCTGAAGTCAGATTTTCCGGCTCAGAAAGTTGCAGATCCTCACCAGCCCCAGCTATAAACAGTAATAGAAGCTATTTCGGTTATAGCACTTGCAATGAGTCTGCAATACGCATAGTACTGTTCGATGTATTTTTATGGAAATTTTACTACTCATCTGGTTCATCTAGGTCACATCCAGCTGGATTTAGCTACTCTGCTACCTGGTGTCTGGAGGCTTTGGTTATGTCAAAATATATAATTGTCTCCTTTCTCTACATTAATTATTTATGTGCAGTGCTGTTTACTAGGAACACGCAGAGGACAAAGAAGGAGACGTACGACAAATTGCCGGCATGACCGTCTTTGAGGTCGTTGTTGATCAATGGGTCACTATGATAGGTCATCAACTCGTTCAGGTAGAACTTAAATGCAGAGCGTGCTAACAATGGATAATAATATGCTGCTAATAATGTAATACATGGATAATAACATGTGTGACGTCATTCCCAGCTCCAACTTCTGATTTTCTTGTGATATCACAACTTCATCGAAGTCCTTGTTTTTAAGGCAGTTTCAGAATACAGGCTGTGGATTAAGCTTTTTAAAGGAACACAAAGACTGTAAATATCTATCATGTCGGACCTTTAAAACATACTAACAATTTAACCCAAGGTGTATATATTGTCTCAAAAGACATCTAATCATGTGTTATATAATGGTAATGTTTTAAAACGTCTGTATCAGCCCACACACACACACACACACACACACAGGGAATAGGAGGAGGGGGGGAATTAGTAAATCCACATTATGAATGCTCTTTTTTATTCAAAGCCACCGGAGCCACCACAGATCATTAGTCAGAGCTGAGTGGCACGGATGTGCCAACATGAGCTTCAGAAGGCAACGTACACACCAGCAGAAGCTCGTTTTACTCCCTTCCTCTGGTAAACACACACCACTGCTGTCTGCTGCCAGCTTATCTCCTTTTTTTAAGTAGGAAAAACAGACATGCCTCTACCGTTCTGCAGTCTGTTCCTGTGTGTCCGAGCTTTTCAATCTTTCCCTGCTGCACGCTGCTGTATGCGTTCTGTGTGTGGGTGGCCTGCTAAATAGGCTTCAAAAAGAGACATTGAACAAATGACTCTGGATATGCCTATAAAATTGTTTGCAAAAACAAACACTCACTGCACCACCAGGCCCTGTGGAAGAGACGTCTCTTGAAATAGATTTGTATAAAGACTGTCAGAGCAATTTACTACAGGGAACAGTTTATTTTTGTAACTTGTGGGATTAGAACATTGATTTCTCTTACCCTTTTTTTGAGGACCAACAGAGCAGTAGTTACCTTCAGCTGCTGTAACCACATCCTACATGTCAGTGAGCAGTGTCAGGGCTGAAGCTGTAGCAGTAACAGGTCAGTGCTGCTCCTGCTCCCATCTGACCACCGACGCAACACCACAGCCGCCACTGTAATCTTGTAACCTCCCCTCATCTGTAACAGTAGCTCCCTCATGAAATTACCCCCCTACTTCACTGTGCAATAGGCCAACAGTGAGAGAGAGGAGCAGAGTCATTTAATTCACACTCTCTCAGCAGCTTTTTCCTGCTGAAGCGCAGCATCGCTCACACATGCACACGCTAGCGGTATGTTCTGTGTGTGTGTGTGTGTGTGTGTGTGTGTGTGTGTGAGGAAGAGGTTTTAAATCAAATGTGGCCACTTTAAACAGCTCTGTATCCCATGATGGGAGTCACAGGGGATTTCTGCTGATGTCTGCCCGCCTGCACAGTCGACCCTGGAGAGAAGTGTCAAGCTGTGGCTCTGAAAAATACAACGAAACGTGCTGCAGTGATGAAGGGATTACTGGTGGCACAATGCTTTGTAATGTTTTAAAGAATACACAGCATCAAAGAATTATTGCTCTGAGGGCCAACATGAATACATTGGGCCCATTTGGTTAGGTTTTACCTTTTTAGCGCATAAAAGTTAATGAGTTCATATAAAGTCATACAATTGTTAAGACTACTTTTACTATTTTCTTGAACACAGAAGCCTCGTTTACTGAAGAACCAGGTGGGTGTCTGCATCAGAAAGGCACCAACTAACTATAACTAATAGAGTTCACACACAGCTGTTCATGTGTTTGGAATCATTCACCTGTTTCAAGCCCAGAAAAAGACTGTTGTCATTATTGGGGAATTTCAGGCAGTTTTTTCCTCTTTTCCTGCATCTCCTGTTGGAAGGTTTGTGGTACACACGGAAAACCTGTGAATATGCCTTAAAGAAGAACTCTACACAGGACTGCTGTAACCAGGTTGGGATATAATAAAACCCCAACTTGGACTGGACTGACTTCAACTTCAATAAAATGTTTTGAGAAATAAATATCTAACAAGTGAGGAAAAGTCTGAGTTAAACCCTTGGAAGTTTGCTATTAAACAAAACAGGAGTACTGATGATCAGCATCACACATTTAGTCCTCAAGCACCTGGCGGATAATAAACCATATGCAATATTTACTTTTTTTAAATGGATTTTAGCTCAGTTTTTAAGACTGCCGAGCCTTATTTATTACCGGACCATCTGTGATGAATGAATGTTAACACAAACCCCCCAAGGCTGTGTGAGAATCCTGGTTTTCTTTACATTACATACAAATGGATGTCTGAGAAAAACTCCTCATAACTATGTTGTGAAAATTCTCTGCGGCTATGACTATTCTTGGTGTGCTACACAGGGAGCATGGTGCATCAATTATAAAAACTAAACAGTTCATAGATGGTGCAACACTCACCACCTCATTGCGAATGTAAGGAAGCCTGTAGAGATCATATCTGAATTGAAGTCCATCTGTGACTGCAATCCCTTTTTATTGACAATGTAGCTTTTTACATTGAACATTAAGCAGGTTACTTCACACATATGGCGTCTGTATTGATGTTTCCCTGCCATGGCAAGATTGTACTGAAAACGTTTGTCTTCTAGCCTGCAACACGGGATGTTCTCTTTGAGAACACTCAGACTTTATGGTGTGAACAGTAAACTTTTATTCCATAGGTGACTCGCTGGAGCTAATCGCTGCAACTCCAATCAACGCTTGCGTTTCCACCAGATGCATAGCGATGATTTTCTTACGTTACCTTATCCTACCCTATCCTAAGCAGCTACACAGCAGCTAACAGGTCTAGATCATAGTCTACCAGACACTGCTTGTCAGCTTAAATCTCAGCAGCACTGCATGCGTTTATGTCGCCAGCAGTGCAATTTCTGTGCTTTTGAAATTTGACACAAAGAGCAGCTGCCTGCTGCCGCGCGTCCTGTCTCTTCTCATCGCTGGCTGCTATCATCCCAATGGCCTCTCTGATGTTACCATCCTTCACACGGAAGGCTCTCGTAGAGCGCTCCCCACGTCCATATGGCGCTTTAGACAGACTTCAGTGTCACGCATGTCAAGTGATGCTGTCCTTAATCACTTTATTTCAAACCATCGGGATGCTGATATGAACGTCTAAATGAGAGAAATCTTTGCTCTCCTGGGAGCTTGCAGACTGTTATAACAAAATTGTTTAATTGTCTACAGCAGCTGGAGAGGTCTCCTTTAAGATCTGCGATCGATTTTCAGCATGAGGAATGAGGATGAATGGATCCACTGAATATCCTCCTATTTCATTCATTCTCACTATAATCCTCCATTTCGACTTGTCTCTGGTATTGTTGTAAACAACCTGCTCTTTTGCCCAATTATAATTAATGTGATTTCAAGTAAGTAAAAGATATGGTCATGTGTTTATTTCGTTATTGTCTCACTCCACAGTCACAGTGTAAAAATCCACCTTCCATTATTTCGATTTTAACAGCCATGATGCCTTTGCTGGAAGTTAACGAGATTTCCGTGTGTCGCCTGAAACAAACATTCAAACCAATAAGTGACAATCTAATAGGCTTCGATGATGACAGAAATATGTGTAGATATTAAGTCAGTGGGCAAGTGCTGTTGTGATAACTTGGCCAAGCAGTCTGCACAATCAATGTGCTGCGTCATCGCAGGACTGCGGGAACCACAGACACCAGTGGTTCCCCTGCAGTGCGAGAGATCAGCGATGGAACTGGGAACAGAGAGAGAGAGAGAGAGAGCAGGGAGGGAAAAGAGAGCGAGAGGTGAGCCGCTGCAGAGCGACATTTAGCTCAGCTGAGGAGTTGAACGGCACGCAGCGGCACATCTGCTCCATCCAGGCACTAATCCTGTTCTGATATAGCCATGGTAAGTTCACTTCTGTGCTCGTATAGCGTGGCTCTGCCCAGAGCGCGTTGCAGTCCCTCAGCTGCATGAGAACTGCAGGGATGCTCATTGGACTAACCTTGAGAAAAGAATGATGCAGCAGGGTTGGTACTTGTGTGCAATGTGCATGTAAAGTAGCTGCTTTCTGCTTCTTCAGTGTGGCCTGTTTTCATGTTCAGATGGTATGTGCAGTAGCGATGCTGTCACTGTCGTTTTCCACAGCAACACTGATGATGCGGACCTCCAGCAGTGCACAGCGTCAGCACCACATTGTTCACTATGAAATGTCCTTTAATCCTGTATGCTGTGCTATAACCACCTGATATATATATACTGTATATCGGAACATGTATCTCCTCTGCAATCCACCACAGTCATGCAGCAGCGTCACAGACGTCACAAGTAAACAAGCCTCCAACTGCAATGCTCTGTGCATCCACGACACACTCACTCACAACCAAGAAAGTGCTTGGATCTGTGTTTTTAGTGCATTGATCCTTCATTGGTCACTGCAGTAAGGTTTGAATTACCGTGGCATGCATGCATGTGTTTCTTAAGACCCGCATTCGCTGACCTTGTCTTCCTGGGGTCCAAGATGACATTATGAAATATAACACAAACTATACATACATTCATAATAACAACCAAAAAACATTAACAAATTCTAGTAAAATAAGAAAGAATTAACCTGAAAAACTAAATATTATAACAACATGTCATCAGGACTAGTGCTGCAGTCAGTAATTATTTTGCCACAATGTCAGAAAATGACCCAAAACATCAACACAAACCAGACATCCAAACACGTCCCTTATTTCAATCAACCAATCAGTGAGTTTTTTATTCTTCAGACAATTGAACTTTGCTCTGGGTACAGTCATCTGCCCACTATTGGCCTCTTAAAATGAGCAAGAGTGCCCAAACCATGAATTATCTTGTTAAATATAATTTTTTGGATTCTTAGTTTGAATGACTGTGCAAAAATATAAGAGTAAGTTGGCAGAATTTCTATAATTGTGTTGAATGGTGCTGTATTTAGCCATTTTCACAGTTTAATATTTTATTCTTCTTGGCGTTTTAAAATGCAAATTAGCTCTACTTTCTACATTATTCACTAATTAGACCTGTAGAGTGTTGTCTACCCTCAGAGAACTGGGGTCCTTTAGAGAAACAGGAACAAGGGGGGGGGGGGGGGGGGGGGGGGGGCTGCATGGACCCGGGGCCACTTACTATTTGCCTTCCACTCCTGTTGTGACATCACAACAGGAGATAATTTCTCAATGGTTCAGCCAGCCTTCAGCAACAGACTGACTGAAAACACATGCCAACTATGATGAAAAACAAGTAGACATAAGAAGAACATACAAAAAAAGCAAAAATAAGAATAATAGATAAGAATGCATATCAAGCTATCAGTCAGTGGCCATGGCTGCCTACGCGAGGGCGATAATATTTTGGCTTCACTTTTGAGGAGCTGTCATGTCGTCCATTGTTCCATATAGTCAATGCCTGTAAAACAAAAATGGACAATGTATTAGAGCTCCCCCTAAATGTTCTTAAAATAGGCTTTCAGGGAGCTCGTGTCCTTTTCAGGAGCAAGTCGACCTCTGCTGTCAGAGACTTTACAGCCGACCCAAGCCTGTTTCACTCGCTGCTCCTCAAACATTTTCAGTTCTTTCTTACTCTCCTTCGTCTTGCTCGTGGCTGTACAGATAAAATAAGCAGTTCAAAGCAACCTTGAGGTTCGGGCCCACCTGTGAGGCCTATCTCTTCTTTTCATTCTGTGACAGTGAGCTACACAGAAGCTAGCGTACGTCACAGGATGCTAAGCTATCTGCAAGCAGGACTACCAGTAAATGGGAATATCAGGAATATCAGCCTCAATTTATTTTACAAAAGGAATAATTTGACCTGAATATCTATCCTCATTTCAACACTGAAATGTGTTTATTTCCTGCAGTCCTACTGTGCTTTGCTTTATTTTATCAATTTTCCTTGAACCTATTTTCTCTTCTGTCCTTTTCCTAGTTTTCAAAAAAGCCCCGGACTCTGATTTTTGCGAAAATGTTCTACGTGGTTTTCCTCCTGACCTCTGCCCTCTCGGTGACCTCACTGCCCTCGGACACAGAGAAGGGAAGGAGAAAAGTGGTGCACGTGCTCGGTAAGGTCATTTCATTTTGTCTCGTTTTCCATAAGGCTCATCTGCAAAAGGGAGTTTTTTTTTTCTTATTTGCTGACAGGAACTGAAATAAATGTCAGGATGATATTTGTGGAGGACCCAAAAGCAGAGATGTGAGAAGAGGAGGGAAGAAGTGGGAAGAAGCTTTCATTTCCAAATATAAGAAGAAACACCGTCAACAAAAACAAGGCTTGGCAAACGTGCAAGTAACAGCAAATACAGACATGCTGACACAGACTGAATCCAACACACACAAAGAACTAATTAATGACTAGAAAGAAGCATAGAATGAGACACGGGTGAAAAAAATGAGGACAAGATACACAAGGAGGAACCTGGTTCAAAATAAAACAGGAATTAGAAAGAGAAGGTAACAGAGAAAAAAAACCAAAACACAGGATAAAGAAAAATAGAGTTGACTGTATATCCATCTGAAAAATCCAATAATGAAGTACGGTGGAACAGTGGGTAGCGCTGGTCCCTCACAACAAGAAGGTTGCAGGTTCAAGCCTTTTTACCAGTTCTGTTTTTACATTACCAGGTCAAAACCAATCAATCATGTTCATCGATTTTCAATTGATCCCCTATTAACAATGTGATCCATCCACTATTGATCACTATGTTGATCTTTATGCCTGATCGGTAGATAGAACCACAATCTGCTCATCACTAATTCAGTCAGTCATTCATTTTCTATACAAGGGTCTCAGGGGTCAGCTTGAGCCAATCATAGCGCGTTACAGGTGAGATACATGCAGACAGGTACCAGGCTCTCGTGGGGCGCACGCACCATTCACTCACACCGACGCCACACTCCATTGTAGTCACTTCTTACTTAGTTCACTACTTGTCATGAAACAAAATTCCATTATCCCTATGTTGATGGGAAAGTTTTGTGTTGAAGCCGTTCTCCATACTGTACCTGTTCAATATCAATCATCTATCAGTATAGCCACATTTCAAGATAAAAAGTGTTAATTCTGACAACTGGGTGACTTTGAGGATCATCTTCAAACTTCATAGAAGACTGATGTGGCCTTAAATAGCAAATAGCCTGAAATTTATCTTAAATCTGCCCTTACCGCTAAGTGTTTTTCAGGAAAAACTTCAACGAGACACAAAAAATAAACAGGTATGATTGGTGTCTAGGAAAACAGGCAGGAAGCACATTGGTTTAACAGAATGGTATCATTGATTTGGTTGTTAGCATCAGCATGTTGCAACATCAGTGTTGGGAAATAATCGTTTAAATTTTGATTAACCACCACTTCATGCTTCCACGGCCGGTAGTGATAAACAACTTTGCAGAGAGCAGAGTGACAGACTATTTGCTGCTGCCGTGGATAATTGTAGGTGCCTTTATCTGGTCACAACATAGCAGAAAACCTCTTGCAGCTGTTAATTAAACGCTTTAAAAGCCTGCACTACATTTGTTGTGTGTAGCGTTTCGGTTGACTTGGCATACAGTACACATACAAACAGCATCTGAGGACACGTCTGCCAAAAATGCAAACTAGGTCTTGTTATTGCCCATTTGGATGAAGTGGCCTGTAATTACCATTAGTTTGGAGTCGTTTTGGCGAAATGCTTTCTGCAGAGCTTGAGTTTAGAATTCCGAGCGGTTAGTCTGATGACAGATCTGGGCTGAGGAGCGAGAAGGCTGCACACCAGACGTCACTGGACTGACCTGCTGTGGAGCTAATGTGACAAGCAAATAGAACACTCTTTATTAGCTGTGGGCACTTTTGTTTTTTTTCGATTTGCAAATAATAGCCCTCACTTCTGTGTTAAAGCAGTAGTGCTGTACTCTAATATATAAATGATGGTCTAATCCATTCAAGACCCTGCCAAACGGGTTCACATGATGCTGATTAAGCTTATTGCCACCTAGTAAGTACTGAGCATGCTCGGAACTGGCCACTTCCAGGCAGACCTGGATTTTTCAGTGTTATCACATAATAATGGAACAAAATCTAATCATTTTGTGGGGGTCATGTGATAAAATCAATGTATCTCTCTCTGTATGTACCCTCACTGCCAGAAGGGGGAGATAAAAGTCCCGCAATACAGCTTTAAT
This sequence comes from Eupleurogrammus muticus, assembly GCA_036785175.1. NCBI lineage: Eukaryota > Metazoa > Chordata > Actinopteri > Scombriformes > Trichiuridae > Eupleurogrammus > Eupleurogrammus muticus. The sequence goes on from JAYKQN010000006.1 coordinate 8,159,710, forward strand.
AACCAAAACCCATCAATAACGTTGCCTCCCACAGAGGACGACACGGGGGCCGTGATCGTGCAGACGGCTCCCGGCAAAGTGGTGACACACCGCGGCGGCTCCATCACGCTGCCCTGCCGTTACCATCACGAGCCAGAAAACACGGATCCTTCCCGCATCCGCATCAAATGGACCAAGGTGACGGACGCGCTGCAGTTTGAAGACGTCTTCGTGGCGCTTGGGAGGTAAATTCAGTGCATGGGTGTTTCAATCGATCAATCGAGATCAGATTTGATCAGATCAGAAGAGAAAAGCAGAAGAAGAGAACTGCAGTTAAAGGAAAGTGAGAATAAACACATTTCCTGGTTTAGCAGAAATAAACACAGCTGTACCGGCCCACGCCTCCGGTCAGGCCTGCAGGAAGCCTGAGCCTGTGTGAACGCAGCCTGTCACCTGCTATAAATACTTAGTACACATTTATCAAATGTGTGCTAATATTTTCATGAGCTCACTCGGATATCATAAAAAATATAAAGCCCCTTTTTCTGCAGGTTATAACGTTTCATAAAAATATTATCTTTTCCTCTCAGTAAGAGAAGAATCTGCGAAATGGGTTTTACTTTTTAATTCTTGTCTCTCCAGACAGCAGCGCGTGTTTGGATCGTACAAAGGCCGTGTGTTTCTGGAGCAGGCCGGACCGGGCGACGCTTCAGTGATCATCCAGAATGTCACACTGGACGACTACGGACGCTACGAGTGTGAGGTCACTAACGACATGGAAGACGACACGGGATTCGTCAACCTCGACCTAGAAGGTCAGGACCTTTAGGGATCTGTGTGGAACCTCTGGCTCATGCTCGACCTGCTTTTCAGTAAAATTTGATTCAGGGGAAAAAAAACCTCTTAAGCTACACGGTACTATGAGAGGTACAGGGGAGCAGCAGGGGGCATTTACCACGCTTCAGTAGGCGGACAGTTATGGTCTCAGAGTTATTTTGCATTAATTGACACGATAATGATAGAATGTACAGCGACCCAATATTAATTTGCTGTGATGGTCAATAGCCAGGGCTTTTTAACGACATGTGACATGTGGGAACTGTGCTACTCACAATTTGATGATGCCATCTCCCCATAGGACTGAAAAAGGGGGATGTGGCTAAAGATGCAAAAGTGCATTGAATTGAATGTGTTTAAATTCTGCAGCATCACATTAACCAGGCGGCCTGTTTGTGTCTGAACGTAGGGGTCGTGTTTCCCTACTACCCCCGCGAGGGCCGCTACAAGCTCAACTACCACCAGGCCGAGGACGCCTGCAAACAGCAGGACGCCATCCTGGCCTCTCACTCTCAACTGCACAAGGTACAGACACACCGTCCCTGTGGTTCCACTTCCAGGCAGCAATGTAGCTCACATCTTCCGGTACAGTACGTTGGTAAAAATGCTTTTACTGGCTACAAAGCTTAGTCATAGACAGTTTTAAAGCAGCAATAAAACTAAAATTAAGATGCATAAGACTAGCACCAGGAATCTAACTGCAGGCAGGTTCTGCTAAACATACATATTTAGAGAAATTGAGTTACAGTGTGCTCGAGGAGATGAACTAAACACTTTCTCCTCCTAATGAGGTCTGTAATCCGCGAGTTTGACCCACTAACCTGAAGTCCAATACGTCCTGCTGCAGGCCTGGCTGGAAGGACTAGACTGGTGTAATGCCGGGTGGCTGGAGGACGGCTCAGTCCAGTACCCTATCTCTCATCCCAGAGACCAGTGCGGCCGCAAGGACACCCCCGCTGGTGTCCGTAACTATGGCTACCGGCACAAGGAGGACGAGCGCTATGATGCTTTCTGCTTCACTTCAAAGCTCAATGGTGAGGAACAGAGCGGTATGTAGGTTGCAGTGTGTGTGTGTGCACGTGTGTGTGTGTGTGTGTGTTAGAGAGAGAGAGAGAGAAATATCTGGACATCAGAAAACACTTTTTAGTCCATCTATTTGATTATACAGCTACAATCATCCAGCCCAGTCTCCAGCATCCCTGGCTCATGATTGGAAGAAGACTAAACAATGGCTGAGCTGGATTGTTGTGCTCCTGCCCAGAAAGAGGAGAGATGGACTGCTGGGAAATAAGGAAGCCGTCTCTGATCTCCGCCTGTGATCTTGCAGGCCTGAAGCCAATGGATTTAGAGCAGGCTGTGTTGGTTCTCCCCCGTTAGGACCACAGTCTCCTCTGGGTGCCAAACATTCCCTTTTATCTCAGAGTTCTTTCATTTTCATCACATTCCCACAGAGTTTGTCTCCATCAAATATGCCACCTCTAAGTTTCTAAACCCTGAAAAAGAAGGTATGAGGCTGGATTTATTCAGTCTGAATCTGCACAGGGGAGTCGAATCAGGCTGATATGTATGAGAAGAAAACTGCAATAAAAAGCCTTAATCTATTATTCTACTAAAAGGCAGCAGCAAAACAGAAAAATCTGAAAGAGATGAGGTGCAACAGACCTGCAGTTTTCTGGGACTTTGTTCCACATATGTGAAGATTTGCTGTGTCTCCAGGTTTAGTTTAACTCTGGGGACGGTGAGCAGACCTGCCCCACATGGCCGGAGGTGTCTGGGTGGTTCATGATGAGGCAACGGAACAGAAACTTATTTCGGCTCTAAACCACCTGGTGCGATGTGTAAGGGGCGGTATATCTATATTCTTAAATCACTATCAGAAAGAAAACAAATGAGGGTGAAATATGACTTCCAGTCTGCATTTGTCTCTTCATTCTAAAATTTAAAAAGCTTTTTTGTTTACTATGCAGACTTCATTTCAATCACAAACCGTTTGGAAAAAGCCTAAATTGGGTAAAAAAGCAGCAGCAGCAGCAGCAGTGCCTCGCAGCAAGAAAAAGTTGGAATGGCAGAAACCATAAACGATTTTTCATGGCTTCCCCTGTGTGTTAATTATTGTGGACAGTCTGTTGTGGGCAGGAGGTTGAAGCTGCGGTCATGACCGATACTGTTGCTCAGTCCAGCTGGAAAGTATTTACTGAATGTCCCCTGGGGAAATATGAGACAATATTCTGCCTCCCTAATAGCCAGCAGTCACATAAACAAGCATCAAATCAATAGCGGAGCCAAGTGCAGAGCTGAGGCTGCAGGCAGGATCCTCACCACGGTGGTTGTTTGGGAGAAACCACCTGCTATTTATTCTGGGTTACGTCTTGGTTCGCCTTGTGTTTCACTTCGGTTGCAACAAGTCAAACAATTTCCTTCTTTCTGCCAGGCAAGAAATCTCCCCACAAGTAAGATTAAAGCAAAAACAGAAGTATTTTCACAGGCGGTTGGAGATAAAGTGCTGACCACAGCCGGTTGTAGCTTCAGGTTCTGACCACCTGTCCAGGACTGTTGCTGGAATGATTTGATATTCTGAACCAAGGGATTTATAGTCTTTTATCAAAGCTTTGTTTGTCCACAGCACAAAAGATTTAAGTTTCACAATAACAGCAGCTAAAATATAAAACCCTGTGTTTTTTCCAGCCATCTCTATTCCATTGGATGCATCCATGAATTTTCTTGCATCCTTTTCTTAGTGAAACAAACTTTGTTGTGAGAGCTGAGATATTAAAATGTTAACATGCATTTTTTTCTCGATGATTAAAAAAATCTCAAATTTAATGAAGAATGTTATCAAACATTTAAACACCAATTAGTGAACCGCTTAGAACATGCAAGCGACACAGTTTTATCAACTATTTAACTACCATAGAAATGATAGAAAACATTACTGCAGGGGAACATCATATATTAACAATATATGATTTTTATTCCAATCATTTATTTTAATACAGAAACTTAAAATATTGCATTTTAGAGGCTGAAGGAATAACATCCATCTCACAGTTTTAGGCCGTTATTATTATGAACATACTGTGATGTGGTACCAAGTTAAACATAATCAGACAAAGGCCAGGAAAAGTTTGCTCGGTAAAACCATCTTGATCACTGATCAGCCATTCTCTATTATAATGAGTTGAAGAACGTGTTAATACCTCAGGCCAATCAGGGTCTGCAGTCTCGAAACGGTAAGCGATGAGTGCTATGTTAATTCAGTCGAGTGAACACAGCCATGCATGAAGTTATTACAGGAATAAACTCTAAATCCAAGAACAAGAGTAGGTAGGAGAATAGTTTCTTGGAGGAAAAGACCAACACTGAATTCATCACCTTGCTCTTCTGGAGGCAGCGTTTGCAGCAGAGAGGCCAGGCTGACACATAGAGCAAACAGTGAGATTATGTGATCAGGATGGTTTTAACTAGGCTCAGGAAGATGAAAACAGCTCAGTGGCTTAGCTCAGCTCCTCTGGGGCTTCATTTATTATTCACGTTTCTCTCTGTCTTTATTATTCTCATTTACGCTGCGTCCCTTATGCTCTCCTCTCCTTTCAATTCTTTATCCCCTCAGGAAAAGTGTACTTCCTCAAACGGTTTAAGAAGGTGAACTACGGCGAGGCGGCAAAGGCGTGTGTCCGAGACGGCTCGGTGGTGGCCAAGGTGGGCCAGGTGTACGCGGCGTGGAAGTTCCAGCTGCTGGACCGCTGCGAGGCCGGCTGGCTGGAGGACGCCAGCATCCGCTACCCCATCGTCAACCCGCGGGCCCGCTGCGGAGGAGCCCACCCGGGCGTCCGCCACCTGGGCTTTCCCGATAAAAAATTCCGCCTCTATGGGGTCTACTGTTTCCGCAAGAACGACGACGAAATAGCAGATGGTGCCGAAACAGCAAAAAACCCTAAAGATAGTTTGACAAGGAGGAAGAGCAGCGACGGCGTCGCGCTGAACGCTACGAGGGAGATTTAAAGTGGAGAGACTTGAGGGAGCAGGATGCCATTTTAGATTTGACTGCAACAGCCGTCACCAGGCAGCCCGACTTCAGTCATCGCTTTAACGTAAAACACGCACAGACAAGACATACATACTCATTTGCAGATTTGGAAAGAAAAAGCCAGGCTGTGTAAAATTAAGTCGACATCTTTATTAGGTTGATTCACCCTTTGTCTCTGGTGAGTATGTTAGCACATCTGTCGCCGCAAAATGTGAGATTAAACAGCCGCTTGATCGTCACTCAGGCAAATCAGATCAGAGAATGAGCTGTGAAGATTCTGGTTTATGTGTGCGTGTAGATAGAATAATCGGCCCCATACATCCCGTATGTTTTCATCGTACCACGTGTAATTGCCTGTGTCTGGACGCCATGCTTGGTTAGCAACGTGTGGCACAACGCAATATTTTGAATGTAAGTCGACGACCTGGCAATCCCATTACAGGAGCCGAGCTAGTAAATAATGCACTAGCGCTCAAATATTTGCACTTATTGAAAAAGAGCTTTATTTTATGATAGCATCTTAGGTTAGAATCAAGCGAGCATGTGTTGTTTGGCTGAGAGTAGTGGCTGAGGCTTAATGCGCAGAAATACAGAGCTCCAATATTCATACAGCACTGAGCTACCTAGGCCTCGATTGCACTATCAATGTTACATGCAGTGACCTTTATTACAGAGTATGTTTGTGACTATGTAACGGATGGATGTTTAACATAGGGATGCATTCTTTTTTTTCAATATGGAGAAATATATATGAATGGACAAATGGTGACAAATTAAAAGAAGAACCTAAATGAACTATTGTGTGTGTCCTTACATTACTAACATGATAGTTACATACAGGGATCAAGGGTCATAGAAAATAATTCATTTAATATTATTCGATCACTATAAGTCTCATCTTTCATATCTGTATGGTAAATATGAGCTGGTTGAATGTCAGGGTTTCAGCTGTGAAGGACCCAAACACGGAAATACACGCGGAGGTAGGATGAGGAGTGATAAGTCATTGCAAAATTAGGGAAAAACAAGTACAACAAAAAGAGGATTCAGCAAGAGAACCAGAAATCAGGGTCAAAAGGTGCAGCCCACACAGGGAAGCTACACAGGAAACACACAGTCACTGTAACAAGCAGGGCCTAAATAAAAAAGAATTACTGACTAGAGACATGAAACATACCAGGCATTAAGGAAAAAAAACTTTAATTTGCAAATATAAGACAAAGTATAAAGTAAAGCCAATGGATTGGCATTAGCTTTGAAGAATATTACCATTCTAAATCAAAAGCATGTCCTAATTATCACAATGGAAGCAAAATAATTGACATTACACACCCGTTATTAGGGAAAAAAATGTTCATTTGCAAATATAAGAAGAAACACGATCAACATTAACAAGGCTAAGTAACAAGCGTTGCAGCCGAGGACAGAGTAAATACGATCTGACAAACACTGAGTCCACAAACAGGGCTTAAACACAAAGAACTAATTACTGGGTAGAAAGAGGCGTAAAACACGTCAGACAACAAGGAAGTAAAAGGAGACGAGATGCACCGAGAACTAGACACAGAAGGGATCAGAGAGCAACCCAAACACCAGGAAACCACACAAGATGGTGACAGATCACTGATAAAACTGTCCAAAGGAAACTAACTGTCTACTGTCTAAAAACAGCAAAGAATCACACATTCAGGGAGCCTGGGTGCACCCATTCACTGGAAAAGAGTCTGAGTATTCCCCTCATCCTGGGAGCCAATCACAGAACGGGGCAGCAAGACGATGCCGAAACACAGAATGGACTTTGTTGATAGGTGTGGATCCAACATGGCGTTCGTAGCGCTCACTTCTGTGTATTTGAGTAACAGCAGATTATTGCGGCTACACCTGTGTGGTACTGAGGATGAGCAGCTCCTCCATTAAATATGCATCTTTTTAAGCCTTAATAGATTTAATAAGGTAAGATCAATTCTATTCATCCCATGTATGGTTGTCATGAACATGGAAGTCCTCCATAGAGACCAATGCTGGTTTCTGGTACCAGGCTGTAAACTCGGTTTCACTTTTCAGCCTGGGAGGTTTCCACTGAGAGGACAAGAGCAACATCATGATTTAAGCGATGATGTGACTTTGCCGTCCAAAACGTACTAAATGGCTTATTTCTTCCATCCACTGACAGCATAACACATGATCTAAACGCAATCACTGTTTTCTATATAATTGCCAGGTCTGTAAATTTCTACAACCAGGTACAGAGCACCTCGCTATGAAGCCCGTCTGGTGACATTGGATAAATAATAATAATGTGTGGTCAGGAGGGAGTATTATATTAAAGCACAATCATCGTGCATGATCTACGAACAGCACGTTACTGTGTGTGAAACTCTGTCAAGAATAGATGTTACATCCAACAATCTTCTCCTGCTGAGAACGGATCAGACCTGCAGCACCTTCCCTGCGTCATGGCGGGTGTAGTCTGTGGTTCACCACGATGACGTCGCTGACAGGAGTGGTCATGTGACCTGTCACCTACAGCTGCTTCAGTTACGCTGCAGCAATCATTAAATATTCATCTGTGTGTTTTTACCACTTGTATTTTGCATATAAAGACTATTTTTGATGCAGTTTACCAGTGGACGCATGCTGCTCTCATGTGTTCAGGTGTGAACAAAACTGCTGAGACTCCGTCTGCGGGAGGTGATCGCCATAGCAACTGGCGGCATGTAATTGAAGTCAAGTTCATGGCAAGTCCATGATGAAATAATAATTGTGACGGACTCGAGCTGTAAAAAAGCCTACAGCTTTGTGCTTTAAAAAAAAAAATAAAAGAGGAAAAAGAGGCTCTCAAATGACCGCAACGAGCAAAGTTGATGATTTTAATGATTTGTTGAGCACTCTCACCAGCACCATTAGTCTGTGTGAACTAAGAGTCACAGCCACTAAATTAATAAGCAAAATCCTGCTTGATGCACTGTGACATTTATAATTCATGGCAGATTACGTATTCTGCATTCCAGTACTGAAGGCGTTCACATAGTTTTTATGCGTGCAGGTTTGTGATGGCAGCACATTTTAGATTCACTCTGCAGTTAACTTCATCTTATGTAAGAGACACGTCGTCATAAATAACAGACACTACTTCCTCTCTCTGGCGAGCAGAAACGACAGAATTGCACGCAGTCTGCTCTTCCTAAGAAGAATAATAGTGGTGGTGGTAGCTACGCTCCATAATGGACTCGGCAGGTCTGGCACCACGTTTGTATTGTGGGTTTTGGCAGTTTGCACATTTGATCATTTCCAATGTTCTCTCTGCATTTTGTCTGATTTGCAAAATAACTTTTCTTCCATTCATTGATGAAACTTCTGTAGTACCTGACTATTGTAGTAACTGACTTCCACGTTCCACGCTGCAGTCTTGCCTCTTACCTTTAGTTCTGTTTCCCTTTTTTCCAGTTCCACCTATAGTTATATTGACAGATTATTGGGCAGCGACGCTCAGGGCAAAGAGAAAGTGTAGAGTCCTACATGCAAATAGCCTCGTTTCTTCCTCGTGGAACTGAAAAGCCGCAGCTCACATGTGAAAAGCGGCGCCGTGCTTCGTGTAGTCAACTGCTTATTGATGTAGAGACGCTGCAGGAAAATCACTGAACCCCTGAAAGTACAGGCCTTTCATTAGGGTCTCAGGGGTCTGCTGGAGCCACTGCAGTGCAGGTGAGGAGCAGCGATACACCTATCACACACACACACACACACACACACACACACACACACACTAGTCCCTGTGGGCAATTTACAATCTCCAATCCATCTAAACATGTTGTCACAGTGTCCCCGGCCCAGGAATTGAACCTGTGACCCTCTTGCTGCTTCGCCCTCTGCTTCTGAGCATAAAATGGAATAAGGTGACCCTGTGACAACAGAATCAGTCAATACTCGTTTATCAGTCTATGACAGAGGTCAGCGCCTCCGAACAAGCCGCAGAAAGACAGAGTCAAGATGACACAAAACATTATATAATACACAGCAAGTAGCAGTCAAATTAAATAAGAATTTTAAACCCTCATGTGTTTTCACTTGTGCCTGATTAGACTTTTTTTTCTGCGCTGAACGAGTTTGACTGATTAGACTCTGAGTTTTTGGCCCGTTAGAAATCAGCCATCATTAAAGTTAATGCTAACATGCAATGACATGATGTCTGCTTTGAAAAGGGTCTAAAGCCGTGTCCCAAATGCATATTTTACATATATGCATCCACACATACTGTACATACTCTATGCAGGTTTTAAGTAGGAATATATAAATTGTATGAAAATAAAGCAGCGTGCAACAGATGGACTACTCACGTCAGTACAGAAGGATGGAACTTGTTAGTTTTCGTGCACATACGGTTTGTTTGCTGCTTTTTAGTATGTGGACTTTTTGTTCTGACATATAAACCACACCTTAACTTCCACAACTTTGTGTGAGTGTTCAGATATAGATAAATTATAATCTAATCTGATTTTTTCTTGTAAGAAATGCCTTCTAGATTTGTAATATACCAGAGGAATACTTGTAGCGCATACAGTTCTCTTTGGGTAGTTGATGTAATCTGATGTAACATGTACAAACTGAGCCACCTTTTACTAACAGAAACCTGAGTAAATTAAGAGAAAACACAATTTTTTAAAGATGTTTGTGTGTAAGATCACCAACAGATTCTAGTGTGGTCCTCTGTGAACACAACACCACTCTGGAGAAGCGCGATGACCCAGAATCCTTCACTGCCTCGACACACGCTCTTTACTTAAGTAGCAATATGATGAATTACGGCGCTCGGTCGGGGTTTTCATCAGGGCCGAGCAGACGCGTCGCGTCAGACGGTACTTTACCACACTTTTACAAAACACACACAGAAGCATCTGGCCGGATAATTACATCCTTTAGTCGTCGGCTCTGACTTCTATCTCCTGTGACATTTCTTTTTCCCCCCCCACATCGGCAGAGACGCGTTTACCTTGGGAAGCAGCTGAATACGAAAGATCGACTTGTTCTTTTGTTTCTTCTTTCACTCCTAAAACTAAAAAGAGATCAGAGTCAGAAATGAAATACATTAAGCAAACTTTTGACTCATTTTAAAAAACAAAACTCCCAGAGTGAATATGCCCAGCGACAGGCTCCAAAACCTAGAATCTAGAAAAATGTGGTTTATAGTAGAGATGCAGTGATACCACTTTTTTTTCCCAAAACCAGCACTCTACACGTGCCTGCATTTGAGCACTCCCCGCTACATGGAGGCCAAGCCCTGGCTTGTTGAGCTGCACTCGTGAGTCCTCCAGGTGAAGAGTCGGCTGAAGCACAATGTTGAAAACGTCCCACGGCGCCAGCTGCAGCTCCATGAAGCAGCTGGAGGGTGTGTGTGACACCGCGGAGCTGTGCATCACTCACTGCTTCCACCGTGTTCCCCGTGTCATGTGGCAGCATTTTCTACCACTTAGACAACATCTGTTGCAAAGTTAGTTGTTGGTGCTATATTCTACAGTTATCCCCTCAGAAAAAGTTCTTTTTTTAAATTTATTTTCTACAGTAGCCCAGAACAGACAAACCCAACTTTGACTCTCGAAGGGACCTTTCACATTTTTCACCTTTATTTTTTTTTCCCAACATCAGTTACTTACAATCTGCAGTCGCATCACGTGATGGTCCAGAAACCACACAAACATCTTCCCACATGAGGAAAAAGCTCCTGAAATGACCTCATCTGCCTAAACAATCTCCCTCAACGCCTCATGCATTCTGTGTGTAATTCTGCAGCCGCTGATGCATATCATGCATTGAAAGCAGCTGGTTTGTGGAGATGGGTAATTGGCCAAATTGTGAGAGGTTTCCCCCTGAGTGCAGCACGTATTAAACTGGCAGCGGTGTTCAGCTAATAGAAAGTGTTAACGTCTAATGGAGTGGGCTGTGACTAATGAATGGGAGAATCAGACCTGTCATCTACTGGTTGCTCTAGAAAACCTGGACTCACCAGACGAAGCTCCACCGCTCCCCTCTCACTCACAGGTCAGGTGGGCAGGGGGGGTCACGCTGGGTTACTTCAGGGTTTTTTTTTTCCCCTCAATGCAATCGCTGATTGGGCTGGAAGAGAATAGTGGGAGGTTAATGAAACAGTTCAACCCGGTTGTGTGGGGGGGAAAAGGGTCTGGTGTCCGTGTGAGGATGGATGGAGAGGAAGAAGAGTAGAAAACCTCAGCAGAAACACAAAGTCAGAAAAGGACAGAGTGAAAGGAAGCAGATAGGAGGCCAAGGAGAGTAACGGAGCGAATAAGAAGTGCGGGAGGGAGATAGGTGAGAGAATAAAACGAAGGAAGGCAGATAAGAGCGAGAAGGAGGGGAAGGCGGCGGCGGGGATACAGGACGACTCAGGGCATCTGGCTCCACTCCAACCTGCAGAAATTGGCTGCTCGGGGAGCTGTTGTGGTCCTGTGGACGAGAGGTGGAATTGAGGGGCTCCACAAGTACATCAACTGCTGCACTTTATTTCACCTCGGACACAAAGCCGCGTCCCACAGCAGCTACCGCTCACTTCATGACCAGCGCCGCTTTCATCCTCCACAGAAGTTTTGAGTGACTCCATGGAGGGAGCCAGTGCAAAAGAAGCCCAACGTCTGACAAAAAAATGAGAATATGATTGTGTGGTTTAGGAGGCAGTTATACCAACAGTTATATCATGTAACAATATTTGTTTTGTATAGCATTTAGTTGTGACTGATATATTAAAGCCTTAATAATTAATGAACAGTTAATATATAAGCAGCATTTAATTATTGTAGCGGGTGGAGGTGAAGTAATAAGCATCACAAGATAAATCAGACTCAGAAAAATCTTTTTCTACATACATTTACAGTAATCGTGATTTTTTTAATCTTTGGGAGTTTGGAGAAATGTTGGAGAATTTTAACAATGTGTAATTTTTTTTTATTTTTATCTTTAGGGCCTTATTGTCTTATTTTCACAGACATAAAACATGGGAGAGAAAGAGATTGAACGAGACAGTTGTAGCGCTAAGATAAAACGTTTTGTGAATATGTGGAGTAAATGTATTTTATTTCTTTCCGTTGTTCGGGCAAAGACGCGCTGAAAAAGCAGCTTAATGAAGCCAGACTTCCATGCGTTTCCAGCTGGGGTCGCAGAACAAAAGACGGTGCACGCTGCAGCCGTGGCTGAAGGCGAGGGGGCGACAGTGCATCAGAGTCCTGGCTCAGACGCACACACACACACACACACACACACACACACACACACACACACACGACTGTAACAGCAGCCGCGGGCCGACGCACGCGCCGCCATCTGCAGCCGTCACTCAGAGGGGCGTGAATGTTGATTCATGGGTGAAGCTGTTCAAACCCTTCTGCAATAAAGGCAGGAAAGATAAAAGCAGATAATATGCATATTACATGTTTTTTTCTTGAAGTGGAGAAGCGGCTCCCTGCTCCCGTGTGTGTGTGTGTGTGTGTGTGTGTGTGTGCAGGAAGAGGACGAGCGAGTGCGTCTCGCCTGCAGCCGCTTATGTTGATGTGTAACGTAAAGATAATTAACAGTGGTTCTGGGCGGGGCGGCTCTGGGGTGAAGCTGTCAGGCCTGATGATGCTAAACCCTTTGTTGCTCTTCATAAGCTTCTTGAACTTCGGCAGTGTCATTAGGAGATAAGGCAGGGCCGTGCCAGAGATCCCCATCGATTGGCCATGCCTGCCAGATGAGCCTGATATCGATCCAAGAACAAGGTTATGACGAGCGCTCTTTTTCATGCCTCGAATTTATCTGCTCATCACAGTTACATAACAAGAAGTGGGACAAATTTGGTGCTTTAATAACCGGATTCCTATCGCCAGAAATTCCTGAGCGCTGATCCTCGAAGCGTACGGATGCGAGTTTCAGGGACACTGAAGTGCATGCTGGTCCTTGGAGCCGTTTTCAGAGTGCGGCTGTGATTGCTCGGAGTGACACTTCACGTGTCTGCGCCACGACGACAATGAAAAGCTCTCGGTGCTGCAGCGGCGGCGGAGGATGGCTGAAGGTCATCCTACAGCGGTGAATTTAAAATAAACTCCCCGTTAAGCAGGCTTAATGAGCGCTGTCCTTGGAGCGTACCAAGCTGAGCGCGAAAAAAAAAAAAACACATCACAAGCAGCCAGAACAGAGCAGGCGGAGGAAAAGAGATGCTATATTAAGTGTGATTGATTGTGGAGTGGAGACTGAAGCTGGCAGAGCGGCTTCTTCCGGTGTGTGTGAATAATAATGAAACGAGGGAGTCACATATGAGAGGAAGGAGGAAAGATGGGTAAAGGGGAGCCAACGCAGTGAGGGAATGCAACCATCCAGTGAGAAGAGCGGACGCTCACATGCAGCTCGTCAGGGGACGCTCAGGTGAGCTGAAGGTCTCTGAGGTCACGTACGACAGGAGACATTCACAGGCCGCTGGCTGCCAGCAGCTGCGTATCTCACTCTCCCTCCTTCCTGTCCCGTCCTCTCACCTTCCATCCCTCCTGCTCTTCCTCTCCTCTCCCTCCGACTCTTTTTTTTTCCAGCTCGGCCGCTGAGGGATTTGCGCTTGGCAACACGCGGAGTTGGAATGCAACGAACGCGAACAAGGCTGCGTTTGTTTTATTGATAGGAACGTTTCACCTAATCCGGCGAGATTTGGAAGCACAACGCTTTCACGCACGGAGGTCAGGGGAGGCGTAGATGGCTCCGCACAGCAGCACCGGGATTCTAAAACAAAAGAAAGTGGGGAAAAATGAAGAATAATGCCCCTGGCTAGTTCAGAGTCTCACTATGTAAACACTTCATTATTTCAGCGTTTTAAACGTCAGCGCTCTTTTGAGATTCAGCACATGTTGGGTAAAGTTTTACTAGCTATGGAAATGATCACTTGGGTGCATAAATTATCTATATAACAACACTTTTTTATTGATTGTGTGCAAATATTTAGTTCTCTTGTGTTACACACACACACACACACACACACTTTGAAATAAGAACACACAGAATGCCGTTGTGGTCTGACCTCCTCTCTATGTTTCTGAAACCTGGCCAAACACCTTTAACACGTCGCTGCATAAAATATTTGCAGTGTGTTTAAAAACATGAGTCACCCCCAAATGTTTGAAATACATTTATTGTGATTTGATATCCTGAATCAAAATGTGAAGAAAAGAGTGTACATTTTTTTTTAAATGACATAAAATTAAGGATCATCATCAGGATTCATCATTGCTGTGAATCGATAAACTGATATTTAGTTGCATAAGCACGGTTCCTTCACATCTGTGTTGCATGGAGTCTTCTATGGGTTTAAGTTGTGGGGGGGGGACCATGACCCCATGTATATGTGATAAATAGGAAACCTTGGTAAGAGATACGCACCCATGTAGTGATGCTTCACTTCATGATGCTAATGTTTTAAACAACTGTATTAATGAGGCAAAAACAACAAATAAGTACCAGTGAAGCCAGGTAAGATCCAAACAAGGGTTTCCTTTAATGATCATTTGTCTTGTAAAGAATATAATACGACAGGACTGGAATTCATAAGAACATACCGTACATCAATAAATATGGATAAATACATGTGGATCGCGTTCACACAGCCGTCCGTGGGCTCAGCTCTGCTCTACTTGTGCTCGTGTTCATGTGGACAAAGAACCAGCGGCAGACTGGGGGAGACATGTTTGTCCGTCTGGGACGCCGTCCCCTGGCGTCTGAGCTTCTCTGCTTCTGTCATGCAGCGATTTTTGTGATAAAAAGAGAGAGAGAGAGCGAGATGGGATTTGGCTCCACGCAGGCTGTATGAATACGATCCAGAGAAGCTAAGCAACAAACACACCCAGAGTTTAAATGATTTTTTTTTCTTTTTTAAAAGAAGGAAAAACCTCAGAGTATTTACATCACAGAGGAGCTGTCAGTGGTCGTCTCTCATCTCGCTCACATGTCACCATGCATCCATCCAGCCTTTCCAGAAGCCTCTTTTCCTGATGGAAATAAACTTTCTCAACTCAATTATCCGACGGTGATGCAGGGTAACAGGACTACCACTAGTGGTCTGCTGGAGATTAGAAAAAGAAAGGAAGGCGATGGCGTAAACACATTTATAGGTTTGCATCAAGTCAAACTTGACCGTGCAGTCTGTGATGAGCGTTTTATTCCCATTCAGAAAACATCCAGGGCTCTGTCATCGCTGCTGTAGCGTCAATGCCATCGACAGACTTAATAGGAGGCAGAGACAGACAGCCTAATCGTCAGATCAATAGTCTGTCTGCGTGTCTGAGCACCCTGCCACTCTCATCAGGTTGTCATTGCTGCTGAGTGGCGGCTTTAAATGCGTCATGTTTACTGCCGTGGACAGACGCTACAGCACATGACGGCAGCAGCGACTCACAGTCAGCCCTAACCTGACATGGCAGCGCTGTCAGGACTCGGATTCGTCTGCACTCTGAGTCTTGTGCAGGGCGTTGACGGAGGAGCGATGCGCTGCTTTTAGGGCGAGGCGCCGCAGGCTAGAACTCTACATGCAGCGTTCAATTTTAGGATTTAGCTTCTATAACGTGTTCCATGTTTTGTCTGTAGATTTCTCTTAAATACACCAACAGAAAGGCTGCATCATGTTTTTTTCATGACTCGCAGACACCAAACTTTCCAGTTGTGTCCTCACTATATTCTGAAGGCTTTTACAGAGGGCTGCATTCATATAAAATTCATAGTCTGACTTGGAGAACATTTTGTTTCAGAAACATTGTGAAAATGGATTTATTTTTTTTGTACTGTTGACTGTATTGTTAGATTTTTTGAGGCAATAAAAACACAAAATTCCTTATGCACCTTTGACTATAATCTAAAAAAAAAATTAAAAGAAGGATTTTGAACCTTGCTTCATCCAACGTTCACATTTATGCAAATACAAGATAATGAATAATTTGCATATAGAAATATTACAATACAAAAAAACTACTGTCTAAATGCACGGAATCAACTGGTAAAGTTTCTTGGTGATCTGTTAAGGTAAATATGTAAATATGTTGCGTTCAGGGCCGTGTTAGCAGCTTCGTCCTGCTCCAGCGACCTTCACGCCTTCGGCCAATCACATTAATAATCCTCCTTAAAAAACTCTCCTCTTGTAACATGAAATGTGAAACATACCCAATTGTTTCTGATCTAATCTGTCACAGATGTGAACTTTGTCTACCTCTGTCTGTAGGGAGCGGTACTGTAGGCAAGGACCTGTTGTTCCAGTGTCAGTTATTAATGCTTATTATTATATTATTATTACTTATTAACAGTAACTGAAGGGAATGATCATTTTCGTTCTTAAAATGCCTAACTTGTAATGCCTGTATTCATTAATATGCTTTGAAGCTACTTGTTTTTTACTTTGATTAGTCAGATTTGCTGTTTTCCATTGTTCTGTTTTCATTTCATTGTTTCATGCCTGGTTATTAAAGAGAAATGCTCCCTTATGGGTTGTTTTTTTTCTCGCCGTGACAATTCTGATTCGTAGCGCTTTGCTTTTGTGTATTTCCCGTGGGTGAAAGGAAAATGATGAGGCGGTTTACGGATGCGGAGACGTGTCCTCTGCCCCCGCCTGCTGCTGCGTGCGGGACACGGGTTACGTCCAGAGCCAATTTCCTCTGACTTGTTTGCGTCACTTCTGTCACCCTGATTCTACCAGATAGAAGTTCCCTGAAACATAAACAGGAAATCACGGCTGCACTCGTGCTCTACCATTATCTAAGGTGAAGGAAAAAGTCTTCAGCCGTGAGCTGTGAATGAGGGAATTAGGGCAGAGGCCCGCTGCTCCCCCCAGGCCTGTGCTGCCCAGCAGGGAGACAGCTGGCACAAAACCTCTGCTAAGTCACTCGTTTAAAACTGAAATTGTCAGGGGAAGCGCGACACCTTTAGGAGACACGTGGCCAAACCGAGCGGCCCTCAGAGAGACAAACACGGCCGAACATTTACACAACTGGGATCACGCGCTCTCTGGGAATTAACGCTGATTTGAGTTGCCGTGAGAGGGGGCCCTCTGTCTGCCCTTTCATTCATCCAGCCGTGGTCAATCCATTTTCTGGGACAGATGGAAATAAAAGCGGCCTGTGGCGGCCATGTCTGCCCTATGACAGCGCTCTGACAGCTCGCTGAGCCTCTGGTCAGTCACCGTAAACCTTCCGCTGGCTGCTTGTCAACCCAACCCATCCCTCGTCATCACGGCGCCGTGGTTCTGTCGATAATGAAACTTGTTCATTAGGCAGAGATTAATTAAATTGATTGAAATAACGGCGCAGGTTTAGTATTGTTCCCTGTGCGGAGGTGAAGGAGACGAACAAAGGCAGAGAGAATTAACATGAACGAGGTGGATTCTCCTGCTTACTACGTGGGACTTTAAGATGATCCTGCTTTACCATGGAGACGGCTGAAAAAAAACTAAAAAACACTCCACTGTGCGGATATGGACAGGCAGTGAGAGGAAAGCTGGGAAAAGAAGATGACAGACGAAAACTACCAAAGTGATAGTTGGTGCAGGAAAAGGCAAGAAACCTAAATGGATAATAATGGTAGAGGCAAAAGTTCCAACCTCAACTTTTCTTTAAGGACCAGTGTGAAGGATTCAGTGCATCTAGTGTGAGGTGGCAGATTTGCTTTGTCCATTCTGGGCTACCGTAGACAATGACACGGCTCCCTCTGTGGATACAAAGGCATGATTCTCATTATCAGGTGATTGCAGGATGAGGGAAACATGCTCAGGAATAGTACATTCCATTTCTGGTCAACGCTGGTTCTTTAAAAGCAGGACACGACAGGAGTTAGCACAGATGTGAACAGATGTGAGACTCAGTCTGAGGTCCAAGTTTTAAAGCCTTAATCTCTGCAGAACCTCTCCGTCATCATCATCCAGTGGGACCGCAGCCCCAGTCAACATCCTCAATCACACACACACACACACACACACACACACACAGAAATGAGAGAGAGACGGTACACACACCCTCGAGTCACGATCCAACTGTCATCAACATTAGTCTTGAGTTGTCGCGTCTGTTCTTCGTTTCCAGCCCCTCCCTGGTTACAGGG
Organism: Eupleurogrammus muticus; assembly: GCA_036785175.1. Classification (NCBI taxonomy): domain Eukaryota; kingdom Metazoa; phylum Chordata; class Actinopteri; order Scombriformes; family Trichiuridae; genus Eupleurogrammus; species Eupleurogrammus muticus. Next base: position 8,177,651 of record JAYKQN010000006.1, read on the forward strand.
CTGCTTGCATGGGCACAAACAGCAGAAACACCCACGTTTGATTGCATCATACAATTTATATTCAAAGCTGCTCTAGTCAATAATGTTACATCAAAAAATGGATCAAATATTAATGAACTATTTTCAGCGAGAAATCTCCGCACGCCGTCGGTTCAGCAGCGGGCAGCAGGCGCTCCAAACAATATTTTATTCAGGAGACAAAAGCAAAAGCTTTCTTAGCTTCTTGCTTTTGTCTCCTGAGTTCTGGAGAGTCGATATTTGACCGGTGGTCAGAAACATGACGCAAAACCAATGCTGACGACGCTGGACGTGTAAAAGGTGATCGTTGGTAACACGCGTATGAAGATGTATGTGAGGACGTTGTGGAAGAAGTATCAGCACTGGACTGAGGTTTTTAGCCTTTAAGATAAAGTGTGCAGTATTTAGCGGCATCAAGAGGAACAGACTTGTTGTGTTTTTACCTTAGATTTATCTGACTAGTCCACATGTTGCACCGCTATGTTTTTCTATGATTGCAATATGCAACCTCGCCACTAGATAGCGCCAGAAACCACACACTGCACCTTTAACTTTTGTTTAGGCTTTTTTCACATACAACACATCCTCATATTCCAAAATGACTCATGTGACTGTTCTGCTGACCTGTGCTTACAGTAACAGATGGTTATGCTACGCTTGCATTAAGGAAGCTAAAACTACCTGGTTAAAGAAAGACTTCTCTCACATGAATAATAAATAAAAGGCCGTTTTCAGTTTGTAAACTAAAGACCAAAACACCTGTTCTACTGGTGAGGAAAGTCTTTTCAAGAATGACACTTTAATTCCAGGTAGTAACCCAGCGTGCCTTATTCTGTCCCATTATGATGTACTGCAATCATTTTGCTGTTTTTTCAAAGTAAGCACCCTTTGCGCGTGGACTCTCCTCATCTTGTGCCTCCTATTACATGAGAGGGGCAACTGGATCCGGATAGATAACCTGATCTAACCCCCCTCTTTCTGAATCCTGCATGCCTGGCTGACAGCATAATTTCTCCTCATTAGGTTGAAGCAGAAACAGACTAGCGAGAGGATCTTTCCCCACGCTGCGTGACCTTGATTCACTCACAGCACACAGCAACACACATTATGAAAAAAAAGGAAGGAAAAGCAAACGTGGGAGTCCTGTTCTGATCCGGCATTCAGACGTTCAGGTTAACCCTTGACAACAGCAGGTGTGGGTGTCTGACACATCTGACACCATGTGACGGTTCTGCATTTTCCTCTGGGGGCTCAGCATCTGATCTAAAGGAACTGTCTCACACTGACGAGAAGATACAACGCTAACAATCAAATAACTCAAATACAACTGCTCTGATTCAAAGAAAATCAAGTCAGTCTGTTTCAGAATAACTTGCTTAAAGTACAATGTCTTACAAAGAGCAAACCCGGGGCTGCAGAGTCAAGAAATGAACACTGAGTATTTGTAAAAAATAACATATTCAACAGACAAAGGCTCAAGTCAACAACACGGATGTCTTCCTTGACTCGTCTGATTTCTCTGATTTTGATGCGTGATTTCCGATGATGTTGTCCCTATTTACAGTTTGTACTAAACCACTTCTGTCCGAAGAATGTTCGGCGTGGATCTCAAAGGTATTTCTCTTTTTTTTTTCCAAAAACAGGTCAGCGTAGCCCCGGTGTTTCAGGTCGTCGTTGAGCTCGGAGGGACAGGAAGTGGATCAGGTAAGAGGCCAGGCGGGAGGCAGACGGCGAGGGAAAGAGAGTACGAAACAGGGAAGTAAAAAGGGCACAAAGGGGTCGTTGTAGTCCTGGTGAAGCCTGGGGGCGGGCCTCAGAGCCGTGGGCGGGGCTGGGGGCGGGGCAGCGGCTGGGATTTAAGGTCATGAATTGTGGCGGGAGGAAAGGCAAACTGCAGTTGGCAGGAGGAGAGGAAAAGAAACGGGATGTTTTTTTTTTTTTTTTTTTAATTTCCCTTTTTTTTGGTTCAGACGTGGTTGTGGCTGCGACCCTGACCCAGCTCTCCTCTGTGGTGGCCTCCCTCTCTGTGGCCGTGCCTCTTGTGCTTCCTGCGCTCCCTCCTGCCCTTGTGGTGGTGGCGCCGGTAGCGGTGGGCTCGTCGGGCTGGCGGGAGGGAAACAAATGCCAGATTATACATTAAAAAAAAGGAGGTGAATCAGGGATGGAGATGAAACATGGGAGAGGGTGAACAACAAAAAAAAAATGAAATGCTGACAAGCCTCAGAAGTGTTTAGAGAGTCAGTCCCAGGGAGGTGAAAGGCGGTGAGGAAAACAGCGTCAAAAAGACAGGAAGGTCAGAAATACATGTTCTCTGTAGGTTTACCACTGAGGGAATCTGTTTAATCTCACATTCAGGGGACTCGGTGCCTTTAGCAAGAGCACACGCGGCTAGCCACCCACTCACTGCCTCGCTACGAGCGTGTTCCTGGGGTGTGCTGCCAAATTAGGTTGCGCTTTTCCTCCCTGGATCTGGCCAACAAAGAAACGTTGCCTGCAATGAATGATAACGACACTATAACTCCGGGCCATAAAAACAACTCTGTCCAAAGATAAAGAGTCGTAAGAGGAAGGACTCTTTATCACTTCCAACAGAAGCTACATTATTTCAGTATTTCATCATTACTGTCATATTGGGAGCAGAGTGAAATGAAATACAAGGCAGTTTGTTGAATATTTATATAGATCAACCCTTTATATCGCCTTACTGGAAACAAAAAAAAAAGGCAACTGCAAAGGTTATGCTGAGTTATGGCATCATTCATAGACTGAGTGAGTCCTTTCAAATCATTTCAGGAAAAGTAAAGATCATTTTAAGGCTCAAAGGAGATTAGGTGTGAGACGGTGGCATAATACATGAATGTTATCGCACTGAAATAAGGGGCAGCTTCAACCACGAGTGACTGCTGTGTCACTGAAATGTCATCATTTCCCTCCATCTAAACAACTCTGCGCAGATAAGAGAACATTGTGTGCACTTAAAGATGGTTTATTTCCTGTGCAGAAGCTGCACCGTGGTTTGTTTCACAGCGCACGTCTCTCTATTACGGTCAACCAGTTGCAAAAGAATTGTTGTGAAAAGTCTAAAGGAAAAAAGGAAAAAAAATTCCACCTCAAGCGTGAAACACTTCAAAAGAGACCCTACCGCTTCTAAGTAAGCCCAGGGGATTTAATCCAGTCTGCAACCTCAGTTGTCTTTTTGCTTGCAATTATTAATAATGAGAGCAGGGATAGTGAGCCTGGATGCACACGGTGACAGAAGCTCCCGAGGGCAGGTGTTGTAGGTGCGGTGGCACGCATGCTAAAAATAAAAGGAAACTATGTAAATGTGCAAAATGACCTAACAAATGGAAATACTGCTTCTGCTGAATCTCGTTGCCCGCCGTCCTGATCTGTGAGAATCCTGCCGTGTGCGAAACTCACATTTTATGCAGATGATTTTAGGCCGGTCCCACTTGCCGTTGGCGCGACACTTGGCGGTGGGCACGTGGCGCTGCAGGAAGCCGCCGGCGCACTGGTAGCGCGCCACTGAGTGGATGTCGTAGTGCGAGCGCTTCCGACCTATCAGGAAGGCGTTGTCCACGGTGGGAGGGGCTCCGCAGAGCACTGTAGGGGGAAACAAAGACGCAGCACAGGACGGAATATTAATCAGCTCATTTCTGTTTTCCTCCTGTGAGATCTATTCATCAAATTAAATCCATACAGGGTAATGACTCCATGACTTTTACTTGGTGACCTTATCAGTGCGTTTCATTAAAACATTCCAGTGTCCCTAATGGTTTTATGCTAAGTGAGACATTCACTATAGTATAAATACTAAAGCAACCCATGGAGTGCGTAGCTGACTGAGCGGGCGAGTTGTAGACATGTTGGGAGGCAGGGCAGAATCAGAAAGACGTTCACACAAGCTGAGAAGGAAACGGGACTGGCACTCTGGTCAGAGACTGACAGCACTGACATAATCTGCACAGATTCCTCAACGCTTGTGTCACGCTGGTGCCAGTCTCTCCTTGTCGAGGCGGCCGGTGGGGCTGTGCTGTAGTGACTCTGGGAATCCCTAGATGGCAGTGCTGCAGCTGAAGCTGAAGCCACGGCTGTCCCATCCTGCAGACATGCATCAATGTGCAGCAAGAATGACGGGAAAGGTTGAAGATTATTTAGTCACCTCCTTGGGTTTCCTCCTGTGCCAGTTATGTATTATGTTAATTTAATTGGTAGTCAGGTGAAAGCAAAGGCCCTTGTGGGACTTGTGGGAAAAAGAAAAATTACTAAAACAAAAAACAAATAGGCTTAAATACTATATATGCATATTCTTATGTTCTCCTCCCGTGTTCTCTATGCAATCTAAATGCACCTTACTTAATTACATAATTTTATGTTTGTCCTGTTTCCTTTGCATAATTTTGTTAATTAATATGTTCCATTTGGACCATGCACAGCCTGTGCAGGGGGTGATATACGCATTTATAATTGTGATATATACATCTTGGAACCCTCCCACCAAGCAGTAAGTGTGTAATCCCTCCTGTTTTTCTGCCTAACTGATGATGGAATACAGTAAACATACATGTCTACACAAACCCAAATCCACTCCTCATTAAAGGTAAGTCACACTTTCAGCTTCATGTAGGGTTAAAAGTCAGAGAAATTTCTTTAAATAAGGATAAAACATCATTGCTGCCCTTCCTAATGTGTTATTTTGTAAGAAGCAGTAAAAGCCGCCATAAGATGACTTAATCAGCAATCAGAAAATGTTTACAAACCACCGTAATTCCCATGTCCTTGTCCTAATACCTATTAAATTCCTAATAAGGGAAAGCAATGTCATTAACGCCGATGAAAGGTTTAATGCCACATTTACAGTTTAATGTGTTGTGGAAGGAAAGGGGCAATAAGCGCTTCCCTCCTCACTTGAAGTGATCACTGACTCGACAAATGGAAAAGTAAAAGGTAGCATTCCATTAGCCTTCACCTATGCACGCTGCTGGATGGTTTCCTACAGTGGGGGCAAGCGTCGTATTGAAGAAGGGATAAAAGGAAATGTCACGAAACTCTTAGTGACATTTCCTTAAAGCCAAGGGCTGCTGCTGATAGCATGAGCTACTTTCTGAATTGTTTAGGTTTGGATTTTAGGTAAAACACCGTTACATAACATGATTTGTATGAATGTGCGTATCTCGCCTCACAAAAGGAACATTTTTGAAATTCACAGCATGTTTCCGTAGCGCTCAGGATGGTGGTAATAGTTAAACCTACCCTAATCAATAGATTTCTATCAATAACTGATCGATAGTCCGTGCGTAATGTGGATTATGTTGCTCAGAGTGATGAACCCACACAGTTGTCATCAGCTGCATGGAGAGTTTTGCCATCTTTCAGCTTATTGTTTTAACTTAAATAACTAATTACTTAAATGCTTTTTACACATATCTGATCAACCCCATTTACAGAGGATTACTGTGGATTTTCTAGTACTTTCCTTGGGGCATACACGCATGTATATTCAGAATCTGAGTAAAGAATGTAAATTGAGTCATACTGTATGTGTGTAATTGCCTATGGGAGGACACGCACGTTACATTCACGTGTTGCAGTATAGTATAAACAGCAGGTTTCTAGAAACATTTCCTGTCACTCCATGCCTGTATTTGTGTGGCAGGGGGTAGTCGGCATGAGTTAGCAGCGTGGGGGAGAGATGCAGACAGCTGCATGCCGACTTCCTCTCAGCATTCCTCCGCACACCTACCGACATCAGGCTACGAGTGAATCAGAGAGACATGAAAGGGCACGCGTTTTTCAGAAAACACTACGGGGAGCGCGTTTCACATGGAAGCAGTGTGTGTGTGGAGGAAATGCTGCCATGTCGACTTAACAACAGCCTTGTTTTTGTTTTTGTTGTGTGTGGGGGCAGCTGCTCAGACCCCCAGCAGACAGGAAGAGGGATGTCATGGTTATGTTTTAAAATCCACCCCTATGCTTGTGTTTTATTTTTGTTTTGCATTTATCAATTCTTGTTCCTCCCAAATGATAACCACCATTAGTGAAGGTGATAAAAAGAGGAAGCCAATGTGAGATACATGGTTCAGGCATCTTTAGCCCTCGTCTTACATCCTGTGGGCAGTGAGAGCTTGTCCTCAGAGGCCTGCTGGGTGATGGACGTGTGCCGTGACACTGCAAACACCTCCTTACGGTGCTATCTGTAGCAGCAATGTCTACAAAGTGATAAGACAGGATCCTGTGGGAGGTCCGTGGCTGCTCAGCCGGTATTAGTGCTCCTGCTTCTTTTCCTGCCTCCTTCCTTCTCCTCCTCTACTTTCTTTGAAAAAAGCCCAAAAGCCAGATTCATCATTTGAACAAAAAGCCCAAATCAGAATGCACAAATAATATCATATTGAAAAGGAAATATACATGCAAAGAACACCATCCTCCATCCTCCTCCCAGTGTTCAGAATAATGCACTGATTCTTCTCTTTATATTAGAATACATTTAAAGAATGGCGGGTTTATTCTACATAATGTGTATCCCACAACGGCTACATCACACACCACTGGATGCACCAGCTGCTGAAGACACTGACAACAGAAGCAGCTGACAGCAGAGCATCATTTCCCACAGCGCTCACTGTGCTCACTGGGTATGTCACGCAGAATTACATTTCCTCCCTCTGCACTTCATAATCTATCAAAACACTTGAATAATATTATAATACTTACCTAAATGTCCTTTTGTGGGTGAATTCCCTCCCAATGCCAGAAGAGCTTGCGGCAAAAGACTGTGTGACTGTGACCAAACGCTCCAGAACTCAATTTTTTTATGATCTTTCTTGTGGATTTGTTGATCCAGGATTCAAACGATTCTTTTAAATGTTAAATGCCTGATATTAAACTCTTGGAAAAAGTCACATCACTTTATATGTATATGCATTCTGATTGGCCTATAGACCTCATATGATGTTTTTGCACCTTCTTTACAAAGAGAAAACCAGCAGGATTAGAATAGAGTAAAAACAATATCATTACCATCCACATGATGCATTACCCATACTGGCTGATAAATGCTGATGGCCTCACATGTTATCACCTCATCAGGCCTGGGGGCTGCTGACGTGTGGTCAAACACGGGCTCGTAGCATTTGGAAATCCGTCAGAGAACCCTCAGCGTCGTGCTGACGAGCCCCGATGATGAGACAAGACTTTACGTGGGATTAGTTACTGTAGAGTGAAAAAGAGGCTACCGGGGGAAGTAGGGGGAGATGAGAAGATGCTGATGATCGTAAGTGACTGATTAAGGTCAGCGGTGGGCTGGACGCGGGGGACTGGTGACAGCGTGCATCAGAGGTGGTGCAACACCGCGCTTGCAAGAGAAATACCTCTCCTTTCATGAAAGAATGGAGTCACAGCACACGCTTGTTGCCTTCAGCTACAGAAGTATGTGCTCTAGGTTTATGGCAAACTATCAATAAAACAATAAAACAATTTGCACAATAGCCATTACTAAGGTCTTGAGTTGAATAAGAAAGAGAAATATGTTAAAGGAAGCTGTTCTATTTAGCTCCACATGGCAGTAAAAATGTGACTATAAAGTAATAGCTGGGTGTTCTTTAGTTTGGGTTTTCTCTCCCACAGGAACAGAGGACCACATAGACACTGTCCACAAGTTTGATATTCAATTAGAGAGGGATTTAAATCCTGATGTCACTCTCACTTTAGAGCTTGAAGCTCACCTTGCATCCTTCCATCCTTGCGGCAGGTTTGCAGAATTGTCTTTTTTAATGTCAGCGTTTAATGTGTATCTTGCTTAAATATAAAAAAAATCGTAAGAGAATGGACAGCTTCAGCAACCATTGCATTTCCCAGTATTCCTCACAGCATCCTGCTAATCTCCACCTGGATACTAACATGTCTGTCTCCTTACCATCGGTCACACGTTTGACCCGTATGTAAATGCATGGTTAGAATAAGCTCTAATAGGCTCTCAGAGGAGCATGCAGTGGCCTAACTCCGACGCCTCGCTGTACCACGCTGGTGCAGCAGCGACGGGGGACGTGAAGCGTGTAGAGGAGCTGTCGGTTTCTTGTGAGCTGCTTTGCATAAAAACACAGCGTGGAGAACATTCTATAACTTCTCTCCTTTTCTGGCTCGTGATCCTCGTTTAAAGACCGTATAGGAAGTCAGACTGAGGAGCTGACAGTGGAGCAAAGTTGCTTCGCCTTTGCCCGTTTTCTCATTCTCACCTGGCCTCCTTCCGTCCTGGAAGTATCAGCGCCTCCTTATCTTTCTGTCACTCATCTTAATCACCGGTTAAAGCGGCGGCTTCCTTCATGTCACTCTCCATCGCTCTCTGTGTTCTCACCTGTTCCCTTCTTGCAGACGTAGGGCAGATTGTAGTTGCAGGGCACGTCGTTCCATTTGCCGTTCTCGTGAGCGATCATCACCACGCAGTCCTCTCCCCCAGCAAAGAAGTTGTCCGGCTGGTTTTCACGCCAGTTCTCATATTGCTGTTCACACACACACACACACACACACACACACACACACACACACACACACACACACACACACACACACACACACACACACACACACACACACACACACACACACACACACACACACACACACACACACACACACAGACAAGGAGTAAGGTAAACAAGCCTGATAAATCAGTACAGACATCTGTTTTTCAAGTTATTTCATCCCTATTACTATTCACAGACATGACTGATGTACATCTACGCAGAACAATGTCTTGTTCTTCTCCACTTTTGTGTTTTGTTTCCCCTTTTCGACACTTTCGATGCTTTTGTGTTGTAAAAAAAAACAAAAAAACAGAATAATAAGGAACAAAAGTTCAACCTGTGTTTATCTGAGTGTGTGCTGCAGAGATTCTGTTATCATCAGTAGATAAAGCTGTATCCAAGCCATGATAAGTTCAAGGCAGACATAACAGAGAGCAGATTCTGACAGGATCGCAGTAGAAAACCAACTCATAAATTCACACTTTTTACCCCCAAACAAACTGTGGTTCAGGATTTTTTTTTCGGCATGCATTAAACGAAATTTGGATTAATCCTCACTAATGTATCATGACCCAGCTGCACCCTCACCAAATCCATCTTGTCGGTCCATTGGAAGTCGTCCTCCACTGTGCGATCATTTAACCCAATCCAGGTGTTGTCATGGCTGAGGCCTGAAAAAGATGGAATATACAAGGAGGAAAAATATTGGTGCACGCACACACTCACACACACACACACACTCGCTGTAGCAAAAACTGTGTATGTAAAGAAAGGGTTGTGGATTTAATAGTTTTTTTTTTTAACTTGGTCCAATAATGACTTCAGAAACAGCATTAATGTGATATCAAGCTCCCATCTGCTCCAAGTGGAGCAGAGACACTGAGCTCTGCTGTCTCTGTTCCGCTTCCTCTGAAGAGATCATCTAAATAACCAGCTTTTACGTACACTTCAAGAATATGAAGCCTCGGGAGTCCACACACATTTTGGAATTTTGGGAAGCAGCCCAGTAATGGCTTAAAAACAGCATAATTGCAACATAATGTTCTAGATGGAGTGAAGGCAGAGTGCACTAACTTTTGTGCACTAGCTTAGGGAAAAGCATACGGAAATTGCAGAGAAGATCACAGGCAGAAAAACAGTGGGCTGATGTCTGGGTGAGTGAGTTTTTGGCCAATTCATTCACTGGATAAAATCCCTTAAAACTTTCACATATATATATATATCCGATTCCCAAAGATTTCACAGGGGTCCGTTTAACTGTGTCCAGAAAAACTGAGTTTTTCCTCTTTAGATTTCCTGTTTTGCTCTTCAGATATCGGGTACCTTCAGCCAAACACCTGCTATTTGTTTGGATGTGAGTGTTTCTTCTTATTCTTAGAAAATTGAAAAAAAAAATAGTCCAATTTCCATTGCAAACAGCCAATAGAATCTCTTCATTAGACCTGTCACTGGAACCTTTGTAACCTCTTTAATAATACACTACGGGGCTGCGGCTGACGGGCAGCAGGCGCCGCGCTGACTGGCTGCTGACACCAGCAGTAATGGAGATATACGAGTTCTGTCTGATGAGATTCTTTGCTTGTGCGTGAACGAAAATTTCACTAATGCTGTTTGGTGTTAATCTCTTTAGTGTGTGTGTGTGTGTGTGTGGGGGCGTTTCTGTGCGTGCGCTCGTACAGACGTGTGCCCGGGGCCGTGCACATATGTAAGAGAATTTCAATCATGCTGTATCTGATTAACATCATTACTAGGCCTATTAATCTTCCTAATGAGGCTAACCCCTTATTGCAGGGGTGGAGACGTCCATTTTCGAGGCAATTAAACACTTTTTGGTAGCTGCGCATGTAGGGGAACGATGAGTGCTAGATGAATTGCACTGTCCTGGCATCTGCCTGCGACAGAAGGTGGAGCCAATATTACAGGCTTGGCGATGGCGATCTGGCCTTATTGTGGCAGTTTGCTGCAGAGCAGTGTGTCAGAGGGTGAAATGCTCAGAATGAGTAGATTAAGGTCTGCGAGGCACCGAAAAGCGACTGTGTGGTTATTAGCATAGCACCGCCTGGCACCGCTGAACCGCTCTCCGTGGACAAATATTTAAGTCCACCGTGAACTCCAGTGGAACCCATAAAGCCTGCATTAAAACCAAATGGCAGCAATGTTTCTTGCAAATACATCAGCCGGCTTTAAGAAATGGATTTCTTCATATGGCAGCCCCACCAATCGATTGCTCAAACCCTTCACAATACGAATAACAATCCTAAAATGTCTTAATATAGTGGGATATGTACTGAGACTATAAATGTAAGAGAGCTCGGCTGATTTGCATTAAGCGCTGCTACATGAGAGTTGCCTCTCAGCTGTTTTCAGGCATTTTGCATGTCTGGAGAGGAGCTCAAATGAAAATGTGTTTTCTGCTTCTAGTGACCGAAGAAAAGACATTTGAAGTGAACACTCGCCCTGCTAGGGCACCACTGTATGTGAACACATTTGTTCTTATTGAGTTAATATGAGTTAAATATTCTGATGCTGTGAAAAGACATTTAATCCCAAATGCAGTTTCCTCAAAAGAGAAAAGCAATTCTGTTGTTTTTCGATCCAAGGGTGGTGAAATCTGCTTATGTCACATAATAATTCTATATCATTCTAACGCAAATCAGCATTTAATTCAATTGCCATTTCTGTCATTACACTGGTTATATTTTCAATAGACAGAAACAGGCCTCACCTGCTGCAGGGATTTTCCACCTGTTATAAGACAAATGACTTTCTGAGAGAAAATATGATCATTCTGATATTAAATGTTCTGTCACACACAGGCGCATCAGAGCCCATAGCGCCATTTTCTGCAACAAATGATGATACACATTTATTTGGCTCCACATGCACCACTCCTGAGGGTGTTTTTCAGCTGGGTGCACAATAAACCCCTCTGAGGGCCGCACAGACATTTATCATGGACTTATGGAACACACACACACGCGCGCGCGCGCGCGCACACACACACGCGAGGTGTGAGAGGTGCCATCGCCTAGTGGGGTAATAATACACTAGGAGAGTAGATATCAATCACCCGCCAGTAAAAGCGGTATGCAGCAGGTGCGGTATGAGCAGGTTATAAAGACCAAATCATCGCCATTATTTAAATTGATTGGTTTAAGTGTCACGTGATAGTCTCTGAGTTATAGCCGTGAAGTGGCAAGGGGAAAAAAAGTGCAGCGATTCGTGTGATGATTCCAATCATCAATGCTTAGCAGGCAGCGCTGCTTTGGATGTCCTCCAGCTAACGTTGCGAAAAATTAACAGGACTTTTCCCTGGCCCTGACTTATCTGCCTTAATCAAAACTTCCTGCTGTGTAATCAGATAAATAGAAAGAAGCATTTGCACGCGCCGAACGCGCCGAGCGGCCCACATCCCGCCGTCCACCTCTGTACAGACCTCTGATGAAGTTCTGCTCGGCCGGGCTGTGGACGCTGGCCAGGTGGCCGCTGTGCTCCCTGCAGTCCTTCTCGGCGTCCTCCCAGGTGTGTCTGCGGGTGAAGTACCTGTAGCAGTGGCCGTGGAACTTCCTCCACGTGTGCTCGCAGCCCTCAGTGTCTGCAGGCGCACCCGGAAACAGGAGAGAGAGAGAAAGGGTAAGTAATTCAGGAACAAATAAAAAAGACAGCGATCAGTCAGTAGAAAATCTATGCAGGAAGAGAAATTAGCTTGTTTTTTTCCTCCAATCGGTAAAACTCCACAGCTGACAGACAGAAAGGAAGAATAGTGCTGCATATAGAGGAGGAGGATTGAGCATAAAAAGATGGAAGTGATCATAATTTATTTGTTGTTTTTTATATGCACACATAACAAATGACTCTTGTCCTCCTTTTCTTCCTCCAGTGCCATCTTGCTTTGAGTGCTCTCTTTGAACGCTGCTCTGTCACCATCTCTCCATTTGTCTCTGTCCGTCTCCTCCTCTTCCCTTTCTTCTGACTTCAACTTTTAACCCACAGCCTGTGGTGAGGCGGCTTAGTGCAGAGAAAAGGCTGTTTTAATCTATTCAAATGACAACAATCCTCAGAAATTGCTTCCAGTGTGCGGTGCTCGCTTGGTAATTAAGCCCTGTCAGAGTCCCGTCAGCACTCTGACTCAGCCTCCATCCCGTCCTCCCCTCCATCCCTTCATCTCTCTCTCATCTATTCCCCTCATCTCTCCGGGGGTTAGCAATGTGACTGCGTGCTGCGTGTGTGTGTGTGTGTGTGTGTGGCTCTGCTCCATGCAGGATCGTCTGTGTATGACGAATGTGTGTGTGTGTGCAAGTGTGTATCTCTGTGAAGTGTTTTAATGCAGATACATCTGATGTGGTTCAGACTGGATCTGTCAGACAAGCCAACAGGTTTCAACTCATGCTTACCCCCCCCAACACACACACACACAAACACACACACACAACTCCCTGTCCTCCCCGATGGTGTGAGGATCAGGGAAAAGGCCTCAGCTTTTCCTCCAACAAATCTGAAGCGACACCAGTAAATTGGGCAGTGCAAATTGGGCCGTATGGGGCCCTGCTTAGTATGCAGAGAGATGTGGCACGGACGGGGAAGAGAGAGGAGAGGAACGAAAAGGAGTAAGGAGACGAGAGAAGAGGAAAGGAGAGGAGTCCGTTATGAAAGCCCTTTCATGCTGGAATATAAATGAGGGTTTTTGAAAACCTTCATATTGCACCGTAATAGTGCAAACAGCACAGTACAAAACAACACATATCCATACATATAGTCTACTTAAGAACTTCCCTGGGTCAAAGGGAATACACAAACATGATAGAGGCAGGCCTGAAGCTTTGTCTTATGACCTGTATCTGTGGGCTTGAGAGTAGTAGTGGAGGTCCAGATTGTGTGTGTGTGTGTGTGTGTGTGTGTGTGTGTGTGGAATCTAAGGGCATGTGTAAGCGTTTTATTTTAGTTTGTCTCCTGTCAATTACGTTTAGTGCTTCAAGGTCCAGTCCTAAGATTCTACTGCATTTTATTCAGAGTTGGGATGGATCCTGCACACAACTAAGTGGTGACGTCTATGCATTTCATCCATGAGAATGTCTTTTACGCAAAGCTTTTCATTGTGTCTATGTGTGTTTGGCAATAAAAACATCCAATAAAATCAGTTATCTGAAGGGTGATCCCATGATACAGGCGTACTGTTATTACTTTAAATAAATACATTAATAGATTTCTATATATGTTTATATATGTTCTTTCTTGCAGCATGATGCATTAGCTGTCTCTGAAAAAGCTAAATAAAAATAAGCCTGACAGTGAAAACTGTGTCTGAGAACCGCTATAACGTGCCACACGAGTGTGATTTCTTTATGTCATGTCTCCTACAATAAGCACGAAGCTCTGTCATGTCAAAAAGTTAGAAACACACATGCATACACACGTTGAGCATATGAGAGACCACAGAGAGCGACAGAAATGAAGAATGAACGGAGTAATATGTCGTAATATATATCTGGGAGATGTATGGAGGCAAGTGTCCGTCCAGTTTCATCACTCTATGATGCTCTGTCTGAAATCCACCCACTGGCCTGTTGGACATGCAGTCATTCCGTCCCATAGGTCTGATGGGAGTGATGCTGTCAGTCACAGCGAGGTATGGAACTCACTTGTCAGAAACTGTCAAACGCGAGCGGAGAAAACTGTCAAAGGACCTCTGGTCAGATACGTGTTTTTGTTTTGGCATGCTTTCAAATATTTATTAAGGCAAACGCTGCTGAAAGTGGACGGTTTCTTTCAATTTAAGCCCGATTCACGCATGACGTCTTTGTTTGGTTTTGGCGTAACAAAGCAAGCGATGATTTAAATGTATATATATGAATAAATCCACTCTACCCACACCACTGCCATGTGTTCTATGGCTATAACTGCAGCAGAGTATCTACAAAGCACAGAAACAAAGAAGGAAGAATAGCTGTATAGCTTTGAACAATCGGAATATAGCGGAAAAAAGTACTTCATGTCTATTTGTTTTTTCTTTTCTGACTAATGCTAATAATTGTTGTCTCTTCTATAGTATTAAAGATCATCTGCATCTTTACTTTTTCAGCAAAAAAAAATTTTTTTAATCAAGGGGGACATTGATAACAGGGTTTTTTCTGTTATCAGAGCAGGACAAATGTGACCTTACAACCGCTTCAGCAATTTAAATGACGAGTGACTGCCATACACGCACGGCCATTTTGCTGAAGGTTTATAATCACTACTGTGAATTAGGTGTCTCTGTTAGTCCACTTTAAGAACCTTTTGAACATGAAGTAGTTAAAGGGATGATCGATCTGCACACTTACAACTGTCCTTACGGGAGATAATCATGTCTTCCAAGTGGCGTAGATGAAACACTGTAAATGTAAATGTACATCATTGCTTGCAGGTAGCCGGGGGATTTAACCTCAAAACCTGCAGATGACATGAAACCAAATTAACCCTCTTCACATCCTCCGTCTCCTCTGGGCGATTCGGCGGCTCACTGGTCAGCCGCGTAGCCTCGCACTGAGATGAGCTCCAGTTTAATTTCTCCTACGGACTTAAGCGATCATGTTCATTCCTCATTGTAGAACGGCGTTCTGCGGGGACTCTTATCGTCTGGATGCGAACACTGTCTCTCTCTGCCTATTACGGCTGACCCAATTCAATCGCTTGAAGAAAGAACTGGATATATATTTGTAAATTTGTGTAAAGACGGTTTCATGCAAACTCTTTCGGGAGCTCATCAGTCACTGTAAGAAGCGCTTGCTGGTTCAGGGCTGCTTTAAATGTGTCCCAGAGTTCTCACATACATTGTACAAATGCTTACATTTACATTTGCAGTAATGACGGTAAAGTACATGGGCTAATGCACATCTGCATAGCAGATGTTCGGACTGAGGAGGAGATTAGCTTTTGCCAACTCGATGTTACTGTCGTTATGTCCGTGACTGCTGCTGTTATTTCCTCTGCTGACTCGCTTTTTCACTCGGTCATCTCATCTCTGCTCAAAGTGTTTGCCCACACACCAACGAGTGCATTGCATAAGAAGCAGAGAAGAGTCCAATTTGGCTCAAACAAGTGCAGGCTGGGTTGTAATCTATAAAACAGAGCAAGAAACGTCTGCATGAAGCTCGTCTTAGTTCCATAAACCCTTCGAGTGACTGTCCTAAGACAGCAAATACAACAGACTTGATGCTATTGCCACTTGAGACTTGAGTACAGACATGACCCACATGTCGTGTCCGAGAAAGACAACTAAAGACAGAAGAACTAAGAGCAGCAAAGCAGCGTGGAGTGGGAGGACCGAGGAGGGAACAAGAGAGCGAAAGAGTCAAAGAAACATGGAGAGAGCAAGAAAGGGAGAGATCAAACATAAACAGGCATGTTTTCTCCCTCCTCAGATCTTCAGTGCGGGCTCTGCAGATTTCTTCTCCCACTCGCTGACAGCGAGGCTCAAAGCTCAACATCACATCAACCTCTTCAAATATTTAGACATGATTCAAGTCGTCTTCTTTTTTTCTCCCCCCGTTTTCCCCTCTGTCAGACTGGGGAAAGCACGGGGTACGTTGCAGCGATTAATATTCCCACGGATTTCAGCGAACGACAGTTAGACGAGAAAAAGCACTACACTTGCAGCGGAATGACTGGGCCGTTTATCCGCCTCAACCATTCGCATTTCTGTCACTGCGCTTCTTTGGATCCCCTGGAGAATGAAACAGCATGTGTTTAGATGCTGCCATTTCGCTTTGTGAGAGAGAGAGAGAGAGAGAGAGAGAGAGAGGGGGATGAGGGACAATCTGCTAATGGCCAGAGACAAACGGTGAGAACGTGGCTGTGGAATTATTAATGGTGCAGTGTTGATTAATGGAACATCGTCATCAGGAGTAGTAGATGTTGCTGTAAAACAGCTACAGAGAGCCACACATGAAGGACGGATGCCAGTCTGAAAGCTCATGCTGCATAATCACCCCATCGCCACGTCTTTGTGGATTGATGCTGATGGGAGCAGCGCAGGTCGACAGAGTCAAACTCACACACGCGCACAGCTGAGTGGCAGTGTGGGATTAGTTTCAGGTGATGATGACACACACACACATAGAAACACACACGCAGTGACCACATGCATGTCTGCATATCTGTCTAGAAACAGATCTAACAGCCACAGGAATGCAGGAGCTGCAGCATTTAATACTGAATATTTTCAAACATGTTTGTGATGTGTGTAAGAAAATGAATACCCGCTAATCAGATTAAACAGAGCTTTAAAACACTAAAATATCTTCTTGCTATAGTTGCCCTCAGCAAGATGTAAACCCTCAGCATGTGTGTCTTATTCTCATAACTTTTAGTTGGAATATGTTCCAAAGCATACCTTAATGCAGAGAGGTGCTGTCAAAAAGTTCTGTAAAGCAAAAGTCACGGGTGGGAACTAATAGCTGCCAATCATCCTGTAGACTCGTGCAGTGCCTGTAGGAATTTCCTATAGAATTACAGCAGGGAAGAGCTGGTGTTTGAAAGCAGATGAGAACAGCATGGGGAAAGTTGAGAATTACAATTTATGATGAGATTACTGTAACGTGTGTGACATCCACATCCACACAGTGTGAGTCAGGCTATTTATGATCAAAGTGTGGATCTCAATCTACATTTCAGTTTTGTGAATTGTGGTGATGGGCAGAGTAAAACCTGACTAAAGATAACACTTACTTGTAGCAAGAAACAACGGACCACAGACCCTTGAACTGTAACATTAGGAGGAGGTCTACGCTGTAAAACGTATTTTCTCCTGCACTAGAAATCAACCAGCTCAAAAATGGAATGAAAGTTTACCAGAAATGATCTCTGGCACTGCTCCACATAGTGTTTTCACAGCTCCCCATCAGAAATGCTCTGTAATGCAGAGCAGAGGAACACAGTCTGGCTTCTGTTGTAACACCTGCTCTGATGCACCGCGCTCTTCCTTCTCCTTTCTCCTTTGTTTCTTTCACTTCTGTCTGAACTTCCTTCCGGCCGGGGGGAGAGGAGAATGACAGTTGCTGCAGGAACACTCTCTAATTAAACACCTTGAATAAGAATACATTACCCCCCCTCGTCTCTCTGGTTTTCCCATTTGGAGAGAGAGCTGGCGAACATTGAGCTCAGCGGCACATGGATGTGATGCCATGTGGACAGTCTCTGCCAGGGCTCAGGCGACACGTCGGGGATATTTCATACGTGTACCTGCCGGTGAGCATGTGTGTTTATTTGTGCGAGTGCAGCGGTGCCTCCCACTGCACGGCACAACGGACGTGTTTGCTCACCTGCGTTTCCATCATGTGTTTGTTTCTGTCTTCAGCAGAGTGCCGTGCTGAACCGAGATGATGTTTTTGCAACATCTCGACGTGTTTAGAATACGTAAACCTTCGTTAGCATTAATCACCTCTGGAGACCTGGGAGATGCGCAAAAATTAATTTTGAGACGAGCTTTCCGCTGACACCAGCAGCACAGCGTTCTATAAAATACTAAAGGTGACAACTTCTGCTGTGATGGTCAAAGCCTGGATGTGGATAAGGAGATCCTATACATGGGTCTTTGCATTTAACACCTGGTATTGAAACGCTTTTACATTTTACCAGTTGTGCCACCATTGTGTTCAGATCTCGATGTGAAAATCAGCGATTTGCAGCAGGCAGACTCGTCACAACGGACATAACATGCATTCTGCTTAATCCAGCCATGTTTCTGCAGTAGCCCAGAACGGACAAATCTAGCGATGACAGATGGCCTTTTCACATTGTACACATAGGTCGGCTCAATTTTAATCACCTGTTCTATATTCGCCCCGTAGAGCACGGCTGTCAGTAGTTATCACTACCTCAAACATCAGTTTGATGAACTAACTAGAGGACCAGGATGGGAAACACACCAATCTATTTGGGGAATGCAACAATTTTGGTGGATAGGATACAGTGGAGGGAAAAGAAAAGAAAGAAATCAGCGAAAAATGAGTTTGGTAGAGATTCTCCGACATAATCAATTTACTTAAGATGAAGTAGCACTAAAATCAAGCTTTATTTTAATTTAACAGCAATAACCTTCACTTACTTCAACCTGAGTTCTGGAATGGAATATCTCCTATGCCAAACTGTATCTAAGGTCTGTCCTATTTACTGGAGCAGTGTGGAATGTTAACATTACATGAGAACATTAATGGGATTGTAAGGATTGATCCAGGTAATTAGTCAGGCCCTCAGGACTTCTGAAACACTTAAACATTTGATTTAAAAAAGTATAAAAGTATGGTGGTGTTGATTCTTGAAAGAAGCTGTGACATTGAACACACAGTCACTCATTCTTTAACCCTAGTTAACTGCAATGTGCTTAAAATGACAGAAAGAGCTTGGCAACAAATGTAATTCATTGATACTGATCCTTGAATCGTCTTATATGAATGAACAGAAACCCTTTGGGGATGTGCTAAAGTAAATGACCTTCACTGTAATCATGAGATCGTATATGCACGAAATAAAAGGTATAACACCCAGTGAGTGAGATGTTGATAAAACGCGTGCGCTGACAGCGTGACTGGAGGGCTGCATGCGGCGCTTTCTGAAGCACTTGGCAGCTCTGTTCAGCAGCTCTGTTCGTCAGCTCTGTTCAGCAGCTCTGTTCAGCAGCTCTGTTCAGCAGCTCTGTTCAGCAGCTCTGTTCAGCAGCTCTGTTCAGCAGCTCTGTTCGTCAGCTCTGTTCAGCAGCTCTGTTCGTCAGCTCTGTTCAGCAGCTCTGTTCAGCAGCTCTGTTCAGCAGCTCTGTTCGTCAGCTCTGTTCGTCAGCTCTGTTCAGCAGCTCTGTTCAGCAGCTCTGTTCGTCAGCTCTGTTCGTCAGCTCTGTTCGTCAGCTCTGTTCAGCAGCTCTGTTCGTCAGCTCTGTTCAGCAGCTCTGTTCAGCAGCTCTGTTCAGCAGCTCTGTTCGTCAGCTCTGCTCAGCAGCTCTGTTCGTCAGCTCTGTTCAGCAGCTCTGTTCAGCAGCTCTGTTCAGCAGCTCTGTTCGTCAGCTCTGTTCAGCAGCTCTGTTCAGCAGCTCTGTTCGTCAGCTCTGTTCGTCAGCTCAGGCTGCACTGCTCATTACTCTCAGTGTGGAGGCCACACTGCGCTGTCTGCAATCTGCAGCAGTGGTGCTGCTGTCAGCGTAGACAAACTCTTCCTATCTGTCTGCCCCAGATTCACCCAGCATCCTCTTTGGGGGGAAAGTTGTGCTCTACTTTGCTTTAGGTTCCCTGTAACTGCACATGCATGTGTGCGTGAATAGGGAAATGTTAGTAGTATCTGCTCGAAAGCCCAAAACAGACCTTACTGGATTTATATTTGTTTCAATAGCTTTTCTTAATGGTCTGGAATCATATTTCTCGCGTGAACTCCTACTTGTGTGGGTTAGCGTCCATATGCTGCACAACAGCTGTGCAGCCTATAGAGGACGTAGCTCTACACTGCATAAAAAAAAATTAAGAGTAAGTATTCATAATTTAATGTATGGAAGTAGGGCGACCAGCAGAAGGGGTGAAGGATAAGATGCATGAAATACGAGCCTGTCTGAGTTAGCGGCTGCAGCAAAACACATTTCTCACAGATAACTAAGCAACAGCCAGACACCTTGGGATTAATTAGCTGAAATCCCTTTTAACACTGGCTTTTTGTTTTCAATTTGTTGATTATTCATTCTGTTAGGAAACACAAGAAAAGGAGCCAGTGAGAGGGAGAATGATGTCACGGACTGGATTATTGTCGTATTTGCAACTACGAATTATTGTACCTTACGCTGTGAGTGTGAGTGTTGGGCTGCCAGCTGCTGATGAATGAACCACGGAGGAAAAAACAACCTTATGAGAGATGATGGGATTTTGTTTGCTTGTGTGCAAATCAGAGGGAATGCAGAAAGCTAATGTGTGTGCTTTCGTACTCTATCTTTGTGAGGACAAATTTAAGCTTCAGACCTCGAGCCTGACAACATTTTGGGGAAGTTTTTGGCACTTCTTGTTTGAGGGATTTAAAACTTTGGTTACGATGAAGGTTCAGACAAGGGTTAGTGTGAGGTGTGTAGAGTAGTAGTGAAACATGCATATGTGTGTCTCTCCTGTTGGAATCTTTTGGAGGAAAAATCTCTAACTTCAAATCTCCAAGAAAAGCATCCTACACATATAGCGTGTGGTGTACCAGAGATGAGACACACGCAAAGATGAAGTGCAGGAGTGACAGCAGAAAAGGAGGGGAGAGGAAATAAAAAGAAAGGAAGCCGACATCAAACAGAGGAGTCTACAGTAGTGAAATTGCAAAGCTACAAATTCACACGTACGCATACGGACCAGGGAAACGAACGGCAGAGTGACCGATGGAAACAAAGACAGAAGGGAGCAAAGGAGCTGATGAGGGGAATGACTCCTCGTCTCTTTTCTCAGCAGCCACACTGAGGACGATTCGGTTTCTGTCGCCGCTGATTAGGCAGCGAGCCAAAAAGCAGCGGGACAGACTCGACAATCAGCGTCAGCGCGGGGAGCTGACGGATGTCTCTGTTACTCCAATCAACACTGCCTATTCTTTTTAACAAACGGCTGCCCGTTAAGACCACAATATAACGACAGCAGGAGTGATTTGCTGTTTGTGTAAATTTGTTGATTATTAAAAATACAACTCGTTAATCTCTCCAATGGACAACGGGTGTTTGAAACTGTCTTTAAGCTGGAAAACGTGAAAACTCTGAAAGCCATGAATGTTGAACGTAACTGTAGAAACTGCAGAATAAAAAAAGCCATTTCAGTACATAGAATGGGCGATTTCAGCCCCGTCAACGTACTATTATTGACGCTCAGATCGCCATGGTAACGGGCCAGAAGGAGCCAGCAGCGGACCAGATCTAAGCAGCATCCGAGGCTGTTCGCTAACAACGCAAACATGCGAACATGCACAAACACACGCGCGCTCAAGTACACACAACAAATGAGACGAGGGGGGAAGGGCCCACTTTAGCGAGACAGGGACCAATTGGATGACATTTAAATGGATAGAAGCCTCGGCGGAACGAATGAGTTCATTTCCACTGTTCATGTCGCGGTTCAGGCCTCCCCGCGGATATCAAACTGAGATCACGCTGAAGCGGCGGAGCGGCGCCTGTTGCGAATTGTACTTTTCACAGCCGAATCCTATATTTGTGCGAGCGTGGAGAAGGCGAGAGATAAAAGCGTCAGGAAAACAGAGGATTTTAGGTTTACACAATCAGACCTGCTGCTCACAATCAGCCGTGAAGGCTGCAGCTCAGGAGGAAGGGGAGAGTGTGTGTGGCTCTCGTGCATGACAAACTAGAGGTGTGTGTGTGTGTGTGTTCATGAGAAATGATGGAGAAAATACTGCCAGCTTCTACATGCAATATTTAAGGGTGCTAAAAACAGTTCAATATCCTGCCCTGGCTTAAAATTCAACTCAAGAAAGAGCAGGTTGCTTTGTGTTTATTATTGGTAATGAACTTCTCTGATTGGCTGATTCGTGGGCAGTGACTATATATTTGTGATATTACAACTTCACTGACAACTAGTTTTAAGCCACAGTGAATATGGGCTGTGAGCATTTCTCTATGGATTTAGTACCTAGACTTTCTTAAAAAAGCATTTACACACTTTTCTGCAATATAAAATCTTAAACAAATCTGTATATTTAGTAGAAATTGAAGCACAGCGTCACATAAAGATTCAAAAACACTCTCTGTGTTTGTTTATTTATGATCTCTACCACAGGGAAATCATAAAAGCACTTAGCAAAGTAACGATTCCTTTGGTGCAAGAGCAAAAAGCGAAGCTAATAGTTGGGGGGCAATTTAGTCTGGTGATTTCCCTGAAGTTTGTGGACTTGAAAGATTTATAAAAAAAAACTAACTGAAGAGACCTCCTTCCTGTGAGCAGTGGCGTGGCTCCAAAAATCACACGAGAGGCAAGAAAAGAGCAAAGATTATAAAAAAAGTGAAAAAATCGCCATATTTCTGTGCCCCAGACACACATCATTTCACCTCCTTACCATCGAGTTGATTATCAAGTGAGCCTTCTCCTGAGATGTGTCTGGGGCTGGGAGCCTTCAGGTTTGTCAGTAAGTAGCAACGAACTGCGTGAGGAAACGCAGCTTCTGCACGAGTCAGCTGGAGCAGCAATGTGTGTGCCGGTGTGCCAAACCACTGTAGTGGGGCCAACGAGTGTGTGCACACTAGGAAGAGCAAAGATAATTTGCAGCTTAGTTTTTTTTTTTTTTAAGTTCACTTTCTTTCCCGGAGCCTGCCAAAACTAGTGTAGATTGTGCAGCATTTCAAATTTCCTGTTTTACTGTTCGCCTTCACTTTTTATCGATCAGTCTGCCCTCAGAGACCCAGATCAAACTGGAGCAGAGCAGAAAAAGCAGGAGGAGAGAGACACTGCCAGTCAGACATGTAGAGAAAAAAAACAGATATAGTAGTTCACAAAGGTCAAAGTTGGACAGGCAAAACTTCACTTTATGGGTTTGTGTGATTTCGTGCAGATCTTTCACTCATCTCTGCCAGGCCACTAGAATATCTCTGTCTGCCAGCATTCTGTGTTGTTCTTCAAACATAAATTGCGCTATTTTAAACATGTTTCTTAATCATTAAAAAAACAAAATCACACAATTCCATAAAATCTCAAATGCAGTGACTAACATCTCCTTAAAGCAGGAAACATGCTGTAAAGCATTTTGTCAGAATGGGGACATACTGCCTAGACGAAAACACAGTGTTACACCAGCCAGTATTTTAAATTACATAATCAATCAACCTGGATGGATACAACAGCTGTGTATCCCTCTGTGTTGGTTTGCCCTGACGTGTCAGCCATGTTTTTATGTAACATGCACTTTGTGAAGCAGCCTTCCTCACAGCCCCCTCCTCTCATGGGGATTCCCGTAATGAAAGACGAAAACCCGGCTGGACACAGGTGTTGTGTGCAATCCCGATACATTATTCCACAGGGCTCCCCTCTCCCTCTGCACCCCCCTGCCCATCTCTTTGTCTACACATCCCCACCCCACCTCATCCAACACTTCTTCCCTCTCCGTTCACACATATGTGCCTCTCTCTACCAGCGTCTCCTCCAGCCTCGTCTTATTTTGTTTAGACTCGTGGGAAAGAACGCTGCTCGCTTCACTTCTCCTTCGCCCTCTTCGCCTCATTTTTTTTCCATGTTGGAAAAACAACTATGGTCACGGGTGAGAAGACGTTGAAAACTGGTTCATAAGTCTTTCCGTCATACATTGACATTGATTAAACATTCACATTCATCCCATAATCAACAAAAGTGGAAATAATAGCATATCTGACAACACAGATCGCATTACGACCAAAAACGTGGAATTTTTGCAGTGGAAATCAGTAATAAGATAAGATCTAAAACTCCAAATCCCTAGATTGCAATGGACTGTGAAAACGACTCCGCTATTTATTCATCTGCTAACTCAAGGCTGCTGAGGCATGCATCAGCCGGGTCGACCAGGATTCACGATGAATCCGTACACACTGAGTATGTGTGCATGCATGTTTACAACGGGAGGTTCCAGGACGTTGTAATGGAAACATAGGTCTTATATAATTCATATAACATATTTCCTCTGCTGGTGCAAGACATTAGAGAAATACCTTTAAAATAACAAATATTGTCTTTTTTTGCTACAATTTAATAGATGATCAAAATTCTTAAGAGAATTATTAAATAAATGTTTTGTGACATGTTACGTGTTGTAGCTGATCAGGTCTGATATCCTCCTGGTTTGTGCAGAATTCGTGCTCACTCTCTCCTTCATGAAGTCACCCACCGTACGCCCCTTAATCAGTTGAGCTAATGAGGAGAATTGAAAGGTTTGCGTCCGCATTGTTACCTTTCTCACAAGTGGCTCCGCCATAGCTGGGGAGACAAAGACACACAAAGGAGTTGATCTCATCGATGCAGGTTCCTCCATTCTGGCATGGATTAGACTGGCAATCATCGATGTCTGCAGAGAGAGAGAGAGAGAGAGGAAGCTTAATGCAAGATATAGAATTGGCAGGAGTCTGATGGTACTTTTCAAAGAAAAACTTTACTTTAAAACAAATTTCCTGCATTTCTACATCACCTCTGGCCATCTGCACTAGTTCATATTACTTAGACTGGAGATAACACAGTATATAGTTGAAATGAAAATTTTTATTATGAAATGATGAAAAACATTATGTAGATGAAATATTACTAGGTTACAGCCCATTATGAGCTATATAGATCTATTTCTATAAATGAAGCAGCCTTACAACACATCACGATGTGATTTGGATAAACGTGGCTGAGCAATAGAAAACCTGAGCTCGTCTATTCTCAATACTCACAAAACTCAGCTTCAAAGTTTAACAATTCGGAGGAATGAGATAAATTCATAATAAACCATCACGAGAAATCTGTTATTGGGAATCACAGGAACGTTTCAGAGGAACAGCTGTGCTGTGTTGCTGCTAAGTGTTGAGAGACACTTTTTCTGATGAAAATATTTCATTTTTATTAAGCTCCAGACCATAAATCAACCTTTATTATGTTTTCATTACCTTCGAATGAGCTGTTTATATCTACCTCATAGATGGAAATATGGAGTTGGTCCCATTTGTCCCATTAGAGGGAGTCTGCCATGATGCTGCACTGCCAGAGAACAGAGTATACAGCCACAGACGGTAATAAAAGCCTGGGTGAAAACCTAGTAGAAGGCGTGACTGTGAATGGTCAATATGGGAGATTATTGCCAGTTACTGTGATGAAGTGTGTGTTGACCAGCTAGTGTCATTTACACCGGATATAACTAAAACAAGGTGCTGAAGTGCATGATGTTAATGTGTTTGCTGGACATGCTGCGGTGTCAAACCAAAGGAGTATGGGTGTGTGGTATGAGGTAAAGAGAGATAGAGGGGATGCAAGTAGCTACACAAACTGTACTCAAATCCATTTTAATACGTGCATAACGCTGCACATCACTGTCTGACACCATCTCTTAGATGTGATGCCAAAACCAAGTCTGACTGTTTGTGCACAATGAACACACTCGCATGCAAATGCACGTGTACACATTTCATAGAGCAGCGCAGGGGTGAGAGTTCCCATTCACTTGAAAAATGGTAACTGTAGTTCTCTGGGCCTTGGGGCAAAATCATTAAAACTGCAGCTGGTATCCAGCAATCCTCTGCCATCACAACAACTGAGCGAGTCCCCGGGGCCCTGGCAAGAGGTCGTTGAGAAGAGAAGTGGAGGGGGATAAACAGAGAGGGGAAAGTAGGAGAAGGTCTGGAGAGTGCAGGGAGATGATCGGATAGAGAGATGCTCCAGAGGTGCTGAAAACAATGGTGCCGGGGGAGGCGGGAACTTAGCGGAGGCGAGATGATGCTCTGAGTCTGGCAAGTTGGCAAGTTTCAGAGTTGGATTACAGGGGCTTTGCAGGCGGAAGAGTCGGTTTGGATAAAACAGCATGACAGCTTCTTCTTCCTCTTGGGTTGACGGATATCAGGCTGAGTTACGAGCTCGAGGAGCCACAATATTATGATGTTTATAGTAGTTTAATGATTGGATGTCTGACATGTGATGAGGTGGAATATAAAAGAGAACATGAGACTTAGGAAATACTGTTTTAAATGGATGAAAAGGAAGCACTGATTAATAATAACAAAGTGCATCAGCTGCCTTTTACTAGCCCTGTGAACTATCGAACTGGTTTTAGTTTTTAGTCTGAGACGACCAGTACTCGGCCTTGTTAAGACCTGTAGCAAAGGACGTTAGCTTTAAGACCAATGCTGCAGGCTGCAGGCGACTGGTAGACAGTGTCATCATTAGAACAGATTTTTCTGGCTCAGGGAAAAAGAACTTGCAAAATTAAAAAGCCAAAACTATTTAGGTTTTCATTTATGAACAAAAAGTTAGTCCACCAAACACCGCTATTTATCTATTTCTGTATCTCGGCAACAACTAAATTTAGGGAGGTCATATTAGCTGATAAATCATTATCAGACATATTAAACTCTAATATATCAATGTTGCTGTTGGCCTAAAAAACACAGACATGTGGAGCAATGTGAACACAAGGTCCACCTATCAGCTTCTGTAACGCTCAGCAGTGCCTCCATTATTGTGTGGTATTCGCTCAGTTGTCAACACAAAATTATTCTGTTAATATTACTGTAGAAAATAAAAAATTTCCTCCTTAGAGAATATACATTAATCTAAACTACAACATGTATTTATAAGTATATGGAAGTATATAATGTATAAATATATATGTATAGTTTTATTCCAGATGTATCTTATATTTTCTCTTCTCTATCTGTGTCTTTAAGTTTTAACATTGTTATGTGATGATTTAGTGGATATCTCTGAAAACTTTTTGTTTTTGTATTAATATGCTGCTCAACTGGGAGAGAAGAAGAAGAAGAAGAAGAAGAAGAAAATGTGTTTTTAAAAAAACAACAACTCTGGATGATATCCAATTAATTTGATGAACTCAGCCTGCTGAAGCTTCACATTTTCTGCAGATAAACCTTTGAATACAGTTTTGTTTTGTGCAGCTGTACAGTCGCTGGTGGCACAAAACAAGGCCGGTTACAATGAAAGAAAGAATATTTAAATGACAGTTTTGTATAGGTGGAATGATTACAGCAAGAAAAGCCCTTTTTCAGTTTTCTTATGGGACAGACTGACTTAAAGGATTCATTTCCAAGGTCAGGAATAATCATTTTTTACCTGATTGCATGAATTTCTTTAATCACCTTTGAGTCCTAGCTCTCTCTCTTTCCCTTAGACAAGATCAGAAATCCCCTATGGCCGAGGTAAGCACATCATTGCTCAGTGGCATGCAGCAGTGTCCCTTCATACCTCAATGTCCACTTTATGAGAAAGTCACCCAACATATGCAGGCGGCATGTGTGTATTTGTGCAATGTTTATGTGTGTCTGGCACCGTCCCCAGTACAACAATAGGAGGCCTGGGCATTAGAATAGTCTCCAGAGATTCAAGGGGAGCAGTGCTCCACTTATCTGCTGGCAGAGGAGCCGATGGAGGAATAAACAGGTGCCATCCGCTGTGGTAATTGCCGGGTGCAGCTAACACACCGAGGATGTGACCGGCTGTTCTTTGAGGCGGCATTATTAATTTAAATCTGACAGGGGAGGCAGACAGGAAAATGTGATAATGGCAAAGGGGACACGTTTGAAATTGAGGTTTAAATGTGGTACCCCCGTTCATTAAAAAACACACACACACCGTTTGGATGGTAGTGTTTGATTGCAGGACAAACGCGTTTCCTGCTCCCTTTGCTGATCCCTGCCTATCAGGGAGGAGAGCTGCTGAGTTTGAGGAGGAATAGAAGGAGAGGAATATGGGGGAGGAGAGTGACAGAGCAGCCAGACAAACCGGGGATGGTGTCGGTTGACAGAATATCTGGAGGCTGACCGCGGGCATGTGTCGGAACAAGGGTATGAATAATTGAAAAGGGGACGGAGAAACGGAATTGACACAGAGAGAACACAGAAATCGGGCGGGAGACGGCCTTTCCCCATTCCCCTTTTGGGATTATTTGTCAGGTCAATAGATCAGATTAAACTCCTTTTACGTATGTACTCGACCAGAGAATCATCTATCCTGAGATCAACCGCATCACGCTCCTGTCCGCAACACTCGCGCCTCACCGCTGTGTCTTCGCCACCTCTCCAGGGCCTTTTTCCTGCTTTTTACTGCTGTGAGATTTATGCTTTCAATTCTCACCCCCAGCCGGTGCATTTGTAAATGTTGAAGCCAAATAAAAAGTAAACAGCTCTTTCTCCATTTAATTTTTTTTTTTTTTATAAATGAGACCTCTGCTGAAATCATCAATTTCATGGCTATGAATGCTTGTGGGTTTAGCTGGCAAATAGAGTCCATGCTGCAGCCTGGGAGAGAGGAATCAATATTTTAGCAGGAACTAGAATGTATTAAAATGGCTCTATGATATATTTGTGATACTAGTAAAAGTGTGATAAAAGCTACAACATATTTACACCAGAGGGATTATTCCATACTTTAGTGTTTTCTCTATAATATTAAATAGGACCAGATTTTTGAAAAGGACAAACTCAGGCAGCTCGATACTTAACACATAGTACAAATTAGACACACATTAGATACAGTCTATTTTCCTTAGTAATGTGGAGGAGAACATCCTGTGCTCAAATATTAAGACATGATCTGGACAAGTAGTGGGAGATTTAAAACGGCTTCTTCATCTGTGGATAAAAGATACTTGGCTCAAAATGTTAAAGAGGATCCTAAGGATTAATTAAAAGCTCACATCGGACACAAACGACATAAAAGCTCCTGAAACCGTTTAAAGTTCACTAACACTAACGCGTGCCGCCTGATATTCTGCAACAAAAGGCACACGTTTTTGAAAACATACAGGTGAAGATCTCCACTTCGAGGGAGAAAATCTTTTATTCCTTGACTTGTTTCAGCTTATTTAGGTTATCAGAAAATCAGATACTATATATATTTTGTATCTATGCATTTTCAGGCTAATAGCTCCCTTATTGATACTTTTTGCAGGGTAATAAAACACAAGTTTGACTGTTTAATTAGCTCTGTGTAGCTCTATTATAGCATGGGAATAGGTCACCAGAATGAGGTCAGAGGTCATTGTATGGATACCAGGAGCATGTGATTACATGTTGTATTATTTAGTGGCAGAGAAACATTGTGTTTATTGATTAAAGCTACAGGCAGAGCTGTGTGTATTCACTAAACCTCCCCTCCTTATTCATATGTACTGAATACCACCTTATGTCCTCTAGTCATCTTTATGATTGAGATATTTTATTTTTGCAATTGCCCTATTCTATACTCCAAACACTCATACATATTCAACCACATCGTCAAATGAAACGAATGTCAGACGAGAAGCATTCTAGATAGTTTTTGCCTGGCATTTGTTGGCTTTGACATAAAAATAGCTACAATTTCCCCTGAGCCGAGCCGCTGAATGTGATTTTCAGTGATTGCTCTTCCTGTGTTTAAGTGTTTGCAGTGTCATTTGAGTGCAGTGAAATTGAGTATAGTTGCCGGCTGCCTATTTTAATTGCCACAACTACCATAAACAGCTATTGAGAGGGTCAAGATTGCAGCCATTTGCCTGTCAACCTAATGACCGTTTGAGAGACAGCCAGAGGCATATGACCGGGAGCATCGAAATTTAGTGCTACATCTGCCTTTTTTTCCCTCTTTATTAGAGCTATTTAATATTTCAGGGAAACTTCTGAGGGAGTGTTTTTGTCTCAGGCATAATTACTTTGGCAAATTGTGGATAACCCTAACAAAAAGCCCTTCATGAGGAACAATGAAGCGAGCTTAAAGGACAATAAGAGGGTTATGGTGACAAAGAAGGAAAGAAGTTAATGTGGGAAGTTTGGATGCTGAGGACGAATGAAGGACTCCTTGAGAAAGAGAAAGAAAGAAGTTGTAAATGCCTGCTCGTTACTGTGCATGCATCTACAAAATGGTGTGTTTGTGTGCATGTTTGCATTATATTGCATTGATTGATCATGCAAGTACAAGGTGAGCAAAGGAAATCTCATTACATGATGTGTATCATCCATCTTGTGTCAGTGGCAGGCTCGGCCATTTGAAAGCCAGCGAGTTTATCCTAACAGAGCTTGAAAAGCGCATTTTTCTCTGTAGACTAAATGCCAGCCGAACAGATCAAACAGCGGTCTGATCAATTACGCAGAGGCCCTTTGAACCGGTAAATGCCACCTCAGAGACTTCACATCTGACGGGGTTCTACGGAGGCCATGAAGGGACAGTATTAAAGCCACACAGAAGGAAACTCACGTTCATGTGGACACATGTTAACACACTCCCGATCACTTTCTCTCTTAAAAGACAACACCTACC
Source organism: Eupleurogrammus muticus (assembly GCA_036785175.1). Classification (NCBI taxonomy): domain Eukaryota; kingdom Metazoa; phylum Chordata; class Actinopteri; order Scombriformes; family Trichiuridae; genus Eupleurogrammus; species Eupleurogrammus muticus. Next base: position 8,208,132 of record JAYKQN010000006.1, read on the forward strand.
CGCCCCCCCCTCAACCAACAGCAGCGACAGATCTGGTCACCCCCTTTTTACATCCTCCTAATTGCCATTGAATCATAGCTGACATTATGTAAATAAATAAATTGACACGACATCCTGTAAAAAGGACGGCTTTGAAATGGAAATGTTTGTGGCACAAAGGTTTCTCGCTGAAAGTCTCTTTGTGTTTGTCACCTCTCATTGTGGGAGACCCTGGATGATTGACTTCCTTTAGCTTGCGGAGGGGCATTGACATTTCCATGCCCTTCTACAAAGATAGATACCTTTCTATTGAACGGCAGCTCATCCAAACAGCACACAGCACTCGGTGGAGCATGTTGGGTGAGTCAATAACTCGGATGTTAGTGTGTGCTGCGTGTGTACAACAGGCTTATTAAGAATGAGCATAGCATGATGACTCTCTGTGCTTATGGGGGATGTGGGTGTGTGTCACAGCACAGGAGAGAGTTGCTAAACTGCACATTGAATGTTGGTGGTATTCTTGAGTGTGTGTGACAGCTGTCATGGAAAAACACACACATTCCAGTGTGTTTACAGACTGGATATCCACAGCCGCAAGCATCAACCTGATATATGTGTGTGTTTTAGTGTGAATGCCTGCGTGTGTGTTGCTGTTTCCCACTTTTATCTCTTCTGGGATATAAGGATCAGTCTGCATCAACACATTTTTGGAAACTCAAATCAATCAATATATATGTATTTGGTCCCACAAATTCAATGTTGTTTCCTGCTCCATGTCTGCACCGTTCAAATGTGCGGGCCATGAGTTCATGGAAGGTATCACCAGACGTCTTGTGGAATAGTAACAAAGGAATTCTCTGTTCTCTGTGCCCCAGGATGAATCTGCTCTGCTACCACCGAGTTTCCAGTGTTTTAACAGCCCAGCAGAGACACAATAAAGGCTATTAAAGGATACGTGAACATTTATAGAACTCCATCTTCAATCGGTGTTCATTTGGAAACATTGGTGGTTGCTGACAACCGTGGATGAGATTTTCCTTTCTGCCAATTATGGCTCAAGCCCAAAAATACTATACAACATTTAGCTGAAGCCAATATAAGGAAATTATGGATGGGTCGAATGGAGAAGCAGGTCCACTCTTAATGTTAAAAAGCCTAAAAGACTAGAACGTACTATTGAAGACACCCACCTGCTTCAGAATACATTTTTACAAAATGAAAACCAGGGATTTTGTTCTTAAATTCTTACCCTGGAGTCTAGTGACAAAAAGAACATTTCACAGAGGGGATAAGGCCAGTGAATTAAACCGAGCATGGACACGACTTCTGAGACCTTTTGGACGAGAGGTCTCAAGACAGACTTTAAGAAATGTGAACCTTTAAAAATGTGTGGTTTGCAATTTGTGGGCTTAAGAAACGACATGCACCAGAAACACGAGAAAGAGGGTAAACATTAGTTTCTATGGCATAAAAAACACAGCATTACTGCATTTGGATTAAGTTCTCACAAGAAAAGAAACCCAACAGCATGACAACAATTAACTTCATCAAGTTGACTCTGTATACATAGCATCAGCCACTTTTATTAAGCTGAAATAGCAGCGGATGATCGGTGTGAGCACTGACAGCCGGAGATTGACAGTGACAGTCTGCTCCAGTCTGCGCGGGTCAAATGTGGGTCATCTGTGACAGTGATGGTTGATATACAGCCATGGGCCACATACAGCCAATTAAATAAAGCTAAGTCAAACCTGAGACAGAATGGCAGCTACAACGAACGACATGAATGTGAACTGTTATAACATTTAAAAGTCTGCACTGTGCAACGAGTGTTTACCTCAACTGACCAGAGGGGGTTCATGTGCAAAGAGCTTTGGCACTAGTGCTTTAATTTGTCATTTAAAAGCCAAACGCCCTGCAGCGGAGTACGAGAGAGAGAGAGAGACAGCAACAGCCGCAAAGAGGAAAGCTGCTCACAGCACACCCACCTCGTCTGCGGCAGACATCTTTGAAAAGGCGACAAGCTCGCAAATAACAGCACCAAACGGTGTTTCTCGGACGTGAGTTTAGCAGAGATGTTTCTTTGAAAAACATGTCAAAATGTAAAAAAGTATTTGAGACAATAATGCATTATTAAAACAAGGGAAAACACTTAACAACCACATTTGATGTTCAGTATTTGTCCAATTCGACTTTGTCTTTTGGGCACATGCCTACTTTTGAGTTAAGGCTGTGTTTTACCCTGTGATATCATGGATGGCCCCTCCAGAAAATGCTCTTCAGAAGTTGTAATGAGGTCTACGCCCTTGGATGTTGTGCGTCTCTGTGCATGCCTGTGCTAATAGTGCACTGCATAGTCCCGGGCCTTCAGCTGTGTTTGGGTGCGGGTGTATTACAAAGGGATCAGTATGAGCAGGGAGACGAGGAACCAGACAGACTACACAGCAGCTCTGGTACAGCCCACGGCTCTGTGCTGCTCTCCAGAGAGTGACAGAGAACCCAGCGTCTGGAGGAAAAAGGCCTTCATCGCTGGGTTTCTGGTGAAAAGAGACAAAAATGCTGTGTCCCCCTTTTTGCTTGACTAAGTTGTTAGGAACGGAGATATGGTCCCTCACCACAACCCCCAGAAGCAGTGCGTGCAGGCAGCGATCCAAATCGTCCAGGTTTAGCGGATTTTCTTGTGCGTCAAGGGGGAAGCGAGCAAAGTGAGCCTAAAACCTGCCTTGTAGACATCTCCGAAAAAATCACACCACTACATGAATTATAAAAGCAGCAAAGGATTCATCCTGATTCATGTGTTGCAATGTGAATATGTGCGGGTGCGTGTGTGTGTGTGTGTGTGTGTGGGAATGTGCGTGCCCGTAGGTTTCAGAAATGCCTTCGCTTTGGTTGACAGCGCTGCTGCAACATTCATAACAGCCTGGAAAAATGTAATGAGGTAAAGTGTCACAACATCTCACATTGCTCTGCTAGCCTTCAGTTCTGACAGCCTGACTATGCTCTGACACTGTGTGAGTGTGTGTGTGCGTGTGTGTGTGCGTAGTCACTGGCTCCATCTTCGCTGTCTGTTTATATTTTTGTGTGGGATGGGGCCAGTGGCCAGGAAAAATCAGCCAGGGAAAGGAGAAGCCAAGCAAACCGCCACCGTGCCACCAGTATCACTCAGCTCTCCATTCATGCTCTATTTCTGTCTGCTCACATATGGAGAAAGAAAGTAACTGGAGAGCAACATTATATTTTTAATGTAGTTTTTTAAATCCCTTCTTTTCTCCCCATTTCCCTCCTATAGCTTCCTCTGCTTTCGTTCCCCTTCCATACATCCTTTCCGTTACTCACTTCAGCGTCTCGTCACGTTCTATTTTCTCCCCCTCCCTCTGGAGATCTCTAAATGGCAAGTTTATCCTTCTTCACCCTGTGGGTCTTACCAGACACATTTCCTTTGAGTGAAGGGGGTTTACAGGTGTCCCTTCAGGGATCCCGGTGTTAGCAGCGACACTGTGGGCTTGGGCCTGTTCCTTGACAACTTTATCTATCTCCACACGCCCAGGATGTGATCATTAGCACACCTCACCTCACAACTATAAAAACGGATCGCTCGTGCCATCGTTTTCTCCTTCCTTCCACCATTCTTTCAAGCTTCTTTCATCCGTTTCCAGCCTTTCTTTCTTCCCGTTTTCTCCGTACTTGCCTTCCTTTTACCTCTCCTCCCTCCATCCTCTCTAAGCTCTTCCCTTCCCTCCTTCTCTCCTCCTGCACACTTAAAAAATACAATAGCTGCTCTTAAAGTGGAGCAGTTCCCCAGAGGCATGAATGACAGGCTATTCTCTGCCTCCTGTCGCTATTTCTGACATACTTAAAGAGAAAATAGTAGAATGAAATTATCTATTTTTTCCTTCGTCCTGTCAGAATCAATTAATCACTAGCGGTGAAATTATATAAGGATGCGTTTCTGAGAGGAAAACGCTCTGATGTTGAATCCTCATATCTATTTCTGTTATAGGAATCAGTGTGAACCGAACCACCCTGGTAACTCTTAAGGAGGAATTATTTACTATCTTCCAGCATTCCTTGTAGTCAGTCCTACTCCGGCTGGTCAAGGACTTCATCCCCTCGATCGTCTTCTAGCGTTCTTGCTGCCATCTGCCTCTTTCTCTTCTCTTTCCTCATCTCGTATCCTGCTGTTTTTTCTACATTTATATCCCGCTGCCATGGAGATAAGTCAAAAAAATCCCCTTTGTACCTTTGGGTTAGGCCACCACAGTGTGCGTTCATTATGCCTGTGTATGTATGTATGTATGCGTCTGTGAGGATCCATGACCCCTAAACAAGGATGAAATGATGAGAAATAAGCAGCAGGGAAGGAAAGCCATTATTTTATTACAGTCTGTTCTTAGGTGAGACACGACAGGTGACTGGGGTATACTTTTTCTTCTGATACGGTATACTGTATATTGTAGTGAATATTCCCCAGTTTATTGCTTTCATTAAGCCAATTGGTTCGAAGGTATATTTAAAGATGCAAATGGAGCATTATCTGATTAAATAAGCACAAATTAACAAATATTTCTAGTTCCTAAACAAATATTTAGATGATTGTATCATTTATTAGGTCTATTGAATGATATATGAACAAAACCTTCTGTAAAAAGTCAAAGACAATACATAGGAATAAAACTGGAAAGTTTGCTGGCATTGAAGTGGAGAACAGAATTTGAGAATTTAGGAGAAATTGACAGATGCAACACGGAAGCAGCAAAAACCTACAGGAATTGTAGGTAAATTTGCACAATCAGTGCATGGAAGAACTATGTTTCTAAATTAGTAAATTATACCTGATATTATGTTTTTTAGTTAACTAGTTGAGAATTTTTATTTGTGACTTTTGTGGGTTACATCGTGTAGAGCAGACATGTCCAAAGTCCGGCCCGGGGGCCAAATGCGGCCCGTGGTCAATTTTCATCCGGCCCGCAGCCTCTGTCATAAAATCAATAACGCCTGGCCCGCGTGTAGAATTACGTCATACATTGGGCAGCAGCGCTGTTACCTGCGTGTTCTACGTGCTGCCATCTAGAGGCTCAAATAGGAACAGCAAATTAGTGTGTGAGACCGGCGATAAAGTCAATTAACTATATCCGCTCCAGAGCGCTATGCCACCGTCAGTTCCAACTTTTACCGACAGCTGAATAAGGACAGGTTTCCAGAGATTAGAGCATTTGGTAAGAAAATGCTAAGCTTGTTTGGGTCGACGTATTTGTGCTACACCGCTAGTGCGCACATCACCACCGCGCGTCCTGTCAACATTTATAGTTACTGTCATATTTTAAATGAGCCCTGCACTTGTTGATATGACAATTTCTCTGCTATTGTGTTTAAAAATTCTGTAAATAATAAACTGCCATAGTGAGATTTTTATTTTTATTTTTCAAACTGTTCCAAAAATTAATTAAAAAGTGTTAAGTAAAGTTAAGTAAATAATTTCAATTTTCAATGTCAATTGAATTTTGATATGCATGTTTCAAATGAACCAAAACATATGCTTAAGATAGCTGAAATTAAAATAAAACAGCAAATGTGAAGCACAGAACGGCTCACTGTAATGTATTTATATTAATTACTGTTACATGTAAAGAACGTCCGCCAAGGTTGGCCCCCCTACATTTTTAACACACCAAATCTGGCCCCCTTTGCAAAAAGTTTGGACACCCCTGGTGTAGAGGCTCCATCCTCAGAGAAATGAGCACAGACCACATTCAGAAACGACCTGTTCACCTGTTCTGCAGGTGTTTGTGTCATCATGAGAGTGGTTCTGGAATGCTGATAAGCCCCCCCCCCCCCCCCCCCCCCCAGTTCCTGGTCTTCATGGGAAATCAATTTGTCCTGCTTTCTACATGGCCGGCCTTTATATGCTTCACTTCCTCCTACAGCTGTGTCTAAGGATTCATTGCCTGCATCCAGCCACAGCGGCAGCACACTCACACGCATGCACTCGCACGCTGAGCTGATTCAAACACGTACAGTGTGGGCCAGATGTTGCATATTCATCCACTGTACCAGACACTTCAGTTGATGAGTAAATTACAAAGCAGATGAGGCAACTTGAGCTGGCGAATGCGCGCGCGTCAGAGAGAGGGAATGAAAAAGTGAGGGAGGTGAGCGCTGGCCAACAGCTCATTAATCTGCAGGTGTTCATAACAAAGATATACTCCATGCAGCGCTCACATGCATACACACAAACATGTGCTGAGCCCCACAGCTCATTCTCATTCACCCTGCAGCCACTATGTCCTTTGTTTCTCATTGTCCCGAGGAGTTTGGAGAGGAAGGAGTGTCCATGCTGATTGAAAACTGTGAAATTATGCCAACCACTCATCTCTTATCTTGGACGAACAGAGTTTAACTGCACACTGGTGCAGACCTGCAGGTGCCTTAGATCGTAAGGATGTATTTGTAAGCGTCTATGAGTGTGCATTCTTTTTTAGCCTTAATTTTTGTCCTAGATTACAGTTCAATTTTGCACTTCTATGCCTCATTTGCATGCCTCGTCAGCAGCAAGCTGAGCAGGGCCGATCAGTGCCCGGGCGCTCCCGATGGCGTTGGCAGGATCGCTGGTACGGGGTGCGGGTGGTGGGTGTGGAAAGAGCGCGCAGCCTATCATAATGCTGATTGAGGAATTCAGCGGCCTGGGCGAATTAATGAGGCGTAGGGGGAGAGGCTGAGCCAGCCAATCATAGCTCTTTAAGAGCCCCTCAGCTGCCGCCAAACTGTGACAAACTGCCGGTCATCAATCACACAGAAGACGTGTACCCGGCCATTTGCACATTCTCTGCCTCGTCCAGTCGAGTGCACGGTTCGGTCAAGCCCCCGTGCTGACTCATTGGTTGTTCTACCCGAGTGCTGCAGCTTCTTTATTTTTTCATTTGTGTTGAATCATTTTCTGTGAACCTCTGGAAATATATCATTATTTGTGGGATTTGTCAGCTGAAATGATGACTACAGTCTGAGCTTTCTGTCACCAACAGATTTTAACAGCTGTGGACAATTAGCATATGCTAATGCTAACACTTAAGCTCCCTGCCTTGGATTCCCACTGATTTGTTTAAAATCTAAAATAATAATAATGCACATTGTGCCTGGATGATATATTAAAAGACTAAAGAGGCCAAATTTGCATATCACTGCCAAAAAGTAAGCATTCTACGTTGCCAAAAATGTCATCTTTAGTACAAGAAGCACAATATGTTGTCGAATTTTCTTATTCCATTGGCAGATCATTCAGCTTATTTCAGGTTTTTTTGTTTTTTGATAATAATTTACTTTTTCAGTGCATCCATGAAGTGCATCCAAAAAGCGACTATATTCATATGTATATTCAGGAACTCTAGACCTGTGCAGCTCTAATATTACAGGATTTGTGTGGAAAAAGAGTAATCAAAATGTTAAGAGTTATTAATCAACTCTCAGGTGGTTTGGATACTAAATACATACTAGGATAAACAACACAGGTACTAAGCTTCTGCTTTAAAGTTTCTAAAGTCAGCCTGCATGCTTTAACTTTGTAATGTAAGAAATTTATTGCTATGTTACGCAAGTTTGGCTGGAGTTTCTGGAGTGTGTGATGGTTGCACGTTAATGAGATTTAAGACGTACATGTCTAAAAATGTCAGGTTCCTGCAGGTATTTTTCCCAGAAAAGGAAAATGGATTTTGGTAGGAATTTTCCGTAAAAGACACAACCTCATTTACTACTTTTCAACACTACTTCCTGAAGAATGGTCCGCTGGATGCTGAATCGTTATTTATGTTGTCCTTTTAGAACTGCCAATTTAATACATTTTTTTCTAAAGATGAGTGGGATTTTTCTTGTTGCCTTCCCGTTTATCTTGCATATGTCCATGGCCTCTATGGATCATCTCCTTTTGCTCTGATATTAATTCCAAGGCGCTCTGCAGCTCCACGGTTGTTTACCATTTGTCTCTGCTGTTGCACTTCACGTGAATAATCAAATCGCTCATCATTATCTGTATCATCATTTTCCAGAGATGCATTCTTTCACCATGGAGACACGGAATCGCAGTAAAACCACCAACATATTGACCTAACCGATAGAATGGGGAGGAAGTAAATCCAGTCCATCATTAATAAATGAATGGGACGTCCTGTGGGGGGTGCATGGTAGCCCTGGCCTCTCCCTCTGTCCTCCCCCACGTAGCCTCTACAACTCATTCTGAATGTGCTTGTTTCTTTCTTGGTCCTACACTCTGGGTTATAAGTCCTGGCTTCATGGCCTGCTGCACCTCGAGCTCTGAGTACACCGCCTTCATGGTCACCAGACGTCTTGGGACCTTCTGACCAATACCTCAATGGCTGTGTGTTTGTACAATAAAACATCGATTATTCTGTCCTCCTCGTTTCCCACCATCCTCTTTGACCTCATCACTCAGGTCTGTGGACACACCGCTAACATGGGTTAGGGGCCAGTGATATTAATAGCCACAACCTTATAAATCTTTGACGCTCAATCATATGAGCGGAAGTGAGTGCAGTGGGTCCCAGGGGATGACTTAGTTAACACACACACACACACACACACACCCTGCAGAGGCGTTTCTCTCTGCCTCTTTAAACATGAGTTATGCATCAGCTCTTCATTTAGTCTTAGGTACATTACATATTGGTTTTATATAATTCAGGGTGAAACAGGTGTTTGTGTGTGGTGTGTGTGTGTGTGTGTGTGTGGGGGGGTTGAAATAAGAAAGGAAAAGGAGACTTTTTTTGCCTACCCTTGTGAGCATATTTGGCAATTTGAGCATGCAGGTGAGCGGGTGTGAGCTTGAATAAGTTTCATTTTATGCATGAGTACAGAGGAATTTCTGTATGAATAATTGTATTGGCCTTTGACAGGAAAATACAGAGCAAAGGAGAAGAAGAGACGGAAGCACGGAGCCAGAGAGACAGAAGGCGAAGAGGTTAGGGGTTGCAGGCAAAGTGGGGAAGTTTGGCAGGAAATGAAATTTGTTATTTGGGAGCAATGCAGGGGGGAGAGAGAGAGGGGGGCTACAAGCTTGTTTCCACCCCAATCTCTGCACTGCAGAGCAATTTCAATGTGACGCTACACTGTAGGTCCTGCCAAAGAGCAATGTGCTGGGGAGGAGAGAGGTGAGAGTTAGGGAGGCAAAGGAGGAAGGAAAATGACAGCAATGGACAAGGGACAAAGAAAATTAAAGAGAAATGAGAAATAGAATATTAATAAAAGAGGAGAGCAGGAGAGAAGATGAGAAGGGGGTGTGGGGTGTGAGGGAGCACCAAGGGGGGGGGGTGATATAAAGATGTGGTCAGAGTATTAAAAGGTAAGGAAGGGAAAATCACTTTAGATAAAAAGTACTGCAAAGAGATAAGAGAACAGGGGAATGGAGGATGCACCATGATTGAAAAAGAGTTTGGACTGTGTGTGTGGTGCAAAATAAAAAAAAAAAAAAAAAAAAAATCAGGTGTGCTTCCTGTTAAGCCGAAAAAACCCTAAAAGACATTACTGTATACCTCAATATACAGTGATGCAACTCAATTTATTTTTGTGAAATTGAACGGGGGTTTCTTCAACCACCTGTGAATCGGTTACTGTAATTTGTGAGACAGTAATGGGGCCGTGCAGGTGTGTCTCTTACACGTGGCCCGTTGTAAGAAAACCGAGAAAGTGGGAGAACTTTACGGAGGGTGTCACTTTGACCAGACTTTTGAGCTTCTCAGAAGCTGCTCAGGTCCTATTATCTCCTCTAATTCATCATGCAAACGGCTGGAGAAAATGGAGAAGGGGGATCCACACTGGGACGTGAGAAAGATGGATGGAGAGGAAGAGAGACAGGGGTCGAAAAGAAGGGAAGAGGGAAGAGCATGATCAGAGCAATGTCCTCCTTTTAAGAGGATCATTTAGCATCTTGACCCCACAACACATTCGGAATTTAAAATTCAGCCACCAGCTGTCAATTTGCTAGTTTATTCAGATGCATATAAACGTGTCACAGTATCTGTGATGTTGCTTCCAGAACTCACGGCTGACTGACGGGAGGACTGAAGTCGGACGGAGGAACAGACCGTATTCAACCGGGTTAATGCATTCTCTCCAAAACAAACCGCATTCGAACGGAATAGAAAAATAGCTGCTGTGGCTGCTGTCAAAAGCGAATGAGCTTTCACTTTAAGGAACCATAAAGGAGAAAAGAGAAGACAGACACAATATAAACAGAAAATGAAGACGCAGCTTAACCCCTAAAACTAATTGCTCTGTCTGTAGATTTGTTGGATTTAAAGAAGTACTTATAGCGCACTTAAGTCCAATCCGAACACTGTTATATAAAGAGTCCAGTTGGGCCCACACAATGCTCACAAAATAACAACAGATTGAGTTCTCTCCTTTGTTACGGAACACGAAATCTAAACTTTGCATGACTCTGAGCTTCTCCTCCAACGAGACATAAAAGTCAACGCCATCACTTCTGGGCAAATGATGTCGTGCCGTTAAAAGCTGCACAACAAGCAAGTGAATTTACTGTGCTGTCAGTTGCTGTTTCCAAGGTCAAGGAAGAATGATCTCGCTGCAGCATGCCAGTATGTAGAGCAGCCTCGCTACATCTATCTGTTACGATAATTGTGGGAATAATCATTTCTCACATTTTCACCATCTCAGCAGGAAAATCACAGGAGTAACAAATCATCTTGACAATGCCTTACACATTTACGTGAGGCAGCCATGTCCTGGAACTGATTATAGCCATCATTAGCGTTGTAAGTTACAGCTTGTTCATGTTAAACAGGGGGATGGCCCAATTGGAGCAGCACCACCAAGTAAGGAAAAATCCAAGTAAGCATTGATTTATGATGGAAATATCATTATTAATGCAAAGGAAAACAATATTTATCCATGTGATGATTGAAAATAGAAAAGAATATAATGCAGTCAGGCTCTCTGCAAGCTGTATTTTTATTCTCCTGTAGATTAAATTTTCTCATTTAATATTATTCCTGCTGAGTCAGCACACAGATATGCAGGATTTACACTTCTGTTTTCATGCACATTTAAAGTGACCTCTTTAAATGTGCATGTTCCACTTGTTCATGTCAATGATCAATATATGCACATAAATTAATTTATAACCTCCCTGGACATTAAAAGACAACGAGCTTGTTTTTAAGAATTTTTGAGAAGAAAGAGGATTTATGTTGGACACAGAAATTTACAACTACGACAAAAATCTTGCTGAAAAAAAAAGGGAAAATATGGTAATTTACACAAATTCTTTTATAAAACCACTATGACTACTTTATAACTTCTATAACATTTTTCAAAAGTTAGATTACAGCACTGTAGTTAATCACGTTACAGCTGCTCCTCCTGAGGTTTTCTCTGCATATTTCACTATTTATATTTTATATCTACTAATTTAATTTTTCAAATAAATTGGACTGCGATTATTTGGAACCAGTGGTTATCACAATACACACCTGCACTCAGCGTTTAAAGGAGGCTGGCACTGCTTAAGCACTGCTGGATGGATGTATTGTATCGTAAGATTCTTTGTGTGACTTTTTTCCAAACGAACATCAGTGCACACTTTAACTTTAATTAATGCACACAAGAAACATTAGGACTGAGATATTTGACTGTTTTATATGGACATATTCAGTGGAAAGTAAAAGCTCTCTTGGGTGCCTGTTTTTGGATTCGTTTCAGCCTCCTGCATCTGTGAACAAACATTCATCCCGGCTATAGTGAAACAACACATGGTCATCAGAATAACTGGCTGTGACGGGCCTTGTTATTCACTTAATGAATGCAGAATCCAGACTGTGCTGGTTCTGATGATAATTGGGATATTAATACTGTGTCTCAAATTGCATTTATTTTTGTACTGCCTTTGACAGCTACACTAAATACTACATTCTATCTACTACTACTTGTTTTTAGTCAACCTGATTCTTCCGTCAGAAAAAGGTTCTTCTTTTAATTCCCAGTGAATATTGTTAGCCTCAAAAAGTGTTCTAAGTAATGTAGTCTTATTTGTAAGTTTATTTTTTTTTAATTTTCCAACTTTTAGCAGTATGAGTGAAGTTTATTGTTGAACTGTAATGTTAACTTGTGTGAACCACATTTGAGGGATCATTACAAATATTGCTGATATATTTATTATTAAACCTTTTTACAGGGGCGACACGGTGGTGCGGTGGGTAGCACTGTTGCCTCACAGCAAGAAGGTCGCAGGTTCAAGACCGCCTTGGGCCTGGGTCTGGGGCCTTTCTGTGTGGAGTTTGCATGTTCTCCCCGTGTCTGCGTGGGTTTTCACCGGGTACTCCGGTTTCCTCCCACAATACAAAAAACATGCTCAGGTTAATTGGTAAACTCTAAATTGCCCATAGGTGTGAGTGTGAGAGTGAATGGTGTGTGAATGGTGTGTGTGCCCCACGATTGGCTGGCGACCATCTGGGGTGTATCCCTGCCTCTCGCCTTAACGCGCTGGGATAGGCTCCAGCAGACCCCTGCGACCCCGAAAGGGAATAAGCGGGATAGACAATGGATGGATGGATGGAACCTTTTTACACCTTAATTGGCCCCCAAAGATCCAGCATCAGTCAGACTCTACTCAAAACACAAACGTGTTATGTACACAAGTATGTGGGCTGCAGATAGTTGAGATATAGATTTGAGATAATCAAGTGGGGCATGAGTTGGAAAGGGTTGAGGATCACTGATCGAAATGTTTATTAAAACTGTATCAAATGCACACAACAGAGCTTCAGAAACTTTTCTTACACCTTATTTGTGCTTCCTAACTTCATCATGCAGTACCTCTCTCACCCTGTAGAGGTCCCAGCAGGGCCCACATGCCCCCACCATCATACAGACCAAGCAAGGTGCTTGAGGAAGCTTTAAAACTACATTGAGTTGCAAAACTTCAAATGCAAAGTGCATGATATGGGACCTTTAAGGTGATGTACAGTAGCAGAGCTGCAGCACTGACACTGAGGTGTCCACAGCAGCATCTCTTTCCTGTCCTCTCTCTCCCTCTCTCTCTGTCTTCTACCTCTACCCACATAAATATTAACCGCAGACCAACTGTAGGAGCATAGACTATCAATAATTCAGCACCCCAAAACGCTTCCTCCAAATAATTGCAGCTACATGCCAAGTCCTGGAGACCGCTGCAGGATGTGTCTCTGCAGCTGTTGTGCTCCCTCGCTTTTCACATGGATGAGAAGCAGCACGGGCATTACTGCTTTAAACGCTTCTCTGGCTGCTATGAGGCGGTGGTGGCGGCTGCACTGATTTCAAATTGCAAGTAAAAGAAAGACCTTCAATTATCCGGCCAATAATGAACTGAAGGAAATGTGAGAGGGGAAATAAGACAATTTTCTCATCGCCTGCAGTAACTTCTTTAGAACAGCACTCTGGTACGTTTGGTAAAATTGTGGTCAAGCTTTTGCTGTCATAAATTAACCTCTCTGCCTTTGGCTGTAATTAATATTAAAAGATCAGATATAAAGGCAACGTAATTAACATCACAACGCTCTCGTTAAACGCTAGGAGGGCAATAAACACTCCTGAGACAAAAGAGCTGAAGGGAAAACAACTTCAGCACAATCAGAGTTTTCTCTGTGAAAAGGCAGGTTAAGTGTCATAATTATTGGAGCTACATCCAGAAAACTGAATATTTCTTCTCACTCTCTGGGTAGATCAAGCCAAATTACAAACTACAAGCATGCACATAATTTGATTTAGTTTACATGTCACTGATGATTGATTGTCCACTAGTGTTAGTAAGTAACATGTGCCTTAGAGTGTAAACGTGGCAGGTTATTGGTAATCCAGCACATTATGCGTCCCATGACATTTGCCCTCTGATCTTTGACCTCCTTCCATAACTAATGACCCTTAAACTCGCCCTATTGTCTGTGGATGCATGAATATGGAACATAGAGGAACAAAAGAAGAAGAAAGAGACTAAAGCAGGTGTTCAATGTTTTTTTTTTCTAATTCATAATCTTCAGGAAAAAGAACCCAATTCTTCCTTTTGTCTAAGAATTTTTCATTTATAACATTTGATCTCGGGTCAGATAAACATCATGTTTTGAATCCCACGTGAACACAGCTGAAAACAAGTGGTAGAAAAGAAGTCTAAGAAGACAAAACAGTATTAATTTTTACTTTGCGTATTTGGCGATACTGTCAAGAACAACTTGTGCCCACTGAGGTTTGTTGACACACACACATTTTCCATTTCAGTATTTCTTGCCAGAGCTAGAACTGCATTAAACAAAGAAAAGACATCTAATCACTGTGTGGCAGAATGTGAATGTTTTCTGTGTTATTTGTGTTTTAGAATACGTCTGCACCCGAAGAAATGCTCCTTCAATTTCATTCTTGTACAGTGACAATAAGGTCATTCATTCATTCAATACATTTCAAACTTTCAGAATAAACTTCTTTTTAGATCATATTGACCTCTGAGTACAAATAACTGGCTATATTCCTTTATGACACTGAATTATTAAGATTATAATATTGTGTCTCCAATCCTCCATATTTTAGTCTCTTTTCATGAATACAATGAAAAATAGTCTGTGTGCAGCTGTAGTTTTTCACAGTGTCACTAGAAATGAGTAATTGTGTATTCTGTTTCCTTTTTTTATCCTATATGTTAGAAAACAAATGTTTGGCTGTAGACTGGAAACACTAATATTTACTCCAAATATCCACATTCAAATTCCATAGTTCTCCATGGTGCATGAGACCTGTGTAACTCTGTGTGTTAAACTGTGTGTGTGTTCATATTGTTGTAATTCTAAAAAATCACTGTCACACAGCCGTCGCACAGTCACATTCTGCATTCACACAGCTGAGCAGAAAGATGAGCTGCCTACAACTTTTAAGGCAGAAAGTGATCTCATGCACACACACACGCACACACACACACAGGAACCCACAGGCCACATTCAGCAGTCTCTGTCACAGCTGGCTGACTTGCAGCATATGGATATTCCACATTCCCTTTTAGTCAGCCAGCTTGATCCACAACCTCTGGACCTTAAGGAAAGCTGCACCTGGCTTTGTGTGCATGGAGACTGCATCAGCGAGAGTCCTCCTTATAGAGAAAGACACCGTGCCAACACAGGGAAACTAGCTGGTGGTTTCCTGAACTAATTGTGTGGAGTAGTAGATCTTTTAAATGTTCTCCAAACATGGCTGTTTGTATTGTCCTTATGCCACATTGCCAAAGCATCTTTTTAAAGCCGCTGTATCTTCACAGGGTCTCTCCTCCTCTCAGTCCTGATGTGTCGGTGACTCACCAATCTCGCAGCTCTCTCCAGAGAAGCCCTGAGGACAGTAGCAGCTATAGCCGTCACCCTCCTGCAGGCAGCTACCTCCGTGGAGACAGGGATTGGTCTGGCATGGGTTGTGCTCCACTGGAAAGACACACACACACACACAGACCAAGGAGGGAGGTGGGTTAAGTGGTGGATATATAATTCATTTTCTACAGAGATAGACCATTACGAAAAGTGCCTCAAATGTTGACAAACTATGACAGCCGGCAATCCGCCGCATCCTTCCGTCCGTTCTCTGACGGAGACACCAGAGGACGGCGTGTAGACCCGTCCCCGTCTCCGTGACTTTCCGCATCATGACGGATCGGCTGTTGTTGCGTCTGTTGTGCTCCTGTTTATCATTCATGACGGATGTTCGCCACGCGAAGGACAATGTCCTGAGTCGACCCCCCCCTCCTGTCGTCCTCCCACCGCACAGCCCAGATCGCACCGATGAGCCAAGGTCCTTATAAATTAGCTGATCATTGCCCAGTCATGCGTACTGGTGGGAACCTATTTTTATGACACATTGCTGCGTTGCAGAGAAGGCAATAAACACATTTTATGTTGCTGGGCTATAAATCCATGCCTCTTCATGGGAAATGTTTTGGCAGATGAAAAGTGGAGATTGAGGAGATTAAGTCGTAATTATGGCTCTTATATTTTAGGATGGGACAGAGGGAGGAGGAGAATTTGACAAGGACATTTAGAGTGCAGTGCAGGCGTTGGGATTTTTTTTTTTATTCAGCGTGCAAAGAATGACTGTGGGGAACTGGCTAGATTAAGTGTCTTTTTATTATCCAATCCTGATAGGATTGCAGCCCCTGACACAATCTGTCAGGCCATCTAATACGCTGCATCTCCTCCATAATAACACCCAGACTCATTTAATGATGAATGAGCAGAGAGAGCGATGCCGCGCAGAACACAGCTCCCCTGAAAGTCTGGGAATACGGTCGTTTACGAGAGCGAGTGTGTTTATGCATGCGTACGTGCGCTAGCATGTGTGTTTATTTCTGGATGTTTGTGTGACCCTGACTGGTTGCGTGCTGGCGAGATAAAATGTGTGTGTGTGTGTGTGTGTGTGTGTGTGTGTGTGTGTGTGTGTGTTCAATTTCCTGTGAAACAGGGTGATAGACTCCCAGCGCTGCAGAGAGGTTGGTGTTGATACACTGGGCAGTGAGATGATGGAAAGGCTGCCTTTGAAAATACATAAAAGTGATTCGCCGAATGAGAAGAACCATTAGAGACAGACTCATTTCTTAAATCATCAGCGAAGTGAAGGAAAAAAAAACAACAACAACAACAACAGCGTACGTGATTTGAAAACATACGTTGTTTAAAGGTTAATGCACTGATGGAAATGGTAAAAATCTGCATCTGCTGAACAGTGCATAACACATAAAAAATTAAATAATATGGTCAGCGTGAGCACCTGGTTAGCCCTTTAAAATGTCAAGTAATGGATGAGAGAAAATGAAGGTGAAGGAACGCAGTCAGCCATCAGCAGTTTGATGTTTCAACCTCCAAACGGCTGCAGAAATATTTTTTATGGTTAAATAGTGTTAAGTTGAGGTAAATCATGTTAATATTTGTCCAAAAAACAAACAAACAATGTGACAGGACTTCTTGTTTCTCAGTGGATGCGTGCTGTTGGATCATTTTTCATTCATTGTGCCGTCGTCACATCGAGTGAGAGTGGATAAAAGCATGTCAGCGACAGTAAAATCGAAACTGAATCTACTCTCACTGCTGCTGCAAACAATACTTCAAGCAAAAAAAAGCTATTTTGACCCGAACATGAACTACAACTCACTCTGGCTGACATCCAAAATACTAAACATCATTGGCGGAAAATACTTTTCTTGGTGACCTGTGTTTCACAACAAAATGCTTAAAAGGTTGTTTTGTAATCCGCTGTACAACCCAATGTCTTTGCTGAGAAATCACACCGACATGACACTGACATGGAATTTTAATTAGCATGTGTGTGCTTGTGTGTCATGAAATATTTGTTCCTCAAACTACCATACACATATATATAATCAGGATAAAACACCATCTTAACCTCAGTCTGATATGTTTGCTCCGCACTTTTCTCTCTGTATATTAATCTGCCGGAGCCGCACTCAAAGCGTCAGAGACAAGTCTGACATCTGAGTCTCTCTGCATGTTTCTGTGGGTTCTTTTCCGACCGCGTCTCCACTACACAGATATATCTCCACTCCCAATCACAGCCCGGGCCGACATGTTTCTGCTGCCGTGGAAAAGGCAACGATGCACAAAGTGTAACCGACAGCTGAAGCCCGGGTCATCAGGAAGCCTGAGTGATGCAGGGTTCAGTCAATCACACCACAGACACTAACAGCTCTGTTTTTTCCCCCCTGCTACACTGCAGAGAAGTTTTCCTCGCCATCTTAAAATATTAGGAGTGACACATCTTCAAATGTAATCCATAAGCTCTTTAGGATTTAAATTTTGGCAAGTTTGGTGCTGTTTATTCGAGCTATGTGTGTGTGTGTGGGCGTGCTCAGTGCCTTAAAAAACACATTTAACATGTATTTTTATTGCACAAAAGAAGCTGAGGAACTAAGTTCAAGAAAACTGCTGTGATAATGAGATGAAATGTGCTTTTCTGCAGCTACTGCACCGTCTACTACCACTGATCAATGGTATTTCTGACTGTGTAGCAGTACAAACTGAGACCTAAGCTGCACCAATCTGCAGACAATTAGTCACGACTTATTACACACAAATGAGAGTAAACAAATGAGTGTTCTTCACCATCTGTCCAAAAACTGTAGCATGCAGATAAAGCGGAGGCATCATGCAGGTACAGTGAACATGACCGAGACAGCACTTCTGAAACAGACACATAACAAGGAATATGTGACTTAAATAATAATAAAACAAATTCCTTTTAGGAATTAAGCATGAATAGGCAAGTGAAAAAAGGTTTAAAAAGCATTGAAAGACACTATGGTCCATGGGACAGGAGGGAAGGAGAAACTTTGTATGAGTTCAAGTGTACGGGAGACACAAATGAACTAAGAATGAAAGAGAGAAGGAGAGAAATGTCATCCAGGCAGGGACAGAAAGTCACAGAGGGAGCTATCATACATTTCCTCCTCTCTTAATGCTGGCTGCTGGCTTATGATTAATTACACACTGGTCCTAAAATAGGTCGCCTCTCCCATTCCTACTTTGTGTCTTTCTGTTTCTGTGGAAAAGACAGAAGAGGGAAGGACACTACTGCACAGTCTGGAAAAAAGTATCTGTACAGCTCAGAAGGACAAAAACACATGGAGATGAATTGATATCATGAAAGAGACGTTTTATGCCATACAAGGGTTCAGCCTTTCGGGCTGACACAAAGTCATACTCACAAAACAGATGATGTAAAGTTTCCTGCTCTGACAGTGAACAGATACTGCTACATCTCTTCAGTGCACCGCGGAACTACTTGGAATATTTTATATGACATTTTACTGCTCTGAAGGGTCATTTTAAGGTTTTTCTATGCCTCTCAGGAGAGAGATTATCTTAGCGTTGTGGCATATTTGTGCAGCTACTCCCCGATGTCAGCTCATACATACACGCAGGATTTAGAAGGGACCATAAAAGAGGATTGCGATAGGGGAAATGCCTGGCATCCCGCGAAGTCTGGAGCCGGCTGAAAGGCTGCACACCTGCACGCGTCTGCACTTACACTTTCTGTATATACACCTGCTTATCGCCCGCCACGTCGCCGTGCTCAGACTCACTGAACCTTGTAATAGCTTTGCTGAGACAGAGATCATACCTCAGGCCTGTTGAAGTGTCCCCCCCCTCCCCCTTCTTTGTGTGTGATAAGCCATCACCTGGCCCGGCAAGAGCTGCCCCTTTAAAATTTAATGCTACAGTACATCCCTAAAAGCTAGTGAGGCACACAGAACGGTTCTAGCCATATGGATGGCTAAACTGCAAAGGATGTGTTTAAATAGACTCGCCGCCGTCATCGCCGTGATGGCTTGATGAGTCTGGGGTGTGAAATATTCATATTGTGACTTGCATGCTGGTGAGAGTGAACATGTGTTTTGTGCATTTAGTGATGAGACAGAGCAAGAGAAGGCATGCATAATACATGGGGGAAAGTGTGTCCATCAATGTTGCATGTCACCTCCACAAGGCCCACACCTGAGGAGGCATACTCTGCAGATCATTCATAGTTACTTCCTGTCGCACCAAACACACGAGAGATGGATGAACTTAATTAATTTCAACACAACGTTAGTCTTGTCGTCTTAGTTTCGGCGGATTATTTTTATCGTGTTCAAACAACACTGCGACAGCATTGGCAAACAGGGGCGACAAATAAGCAGTCAGATGATTGAACAGGTCGTAAAACACTCAACTGTTTGCACCTATTATCTAAACCAAATGTGAGCGCAATCAAAATGTCCGTAATAACTCTTGTTTACAACTATGGCAAGTGTTGCGAGTCAAACTTGAATCGAGGCGCCGTAAACCGTGATGGATGATGACATGTTTGTGAAATAATTGTACGGATCATCGTTGTTTTCGTTTCCAAACAAGCTTTCCTGACCTGCAGGTTTGTTTATGCCATCTAATCCGCTGATGACTAATGTGTTCCTGAATCTTGTGACTTCTATTTAGTGGTGAGAATAAAGAATAAATACGAAGGTCATTATTCCTTTTGTTGGCCAGATAAAGCAAAGTTAATTACTGCAGGCAATGACTGTTTTTTTGTTTTTTCCCCACAGCAGACTGTCCTGAACTGACCCGCATGACTCCAAGTTTCCAGCCCTCCCCAGACAGCATGGACAGAAGCAGTCAGACTCACAGGTAGGAACACGATCCATGTATCAACGTCTCACCACACGAGCAACTCGCTTTGTGCAGATGAGCTACAATTACTGCACAGCAAGCTGAATATACACCAGGGGAAATAGGAAAACCACCGCTGCTGAAATATAGATAACACCTCTCTCCAGCACAGAGACGCGGACCCCGATGCAGTCTCAGATCTCTTCAAAGGGATTGATTTACAGAGGTGAGCTACATGAGGGCGGAAAGGCACGGCGAGGCGGTGGGAGAGGAGAGGAGCAGAGATGGAGAGAGACAGAGGTTACGTTGACTTGTCGGCGGAGACGCTCCGGTTTGTTCCGACGCCGTCAGCGCCCCAGCAGTCAGCCTGCAAAGTCAAACAGCTAATGTGTGCAAAGGCTGCTGAATATCACACAAATCTCCCCAGCCTTATAATCTATGATGTCATGAACACAAAGAGGAGAATGTGCCTGAAATCAGCCGCCTGCATATTCATTTTCATATCCACTGCTGCAAATGTTAGTCATTAACTCTTTACACAGCTTGAACAATGAGGTTAGAAAGGAAGAGCGTTGTTTGTTTAACTCGAGATATAAGCACATTTAAGGGGGTCACAATAATAAAAGGTTAGGAACAGCTGGTGTGATAAATTTCATAGGGCACTACATCCACTTAAATGAGTGCTGATGATTATATTAGTCTGTTGAATATAACTATTATGAGCCTAAACCCTTATTCTACAGATCTACAGCGCTTTAAATCCTTCACTTCTGTAAAAGAACAATAATGCAATACTCCACCATGACTGGTAAACTATTTTGGTAGATCGTCAGCGCTGAAGTAAAACTGAGGTCGGACACAGCGAAACAGAGCATGAACACGGCTTTATCACTTGAAAGACTGCAGATGCCACCCTGCAACTTTTTGGGAAAGTGTTCGTATCTTTGAGGAAAAAGGTTGTAGCTGGAGCAGGGCGGAGCGATGTGATTACTGTACCAAGTCTGAGAGGAGCAGCCCCTGACAAACTAGGATTGATGAGCACTGCAGGGGAAGGAGCAGCTATTTCTGTCCGTCTGACCACATGTGGTCTCCTGCGTCTGCCTGCGTACACACACCTGTGTGTGTGAGGGTGGGAGAGTACTGCGTGTCCAGCGGTGAAAGGGGTGGACGTACCCTGCATGTAGATTGCAGTCTGTGATGAATCCACAGATAATCCATTACAGTATTAAACCTTGTCAATATATTAAAATGTATGTATATGTATATCAGTATTATCAATTTACCGTAATATTTTAATGATTAATGATTCATTATGTTTACCTGATAAAGAAAGGGAGCTGTGGAGAAACAGGAAGAAAGCAACCTCATTACATATATGTATAGAAATATATACTATAAAAATACCCAATAATTCAAACTTACTCTAAAATTGTAGAAAGGTTCATGGTTCTGTCCAACCAAGACCAATATGCCACGATTGTTCATTTTCCATTTGACCTCTTCAAAAGTATGAAATGTACTTCCTCTGCACCAGCAAACACAAACACGGACATGCATGGGCACACACTCGCAAACTTTGGGGAAAGCATAGCAATGAGCTACAGAGCCAGAAGCCTGAGACAGCAAAAAGGAGCTGTAGCGGCCTCGGCGAGCACCTCTTGGAAGCAGCGTCACACTGAATCAGCCTGGAGAGGAGCAACATGCCAGCAGTTCAATACAACCCAATTCAGTGTGGTGAGACTGATGAAGACAATTGAGGGCCTATTGTTACAAGAGCGGCACTTGTGGCGTCTCCGTTCCTGCCCTAAATAAATCGTATTATCCGGGCTGTCAGAGTGGCAGGAAAATAATCCATCCTGGCTTATCATCACAAGCACACTCTATCCACTTTTAGGCCCCTCCCCTCCGCCACCTCTTCTCTTCAACGAGTCTCGTTTTCAGCGTTTTATGAGATGAGAATATAGAATCAACTGCATTCCTCCGGTTTTAATTATCCGAACGAAGATTTTACACACACAGAAGATTGAAAGAATGCAGAAAAGATGAGGGTGTAATAATCACTGTGTTGTGTTGTGATAAGTGAAAAAATATGTATTGTCACACACTGTGAGTGTAATCAATATGCATCTTTGTCAAATGAGGAGATGAATGTACGCACAGTTTCTCATTACAAGTGCAATTAGACAAGCAGGCATGATTTAGTATTTGAGTCTTTCATAGAATATATGGCACAAGAGTCAATATGACAAATATTAATGTCCTCCACCTTCAAGTCGCCTTTGTTCATCGGTTTGCCCCCTGCTGTGAGGACGGTGAGAAAGCAAAAGTCCTTTAAGCTGCAAGAGAAATTAGTGTTGGAAATTCCGTCTGTGTGTAAACATGTGCAGAATTACACGATAAAACTCAATATTCTGTTAAATATTCCCTAATATTCTTAAAACAGATATAGATCAATATCAAATAACAATGTAGTAAAATAAAGTACTACTCGGAAAATTAGAATATCGTGTAAAAGTTGTTTTATTCGGGCAATTTAACATAAAAGGTGAAACTAATACATTTTATAGTATTATTAAATGCAAAGTCAGATATTTCAAGCTTTTATTTGTTTTGATTTTGCTCATTAGAACTTACAGCTTCAGAAACCTGAAATTCAAAAACTCAGAAAATTAGAATATTGCTTGAAATCAATTTAAAAAAGGGATTTTAAATACAAAAATGTCAGGCCTCTGAAAATAAAATGTTGCATCTGTACTTAGTACTTGGTTGGGGCCCCTTTTGAACGAATGACTGCCTTAATCCTGCGCGGCATGGATGCTACCAGGTTGTGGCACATCTCCGGTGTTATGGAAGACCAACATGCTTCAATCGCGGCCTTGAGCTCTTCTTTATTGTTTGGTCTCTTCCCGTTCAGCTTTCTCTTGGCAGTGCCCCACAGATTTTCTATGGGGTTCAGGTCAGGTGAGTTTGCGGGCCAATCAAGCACAGTAATCCCATGGTTGTTGAACCAGGATTTTGTACTTTTGGCAGTGTGGGCAGGTGCCAAGTCCTGCTGGAAGATGAAATCTGCATCCCCATAAAGCTGGTCCGCTGAAGCAAGCATGAAGTGCTCTAAAATGTCCTGGTAGACAGCTGCGTTTATGCTGGACTTGATAAAGCACAGAGGACCAACACCAGCAGCTGACATGGATCCCCAAGTCATCACAGCCTGGGGAAACTTAACACTGGACTTCATGCATCTTCCATTTTGCGCCTCTCCGGTCTTCCTCCAGACTCTGGGACCTTTGTTGCCAAATGAGATGCAAAACTTGCTCTCATCAGAAAAGAGGACTTTGGACCACTGGGCAACAGTCCAGTCTTTCTTTTCTCTAGCCCAGCTAAGGCGCCTCTGGCGTTGCTTGCTCGTGAGGAGCAGCTTGACAACAGGAATACGACATTTGAAGCCCATGTCCAGCATCCTCCTGCGTGTCGTTTCTCTTGAAGCAGCAACTCCAGCTTGAGTCCACTCCTTATGAAGTTCCCCCACACTTTTGAATGGCCCTTTCCTGACCATCTTCTCCAGGCTGCGGTCATCCCTCCAGCTTGTACACCGTTTTCTTCCACACTTCTGCCTTCCACTTAACTGTCCATTAATGTGCTTTGACACAGCACTCTGAGAACATCCAGCTTCTTTTGCGATCACTTTTTGTGTCTTACCCACCTTGTGCAGGGAGTCAATGATGGTTTTCTGCACAACTGTCAGATCTGCAGTCTTCCCCATGATTGTGAATTCTTCTAAACCAAAGACACAGGCTTTTTAAAGGCTCGGGACCCTTTTGCAGGTGTTTTGGATTACTTACCTGATTAGTGTGTGACACTTTGAGCCTTCAATACTGAAGCTTTTAACAGTATTCTAATTTTCTGAGTTTTTGAATTTGAGGTTTTCTGAAGCTGCAAGTCCTAATGAGCAAAATCAAAACAAATAAAAGCTTGAAATATCTCACTTTGCTTGTAATGAGTCTATAAAATGTATTGGTTTCACCTTTTATGTTGAATTGCATGAATAAAACAACTTTTACACGATATTCTAATTTTCCGAGTAGTACTGTATATAATTAAATAATAAAAATAAAACACAGTGAAAATTCACCATCTTACATTGAACACAAAGATCAGATTTTCAGACCTCTACAAATATCAATTCAACTTACAAAGGCACTGATCTGCCCATTTGTGGTGCTGTATATATGTTTGCTTCTTCCTTTCTCACAGTCTGCAGCTCAGAGAAAACAATATTTTGGGAAAATGATTTTCTCCATTTGGTGAGACACTGTCATCACGTCCCACTGTGACTGGCACAGCTGCTTAAGAGCGATGGGTCCGATATCGACGAGAAGTCGTGATTATTCAACCGTTTTTTTTGTTTTTCAGTCCGTGTCTTCCAAAGTTTTATCAAAGAAAAGAACAAGTGCACTTGGACTGGCCTTTGCTGACCTTGCCTGCATGTTGGCTGTTCTCTGTGTTTACCATG
Organism: Eupleurogrammus muticus; assembly: GCA_036785175.1. NCBI lineage: Eukaryota > Metazoa > Chordata > Actinopteri > Scombriformes > Trichiuridae > Eupleurogrammus > Eupleurogrammus muticus. The sequence continues at coordinate 8,232,801 of JAYKQN010000006.1, forward strand.
GAGGAATCGTTCTGACAGCAGAGCAGCGCTATCAGAGGAAACAAGCTGTGAGCAGGAGAGTTTGCCTGGAGACGTTTTTAAAACTCCACACAGAACTACTTTTACATGACTTTGTCAGACCACATTCTGCTCCATCAAGTAACAACCCACCGTGATTTCACTCCCCTGCGTGGGCGGGTCAACTATCGAATCCATGAAAATTAAAAGCTGTTGGTGTTTTATGGCGTATTCAGCACTGGTCTACTTGAAATATGTGCTACATAAAATCCTGATGTGTTAAACAATGATAAAATATTTTCACAAGCTAAGTCTAGAAGAGCTACAGGATATAATTATTTTATCCCCCAATTTAGCTGAGGGATACACCATAAATCCCTTCCCCCACACATCATCATCATCATTATCACTAGGCTTTAATCGTTTTCCTGAAAATGAACCGCAAGATTACTATTGCAACAACACATCATCAGTAGGGTAAAACTAACCTGTCTCACGACGGTCCAAACGACCCATTTCCCAGAAATCCTTAACCTTTCCCGATAATCTAGAAATAGAGTTTTGATCGGATTTCCCGTGAATCCTGCGTCCTGGGGTTAAACCCTCATCCATACTGCCCTCACGAGCAACTCCCTTTAGTTCTGTTGGAGGTTTTAAAAGTCTCCAGTACGCCTGCCCTCATCCCCTGCATGTTACATTCAGGAGGAGGAGGTGGAGGTGAGTTTCAGGAAAACGAACAGAAGAAAAGAAGCAGGCCCCCAGAGAATCCCTCCAGCTGTACTTAACCACTGTGCAGCCCCAACAGGGACTAACATTTTCATATTTTCACCTCCCCTTGCCGGTGTGCAGCACCACGGTGCTTCAAGGACTCCACCATAATCCCTGTGTCTGAATCAACCAGTCAGAGCTGACTGCTGTTAGCGTTTGATTTCCACCGCACACACAACACGTTTTCATTCATCAGTTTGGCCTTAAGCACAAGATGGACAATGATTATAATATATTCTATATATATTATTTTATCTATTGACAAAATAAAATCAAATGATTGATGTCCCCAAGCCACTGTCACATATTCAAACCCATATAGGGCACCAGATTACTATATAAACCTCCATGCCTAAATGGCTGTAACCACATATAGAGTCGTCTCAACAGCTCCGAGAGGTTGGTGTGAACGCGATAAAGGAAGATTCGCCTCACTGTTATAAGTCTGATTCGATTGTCACACTCTGTGTTTAGCTTTAAACACAAAGTGTGACTTTACTGTATTGAGGAATTGTCGGCTGGCTACTGCATGATGCGTTGTGACTGACGCTGGGAGCCAAACGCCCCCACGGCTCAGCGCAGGGTGTGAGAGGGACTGGAGACGGTTGGGGAATCTGACAGCTCAGACTCCAGCTGCGTGTGCTCGTCCTCTCTGCCACCAGCCCTCTGGAGGTGGAAAACACCTCCATTCGATGTTGTACATTTTATCCGTATCCATGGTGGCAGGGTCCAGTTTTTTAGCAGGGCGTGTCTGCATGGGTGACTGAGTTACATCTGGGGGAAGCTACTGTTCAGATCTTGTTGGATCTGTGTACGACAGGCATGATTTGCAGTGGGGTTCATGTTGTAATAAATCTATATCCAGATTTCCCTTTATGGGTAATAAAGCCAGTATGATTGAGAGAAAGTGATCTGAAAAATAACACAGCTGCATTCTGCTATTTTGTCTCACTTCTGTGTCCTCTAGGAGGAAGGGCTTGTTGGACAGAGATAGGGTAGTGAAATATCCTTTCGGTGAAAGGAAGCGGATTCCAGACGCATTATCTGATAGGCCCTGAATGAGCCATTGTACTGGTTACCCACATAACCTGACCAAGTTAGTCTCTAGCGCTCGGCACAGCTGCACAATGGCCCCTCACAGGGGATTATATTCCTCGTGACAGCACCCTGGCAATCTCTCTGCCTCCTTTCATCCTTCCCATCATTCCCCAATTGGTGGTACACAGAGGTGGTGTTGTTCGTCGCTTTATAAAACTCCACGCACCCTCAGGGGCTCCAAGTCTGTGGCTGACAATAAAACAGATAGGAATTCATTGAGGGAGAAATACAAATACAAACAAGCCTTCTCGGTGAATAAAAGGCTGTGTTTTTAATGGGGTGACATATAGCTCAGCAAAGGTCTTTATCTGGTTTACAGAGGCAACTACAATAAAAATCAGAGGAGATGACGATGCCTGGATGCTCCAACAAGCAGTTGATGTTTTCATCTGCCGTGCGGCTAAATGTATTCATTGGATCTTTTTACTGGCTCCTTCATAGAGCCAGTTGGGTTTGTCTTCTCTGGAACGGAGAGAAACAAATGTTTGCCACGTTTGGCGGGTGCAGGAATACACTGCTAAGCCCTAATGACTGTAAATGTCCGATCCAAAAACGCAGTTATGGAAAGTTGCATCTGAGCATAAAAAAACCCACAGATACACTCATAACAATGCTTCAAGACTATTTAAGCATAAGGCATCATTCTAATAAAACAAATAAATGATTAAAAACTTGATGTCTGTGCCTGGAGGACGCAGAAAACTGTAGCTAAGCATCATTATTTTGTTACTGAAAGTTAACACAGCACTTTGGTCTGTGTCCCAAATGATCTCCAGAGGGCTGTGAGATGAGAAAATATTCCTAAAAAAACATACAAAATTTGTTTTTCTCATATCTACTGCAGATCTGCTACCGGCAGCAGTCAAGAGATACAGTCATTCATCTGCTGTAATAGGAGCTCTGGGTCAAACGAGAGATACAAGAGGCTGAATAATCACCAGGTTTGTTGTGGCAGCAAAGATAATAAAGCATTTTTATGGTGCCATAAAAAAAGCCTTTTTATGACAGCTTTCTGTGTTGTTTCGGGCTCGCTGCAGAATATTAAACCCAAATTTTGAAGGCACATTAGCTTCACAAACAGAGCTGTTTGTTTCATTGACTTTTAAATGCAGAAATCAACACTTTCCATTCCCCACATGTCAGTGAACAGCAATAGAAGATATTTAGCTTGAACTCCTCACTCGCTTTACTTAAAATCCCTCACTGAATTATTAAGCCATCTGGTGTTTTTTTTAAGTTTAACTGGTTAAAACCAACAGCTCTTCTATGAAATGGAAACATTCGCCTTTCATATCAGCGCTCAGTGTAATGTTCAATTTCAATTTTCAGCACAGACAGTTGACACTCAGAGAGCGAATATCACGAGCTGCTGAGCTCACAAATGTAAATGTAGGACGTTTCAAAAGCGTTTCAAACCCAGTGTGACACACATTGGTTGCCTTGTTGTTCCCCTGGTTAACAAGACACACACACACCAAACATAGCACCATGATAGAACCCAACAAATCCAATTTATTCAATAAGGGGCAGCCAATAGCACAGGAGAAGATTCATCTGGAATATTTCACTGGGAAACCAATGGTTAACGTGGACTCTTGTTTTAAAGACGGTGATGAGGGCCTTTGCTGAGGTGGAGGGTCGTACAGGTTTGGTTGGATGGAAACTGACTCGCCTTGCATTGTACCACACTGGAGTTTAAGAAGCTATCAATGCCTTTGCCAGAGAGAACCAGAATAATGACCCGAGTAATAAAAGGCATGAAGTCAGGGGGATGGGGAGCGGGGGAGAAAGCCAGGAAAGGGGTGACAGGAAAGATGGGAGACACGAGGAGGGAGAGGCAGGGAAATCAATAGACTTCTATACGCAGCGTTGGGAACGGGCCGTCGCTGCTGCAGACAGCCTGTCCAAGGACTCCAACAGCCAGCAGAGCAGCTGAGCATCTATCCACAGCACCATGCTGATAATGCACCACCCAGGCCTGTCCCTGTCTCTATTTATCTCCTTCTCCACCCCCCAAATGCGCACCCCAACCTCTGGGCTCTCCAAATTTAACACTCTAATTTGGTTGAGGGCCGGGCTGCATGGTTATTGATGTTGCTGGACGTCTGATCCATCTTGAGTCCGCGACTAGGCTCGAGTCAGGACGGCTATAAGTCAGAGGCGTCCTCTGTCGCCGTTTGCCAGCTCACAGATGGGGTATCAGACTGGTAATTTAAAGGCTGCACAGACAGCCGACATACATTAACTGTGTCCACTTGCTGTGCTTTGTCACCCTCAATGGCTGTAGGCCAAACAGCCCCAGAGCCTGCAGCTTAGTGAACATGAAAATATCTTTGGCATTATACCTTGTTTTATGATGTTAGAAACGTAAATGCACAATATGTCATTTTCGGCTTGGGGTCTCTCAGTCAAAACAAAAAATCCTCCAGTGTGCACTGCGACCAGAAGTACTGTAAAATAGCGATTAAAAGTCAGGTTTCAATTCACCGCCGGGTACAGGTGTTTAATTTGATAAATAACCGCCCTGCTGCCACTAGAAAACAGAACAACTTCCTGCAACACCTTTTGGGCCGTGACAGTTCCACCACTCTTTATGTAGCTGTGTTATTTATTCTAAATAATAATGGATGACAAATGAAACTTTTGAGGAGAATGTGATACATAGGAAAGATGTACTGCACAAAAAAAAACTCAGATATAAAAATTCTAGACTTTTAAAAGGTTTTATTTCCAAATTTACAAGGGTCAATGACAAATCATGGTTGGCAAGATAAGAAAGTCAGAAACATTTTAACGAGCAGTTTAAAGAAGCATTTATCAGGTCTCTCAAAATGTCCACCTAGAATATAAAACTAGTTGCTATGATATATTTTTAATTTTAACAACATTTTAAGGGAGTTAAACTACCTGGCACCAAACTTTTAGGGTTGTATCATATTTTGGCGTTTTCCCAAAAAGTCTTTTTCAGTCCCCATATGAACTCTGTGGTAATGATTATGCTGCGTGTTGCTTTTAGGAACTTAAGGTCCAGATATCTGAGGAACGAATGAATCCATCATCATCAAATGTAAAAAGAAATCCACGAAACCATGCACATGAATGTACAAATCAGGGATTCAATCATATTTTGTTATATGAATTTGTTCATATTCTGCTGTTGAACAAACTGCCTCAGACCACGTGTTCTCCAAGCACAAATCATAAAGAACCAGCCGTCTTAGAAAATGGAAATGCACAATTATAACTAAGTGTAGCATGATAAAACCCCATCCATTAATGTGTAATTTACTAATTCCTTGGCCAACTGTATGAAACAAGCATGAAATTGACACCCTTTCCTCCTCTGCAGTTTTTGTCATAATTAAAGTATGTTAACTATAGTACTGAGTGTCCTAGTCCAGTACACAGTGAGAACACATGAATCAAAGGGGTCCACTCACTATGCTCCAGCTTGATACAGGAAAATCAGAAATAACAAAAGTAGAGAGGAACTGGAGCACTCAGACACTAATGCTTTTTATTTTAGGTGCAAAGAAGATGTCAACTTTACAGCTTATCTAAATGCATAATAAATGTCATGATTTTATGAGAATGACCATATTGAAATGGAAAAGTTTCGTTTTTTAATGTGAATATTGCTATTTGCATTTGAATAAAATACAGACATTAATTTTATCGCTTAGCGCTCATTTATTACAACAAACATGTAATTGCAAATATCATTTTAAGAGCATAAAATATATGACCCCTTGGGTGAAAAGCTGTTTTTATCCAAGTTATGAATGTCTGTCTAATAACTGCAGCGAGAGTCTTATCTGACGCTGAGGAATCAGATGGTCTTTGTCCTTTTTTTTTGCTTTCTTTTTTTAACATCTGGCCTGTTTTCCTTTTTTTCCCCCTTTCGTGTCAATTTTACTGTCAAGCCACCGCTTTTACTTGAGCCACAGTTTCACAGTTTTCAGAGCATAGAACATCCACCATGTTCATTTATTGTCAATCTTCGGTGTGTACCTCTAGTGTATCGCTACTGGGGTCACGTTCCATTTTCTCTCTTGTAGCATCCTTTCTCCAAGATACACCTCTGACAGATGTATTTCCTTATATAGAGGAATGGCCATGATTAGATTTAATTAAAAATTCCAATTATATTTTTGCTAATGTTTGTAAATTGTTGAAACATCTGGGATAATTAATGTACACAGCTCAAAATATTTAACACAGGTCTAATAATTTTCATTTTAATGTGAAAAAGTTAAATATTGGGCCTTTAAGGATTATACAATATGGAAATGAAGATAGGAGTAATTAAGGAGGAAATGTAAATGAAATGTGTTGACTTTGTTGCTGTAGCAGGCCGGCAGTGTTCATACCAGAGGATTAAGACATATTCTGTGTTTGTGTGCGTATGTGAGGGTGTAACATGAGGGATGGATTATCAAGATTCATTCCTGCATGCTGGTGCTTCTTCACATATATTTTAGTTTTCCTGCGTGTGTACATCCAACCATCTGTGCGGGTTTAGCTGGAGGCCAGAGCGATGGGGAATTGGAAAGGTGCACGCGGCGTTACACGCCGGCGTCTTATCGCTCTGATGTAGTACGGCACAAAGGGACACGGGGCTGAGACTGTTCTGATAACGCAGTGAATGAAGATTGGACGGGAGCACAGAAATATAAAGAGAGAAGTAAAAAATGAAAAAAAAGAGGCCCATGGGATTGTGTTAGTGTAGTCTCTGATCATTGATTAGAGAGTTTTATGTACTCCCACCTACGGCCTCGTAGAGGACAAACTCAGCCCTCTCTCCCTCGTACTCTCTCCTCCCTCCCGTTCTTCCTTCCCAGAGCGGTCCATCCTTTTGCCCTTTCCCCCCTCTGTCTGTATCTTGCTTCTGTAATGGGCAGACAACCAGTGCTGTAATTTTCTCTGTACTATAACTGACAACTTCTAAAGGTCACAGAGGGAGAGGTCTCGCGCTTGTAATCACTCAACAAGCGAAGAAGGGCTGTTCAGTCTGTTCAAACATCACCATATAAAAAACACTGATGAAAGAAAAGCTTTCATATGGCTGCAACGTGAATGGTCAATATGGGAAATTATGGCCGGTTACTGGGACATGCAGCGCTGCAGTGTGTGTGTGTGTGTGTGTGTGTGTGTTGACCAGCTGGTGTTTACACATTGCTCCGCTCTGCTAAGTGTTGACTGTAGGCCTGTGAAGCTCACAATACACTTACACACATGTCTCGCAAAGGTCATTATTTAGATCCAAACATGCTCGCCACCTCTGGCATTTTTGAAGATGAACTCTGTAGTTTAGTGCAGAAATAGATGTTATATCACTGTAATGTAAACTTCAGCATGGGTCAACTGACCAATGGTGGCATTTTCTCGCTCAGTTAATCAGTCAGTCGTAGATGACAGACAGGCCTGTAAAAACCTACCCGTGTATTCAGGGTTTCTTTTCATATCATGTAACAAACGTCAGTTAGTCTGAAGACTATTCAATAAGGAACCTAAGAGTCTCTGCCTTACTAAACTAACCTTCAAAATTCACATTGAAGTATTCACATATTCATTTATTAAATGGGGTTCACGGGGCTCACTCAAATTCCAGCAGAAAAGATAGTTGTTGCGCAGGGTTAGGGTCACCGTTATTGGTTTGCTGCTGCGCTTTCTTCAGAATCCAGAGTTTTATCGGAATATCCTCCTTTTTTATTAAATTGGAGAAGGACAGACGTGTATTTTTCAATCTCTGGTTATCTAGATAACGGTAACACTTTACTTGACGGGTCTTCAACATTTACACCAAACCTTTCATGAATGTGGAAGACATGTCACATCTGGCCAACTTCAAAAAGGTCACACAGATGTAAATGTCTCACTCTTCTAATCAGTCAGCAAGAGAAGGGCTACTCAGTCAGACAAGTTCCTATATGGCTGGGACACGTATGGTCAATGTGCGGCGTTATGACCAGTTACTGGGCCATGCAGCGCTGCAGTGTGTGTTGACTGAAGGTCATAAGGTCACAATACCAATGCATATTGATTGATTCTGATGTGACCTGATCAGGTGACCGGGTCACATCTGGTAAGGAAAAAGGAGAAAATATTTATTCATCAATTCATCAATGTAATTTTAGAAGATGATTTCTTACATTTTGCTACTGGGAATGAACCAACCATTCCAGGTCATACAAATACAGGTCAACTGAATGTAGGCTGGTTTACCTCCCAGTGACAACGTGGTTAGGAATACTTCAGCTTGTAGAGTAAAGTGACATTAGATGAAGACTTCAGTTAATATTCATGAAATATTTACAAAGGCTGAAGAGATTAAATTAATGGTATCCAGTTTACACAAATCAGAGTGAGCTAAATGTAGGCTAGTTTACCCATCGACTCAGAAGTAACATGAACAGGTAAGAGGTTTGGAACTAAAACGTCAACGTTGCTCTGCAATTTTGACTTTTATTTTGACTAATCGTCATTGTTCTGTCTTCCACATTCATAAAAGGTTTGGTATGAATGTTGAGTCATGTCTCATGAGAGAGTCGTGAATGCTTTATGTGCCTTCATGACAAATGCTATGAATGTGTTAGGAATTCATCACATACTGCCCTAAAAAAATGGTCACTGCATAAATGACAAACTATAGAGGCAACCAAGCGGTGCCACTTCTCAGGAAAAGATCTTAGATGTAAGTCAAGTGGTTGAGCAGTCAACAAAAAAAGTTATTAGTCTCTAAACATGAAGTAATTAGAAGTCATTTTACAGTACATTACACATTTTCATCTTTCAAATATCCCAAATGTTTGCACCACTTATTTTGACAGACTGGAGTTTCTGTCTGAATGTTTCTTCTGAGTGTGGCGTTGGCACGAGTTGCATGCATTGAAAAGGCTGATATGATGGTTATTAGAGGCATAACGCCACCATGTAATCACAGCGACTTAATCCCCACCAGCTGTGACATCTCCGTGTGATGACTTGTAAGGAAAAGTTTCAGAAACACACTTTACTGAGCTGTATGACTAAATGATCCAAGTCATCACTTCAAAAATGGATTTTTAAAATCCAGAAAAATACCAGATGCGCTGAGCTAAGAATGAATGAGTGGCATTAGTTTTGCATAAAGCCACAATAAATATTGCAGCCCTCCTAGACAGACACATAACACATTAAGGCAACGCATTTCGGTTGTTGGGATTAACACATTTAGGCAAGCAAGAAACCTTAAGAATACAGAGTTTATGTTCATTTACTCTGTGGTTTGCTGGCAGAGTAGCAGGTCCATTAACTCCCGAAAGAAATCAATGCGAGCGTGGTGAGACAAACAGCACAGACACCACTACTATTGTGAACACGAACAACAAGTTCAGAGACAGTGCGAGAGGAGAAAGTTGAGCAGAACAGAAGAGAGAGAACGAGTGAACATGAAGAAACTAGGGAACTAGAAACAAAAAAGACTGCAGTCAATTACTAGTCCCATCTTGTAGTTTGTGTCTACATTGATTTGTTGGGGACGAGGATCCCTGCTTCTCCCCAGTTCACCTAATTGCCACTCTGACCCTCTAATTACTCCAAGTTGGTCTCACCTCGCTGCGCTGCCTCGCTGTCTGGAGCTGTCTCTATATCAACGCTGGGGGTGGAGGGGGAAAGAAAGAGGTCGCAAAGACAGAAAGAAAGAAAGAAAGAACTCGAGAATGTGTGATGTTTGTCAGATTAACAGAAAGAGAGGGGATGGAGATGTTGAGATGCACAACTAGCGACAGACACAGGAAGAAACTAGAGGAGTGTATATCGGAGATGGTTTGCAGAGGCTGTGAACTCAGAGAGCACAGAGCATGCAGCAGTACCAACATAACGCGGCTAGCGTATAAAATCGCTCTGTTTCATCCTCCTGATCATACATAACTAAGATGCTAAATAGATAATCAATGGAGATAACAGTAGCAATGAAGTGACTTCATTTATGGAGTTTACATACCTGATGGGATGAGCCCAAATGTCCAGTTGGGTACAAGGATGCCGAAAGGGTTGTTTGTGTCTTTGCTCTCCATGGCCGCCGGGGCTTTGAGTTCCGCAGACTTTGGACTCTCACCTTTGAAAGGTGTCCAACGACTTCCCAACACAAACGACTCAGAAACTGCAGATCTGGATTCCATTTCTGTGGCGGCAACTTTTGACGCAACGGTGGTCAATTGATCGATGCCTGCGCTCGTTTGAGATCCCTCGGCGGGTGCTGAGGTGGCTGAGAAGCTGCCCTGCTGGTTCGAGGCACTTGTTGTTTTCTCTGTCTCTCTCTGCACCCATGAAACGGAAATAAGCGACTCCTCGGACGAGCGGTCGTGGAAATTTTCCGCGGCAGCTGCTGTAGTGGCGGGATCTGTCCTCTGTGCGTCTGTGGTTGTCAAAGGCCCTGGTGTGCCCCCCTCCGAGGTGGTCAGCACGTCCATCAGGGCTTCAGGTGAGGAAGTCATCGCTTTGTCTTCAACATTAAGAAGGTTTTTGTCCGTGCCTTTGCTGTACTTCCTGAAAAGAGGAGTGAAATCTGGATTTGAACTATTTTCTCCTCTGTCTGAAGAAGAAGAGGCAAGGTTATCAGTAGGCCTGTGGACATAGAGGATCCCCCCCCTGGCCTCCTCAGCTGTGCCTGGCTCCTGGGATCCCTGAGGTGAGGCGGTGGCGGGCTGCTCTACTAGCTTCCACTGCGATAGAGTAATGTGTTCGACCACAGTCACGAGTGGAGTCTCTGTTTCTGGACTGACTTGCCTGCCGGGCAAGTTGTTGGTGTTCACATTTAATCCGAAGCCACCAGGAAAGTTGCTCCCCACTCCGCTCCCCTCCGCCTCCCTCTCTTCTCCTGACACAGTTCTTGCAGCTGATGAAGTTTTAGCCTCTTCCCCATCCTGGTCCCTGCCCTCACCTGAATAATTTTCCGGGTTGTCCCGTTGAAGGGATGTGGGCAAGGTCATCACCCCAAGGGGCCCAGATTTGGCTTCCATGGGCTCCCAGGTTGGGCTTTTTCCAATATAGGCCAAACTAGGCCTATTTCCCAGGGGGCCTAGTTTGGAGCCATGCATTGATTTGAGGGCCCACTGGAACGGACTGCTGGGGGGAGGAACAGAAGCAGAACCTCCCCTGGGACCGTGTGGGAGGGATATGTCAATGTGTCCACTGGATGGGGATCTCTCACTGGGACCCGATGGCGTGAATCCTACAAGGAACAGAAAGCCAGAATGGATTAATTAATATGATTCCATTATCGAGGTGTGGAGGTGGAATTAATTTTATGGATGTGTAATTAGTAATTAAAACTAAAGCCTGGCTTATATGAGCCCCATGAAACACTTAAAGGGAGCAGAGTTTCCAACTTTCCAATCTTAAGCCTCAACGTTCTATTGCCTGACCATGTGTGTTCATTAGTATGTTTTTGCACTATCAACGTTGTTATTAACTATTATTAAGTTGTTATTATTGCATAAAATATTATATATCCTCCTGAGACCCAGCAATTCTGGGAAAAAACAAAAGCTATTTTTCTCTGGAGGATATAATAGGACTTTAAAGCTAAGGTAAAGTATGGGAAGAAACAATATTAAATAATAATAATAAAAAGATATGTGTTTACTACTTTTTACAGTCAGTTAGTCAACAGCTAGTAATGCCTGCTACACACTGAGAAGTGCTTTATGTCTGCATAAACAGAAATCATAATTATGATCTTATTGAAATGATACTGAGGCTTAAACTGAATATTTCTTATATTTGTTTTCTGTTCTACACTGCAGAGAAGCTTTAGCTTTTGGTGTAAATGAAATGTACTGAGTTGGATGTTTTGAGCCGCCTTTCTTGGCCTCTTCTTCTTTCCCCGCCAGTGGAGCAGATCATCAGTGCGGTTGCTAAAGTTGTTGGAGCTACAGTATTAGCAAAGTTAGGAGTCACCCCTGGTGGAAGCCCGTGAACGCACCCGTGCACACTGACATACCAAAAGGATTGAGGGCTGTATTCAAAGTAATTTCACACTTCTCTTCTCTGTCTCGTTTTTTTTTATTCCCTGTGGATTCTGTTACCTAAAACATCCTCCTTGTCTGTAGTGAGAGAAGCGATGTGGAAGAATGCAAAAGCACTCAAAACATGATAAGCAAATGACTTGTTCCATGTAGACCTGTTTATTTAGATGAAGTGGTCCACTGTACCTCCTCTGCTTACGGCTTTAAACCAGACACAGCCTCCTCCGTTAATAATTTATTCTGTCTGCACGTGTGGCTCACAGCTGACGTGTGACGTCCTGCTACCATCACCATCATCCCTCAGCTTGGTTTGGCTGTCCTCAGCTCAGTTACCATGTTTGGAGGGATGGGGGGGTAAAACAACCCCGAACAACAAACTAACATAAGAGGGGGAACATACACAAATATGTCCATGCATGAAATATTAAAATATATGTAAAATATTCAAGAGGTCTGCTGTTGCCTTATGCCTAAGTGAGGTTTATGAGCCTGAGGTTCATTTCCATAAGAGCCATGTAGCCCAAGCGTAATTGTCCTATTAATAATCCAAATAGCTAATTACATACTTTTACTACACACGCTGATGAAAGCGGGAATAATTAAACACATTAATCTGGTTTGATCATCTATTTAATGACCCATGTAATAAATAAAATGAGACAATTAGGCATAGGTTTGGATGGATTCATTGTGCTATTTAGAGCATGGCTAAAGTTCAGTTGTGCCACTGTAAATATGTTGCTGGGAAAGGCCACAGCTCAACGCCGAAACTCTGCAAAACAAACTCGTAATAAACTCCACAGACGGTAATGGTGTGCTTCCACGGTGAGTGGTTCTGCCGTGTTGACTCCATTTTGCTGGAGTAAACGGGCTGGAAGAATCCCTCGGGTCAGGCAAATACGATATTAAATTGTGAGAGTGCAGGCTGACAATGAGTGAGAAGGAGAGACGGTACACTTGCCACCTCGGCTCATCTGCAGAAATGGGATCTAATAATACTGCATGGCCATGTGAATCATGGCAGGAGCATGTTGAGTGCACAGACCCGCACTGTCACATGCATTCAGTCTTCTCAGTTGAGGAGTGTGAAACATACATTTGAAAGGCCGTCAGAACCTGTCGATGCAACCTTTATTCGAATTCTACAAGCTGTTATTTGAGGTATATGACTAGACTCAAAACTTGGGAAAACAATGTTTTCTAATCAAATTTAAAACATTTTGATTTGTAGGAGTTTGTACCCGTTTCATATACTTTTGTTATAACATTATGCATCAGTTCTATTTATATGTTTATTGTAATTGAGTTTCTCTATGTATTCCTATTATGTATGTGTGTTTTTTTGCATCTGCATTGGCTCAATGGTCAAAGCTTAATCCTCTTTCAGATACAATGTCTGCAGTGCAAAGCTTTGCATCCCCCCTCAGTTAAAGAGGTACCGTGGCACCTTCACTCACTAAGAATGGTGAGATGGAATCGCCTGCAGTGTGCAATAACAGAGTTATCTCAGCTCAATGATGCTAGTTTAGGAAGAGGCATCAGCTGGGCAGTTTTCTATCATGCACACATTAAAGGAAGAAATGACTCCTCCTCATTCCCCTCTGTTCCCTCTCCCCCCTCTTGTGCCGCTCGTCCTCGCCGTAGCCATCATTATCGCGTACCGTCACACAACCAAGGCCTAATTGGCAGAGACATAGATGGAGGTGAGAGCGAACGGCAGCGCATGCCCGCGTTAATTGGATATGGCTGTGAATAATGCATGCGGACTAAAGCTTGGATTTTCATGAATACCTCCGGGGAGGGGGGGAACTGGCATCAGATTTCAGGTAGCACAGCGGTGAGAGTATTTATATTAATAAAACTGGCAATTACAAGGTGAGAAAAGCCCATCACCAGTATTTAATCATTCTCCTGGCTGTCTGTGGGGTGTCTTACTCTTTTTTTTTGTATCCTCCCCCTTCAGCTGATACCAAGGAGATGTTATTTGTGGTGGCCATTAAAAGCAAAGCTGCTTTCCTTTCCCCTCGAGGCTGTGCTACACTGTCTTTTAGTTTCTTAAATTCAACCTGGTGACCTTTTCTATCTTTGGGTGTATTGTACCGCAACATTCCTGGGGGTAATTCACTCCACTGTGGATGCTACCTGAAAACACACACACACACGCACACACACAGGTGCAGACAGAGCTTAACAAAGGATCCCTGCATTCGTCAGGTCTGTGTATTGGCACAAGCGGCTTAAACTTTCAGCAATGTCTGGTCAAATTATTTTGTTTTCTTCATCGGCTTCGTTACTCGTTTTTCAGCTTCTTTGACTCCTTAAAATAAACCGCGTTGTGTGATGCAGGTCAGCTTTGTTCTAAACATACAATACATATGTGAGGAGAGCCTTTCATAGTTTTTAAAATAGATTCAGGCTTCGCTGTTAGACTGTCAACGTGCTCTGCCAATGAATATGAGAATGAAAGCACAGCTCTCTTCACATATGCTTTGCTTTACTGTATGTGGTGTGTGTGCCCCTTTTGTTGGTTTGAAATCATGGTTTAATTAAATTTACAGAGATACTTCAAACTGCCCTGCGGAGGAATATATTATAGCACACTCGAGGGAAAACTGGAGAGAGCGGAGAGGAGAAACAGGCTGTTTAAAAAGCATGATATAAACAGCTCCTGTGTTTACCACTGAGATAAAAATGCACCATGCCTCCGTTTGCTATAAAACCATTTTGGGTCCAATTCAACTTCAAATCTATTTCAATTTCACAGTCCGTCGTTACGTTTAAAGGGTAAAGGTGAATTCTAAACACGCACAAAAACAATGTTTAGATAAATGGAAAGGGCATACCGTTAATGGTGGGAGGGTTGTCAGCAGACGTGCCGGAGACGCGTTCTCTTGGCTGAGTGGTGGTAACCAAAATCAGCGGTGTCACCTCTTTCTCCTGCTCAGACAGACCTTCCTCTGAACTCTGCCGTCCGAGAGTTGGAGACCTGAACGGAAAAGCAACGCTCCTGTGCTCCATGATGGCGTTGTCCATGCTGCCCTTGTTTCCACCGGCTTTTGGTATACTCAGGTTCCTGCTGGCATCTTCTCCCTGCGTCTGGTTCTTTTCTGTTTTGTCCTCAGGCCCTGAAAGGCCCTTCTCCCCCTCGTCCACCATCTCGCCTCCAGTCCAGTACCTGAAGGGTCTCATTAAGGTGTTAACAAACTCAGCCAACACACCATTACTGGTCTGAGACTCAGAAGTGGAGGAAGCTACAGATGGCGATGTCGAGGCGTAGGATGATCCGAAATTGCCGGCGTCCTCTTCCTCGTGGGCGGAGCCTCCGTGGCTCTCCAGGCTCTCCAGGTCAGACAGGCCCAGGGCGTTGCTGCTTATTGGGTCATCAGAGTCCTCCTGGCCGGGTCGGCTGGTTCTGAGCACGTCCTGATTTTCATCCCAATTCCCCTCGGGCCTCAAGTGGATGACGACGTGCTCCTCAGAGATCTCGGAGGAGTTGTTGATTCCGACGAGGGAGCGAACGCCCGCTTCGTCCACGTTGACCAGTCCTGTCCAGGTGGACGTCTCAGGGGAAGGGGCGCGGTGCCGAGCTTCAGTGACTACGAGGGCGGCCTCTGCAGCCGGCGTGGCGGTCTGGTATAAAGT
Organism: Eupleurogrammus muticus; assembly: GCA_036785175.1. Classification (NCBI taxonomy): domain Eukaryota; kingdom Metazoa; phylum Chordata; class Actinopteri; order Scombriformes; family Trichiuridae; genus Eupleurogrammus; species Eupleurogrammus muticus. The sequence goes on from JAYKQN010000006.1 coordinate 8,248,316, forward strand.
CTGCGCCTCTGCAGCCTGAACGCCTGCTGGTTGATGGGCTGTAAAACACAACGTCCACATTTCAACCAGAGCGTGAGTATCGTTTTCACTCGCTTCATCTGCTGCTAAACACAGCACTAAACCTCACTTGACCACTGCGGCCAAAAATCCAGAGCAGGGTTCAAGTGTGGTCAACATGTGGTTCACATTGTTCTACTTCAAAATAATTCAGTCCTTTATTAAATGAACGAATATACATATATTGTGTATAGCAATAAAATTTATATCAACCCCATCTGTGTTGTTATTAAAAATACAAATTAGCATTTTGATCTACTTCTGTCTCGCTGAAAGACATCACTTGTTTGAAAAGTTTATGTAAATGTGTATTGAACATTGTTGGCGCAATAAAGAGGTTCATCTGTCAGCTTGTCCTGACAAATGCACTGCTCATTTTCTCCCATGCTGTTCTTGTTTACTTAAAATGGGTTACGCAGATGTTTCATTTCAATTACATTTTTATAAGCTAAAACCGTGAAAAATAAAATGTTTTTTCCACCCCTCCATCTGTGGAAAATATGATCCTCAAATATTGACCTGCGACAATAAATACATGCCTGAAATACAAAAAAAGTATCTATCTGACTATGGGCTAAAGTGGTGTAAATCCTTCCTGCTCTCTTTATCTCTTTCTCTCTCTCAGGCTTCACAACACACAAGACCTCAAAATCCACCAAGAGGGACAGAAATGTCACGAAATCCCTTTACAACTAACCTAATGTGTGACACAAACATTGTGTGCTAATTAAAAACCAGAATGGGAAGCAAGTCCCCAGACCCTCCCCCCTCATTGTTGCTACGCCAATTAACCACAATGGTGTTGCGCCGCCTCCACCTTCGCGCGGCTCGCCGTACCTCGGTAGCAGAAGGCGTCGAACAGGGCCGTGGTGTCCGGGAAGCCGGTACGGTTGGGGTTGTTGTAGACCGTGCGCACCCCGGGCTCGTCGCCGCCGCAGTTCTTCCTCGGCACGTTGATGGGGTAGCGGACGCTGCCGTCGGCGAGCCAGCCGGGGTCACACTGGTCCAGGCCGGCCTGCCAGGCCAAGTAGAGCTGGCCAACGGTGGCCAGCTGGGCTCCCAGGGAATGGCAGTGGGTGGAGGCCGTGGCCAGGCTCAGCCGCTCCGGCACCGTGGAGTGGAAGACTTCGCCTAGGAGGGAGCAAGAGAAAACACGACGAGTTCAGTGTTTGACAATGCTAGGTGTTTTCAGTGGGAGCGTTTTGAGTAGGTTGGGTTAGTTAGTTGTCTGGTAAAGTACTTTATAGGCAATTATTTCTTTTTATCGTCAACTTTTTCAAATCCATAAGCAGTGGAGACTGCATGGGAATGGAAGAAACGTTTTACTTATTACACGTACAGTATGGGTGCATGCAATTTTTATGCAAAAAAATAACAAATAATATCAGTAATCCAAAGTATACACTGAGACTTGAATTCAAAGCAGTGGGAAAAAGAGATCTAAGAGATGGATGATTAGACAGACAGTGACAGAAGAAGGTAAGGTTGATGCAGATAAAATAGAACTGCAAAAGAAAAAAGTCTTCAGCAGGGAGGACGGAGCGATAGCTCAAGAGGACCCCTATATCTGCACAGCACAAATAAAACGATCTGACCAGATGATCCGCTGGCAGTTCAGTGCATGTTGAAAAAAAACATGACATACGCCGGAGAAGTGGCCAGCGAGCCCGAGGAGTGGAGAACACGAGAGCAACTTCAATACCAGCATCCAGGAGATTTATGCCAGGTGTAAGGAAGAGAATTGTGCTGATTTATTATTGAACCGATATATGGAGAGATAAGGGCTAAAGGATGAAGATGTGAACAAAATGAAAGGAGAGAAGAAGAATGGAGGTTATAGGAGGAATGTGAGAAGAATGGAAAAAAAGGGAACTGAAATATTTATGGAAGCCCATCGAAGGGCTGCTAATACAGAGTAATACAGACATTCTGACTAACGAATTAAATTCACCCATGGTATATTCCAGCGAGGCCGCGTTAGCATTCTGTTGAACAACAGAGATGATTAATTTAACTTTGTTTTACAGAACGAGAGAGGAAATATTAGCGGTTAGTCATTTCCGTGTGATTGAAGACAATTATCTACGGATTGCTTCAATCAGGTTGTTCATTTCATGGAATGTTCCAGAAAGCTGCTGCATACTGTATGAAGCCAACAGGTTGTGCTCATTATCTCAGTCACATCGTCTATAAATAGCGACGGTAACTCTTTATGCCTCATGACAATTGTGGTTGTACCACCTCATCAGATGTGACCCTGATGAACCGACCCCTGCCGAGTGTCTGATTGTGCTGTTAAAAAAACCCTGCCGTGTAATGATTATTATTTGGAATATGCAGTGAGTAAGCCGACTCATGTGGATTTGATTAAATTGGGAACTCAGAGCCTACAGGTGAGTGTGGGGGGTGGAGCAGAGCACTCGTGGCCTAAGTATTCCATTCATTATGCGAACCGTGCATCAGATAACTGAATATGATGAACCTGTGATCAACAAAGAAAACAATGGTGGTGCAATAGTTGTTTGGAGGAAAGACAGAATCACACAACTTAACAACACTGAGTTCTACTAACTCTCTGGTGTATAAACCATATTGTAGAACACACACTCAAACACCTTTTTTAACGTATTCAACCAGATTATGAAATGCTGCCAATTGTATTCCTGTTGACACTAAAGTGTGGATGTAAGAAAATGGCAAAATGACATAATTTGTCAGGACAAAATAATCAAACAGAATGAGGTGTGCGTTACTGGTGCTTGCTATTAGCTCATGATATGCAGGTCTACACTTAGAGGACTTTATGTTTAATCCCAAAAGAAATGTTTTTTTGGTCTGACTCAGAGGATGAGATGATAAACAGCATTAAGTCTAAAATGATGCTGTCTCTAGATGACATTTAGGACACCAACAGACAAAAACGCTGCATTATATGCCAGCGTCCATCCTAAGCATCTCAAAGAGAATATTCTTTTTCTAAGCTTCTTTGAGGCCAGAACTAAAGAAATGGTTGCAAATGTTCAGAAACAGGGTTAAACAATCGGACAGAAATTATTTACATTCAATACATAATATACAATACAGCATCATAAAAAAATCACAGGCTATAATTCATTGATCCCAAAAAATAATCCCAAATAATTAATCCCCAACAATAAACCAATAATCTCTTAATAATGTAATAATAAAAGATGTATTAATTTTATTAAGAGGCAATTCTAAAATATATTTTTCTAGTTTCTTTTATGATAGAAAGCTGTTTGGATGTGGACTGTTGGATGTCACATTTCTCCTGATTTTCTGACAATTATAATACTCTTCTTCTAAATCACTAATCAGTTAATGGAAAACGGACAGCAGATTAATTGCTAATAAACACGTTCATTAGATGTAGCCACCTGTTGTACTTCTTGAATACTTCAGCCCGAGTGACTGGGAATGGTAAATCTGTCATCAAGTTTATCATCGAGTTTTACACGTGTAACTAATGACCCCACTCAGTGTCGCTCACGTGTCTGCAGAAGGTTGTAACATCACAGCTGGACTCAATATCGTCTCTCTCCCTCGTATGAGCTCACCTCCCCTTAACTTCTGCTGCCCTCTCCCTTTCTGTACTAACAGAGCATTAAGCATTCTCGCGCCGCCCACCCACGGCTTAGAGACCCCATGCATGAGTAAACCCAGATTTACGGCCGCGGATCCTGACTCCCACCTTGAAGCTGCTTAGCAAAGCAGTAGACATCAAACAGCTCATCGGGGAACCTATTGCCGTAGTTACGGACTCCAGGTGAGTCCTCGCGATCGCCATAGCAACCGGGCCGAGGTGACTGGATGGGATACCTGTGGAGAAAACCAAGAGGCAGGAACAGAGGCAGAGAGCGGGGGATTAATATAGCTCCGCCATGAAAAAGGCAGCCACATACAAACCCAGCTCCCTGGGGTTGAGTCTGTGTTCACACATGAGTGAAATAAAAGAGGCTACCCTGAATACGACAAATTTAAGCTCATCTTCGTCCCAGAGCTTACCCAAATATCTTTCCCAAAGAAAAATAAACACATACATTTCTTCCCTGAAACCAGATGAAATGCCATTTTAACAGCAGTAAAATTCATAACAACCTCGGGACACTTGCAAAGCAGTTCAAATAAACACGGTATCTTGTTTTTCCTAATTATTTTTCCTGTAGTGTGAGGTTTCATAGCCACTAAGAAAATTGTTTCTAAAAGTGTTTAATGCTCTTGCATTATAAAAATGCCACTAACACACTGACGCTTGAGAGTGAGGGGATGGTTAAAAAAAAAAAAAAAAAAAAAAGTGAGGTAGAAGCACGAAGTCAAGGAGAGGTGAAAAGAATCAGGAATTCCTTCAGTGGCTTGGCATGCCTTTGGGGCTGACAAAACAGCGATCTATATTCAGCCTCCAACTGAGCAATTATTCTACAAGAACATTGATTTCTGCAGCACTAGGGCACAGGCAAAGAGGCTGATTAAAAGATTACACTGGGCATACAGGGACTTATGAAGTACTCGGTACAGACCCACACGCACGTGCACAAATATACATGCAGAAGACTCACATTGAAAGTACAGAACAGTGTAACAAGCCACCTTGTTATACTGAATATTTTTTTTTCTCCTCACAGTATTAATTGGACACTTTTCTCCACGAGCCTTCTGGATCTGAACCAATTATGGTAAATGGACTGCATTTATATGACACTTTTCTTGCGACACCTCAAAGTGCTTTACTGTACAACACATGCCAGCAATCGCCCGTTCTCACACACACACACACACACACACACACCTGACACTGATGGCAGAGGCTGTCATGCAAAGTGCAAACCAGCTTTGCATGATTTTTTTTTTCACAAATGCTGTAGATGCATAATAAATGTATCTTGCATTTTTTTAAAACATCTATTGCTCACTCAACCATACACATACTCAAATGCCAAGTACAGCATATGCCTAGACAGTGGAAGGAAGTTGGGGTCAGTATTGCCATGCAGACTGGAGGGGATTGAACCAGCGACCTCCTGCTTACTGGATGCCCTACTCTGCCTCCTGAGCCCTGGCCACCCCAATTAGACAGCTCCCATGTGGAAGCAACAGGAGGGTGTAAGAGGGACAGAGAGAAAGGAACAGGGAAGGAAGTGTCGCCGCAGGAAGGTTGTGAAAAACCGTCATGAAGACAACAGTCAATCTGCTCAGCTACTGAAGCAACTGTGATTTGAAATTAAAATGTAGAACACTGTTGAGAGATGAGCTCTGACTGGTAAGAGGGACTTAATGGAAGGTGGCAAGCTGAAGCACACGCAGCAGCCTGACAGACAGCTCGGAGGGAGCAGATGTAGTTAACTGATTTTCCAGTGTGCAAACAAGCAATTAAGTCCAATTATGTTCCACAGTTTTGTGTTCATAAATGCTCCACAAATATCTAAATGACACAGTTACACTGCCTTACCTCGTACTTCAACATAGTTCATCTTTTTTTTTTTTTTTTTGCTGTTTTGAGACATATTTTTAGCAGCAGAGTGCATTACTTTTTTCTCCATTATGTCTGATCATGTGGCAAATTGTCCAAAACAAATATATTTGAACAACTGTCTGACAGGGATTTCAAAATATCATCAATCTTGAAATTACTTGGAGACAGAAAGAGAAAAGACATCTTAAAATAAAAGGAATTATATCCCAGCATTTTAAAATGCAAAGGCCGAGAACGAAGGGATGAGAACGAAGCAGCCTCTGGTTGCTTTTAGCTTCATGGCCATGAATGACCTCTGACCTCTTGGACATTTCATGGGATATAAATGTGAAGAAGTACTTTTAAGCAATAAATGTGGAAATATAGAAGGAGATATCAAATGCCAATGGAAGGTGGATTTAATAAGAAATTTTATTATATAATAAAGTATTTTCTGAAGTCAGAACATTGTGTGATGTGTTGATAATACACTTTTAGAAACTCTAGCCCTTAATGTCTCTCTACAGGGCCCAAGACAGCAATATTCTATTTTTTGTTCTTTCAATGCACAATACACAATGTACGCTTTTACTCTGAAGGCAAAGTCACTCTCATTTCCTGTCACTACTAGCTTCCTATATAACATAATATAGGGTCTTGAGACTATGATACAACACAACATCCAAATATTAACAGCCAATATTTGTTTATTAGTCTCATTTATTTGTCCTAAAACTTGTGGAAAACAGTCATCAGTTGTAAAGTAAAGTGGAAGAATTACTCACTAATAGAGAACATTATGCAAAACTACTGGTATGTTTTTTTTAATGAGGGTTTCATTTACATACTTAACATGCAGAAGGCAACAGCCTTCTTTTTGATCCGCTCCTTTTTCCCCTTTTAAAGTCTGCATATTATGCCGTTCATACAAACTGAACACTTCCTGTATCCGTTTCAAATCAAAAGATGTCCAGCATTTCTGTTGACAGAAACCCTTCAATTTATATGCAGGCTTTTATTGTGAAACATCTGGAGAAATGCACCGAGGAAAACTCTTTGACTTGTAAGGTTTGGCCAAGATGAGGATGAGGAGGAAAGCAAAACCGAAAGTTGACAGAAACATTAAATCATGTGGAGAGTTTGTGGTGGTTTATTTATTTGTGCTTTGGAACAAATCAGCCATGAAGGGTTTCTGTCTCTCATTCACTGCCCCTGTTCTCGCGGTCACTCTGTCTCTCATTCACTTGCCTGGCTGTGGGCTCTACCTGTGTCTTGGTTAGGTCTCAGATCCTTTCTCTCTCAGGGCCACTGCTCTTGCTTTTTCTGCATGTACCAATCATTCAAAAAACAGTGCTTACCTTATTGGTTGTGATTTTTTTCAATAAAAAGGACTATGTGGAGTGTGTCTCTTATTTCTCTCAAAGAGCTGCTTTGGATGTGTATTTAAGGGTTTCACCTGCTAAACAGTAAACCAGAGGCGTGGCGCTGTTGGGCAGCAGATGGCCTGGGAAGCCACGTCAAGCCATGAAATTATGATTTTTCATACTATTGTGTTCAAAGACATTTTTTGTCTTTTTACAATTAAACTTCCCCACATGGCTGAAGCGTGTTTTAGCAAAATTTGGATGCAATCAGAGCAACAGTGTACCCTGCAACGCCAGACAGACAGACAGACCAGCTGTTATAACACTATGATGGATGCAGGACAGAATCATGGCAGATTTTCTCTGAAGGCAAGTGCTGTGCATATTACAGGATGTACTTTAATTAGTGGAAGAACTGCTGAAACTGTTCATAACTCCCCTAGCTCATAACTAGCTATGCTTTATTTGTTGCCATGCCAACTCTAAGCAGAGGCATAATAAAGAAACTTCACTCTTTGTTATATAACACTTTCTTCTGGATAAAATCTATTTTGTCGATCACTGTCGAGGATGCCTTTTATACAGGCATTGTGGAACCCGTTGTATTGTATAACATCATCTGTAGCTCAACAATAGTGATTAGTTTGGCTTTTTTGCACCACCAGCTCACCTTACAGTCTGGTCGGACAGCCATCCAGCATCACAGTTGTCGTAGCCATCAGCGAAGGTGGCCTGCAGCTGACCCGGCGTTGCGATCACGGCAGAGTTCTCCACGCACACCCTCTTGGCGTCAGCAAAGGACAGGGCGTAGCGGTCATGAGGGGCTCGGTAGTGAAATACCACACCTGCAGCAAAGAGATGGAGGATGTGATAAGAAGTAGCGAGGGAAAATCACGTGACTTTATGGCTTGCAGCTGTTAGGACACAGAAGTATTTATGGACAACAATCTTACACTGTTGAAAACATGAGCATTTCTATGCTCACAGACACATGGACAAAAAAGCCCTCCAGACGTGGGCATCATGTAATCACATTGTTCCGTCTGCGCAGGGGGAAGCAACGGCGTTCAGACTCCGCTACCTGCCTGTGTGAGTCTCATTTACATCAGACAGTCATCAGCTTATCATTAGAGAAAAAAAAAGAGATGTTGCCCTTGGATATGCTGTATGACAAACAGTGTTGATGTTTATTTTATTGTTTAACACAATCACATGCACAATGTCACCCTGTCGTTCTCTGCCCGCCTCATAATGGAGAGACAGAGGATGCGAACACAGAAACACAGTCAGATAAACGCAAGTCAAAGAGATGCACGAATTGATCCGTAGACAGAAGAGGAGCTAGGAGAGAATGACGGGAATAAAAAAAAAAAAAGACTTAACAGAGGTGTCAAAAAATGTTTAACTTGAGCGGGGGCACATTTCATTGTGCTGTAAAAGGAGCATATATGCCACGTACGTGGGAACGAGCTTTAGAAGTGTCCATCTTACGTTCCCTCACCTCGCCACCGCTGCTTGTCATTCCCTCGGTGCTGCTCCCCTGAGGAGCACCCAGCAACATGAAAGCCAGAGGCCGTCTGGCCACTAACACCCCTCCTTTATCTTTGCTGGTTTTGTCAGGGAGAGTGACAGACATTCTTGCGAGATGGAGAGCTGCGTGACAGTTTGAACATTTGCACTCAAGGCCAATGTCTCAGAAAGCAAAGATGACTACATCTCGCACTGTGTGTGTGTGTGTGTGTGTGTGTGTGTGTGTGTGTGTGTGTGTGTGTGGACCCCCCCCCCCGCCTACTCACACATACGTCTAGTTCTTTCATCTCTGGGTTATTCATATTCTCCTCATAGAAATGTAGAGAACAAATCTTCATTTTTTCTGTTTTCTTCTCTCTTCTACTAACTTTTTAGTTTCCATCCTTCCTCCGTTGAGCTGTGGGATCTTGTCCAAGCCGACATGGCTAATACATACACAAGAGGGTTTCCTCTCAGTTTGGGGGAACCTCGTACCGCAGGAGGCTTGAATGCCTAATACCTCTTCCGTCTATTTTTACTCTCTGCATCTCTTTACACATCGCCACCGGTCCCCAGGGGAGTACAACAGGAAGACACCATTTGTGGGAGGACCTGATACTTTATGGCTGTGGAAGTTTAGCCCTGCCTTATTGTAGCACGAGAGCGGTTTGTGTTTCTTGGCAGTACTGCTTAGGACATTACACTTAACCATAAAACAGATAATACTATCACATCACTTTATTCAGAAAGTGAAAACTATTTAGCCTAGTTTGCTTATTTAATAACTGACTGCTACTGGTCGCTGATTTATTTTAATAATCATTCATTTGTGCAGAACTGAATATACTGCAATCACTATTCATACCATTCTATCAGTTTATATTTAGTCCCTAAGTTATTTAGTTAACTCTTTGATATCCACTTTATTGTATTGTATATGAATGTTGTTTTATGTGTTTCTTTTGCCCTTTCTCTTGCTGCTTGTACAGCTCCACTTAAATGGTGATAATTCTGATGAATAGCTGCAGCACAACTGTAATTACGAGTTTACACCTGCGCAATTAAATAGCCGATTTTTGTAAGTTCAGCCTTCATATATAATTATACAAAGTGTTTTTTCAGAGAGAGTTTCTCTCTGAGAAAGTTAGGCTGCTAATGGGTCATAAGAGAGAGATTGTTCTTATGCCAAATTAACCATTTGGCAATTGGGGATTGTAAATTTGTTATTATTCTTGATTTCAGCTCCTTTTTTCAGTGGAAAACAGAAGCACTGAAGCTGTTTTTTAGTCATCGTACTATTAAAGGATTTTATAGTGAATTTAGTTAAACCTATCACCAGAACAGAATTGTTATGAATCTGGCCCATCCTATTTAATTCTATTAATTATATATTATTAATAGAAATATGAATTTCAATTAAAATACAGCATTATAAAGAACTACATATAAAGGGGTTTAGAACTGTTCAAACAGTAAAATCAAGATTTTTTTGATTCACTTGTGAGGCTATAGAGACACAAGAGACAGACTTTATCTGACATAAATTGCCGTCATGCTTGAATATACATTGTCTGAAGTGTTTTCCAGTAGCAACCATAAACCACCTCATGCAGAGGTTGGAGAAACAACTACAATGCCCTTTCCACCATGCCCAGTGCTGATCTCCAACCTTTTGTCCCCTCACCAGTTAATGGCAGCCATATTTCACCATAGACAACAAGTGACACACACGATCAATCACACCACATTCTAATTGGTAAGACACAGCCAATTGGCTCGTCAATAGGGCCAAGCGAAGGAAGGAAAAAGGAAACAAATCAAAACGGGAGGTGGAGAGAGGGGAAGGACATCTCATCGAAGGCTTGGACACACAAATTAACTCTATGAGAAGAGCAGTTTGGATTAATATGATATTGATATAGCTGAGCAGTATCAATATCTGCTAATTAATACGTTAAGCACTCAGTAGAATTAGTGTGAGGATGGCTGTGGTCTGCCTTGTACCGTGACTGCCAATTAAGACTAAGCCCTGGAGATGGCTACTCCTCACCAGCTACGTAATTGGTTTCTCTCTGAAGGAGCGGTTTCATTGCACGTTAATCGATTGGCCAAGAGAGGGAGGAAGCAGGGTATTTTAAGCACAACGGTTGGGGCCTTGCTTATGAAATGTGAAAGGGCTCTTATGGTGAATGATGAATTTCCTGACTTTCTTGAGCAATGCTGTTTGTCCAAATGCAGATAATGTAAAGACAAGATATACAGTTCCAGTCAAAGGTTGGAAGCACTTTCTTATTTAAGGGCATGGGAAGGATGTGTCCAAACTTTTGACTGGAACTGCACATTCTTCCACTCACACACTTGCACATTTGCGCTACATCCAGGATAGACCCCAGAGACCCCTAACAGGCCTCATAGAGTCCAATGAAGCTGATGTTAGCAACATTAGCAGTGTCTAATGCAATGTGCGATTCCCTGTAGTAATTAAGATAATAGCTTATTATTAAAAATAGTGAGTGGCCTGGAAAGAATCTGATGAAAGCTCGGCCACTAATATACTCACATGGTAATAACGGCTATACTGCAGTAAGATACCTCCAGGTACTGTAGTCTGGTAATTCAACAATTATCGGTGTCCTGGATACACATAAAAAGGCTTTGTCCATTTAGTGAAGCTACCGAGAGCTAAAGCTTTTACAATAAACTCTTTGACAACAGGGCACGCTATTGGGTTCCTATCTTATTGGTTTAATTACACTTTCAGCGCATGAAAAGAACCTGAGTGGCCCAGGTCAATGATGTTTAATGTGTTCTAGTTGCCTCACCTTTTCCCCATCATCATATATTTTGCATGGACAGTAAACAACCCGGTGTGTAATGGCTGTATTAGCGCGACATGGAAAACAGGGTCATTATTATTCATAGTGGCAGACCTTGTGTGCAGCGGGGGAGCTGTACACAACCAAAGAATGGAGTGTTGATTCATTCGGATGTAGGTGAAAAGAGGAGCACTTGAATGACAGTTAAATGGCGTTAATTAGTTTGTACATCATCACTCATCAGAAGATGGTAACATGAAATGTGCTAGGAGGTGATAATATTGAATGACAGAAATAATCACTTTAATGAGGATCCTCGCTCTCTCTTTCTCTATATATCAACAACGCTTTGTTGGTGTGACTGTAGAAAATTCATGGTGCTACATGTATATCAGACTATTGAAACACAGCAATGTCAAGGTGTTAATTTTGGTGTACTTAAAAATGAAAGACAGAAACAAGATTAGACTTCCATTAACTCAGAACAGTCATTGTCAATCTCTTACATGTTGAAGTTCTTGGATTACAATGATAACCTGACACACAAATTAATGATCAAAAGAATCTTGGTGGGTGATTAGATGAACCATCCTTCTATCATAGTTTATTACAGGCTGAGTGAGCCAACTTGTTATCACGTGATCACGTGAGCCGCTGATTGGTTCAAACCACTGTTTTAGTGATCTCGCATGCCACCTGCTGCTCTCTGAGATGGAAAATTGGATGCAGATGGCAGCATTTAGCATTGAAATATAAATACTGTAATGATCTGGATATACTGTAACAGTAATACCTGTTTGTGTTCTCTCAGTAAATTACTTCAGAATCCTAGAGACAATTTCTTCTGAACATAGCTAGTATATAGCATGTAGTAGCCAACTACCTGTATCTAGCTCCCAAGCTCCTCTATCATTTGATGCCCAAGATCCAATATTTTTGTGCATCCAGGTGGAGCCCCTGGATATCCTGGCCGGATATTGGTCTGACAATCTCCCATTAGACCAGACATGAAAAAAAACTAAACAAAAAGCCAGTTATATTCACCTGTGACCTCCAGGGGAACTGTATCCTGCTCATCATTGATGCCGACCACGACCTCACAGCGGTACAGACCAGAGTCGCTGGAGCGTAGCCCGGTCAGAGCGAGGCTGGCGTTGTAGCGGTTCTGGCTGTAGCCGGGCAGCGTTACGCGACTCTGGAAGGCCTTCTTCACCTGAGGAAGGAAGGAAAGAAAGAAGGAAGGAAGGACATGAATGATTGAAGGGATGTAAAAAAGGATGAAAGACAGAAAAAGAAAAAGATGAATAAATTAAAGTATAAAGGAGTGATAGAAGGGTAAGGAGAGTAATTGTAGAAGTGATTGAAGTGGAAGAGGTTAGTAATAATAAAGGGGATGGGATAGGGAGGATAGATGGATGGATGATGGATGGATGGATGGATGGATGGATCGGGGTGAGCAATACAAAGTACAGAGAAAAATCTGTGGAGCTAAAAAACCAAACAATCTTTACCTTTTAAAACGGAAAAACGTACCTTGACCACATTGTCCTTGGCCACCAGGACCGACTGCTCCTTCTGCAGGCCGTCTGAGCCTCTCTGGCCCCAAACCTTGGTCCACTTGATCCTGGGGGGCTCGTGGTATGAACCCCCACCAGAGCGGAGGGTGAAGAGGCAAGGGAGGAGAACAGTTTTCGATAGCTCCTCGCTAATTGTCTGATGGGTCACCTTCCGCATATTCACCACTGTGTCGGCACTGGTTATGCCTGAGGAGAGGAGAGAAGAGGAGAATCAATGCCCCCTTGTAAATGAAGCTACAGGAGCTTTTTTTCTCATTACTTTGAAAAGCTGTTAGTTAATTGCTTCCTGGAGAAGAAAAGACATGTTTCTTTCAGGTTCTTTTGTTTTATCGGGTCCACCTGGTTTTGGCGGCAGAGGGAAAAGATCAGAAACTCATTGAGCTGCTCTGATTATTGACCAGCGATCCAGCAGACAATCATTGTTTCTACCTGAACAGTGGGAGGCAGGGCTAAACTGTGGAGGGGGAGATATCAAAAGTCCTTTCATAAGCCATAGATCAAATCCAGACGTGCATTATGGGATCAATATCACCACCTCGTGAAGCACCACCACAACCCCAGAGATAGAAATATTAATTTCATCAAAATTGATGACACTGAGAAATGTACATTCTGTATATGTCTAATCAGACGGTTTATTCTACAATGTTCCACTGCATTTTTCCTCGTTATTTTTCTCCTGTAGTGTTAAAAACTCCTATTACATCAGTATAAACACAGGCCATAGCATACAGACACCGTAACCCTGTGTCACCTTGCCTTAAAAGACAAAGGGTGCTTATTTACACTGCAAAGGAAAAATGGGAATTTCTACCTCACAAAACAGGAAAACAAGTTATCATCTCGATTCCGTTTATCCGGTGTGCACAGAGTGTGAGGTTTGCCTGTAATGCTTTGACCCCCATGTGACCCTCTTTTAGCTCCCTCATCAGTCTACCTTCCTTATTTTCCCTCTGTGGAATACTGGCAAACATAAGTCACACTGTCCAATCTAATTTCCTACAAAGCCCAGGAACATTGCATACTTTTTCAATCAGTGAGGCACCTTTTTTTTTTTCCAATTTAACACTGCTTGACACTGTCACAAGACAGACTCTTCGTTGCATTGCTGTGCAGCCTCATAGTTGCTAAGATGAGTCGGAATCTGGTTTAATCATCGTCAAAGTTTAGAAACAAAATTATATTCAATCTGAATCCAGATCCATAATTTAATATTATAATAATAATCAGAAGAGAGATTAAAATAGAAAACCATGAAAGAAGGGGGGACAAAAGGGCCGCCGAGGTGGGCGGAACGGCCAGCGTATTGTAACAGTCGGGAACGGGGGTCTATTGATTTCTTTTCATTTGTGTCAGTTTCCATTTCACACTTTTTGTCCTGCTCCACTTCTGTTTGATTGAATGCATGTTAAAGTGCTACACGCTGCAGGGACGGCCCCTCCTCGCCGTAATTAAATGGCAGATTGGTAGAACAATGTTTTTCCAGCGGTCACAGGCATACTGCTGCATGAGTTGTTCAACCTCCTCGTCCTCTTCTCTGCCATATTTCTCCTCATCTCCTACCATTCTCCTTTCCCTCCCCCTCCCCTGCACCAGGAAGCTATTCGATGAGCTTCTCTGTTCGGTTCTTATTTTTCAACGGAAATCATATTTTTCTCTCATCTTATATGTGCACTACACAAGACAAACTATATACAATCTAGTTCTGAAGTTTGCATCAGACGCCTCATCTTTGATTGCCATTAAATTTGCATTTGCATGGGGGGGGGGGGGGGGAGGGGGGGGTGTTAGCATGCCCTGCTATGCATCCACAAGGGAAAACATCTCATCTCTCATTTGCTATTCATGGAACACCGAATATGCACGCGCTCTGTTTAACGCACGCACACACGTAAGCAAGCACACCAAAAAAAACACCATTTTTCATTCCTTGCTGGATGGCTAATGTGCCTTTGAGCGTAGACGTATGAATAGCTGTCATTGCTCATTCCTGCAGCTGTTACGCCGTTGCAGTTGCTCAAGCTAAGAGGCTGCGGGCTTAACATCAGCCCTGCCATCAGATTTTCCCCTCCCGACAGACGCGTAAACGCTCATAACTACACACTTCTCGGCTTTTCCCCATCGTCTTAAGCAAGCGCTACTTGTCTAGCTCCCTCAGCGAACTGATGTATGTTGCTGTGCACAGCAGCATCAAACAGGATTTATGCTCTGAAACGGCCTCTTGTTCCTCACTCAAGAGGAGTTCAGCCTGTTGAGTGAGGTGACGTGTGAAACACAACGTATGAGGCTTACTAATGCAGCATAGAGCAGGTGAGGAGTAAATAGGTCATGCATTGTGGTTTAATAAATTACAATTTGACAATGAGCTGACCTAACACTCACACCCAGAATTATATCTCAACAATTATTGGTTGAAGAAGCCTAAATGACTTTGGTGACACACTGAACTTATCTTGTAACACAGGTTAGCACTATCATTGTGCTGATGCCAAATAATTTGATTAAAATACATTTTACAAAGCTAATTTATCATTATTTTTTTTCATCTAAATGTGGTTAAGAATTCCAAACACTTTCAATTCATATATATTGCATCCACCTGAACTGGTCCCTGTAGGCTGTATTGCAATTTAAATTATGTTGAGCTTTCCAGATGATTTCCTTATTGATGTAGTTGTGTTTTCTTTGAGAATTTGCTTAAAAGTTTAGAGAGGCTGCTTTCAGTAACTGTGTAGTAACGCCACTGCAGCAAATCCCACAGGACATTCAAACAGGAAAACCATAAAACACAAAGATGGAACTGAATACTTTTAGCTTCTGAAATACTTTTTTTGGACAGCTCTGCCGATGCTCAGGATTTATCACCTGGGCTGTGTGTGTAACAGCTGACCTTTTGGACATGTAGAAGAACACTAATTAACATCAGATTCTGACCAATCGTGGTTTCATGTCTGGAGATTAGGAAGATTAGGTCAGTTAGGCTGAAGTTACTTCTACAATAGTGAGATGCACTTATTGTGTCTGCTCAGGGGGGATCGCTGCAGGGATTTAATGAACACCAATAAACTGTAAAACAACATGAACTGGTTTTGGTGCATGCTTGCCTCTCTCTGCAGTTGTCATCATCAGCGTGGTATTGCAATATTGTGATTATTGTGACACCCAGATGTCACAAAATCAAAGCAAAGGAACTACTCTGCAGGTCAGCCTCTCACCCATCACTTGATCTCATTATTTAGCAGAAACCAGCCTAAGTGCCTCAACGGCGGGAAGCCTGAGTATTTATTTCAGTCATTAGAGCGGACAGTGGCATAACATAATTACAGTCCAGTTTATTTTTCCACTTTGTTTTGCCTTTTTTTTATAATTATGTCTTTTGGGTGGTGGTTGTCAGCAGTTTTTGTACAACCGAAAGCTCGATTCGCTACAGCAGCTTCAATCACTGCTGTCCGTAAGTATGGCCTCACAGACGCTAAACCACGATGCCAACCCCAAGCTAGCTCTGTCAGAGGCGATGCACAGCCATTTTATCTAGCATGTGAGTGTCCACTGTGCCCATGAGACATGTCTGACTGCTTCTTTATGGGCCAGGTCTATTTTTGTTGGACAGACTCGTGTCTCTGAAGCATGAAATGTACATGTGCCTATGTTTATATATTGACTTAGAATGACTTTAGTACTTCAGTAGAGAAAAACATTTTTTGGGAGGGTTTTTTATTTGAATTTAGAGAGAGTGAGAGAGGACAGAAGAACCAGAGAGCATCAGATCTTATGGAAATCTCAGTATGCAGGGAGGGATCTCTGTTTGTGTGTCGCGTCTCGTGAAGCATCCATGCAATCAACTTCCCACTTGGTGGGCGCACTGCTGGAGCCCAGAGAAAGCCTCTCCTATGTCACATGTGCAATGTGCATGTGCCATGTGCAATATTAATAAAGTCTTATGAACAAGCGAGAGACCCTTTATTTCAGCTGCAGCAACAGATCAGTGACATACTGCGGGTTGGGTGACGCTTGGTCTTTTTTTCCCCCTTACATTGTGGCTGAAATGAAAACTATGTCATTTCACAGCCAAACAGGTAAGAAACCGGCAATGCAGTAACAGAATGTTGGTTTATATTTGATCAGCGCTGCACACTTTGATAGTGTGAGCTGAGTTTCACAGCGGGACTTCTGTTTCTTCACTGCCTGTGGGTTTAACGAGCAGAAATACAGACGGCATAACTAACTATTAATGTTCAAGACATAGTGCAAGATGTCTGCCACACATAGTATTCGAACGGGCATTGCACTAGTTTGAAGATTTAAAAAAGCATTAAGTTATTAAGTTGATCATAGAGGATCTTATCCTTATCCTTTGCAACGATTCATAATTTGTTGTGAATGTTGTATTTGTTTAAATTTTTGTGAATGTAATTTTCCAAATTATGGATCTGGATTTCCATACTGATAGCAGGTTACAATGATATTCTCTGTGAGTTACTGTGCAGAACATTGTCACAAACTGGCATTGTGTGTACAGCGTGTGGTCCACAAGGCCAGCGCAGTTATGTGCTCTGAGATGAGAGTAGCTGTGAGGGAAAATGGAAAAAAAATTAGTTTTACGTGATTACAACAGCAAGGTACTTTTTCCTCTCTCACGCTGACAGAAGAGAAAACAGACAAGGGAAAAGTGTTGGCAGGAAGGACATGGGGGAAAACTATATAAACTCTGGAGGTGGAAAAACGGCTGGAGGTGTTTGTTAATAGGAAAAATTGGAGTGATGTGGTGCGGAAAGGATTCAAGTAGATATGCTGGGAAAGTAGAGAGGTACTCTTGTGATTCAGCAGGAGGTTTTCTAAGGCTGCCACAGTGATGCCTTCACTCTCACTCACCTCCTCAACTCAAGTTGTATAACTTGACAATCACAAATTTCAGTTTCACATTAGGGGGCTTTACAGTCTGTGCAGCAATACAAAATACTAAATCACCTGTCCTTAGATGCTCGAATTGAATATGGAAAAGAAAAAAATGTATAATGGGGGCGGGGGTGAAAAATTCACGCATGCACGCACATATTATTCTTTAGCTAAGAGGCATCAATAATGTTTAATCCGCTTGCCAGTATAGTGCGAGGTTCCACTCGGATAAGCACCATTTGGGTAACATTATGCTACTTCTGTTTCCAATCACAAGACAGTGCCACAAATGAAGCCAAACAAGCTTCGCAATCGCAGTCTCATTCACGTTCTCCCTCCCCTTACGCTCTTTCCGTCCACTTCATTTGGACAGATGTAGCGCTCGTTGCCCGGCTGGTGCTGCAATTTGCACAAATAAATCAAATGAAAAATTAATTGTAGATCCCCTCTTGAAAAGCCTAAATTACAATGCGAAGGAGACTAGGTGGAAATGGGGAAAAAGCACAACCCTGAAAACGTTGCTCCCTTCGTCAGTGGTAATGAATGTAAACTACCGAGGGACCTGTCATTTCTATATCAAATCTGCATTTAGATGGAACTGTTATCACAGGCATAACCCCCACAACGCTGCCTTTTGTTTGGATATCTTTTCTGTGCTTCACATTAGTCTTTGTTGCTTCTATTGTAGCCAAGGCTCACCTGGCTGTGGGCTGCAACAAGGAGAGAAAATACGTGCTTAAAAAAACACACACACACACACATATGCATAGACTTTGCTAAATGTTAACAAGCTCTTTCCTTGACCTCGTCCCGTGTCTTTGCCTGGCAGCATGAGAGCTGAGAGAAGGTCACGCTGTGAGCAGACGCACATCGCACCTGGAAGCTCCACATCCAACAACTTGCAGAGAGAAGTGAGATTTTCTTGTTTTCTTTGTGCTGGATCTCTGGTTTTCTGGCCCCTCTGTCCCTGTTTAAGAGATGCCCTGCAAATTATTAAACAGCCAAAGAGCCTGGGAACGAGCTACAGAGGTGGGGTGGTAAAGGGGTTTTTCCTATAATTCCTTCCCTTTAGCTGATTTTCCAAAAATATTGCCTCTTTCGCTCTAAATTCCTCTACATCAAACCAGTCAGGCCGCCTGTGAAGAGACCGATCATGTGCATCCTCTGCTGTCATTGCCACTTCACTCTTGCTGCCTGTGTGGCAGAATGTGATGGCGCGTGTTGGTGCACAAGTGTGTGTATAGGTCATAAATCATGACAGACGAGCTCTCGGAGCGTGGCTTGCTATTATTAGTTGATCACTGTGTTAAGAAATGACAGCTGATACGATGAAAACTGGACCACAGTGGGCTTTGGTCAAACCTTGCTTGCTACCAACCAAAATATGGAAGCAGATGTTTAAATGTCTGCATGACTTGATAACAGTAAGTGGTTGATTTCATGTGTAAAACATTGAATTCATGGGTAGTTTTTCTCTGCTGCTGACACAGGAAGAACATAACATGAATAGTCATTTGTTTTGTTTCCAGCATTACCCTGAAGAATTGAATTAAATGATCAGAGAGCATCAGTGGGCCTCCTGAAATGTCCTCTGGACATTGATCCTGAAACTAGAATCCTGCCTGGGGAGGCTCTGACACACCAATGTCTCCATGGCTCATCTGGCTGATGAGAGGAAGAGCCGCTTATAGTAAGTGACTGGTCTGGTATCAGCAGGGCTGCACAGATGCATAAATAATTGTTTTTTTTATTGATTTGTTTATTGATTGTCATGTTTTGTTTAGTGTGAACAACTCCTTTTTAAAAAATGCTGGTCTGTTCAATTGATCGTATGGAAGAGGAGCGAGCTGATAGAAAGGCCGGAGTTCCAGCCCTGTGGTGTTTAAACGGTGAAGGATTAGCCCCTGCTTGCTCGCAGAGCGTCATTTCAAAGACACCTTCCTCAACTAATGAAGCACAAGTTGTAGGAATTGTGAATTCTGGTGGCTCCATTGAAGCAGCTGCTGATGGGTCAGGTGACCCAGATAAAGCTAATTCTGTTTCAGCTAAAGAGGAATATTATAATATCCCTCAAGTGTATATTATTTATAGTTTGTGTGAAAGATGCTATATAAATGAAGTTACACATAATACTGGATTGTGGTTGACAGCTTAACAGGTGACAGCAATGGGGACTGCTAAAGCAACAAACATTAATAATAGGATAGTTAACACAGCCATAAGTACCATTATTGCAGAACTAGCAAATAACAACAATTGACAGCAAACAGGGAAGTCTTGTTAGAAAAATACTTTTTTCGGCATCATATCAAGTGATTTACTGTGAGAGTTTGTCTGTTCAAGTACAATACGATAGAACTACTGTTATTCTCACTTTGTATAAATCAGTTACCATGATTGTTGTTGATTAATCACTTATGTAAACATATTTTACTCAAATAATTGTTTCAGCACCACTGTTCTTAGAAATCTTCCAAAAGTGTGTCATTTAAACAGTCTTCCTGTCTACACGTCATACTCATACTACTGCCAATGAGAGCGCCACTGCCTCCTAATGGAGTGGAGGTACAATTGCACTTTATTCTATGACAGTAAAAATAAATAAATAGAAAAGCATGTTCCCTGAGGTAAAACGCGCCCCCCTTGACGGAGCCTCGCGCCCCCCCTGGGGAGAATAGAGAGATATTTCTTAGTGGTGCTCTACCTGGAAACAGAGTTTTCTACTCTGACAATGAGTTGTATTTATTTTTGTCATGTTCTAGTGGTTCTTCTCTGGAGCCAGCGCCTACTAGTTTCCTGTTGTCATCATCTGCGATGTGAAAACATTAGATTTCCATGCTGTCAAGGAAATAGAAAGAAAAAAAGTCTGTGTTCTGGTCATAATCCAGTAACAAAATGCACCAGTGAATCCTGACAGTGCTGACAGCAGAGGAAGCGCTGCCAGCGCATGGTTCAACAAAGTTGAGCCCGCTTCGCGTTGGAGCGGAAAAGAGAAACGAGGGAGTCTCGCTGCCCTCGGTCACACTGCCCTCCGCTCCCATCACTCTTCTCACTGCAGATTGTAAAAGCATCATCTGATGTTTTGTTATCTTGTGTTACTCTGTTGTATAAAGCCAAACAATATACAACAATGTGGCTGACAAAATGGGGTTCACTTTGGAGGCTTTTTAAGCAACAATTGGAATAATCAATGTTTATGTTGCAGCCTTAATGCTCAGACAAATCTTTAAATTCACTTCATTGAGTGGAGTTCAACACCCAGCTGCATTTAAACTCAAGTAAATAATAATTCATTAACAATTTATAAATGGAAGCCTTACTCCCAGGTTTAGCAATTAACTAGAATGAATGAATTAGAAATGTGAAAGTGAATGCTCACCATTTTCAGAAAAAATTAATCATGTTTTCTTTCAAGGAATTTGCCTTTCCATCCGTTATTTCAAGAAAATTACAGAAAGCTGTGGGATCATCGAAGATCAAAATTGAGTTGATATGCAGTAAATAAGAGGCAAAAAAACACTGGAGTGAAACTTTAGAATGAGTGGGAAGAAGTTTGAATCATTTTTATCTTCTGGTATGAATAAAACATCTTAAGGACAGCGGCTTCAAGCGTGGGTTTGTTTCTGTGTGCAAAACCCCTCGCTGTCTTTAATGCTGTGTTTGTAGGAGAATGCATCTTTTTAACAAAACCTTGGGTGACGTACGAAGACAAAGGGAGACAAGGAAGAGGAGAAAATAACATGATTAGAGTGGTGGCTGCTTTACAACACTGATATGTTCATGTTTAGCAAGAGAGACAGAAATATGCAGAGACTGTACTGACCAAGCTTCAGCAACAGTGACAACACAAATGGAAAAAGGAGGAAAAATCTGATCAGAGCAGAAAATACAAACACATGCATGCACACACACACACACACACACACACACAGTCTGGGGGAGGTATCTTCAACAGATCTGAGGCTATGTACTGTATAATGTAAATTGAATGAGCTGAGACTGGTTTCGTCTTTCCTTTCTCCACTCGTCTGTATTTCACTGCAGTGCAGTCGTCCTTCTCCTACAGGAAGCACATGCCAGCTACAAGCAGAGAAACACACACATGCAAACAAAGAATCAAGACACCTACTCCACTGAAGTATACACCAAAGCCATGCCAAGAAAGACAGACAGACAGAAAGTTTTCTGTGTGTGTGCGTGCACATTATTGTTGCCTGTCTAGGCACAGCAGGTCTGCCAGGCGGACGTCATGCCGCGCTCGGAACCTCCACGCTGGCATTCTCTCTCGCATCATATCTCCTCAGCAAAACATCCCTTCATCGCACTCCTCCTCCTCCTCTTTATGGTGTGCTCTATGTCTCCTGTCTTTTCTCATTTTAGATTTGATCATTCTCCCTTTCTCACCTATTCCACTTCTCCACTCCCTTTTCTTTGTTTGCCTTTCAAATATCGTACATTTCACAGTTTCCCTTGACCCCGCACTTAAGCCTATGCTCTAATCATCCTTCAAACCATTTGTGACCCAGACCGCCTCCTCTCGTCTCCTCCTCCTCCCTTGCCGATAAACCATCTCGCTGCAGCTCTTCCCGTGTCAGCCGACTGCTACCAGGCCATGTCAGGCTCCACAGGAACTCCCCCGAGGCTGCTGCCGTGACTAATTTTGCAACTTCTGAAGCATAATGACACATTTATCTCGCGTGGCACACAGCCAGCATTTTAAATTCATACACACACATACACACGAGTGGTTCTACAGAGGTGCAGGCATGCTCACACTATCGTCAATGAGCACACACACACACACACACACACGTGCAAAAAGCTCACCCCCTAATCTGTACCCCCACCACCACATCCCACCCTCTTTCCAATCTCTGGGCTGTCAAGCAAAGTGTCACGGGGTGAGCTTTAGTGCCAACCCTCCCTGTAGCCCTTCTACCTCCCATTGACTATTTCCAGAATCACTCAGCCAGAAAAAAAAAAAAAGTACAAAATGAAGGATGGAAGAAGGAGAGAAAGTGTAGGATCGGGAGATGTTAATGCCCCCCCCTTAAAAAAAAAAACAATCTCCGCTGAATCAGAGAGTAAATTTAATACTGCAATATTATCCAGCCCAAATTTCCCAATGTCGGGGGGGTGGTTGTGTGAGGCTCCACCGCTGTGTGTTGGCTGCATAAACGATGTGGTACATGTCACCTGAGGGATTCCACACACACACACACACACACACACACTCACTCATATGAAAAGTGACAGAAGTGTTGGCTGATTTTTTCATCATCTATGCCCTGTTGATTTTACCTTCACAGCAACAGAACAACTCAGAGGGGCAGACAGTTGAAGCCACTGTGGGGGGTGGTGTAGTCTGTCCCACATACACACTCCCACATGCATATACCCGTGGACACACAGCAAAGCAGAGGAGGACTCAGGGACATGAATGCGAAACGCTCTGGAATAAACAGATAACTGGAAAATAGAAAGATAGGGATCCAGTTGAGCGACCGGAGCAGAGACGCGGCGCAAATTATTCCTCTAAGCCCCGCAACATGCCTGCTACTCAAAACTCTTCTTTTCTCTGCAAAGTGAAGGGTTTTAAAAAACTAGATACGCAAACAATAGTAAAATGTCACGTCTTTCTTAAGAGTTTATATAACTTGCTGACACAAAATGAGGGTATTAGGATCCTAATCTCCAGTCTTTTCAGCTGAATGAAAGCTAAATTTAACGAGCTCTGCAAACTTATATTAGAAATAAATATCTCGGGGACTTTGCAAAAAAATATCAGAATTGCTTCCCTCTTAAAATGGCTGAGAGAGTGATTGGGTTGGATTGTTTTTCATCTTTACATCAGCTTTACATCATGGTTTCGCCTGTTCTTGGAAGTGCTGTTGGGGTAATAATAAGCACATGAAATGGAATGAATGGGATAACCAGGCTGGTTAGCTCCGCTGTGAAGGTCTGCCAAGCGTTCATGATATTAACACTGTGACAGAGAGAAATGGATGCTTGGAAAGGCAAGAAAATACCAATGTAGCTGAGAGGAACTAAAAAGTTATTCTCATGATGTTGCAGGAGTGGCAACATACGCAGAACCTACGAATGATTACAACGATGGTAGATACTGTAAATGTTGTCTTTGTGGTCAGAATTGCTTTCCTGACAGGAGAGGAGGGTGTTTGTGTGTGTGTGTGCTGTTCGGCTTCCTGGAGGTGATGCAGTTTTACTTATCATAGATTGGAAGGACATGCTTGATTACCTTTATCACACATCACCCATCCGTGCAGTGCGTCCCTCCATAACCAGGTTTAAGCAGACATTCATCCCAGTTTATCTGCACTGGGCAGATCGTTTGTCACCTACAGTGCACTGAGGAAGGTGGCGCGTTGAATTATACGGTTACCGGGTCACAGCCATTGTAGATTGATCAGGGTCACATTTAGAAAATTGAAGAGTTAACTGGGTTTCCATCCAAATGTTTTGAAATTTTAGACCAGACTTTGGGAAATGTGCAAAAAGAATATATGTATGTAAAGAATGTATCTATGAAAACAGCGTTGTTTAAATTCTTCCATTTGCTCATCTGATTTGCAATGGTTTGTCAAAGCCTTCGTTAGCTTTGCTTCTGTAACTCTTGATGGACCGTCAGAATGATTTGTGGTTTTCCATCGAGAACCATATTCATGTTATTAACTTTATAAATGCTTTTGTTCCTTTGTGCCAACACGCATACCTTCCACTCTTCTTCGCCATTTTTTAAAACTACAGCATAGCACAACAGCACGTCACATAAAATCATACAACACATTCAGTTCAGTCATGATTTATTCACAAAACGTGTTTCCATAGCACAAAGCCGCATTTTCTTTTTATCTGTACGCTGACAAATCCATCCGGTCCAAACGTCAAAACCTTTATGTGATTTTTCTGCCTGTTTTCAAATTTCTGGCATCCAAGTATTTATTCACAATTTTTGAAAGCACAAACAAGAACAGGTGGATAGAAATGCAATGCGAAATATACAATGTAGGATTTACATACAGATTAAAAAAGCCTTTCCGATTCAGAGTTGGGTTAAAAGGCCCTATAATGGGGGGTCAACTGAGAAACAGAAGACTAGTAGAAACATTCCAGAAGGAGGGGGCGGCTACATGGAACCAGGGGTGGTTAGAATTAGCTTCCACTGTTTAACATCACACCAGGAGCCATTTCTGAATGGCTTGTGTTCAGCCAGGTTCCAGCAACACTCCAGAGGAGGCCAGATCACACCAGAATGAGTGGGTGGTCTGATTTCACAGCTTTTGTGTTAGCAGGAACAGCAGAGACCTAAATATTTACACACAAGAACTGGAAAAAGGAGACTTTGGTGTAAGATTTAGAGTCAGTGTTGCACATTATTTTCTGTAGCCCTGCGCTGTATGTGCCATAAGTCAGGTGACCTCCTAGCGTTTAATGAGGACTCACCACAGCCTGCAGTTTGGAACAGAAGGAGGGCCAGCAGGGGCTGCAGTCCACACACCGGCAGAGCGCCCTGCATCCTGCTGCACCTGGAGACAGAGACGGAGAGAGAAGAAGCAAATGTGAGACGTAGAGGAAAGTGAAATCAACACGTGAGCCTGCACTCATCTGTACAGCAGGCTTGCATGAGTCAGAAGCTGAGTTGAAAGGATCTTTTCCTTCTTTCTCGGAGACGGCCTTGGGTATAATAGTATTAATTTTGGTGTGTCAGCTCCTTCCTCATTTTTATTTACCGTTACTTAATGCAGGTGCTGGAGGCTCCTGAATGTGACATTGTTTCATCGCTCACAAAATATATGAGATTATCTTTACACTTCAGAGATGAGTCCTTAATGAAATTTAAAAATTTAAAAGCCTTATTTATTTATTGCTTTCTCTACCCATGAAATTTCTATTCAGGGTCCCAGGGTGTTTAAACCTATCCCAGTATGCAACACCCGGCTCAGTGTGGTAGACTGGCAACTTTCCTGGGGGTGTTTCACAGACACAGATGCTCGTTTTACGTCTGTGCTCTCTAAAACCACCTGGCTTGCCTGTCGTCAGACTGAAATTTACACATAAAACACAAAGGCAGGAGCATTGAACAGCGAACCATCATGCACCTAAAGAGGTAATTGATTGTTCTTGATAACATCCTCCGTTTTAATAGAATAAATACATTTATAAAAGCACACAGAATGCCTTTCAAAATGAAATTGCAGGAGCAAATGCACAGAGCACTCCGCAAATAAAAGCTTGTTTGTCAAAATGCGACGTGGGATTACCAGAGAAAACCAACCCAGATGTGTGCAGGAAAACAAGAGCATTTTATCTTTTTTTTGTGCAAAGCTCTATTTACAACAGGGAGGGAATGTGATGCATTTGAACAACAGCAACAACCGTATAAGAATGCCAGAGCCAAATCTAACATGATGGACCTCTGGGTGTTGTTGCACGGTGTGCTGAAAACCCTGCTGGAGATGTCACATTAAACACAGGAAAATATCTATTTAAGAGCCGGGTTGACAGGAGCCATCTATTGCATGTCTGCACAGGTTTTTTTGTACAAAGGCTTTCGTCTGTGAAGTACCTGGAGAATTCCACTGAAGTCTCACACACATGCTTTCAGTTCAATACATAAAGAAAAGAAACTATGTGGAGCAAAGGGAAAAAAATAGATTCTGAAGTCTGCACCGTGATCTATTTATTTTTTGGCCAAAGAGCAACTGAGAAAACAGGAGGCAGGACTAAAAGATGAACAAGGCCGAATGTAATATCCTTGCACCTGTGTGTCTGCGTGTGTGTGTGTGTGTGTGTGTGTGAATTTATTTGTGTATAAACACACGCACCTAATACCTGTGTGTGTGCGCCGCAAAAACCAATGGACAGAGACCAAATGAGGTAAGTCAGCCCCTGCCAAGGGCCTCAGAAACCCTGAGTGTAAATAATGAATATGGCCTCTGGAGACGTAGCGGACCGAGCAACGCCTGAGGGCAGGGGAGGAGCTGGGAGGTGGGGAGGGGTGGGAGGTGGCGGCGGGCGGGTGGTGGCGGCGGGGTAAGCGGATAGCCAGTGTCAGTGACAGCAGCACAGGTCTGTCTGACTCCATCTCAAAAGCTAAAACCAAGGACAAAAAAACCTTGACCTCATCCCAAATACCTCTGCTCTGCCACGGCTGAATGGACGCTAATTCACGGGTCTCTGGGTGCTCAATGGAGACTCATGTTATTTGAGACAGATAGAAAATGCAGAACTTCACAAACCATTCACTATTTAGGGGATGAAATTGAAAGAAAAAATGCTACCTAAGCTACTTTTAAAAGTACACTGCACATATTGTATGCTTTTTGAGTGCGATGTGCATCTTGCCTAACTAAGTTTCAGTGACACAGGCACAGAATCGCTATAATGTCTAATCTGTTTTGCTTTGAATGACTTTACCTCCATCTTTGTGAAATCCTTCCTAAAGTGAGGCTCCTTCCCTGAGCTAGAAATCTTTTCGACTGTGCGTGTTTGCTGCTGATCCACAGGCATGAGAAATAATTTATCTTGGAGATCTTGTTTAATGAAAAACTTTGTAGCATTGTATGGCTTTGTTTTGTGGAGCATGATAGGAACGGGTGATTCACTTTATCACACTAAAGGGTGCAGTTCTAAAGAAATGCATAACACACTACATATCATAGAAAAAATAAAATCTGGTTCATTATAGGAATGGTGAATTAGATTTCCAGTTGCTTGTTCGTCTCAGTCTCTGAATGAGCTTCTGCTTTAGCCTCTTTTCAGCTCTCAGCTGAAGAATCAAACATGCTGTAAAACCAATGACGTCAAAGAGATCACTGGAAACTATTGAAAGCAAATCAAGAAATGTAAAGCAAACATAGTCTAGTGGCATCAAGAAGGTTTTCTTTACTGTGCAACACGTTTGTATGAAATGAACTACGTCATTTGTCACGTGTGCAGGGTCAAAGCTACCGTGACCATGTCATTATATTTCTCCTTTTTATATTCCATACCTATCATGTCCCTGGGACACTTCTCTCGCTGTTGCTATTGATTCCTCCTACTCTCCTGACTTCTTTTGCCTACCCTTACATTCACTGCAGCTGACAAAGGGCACCACCAGGATGACCTTTGCTTCCTTTATTTCATCCCATTCCTCATTTTGGACCTTCCTCTACTCTGCTTCTTCCAGGAGCGCAGCAGTGGATCATTTGACGGCTTTGGCCTCTGTGTTGCCAATATTGTTGCCTTTGCCCTTTTCCCGTTTTGTTGCAAGGTTATCTCTCCACTGTGTCTTCACAAAATGATTTTCTCCAGAATTCTAGGACAAAGTCTTCAAAGTGTGTCTTTGTACATGTGCTCGAGCACACATGGGATGGGCAACATGCTGTGTGTGTCCTCTCAGAACCGGCCCCAGACAGAGCCTATATTAAGCTGCAGTGCCCTTCACGTAGGGAGATGTTTGAGCAGGTATGGAGCATCTGAGCTGCACGTTTCACATTACAGAGGTTTCATTCAATTTTTGGAATTTTCATTCACTTGTACCCTTTGGTGTCATTTTAGAAACTAACCCGATGATCTCCCACAGTGCTCACATTGTGTGATACCTGCCGGAAATATCCAGCCTGATCTCACATGTCAAGCGGGCGCACTGTTCCCAAACTGTACTGGACAGACTGCTGGATGTTTAAAAAGAGACTTTTGAGACATAGAGAGAGCCATCTGTCATTTCATTCCAATCTCACCTGCATTCCGTCTGTCCCTATTTCCATCTGCCACCCTCTGTATGTGTGGGAGTCACTTTTTATATCTTTGTTCTGACGGGGTCTTTCATTTGCCTTTTCTCAAACTGTCCAATCACTCTTTTCCCGTAGCATGCCGCATTGTTAAGAAGGCTCATTAATCACTCGGGCGGCCTGTCTGCCACTCCATCGCAGCACGCTTCTGTTGACGTCGTTCTGAAACACACATATTCATACACGCAGGATTGCTGGTTTTACAACAGGGCACATTGTCTGTGTAGGGTGAAGAATGAGGCTGCCCTTCAAGTGACAAAAGATTATTTTCCTCACAAGGGGCTATTTCCAAGGTTTTAGCAGGCGACATGTCACGCTGTGTCATGCATAAATGGCTTTAGTGGTTCACACTTTCCTCACAAAAGGGGGGGGGGGTCTGTGTTTGCACCTGTTTTATGTAGCGTTCATCATCCTTGGGGGTCTTTTTGATGTCGCCCGAGAGTTATAAAAGCACCTGAATAAAGACAATGGACTAAGCAGGCAGTTAAATTACAGCTTATAAAACCTGGATGAGGTGGAACAGTAGGACACCAAGTTCTCACAAAAAAAAAACAAAAAAAAAAAAACAACGATCTGTGGGGCAGAACCAGAACACGCTGTGTGGGAATCAATCCTAATGATAACTCATTGAAGTACTCACTCGCCACCCATACAGAGGGAGAGATGCTGGAGATAAGAGACACAGAGAGAGATGCTGAGTGGAAGGGAGATGGAGAGAAACAGTTGGTAGAAGGTTTGAGAGAAAAGGGGAGTAAAAGGAAGAGCAAGCGAGGCACAGTGTGTTAAAAAGACAGATAGTGAGGGACAAAGAGACAGGAAAAGAAACAGAACAGAGGAAAGCCGAAGCTTATTTCAACCCCACTCAAATGCCAAGCCTGAGTGGATGAGGGAGAACTTGAATCTTAAGCAGCCATAAATTTCCCCTGATGCTTTGCTAGGCCTACGCCGCTTAGAAGGGAACAGGAGACCAGAGTGAGGAGAAATGGCAGGCCTCCCAAAAACAAGGACTTGCCATCAGATTCAGAGCCCACCATATGGGCTTTTAAGCACATAACGCAAGCCAGTTTAATTCTATCACACACACACACACACACACACACACACATGCACGCAACGGTGAAGTAATAAAATTTTCCTCACTGCCTGAGAGGCTGAAGAAGACGCAAGTTATGAGGAGTTGCAACCGCCCTGCATTATAATGAAGTCTGCGATATTATGGAAGATGAATATGCAGTGTAGCCAATACCAACGGGAATGCAAATGTACGTGTGCACTTAAGAGTAAATGACATGGACAGATGCTCATATGAGTGTCACGCACACGCCAGCATGCGTGTACATGATATAAACTCATTAGTGCATACATCTGTGCACACATCTCAACTGTAGACACACTGCTCTGCTTTTTGTCGATTGATTCTTGCTTTTATTGTGTAGTATTTTGGTTTCATTTTAATACCATTGTGTTATTATTACTTTCTTTTTTCATTATGGCGCTATTGATGGGGTTTTATTCCATGTAAGGCACTTTGTAATTGCTCTTTTGAAAGCCACAGCACAAATACAGATTAGTATTAATACGCTCTGTTGTACATGAGTGAGGAGCGACTCCTGCTCACATGAAGCGGTGCCGTTAATCAGGGGTTGTGCAAAGAGGGATGAAGGGATGAAAGGAGGGAGGGAAGACGGAACGAAAGAAAGAATGAGACTGTGCGTGTTTGCTAGAGAGCTGAAAAGTGCTGTCAATTACAATAAAGTGTATCGCTGCACTGTACCGCCTGCACATACCCAAGACCCATAGTGCTTTACAGGCTTTTATGGAGCACTTGCAGTGCTAAGAGTGTGTGTACGTAGATAGTTTCCTGCTGCCACTTTCCAATAAAGATGATGGACCAAAAGGAAGGGAAGAGATAAAAAGGAGAAAGTGAAGCGGCGTACCACACAATGCTGACCAGGCTTCACCACACAAAGCAGGGGTGACATTGCTGAGTACCTGATGGTGCAGAGTGGGGATATGCTTCAGGGCTGCCTACAACTATATGGAAACCTATTACTTACAGCTGAAAGCCACCCCTTGTTCCCACAATGCACCCAACCACCATCCAGCAGCCAACACAACTCGGCACCCTGTTAAAAAGTACTACACTTGCTCTCCCTGGCCAGAAAAAGTGAGCCCATCCTACAGTGGGGCAGCGAATAAAAAAAGGGCAAAGTGAAAAGGCGGCAGGGGAGAGAAGGGAAATGATGGGGAGATACTCTATTAAGAGAAGAAAGAGGAAGGGGCAAGGTAAGAACGGGAGAAGGGACGGACAGAGAGAAATAAGGTGACAGAAAGCTTTTTATGTGCAGGAAGACCGGCCAGGCAATTTTCAAATGTCTGAGACTTCTCATTTGCCAGCCTGCAAAGCCACTTTATATGGCGGCAAATGTTAAACTTGTTCTGGGCACATCAAGGTCCCCTTGGCAGCACGCTTCCCTTCGCCTGGAATATAAATGCTGCGTGAGGCGAGGGTACAAGGAAAGAATTGCTCTGACACCTTGTACACACGCGTTTAAAGTGGAAATAGACAACTTTGTTTTGCTTTAACTCATCCTTATGAAGTAAATGTTGATTGCGGAGCGTAACGGCTATAGAATAATGACACCATCAGTGTTTAGACCCGTTCCCTATGAGTCTTGCTTTCACTATGCAATTCTGTCTGCCACCGGGCACGATTAAGGCTCGATTTATGGCACAAGATTAGACAAGATTATTCGACAATAGACTAAAGGAATGAACAAAGTCAGGCTGTTTCCCCTAATGTTTCCTTCTAAACTTACTCCCCTCTCCACCCTGTTGCCAACCACAGATGTAGTTACTTGTTATTTCTATGCATTGCACATGATTACAATAGCCTTTGCCTGTTCCAAAACCAAACCACGTTTCCTCTCTTATGCTTCTTTCATCTTTAATTCCAAAGTAGTAGTGATGAGTTGTTCATGGAGTTGAGCTCTGAGGAAATCAAAAGCGATCCGGATGGTTTTGTGATAGCGGCACAAACAGTAACACCACTTGGAAATGCTCAGGCCTTTAAGGAAGGTTCCTGACGGCTAAACGACGGCTACGTACTCATATAGTGTGTTTACATGAATGTATGCAAATACATGGATAAATGGAGGATGTGCCGAGCTGTTCTTTTCTCTTCAGCCAGCATTTTTTAGATGTTTAAATATTAAAATACTACTGATCCACCTCATTTAATCCATATTAGTACTGAATAAATAACAAATGACAAAGGCCAAGGTATTTATCCTCAAAGTGTCACTTTCTAAGCTAGAACCAGCACGTAATAACTTTGCTTGTAAGGGATTTTCTTTAGATCAAATAATCGATTTAGGGATTCTACAACACTGACATGATTTGATTGCTTATTCTAAATAAATGAAGCTGTTGCCCTTGCTCTCTGAATGCAAAGCAGGATGTTTCTGAGAACATCAAATGTAATGTGGGGTTTTATGTAAGAAACTAGAAATATCATATCCCCTATGATAAAACGATGTAAAGACAGTAAACAGAGACTATGACTGTACATTTGAAAATTAAATACCTTTCATATAAACTGTAGCTTGTACATGTAAAGACCAGCTTTGACCATGCCCTCCTATACTCACCTACCGCCACACTAACAGGCTCTAACATGTATAGTACATAGCTGTGGTGAAAGAATATTATCAGTTTATTATAGAAGAAGGACTTTATTCACTGGGATGCCTGCCAGGGTTTCTCTCTCTCTCTCTTTCTGCCTCACGCTCTTATTAAGTCTCTATACTGCTTCTCTTCCTTCTCGCTCCACTCCAACCGCTATATCTCTGTGTTTCTGCCTCCCTGCTTTACTGTGTCGCTCTGTTTTTGTCCGTTGGCGCGATCTGGGGACAAATGGGAGACGGTAAATTCCCGTTGTTGACTGCAGACCGTAAAGACTGCTCAGTTAATCAAAGTCAGCAATGCATGGGACACTTTATCATAGCGGGGCAAAGGCCTGAGAGGCGGTCAGTAAACTCACAGTATCAGACCCAGCACCGGACGCCGTGTCAAAATTAAGACAAAGCTAGCCCGCACTGTGTGCTCAGAAATAAAATATAATTCCTGTTTCCAGTGTCAATAATCAGTCAAAAAGTCTGAAATGTAACATCTATTACAAACATTTGTAATGTGTATTTTAGGGCACAAGACTCAGGATATACTGACAACATTCCTTCCTCTTTCCTGATACATTCTTTTTTTGTTAAGGGTAAATATGGTTAATAGTTGGAATGATAGGATGTGGATAACGCTTCATTCAGAATTACCCCTCTACGACTTCCAGTCCAGCCAGTCAGTGTGTGTCTTTGACCGTGTGTGTGTGTGTGTGTTTTCTTCTCCTGTCCAAAATCTCAGCTTTTCGAGTTCCAAATCCCTTCCATTATACAGCTCATTAAATCATCTCAGAAACAGACCACACACTGGGAAGCATATGTGTCTGTAGCCTCTTCTGTCCTTAACACACAAACATCCCCACACACACACACACACACACACACAGGCGAGGGAATCTGCTGCTTTGATGGGCAGTTAAATCAGCCTGCATCTCATCAGAATCAGTGTGAGTGACATAGTCAGTGTCTGCCAAATACAGACATTCATCTGAGGCACCTAGTAGGACACACACACACACACACACACACACACCAAACAAACATTATCAAGTCAACAGGATGCAGACAGACAGATGGTGGGTTTATATCATGTCCATGGGGACAGTAGAACAGTACCAGTCAAAAGTTTGGCCACACTCTCTTATTAAACTTTTGACTGGTATCGTGTGTGTGTGTGTGTGTGTGTGCGTGTGTGTGTGCGTGTGTGAGTCTCATCCTCTGCTGCAGCCACCTAAGAGGTCGCCAGACTGGGCCGTGTCCTTTGCTGCCCTTGAGTGTAATGGCTACTGGCTGAATGGCAGCTAACAGCTCAGGCTGACACAGGACAGGGAAGATGTGCTTAAAGAGAGAAATCATGTTTGGGCAACACAAAGGGGACACTGTCCAGAATGTCATGTGGTGTTACCCTGGAAACCTGGTACCAGATAGTTTAACTCTCCTAAAAAGGTTTCAAAAAATGATGATACTAGTTTTATATTCTAGATGGATTAAATATTTCAAATTCTTTTTTATTTTATAGA
Organism: Eupleurogrammus muticus; assembly: GCA_036785175.1. NCBI lineage: Eukaryota > Metazoa > Chordata > Actinopteri > Scombriformes > Trichiuridae > Eupleurogrammus > Eupleurogrammus muticus. The sequence continues at coordinate 8,281,995 of JAYKQN010000006.1, forward strand.
TCATGATTTGTCACTTACCCAAATACATAAAATACTGAGTGATTTGTATATTTAAGTTAGCATTATATTTTAATTTAATTTATATATCAAATATATTCATAGAATATATCATATTTCATATCAAGATTCAAATATTCTATTCTAATTCTGTGATAGATCATAACTCAAATTACATCACATATTGCACCATTATTACATAATCAATGCTACACACCTTGATTTTATGGTATTGGTTTTTACCAAATATTTGAGATGTAATCGATACCAGCGGGTATACAGCCAAGCTACAGCTTACTTTTTTCTAATATATGAAACTGAAATGCAAGTAGTCACACGCAATTATAACAATAAAAATAACTGTGATAGTAATATTTAGGCAGCAGTCACATTGGTGGCGAGAAAACAATATGAGGTGGATTAAGAAATGAAACTTATTTTAGAAGTGATTATGGAGATTCACATGATGTGATGAAGGTGGTTCTTGTTTCCCGTGCACCCTCTCTGTAGATATTGTTACAGGTTATACAGTATATGTACCTGGGCAAATGGTGTTGGTGGATGTCCTAAGGAGACTGAGCAGCTAGGAAAAAAGGTTGCATCGTCTGAGCTGTTATTAGCAACGGAGCAGACGTTGCGATCTGGTGTCAGTAAAGTCTCGTCTGTACTCACGCTGTTTCCCCTGCATTGTGAAAACTGAACATGCTGGCAGGTTCCTTTCATCTATGGCTTTATTATCAATGTTCTCTGAGTTCGTTTGCATGATGAATACAGTCATTGCATGTGGATTTATGCCTTTTGACCATGTTTAAGTGAAGCAGATGAAGTTTAGGTCTTGTTCAAGAAAAGTGTACAAGTGAGTGGATTAAGTGGGTATCATTTTCAATAACCATCGCAGCATGAATAATTAACTTTAAATCTCAAATTAGGAAACTAAAATATTTAAGAAATATTGTATTTTCTTATTATTTATCAATAAGACATGACAACTGATAAACAAAAATTGGAAATTTATGTTTGGTAGATTATTTCTCTATTGTAACAAAACCTCTTGGCAATAAATATCATCCTGTAGGGAAACCTGTTCATTTCCCTCTTAAATGGGTGTGTGCAAAGAACATGCATTTGTAGGATGAGGAGCACACTTCAGAATGTGTCGTACTCAAGTAAAATTTGTCAAATCCTCTCTGCTAATGTCAAACAGCCTTATTGCTTTGCCTTGAATCTGCTATTGATCAGGTGCATTTATTTGCTAACCCGGTGTATTAATATGTACCTTATATTATATTTTTAATGACCATATTGAGAATTCAGTTTGGCTGTTAAACTATACACTTATGACTGAGTTGCAACAAAAATCTTTATCCACCGTTGCTTAATAAAATCCTAAAGGAAACACAGATTGTATTATTCAACGGGCTTCCTCATAGATTTCAGCCTCGCTGGTCACCACACATTCTCATGCCACTGAATCTGGAAATTATTCACACCAGCAGCATCACTTAAAAGCGAGGAATAATCAATAGTCCCATCAAACTCACCAAAGCCTCTCATCATTTGAAGACAAAGTCCACCCTCTTTTCTTTGTAAAGAGTTTAATGACATGATTGCTTACCGAAGGCCAGCAGATAAATATCATCTCCAGCAAATAACAGTCTTGCAAATTTCAATCAGTTTGTTTAAAAGTATTGTGTGCAGGCAGTGACCTGTAAAGGACAACGGAAGAATAATGTGCTTTAAAATACACCAGCATTTTAAAAAAATGGATGAGCAGGGTCATGAAAATTACTTGGTAATATCATACTTTCTATCTAATGAAAGCTTTTCTGATACTTGCTTTATAATAGAAAAAAATTAAATAATGAAGGTTTGCAACAAATGAAAAGGTGAATTGAAATTTAAACAGACAATGTGAAAAAATGAATGTCAAAAAATTAAATTTGACAAAAAAGAGATTCAATCCTCAATTATCTGAGGTGATGAGCACATTGTGATTCTACCTGTAACTGTTTCTTTTAAGTCTATTGAACATATTGACATCTTCCAATTAAAATGGAGAAAATGTGCAGTGCGGAGGGGAGGTAATCTCAACCTACAAATGGAGTCAAAGAGGGTTAGTAGAAGAGGAGAGCAGTTTAACAGGTTAAGAGATTTTAATGGATCTGCTCTGACCAAATGCACCAGAGTGCAGATACGTAAACCATGGGAAGAAATCTGATTTTTGGAGAGAGAAATATGCCATAAAGTTTTAAATCGGATGAAAGGCAGAGACAAGGTGAGGAGCGTCCAAGTACACTGAATAATTTCAGTAGGAATTAGAATTGGAAAATGATTTTGACATTAAGAGTCATGGCATGAAGTCATGAAGGAGAAAAGACATGGTGCTGTGATAACCACACGGGAAAACGAATCAAAGTGTGAGAATGAAAGAGGAAGAAATCAAAACGTGCAAGGCGCTAAGAAAAGAGATGCCACAGAGAAACGGAGGGCGAATAAAAAGTGGCGTGGTGACAGTAGCAGTAGCTTCAGCGTGCTCTGTACTTAGCTAAATGAGCTAAATAATCACTCTTAGAAAAGGCTAATGAGTCATGAAAGTCTGCAGATGTTTCCAGTATCCTGTCAGGAAGGACAGAATAGAACATTGTTGAAGTTTAAATAAGAAGCTCGAGTGCAGAAGGTGTGAAGCACTGTAAAGTACAGCAATCATGGGAGATGTAGAGGATAGGATCGACTGCAGAAACAGTTAGTACACCCATGTGAGAAAGAAGATAATACTAATAAACAAGAAGAGCAGAGATTGAGGAAGGAAGGAGGGACAGAGAGCAGATCTGATGGTGCAGCCTGGCTATTTCCAGCTTCATTGCCAAGCTCAGTCTGAACTCAATTCCCTGGTCTGCGATGGCGACGGACTGGGATCCCCAAGTTGCATCGATTCGACATAATCATTTGAGAAAATCAGAACTGATGAGACCTACCTGAGGCCAAGGTTTAATTTACTTATAGTGCCTGCTCTGGCCCCATCTATCTGAAAAATAGGCGCTACCTGCTGGGGCCCAGACACTCACTATGTCCAGGCATAAGCACTAATTAGAAGGTATGTGTGTGTGCGTGTGTGTGTGTGTGTGTGTGTGTGTGTGTGTGTGTGTGTGTGTGAGAGAGAGGTGGAGAGACAGACTGAACACCTTCACCATGCACAAGTTCATTAAATCACAATGAGGCGGCCAACACAAATTGACATTTTACAGAGGGGTGTAGTTTCATTTAAGGTGTACCTCAGTTTTCTGCTGCTTTTGCAATGTTGTTATAAGCCTGTCAGCCTGCACCCATAGGAAGGGATCGATCTAAAACGAATCAGCGTTTCTCATTTACCACCAGGAGTGTGGCAGGCTGCCAGTTTAATAATGAACCAAAAATATATTTACACTTCTTATAATTACGTAAAAGATGACGTTGAATTGTTACTAAATTTAAAGAAAAATGAGTTGTGAAGCAACTGTGAGCCTAGCAAATGTCGTACACCACAGTCAGATCCCCCCCCCTGCTGTGCCCGCACACATACACACACACACACACCTAAAGTTATGCAGCATCTGCTGTTATGCAGATGATACCCAGTTGTATTTATGGATAAAGCCAGTCAAAGCCAGCCAGCTCTTTGAGTATATCTTAAAGACTTAAAGTCCTGGCTGACCAGCAACTTTCTGCTTCAAGAGACTTAACAGTTTTAAAATAAATTGCAGCATACTCTTTTTTCCCCCCACACAGTTCCATGTTTATTTTAAAGCAGCATGGCTAATGAGAAAATATGTAGACCAGCCATGAAAACAGAGAGGAACAACTGTCATTAAGAATCCACGTCACTGAAGCTGCTGGAATTATTTTAATTATTTAGTAATAATAATTTATTATAACAGACTTGATTTACAATGGGCCAAAGTGCACCAGATTGATATACTTACTTTAACTCCACTGCAAAAAGAGGAATCATTTATTTTTACTATAATTCCATTCATAAGCAACACAATGATGGAAGACTACTGTGTTCTGTTATAATACATCTGAAAGCACATTTCTCACCAGATGGGGGTTGGTGGTCTAATTTGTGTCAGTTTAAGGGTCCTTAACTTGAGAACCACTGCCCTAGAGGATCTGATGTCCACACACCACAGTTTTACTAAATCCTGTGGGAAACACAACAAGCTATGTGCTTTGTTCCCTGGTTCAAAGTTTACAATTTTTAATTACACCCTGTCATCATCTTGGTACATAATTAATGATAGAGGCTTCTATTCCTGCCCCATCCTCTGAGTTAGGACACTTTTAACTTTAAGCCTTTAACTGGTGATGAGAAAGGAAAAACAAACCATAGCCCCGTGTTCAAAGTAAACAAGTGTTTCTAAGCATCTTGTGTTAGGGTTTTCCTTCAATTAATTTCCTCATATCTCACAGGCAGACAGTGTTCCCTCGCAACTCGCTATCACTGTCTCAGCCCCAGCCTCATCACCGCCCCGATCTTGTAAGCCACGACACACTGCCTGGTAATTGGATTTCAACAGACGGCCCAAACGGCGGCCTAAAATAATTAGTGACGAAAGTCAATCTTCTGTACGGAGATCATCTTCCTGGCTCGGCAAGTCTCACTGGGAGCAATAATGAATTTACACAGTTTGAAGGTTTTGATGAACAGAAACATTGGGCATTCTCCTGTTCTGCTGAGTGAGTCAGTACATACGTGTCGCTAAATGTCCGTGCAGCCCTACACGTTCAATTTGTGTTTGCTTTCTGATCTGGACAAATGTGTGTGTGTGTGTGTGTGTAGACAGTGATGAGAAGCCCTTCGAGTGTGAACCAGATGTAGCGGAGCGTCGATATTCCCCCCTTCCCCCATCCCTTGAGACAGGAACAAAGAGGCCAGACTACATCAGGCGGGCCTTTGATCAGCTCGGCTCTATCGTGTTCCTAATTGACAGCCCTCGGATCACGGACGCTTTCACTGAAACACGCGTGCATAAAAAGTCTCCAATATATTATTCAGCCTTTGCATTTTATGTACTGTACTCAACAGGCGGTTGGGCCCTCCTGGCTATCTTCATATGAATCTGTGCTTTTCAGAGTTATAAATATAAACTACCTTATACTGTATATCAATATACAGTAGTTCCCCAAATAATCCATGTGGCATTTAAACAGTTTTGGGAATAGTTTGAAGCCGTGCTGGAGTACTACACACTTCTCTTTCCATGCAATCTCCCAAGTGGCCTTTTTACCTGAATTAATGTAATGAAACAGATTAGTACCTGCAGCGTAACACTTGACCAGGGAAAATTAGAGCCAGACATAAAGTGCTTATTCATCTCTACTGAATCCAACCTCAGAAAACTCGAGGAAAAAAATTGAAGGCGCTCTAGCCCTGAATATAAAGTAATGAAATGATTTAGTTTCTACTGCTGCTTTATTGGGAGCAAATTAATTGCTTTACAGTGGAGAAAAGTGGTAGCAGCCTGTAAATTTGATCACATTTAGTATGGTTCACCCCGCTCATGAGAAGAAGTGAAGAACTTTTACTGAGAAGGTTTTCAGTAAGACAGAGCTAAATCAGCTCAGTCAGAAGCGCTGCTTCTGTATTTTCTATAATATTAACACTTCACACACGACATGGACACACACACACAAACACACACACACAGGTCCCAGTGCTGCTGAATGCACAATATCTAACAGCATAAACCAAAGAAAATAATTCAGCAGCATAATTCAGCATACAATTTGTGACAAACTGCTATTTGTGTTAAAATGTGTCTTGTTCTTCTAATTTTGTTTGACAATAGCTTAATGGTTCTTATTGTTGTTCCAAAATGTGCAGAGTTATTAGCCTGTCATATATCATGCGTAATAGCGGAGTGTTCTCAACCAACCAGCTCATGGCAGCATGAATCTTCCTGAAGGCTGCTGATTATTAACGACAGTGGCAACGCAGAACAGCCACCTTCCATCACACCGCAGGTAAATCCTGGTCTCCAACAAAGAAGGTGGCAGGGAAGCGCCCTTTAATTCCTTATTGCCAGGAATTAATCCGCTTCCTTTCTAATTTCTCACCCGACTGATGTTAATGCCTTTCCTCGTGTGATCCTCTAAAAAACAGATAAGGGTTCGGGGTTATCACCTCCATACGCAAACACACACACACACACACCGTTGAACTGATGACAAACGAGGATGCAAAGGCTAATTTGAATATCAGAGAGAAGCGGTGGCGTGCCGAAGTACCCTCCTCCACCCTGTACAGCAATTACTCAGCACTGGAACAGAAGAGAAAACACAGCTTACAAAGCGGCAGATAAAGCATGTTTCATGGCAAGAACGGGTGAAGGAGCTCAGGAAGCAAGCGGAGGAAAGGAAGAAAGAAGAGGTGAGTAACAGCTTGAAGAAGAGTAGGAGGCAATGCTAGGACTAAAGAAGGCATAGAATAGAATATTACAAAAATGCTAGAAAGAATTGAGTAGGAGACAGCATGTGGCCCGGCCAATCTGGTGGGAAAGGGATGTGGGACAGTGTTCTCCAATCAACAATGGAATAAATGACCTATTCCCACTAAAAGAACTTTCACCCAATAATCTAATATATTATTTTCCTCAAATGTCCATAAAAAGGTCATTTTTAGGGGTTAAAAAGACCTATATGAGCATCTTCTTTCTTCTTCTCTACATGACAAAATGACCCGGTATTACGTTCTCTGGTGACTTCTTTCATCATAACCCTTAAGACCATTTCAAAACTATTCATAAGAGTATTTTCTGATTTGATACGCCTGTAGTTTAGTGCTGGATAACTACAGTACTGTTTCAGGATGAGGAAGCTAGGACTCCACAACCATGGGTGCAGCTATGCATGAGGCTATGAGGCTGTATTTAGACAGAGACGATTCTCATAATGAAACATCAACATGTGAATGTGTAGCATGTTCACACTCATTTGATGTAATAGTGAATGTGGAGTATTGGAATGTCAAGCAGCAGCTAGTCTGACCAGCCTGGAATTAAACCGGGCCTATCAAGTCACCCACTGATTGGACAGGCCAGGATATTAAAATGATACTGCCTATTAACCCAGTGCCCCCCAACAGTAGTCTATCCAAGCAGATAAAATGTGCAGGTTAAACCTCTGTACCCCCCACCCAAGCAAAGTATCTGCCCTTTGCTTGGTCGAGAGATTGATGTCACCTAACACACCACAGGACTTCCTGATAGGTCATTTAACATGAATACCTAACTTCCACAGGCGGTTAAGTGATCAGAAGATGAATTAGGATTCATGGATGTTCCAAACTGCATGGGATTTTGTACGTATGTATCTTCCCATTCACTTGAATGAGTGCGTCCAGATTTTTGGCTGGTTGGTGCACCGATTGTCTGACGTTCTCTGCGATGACGGTAAAAATTGAGAATCCCTCAAGGATGTCATTTGTTTAACAAAGGCATCTAACAAAGATCTCAACAGTTCTACATTTGATGACACGACTTGATAAATCAGCATTAATAGCACTATTGTGAAGATCTTTGGGGAGATTGAATATTATATAACCTTTGAATATAACATTTTACATATCTGTTCCTATTAGTTATGCTGCTTTTTTTACCATTTATTTGATCCACATTTCTCTTCCCCTCTCTCTCTAATTTCCAGCCTGTTCCTCCCTCTCTGTGGGAGCACTGATGAATGACTTGGCATCGTAGAGCCAGGCTGTATCCAGAACTGCCTACTACATAGAGGACAACCCACAAACACAGTATATGCAATGCTTTTCATAGAAATGTACAATATGAAATTATTACATTAATTAAATTTCCAATATGCTGGGCCAGACTTAACTGGAGAAAGCTAAAGTCCACTGACGTGGGGGCGTTTCTGTCCTCCTGCTGTGACCATCCCAGCATTTTAGAAGCTGTGACACAGTAAGTGGTGTATAGCGTTTTAGAGGTTCTTTTTTTAGAATCAGTATGACAATAATACAGCAATCTTTATCCATCCTTTCCATCCCTCTCCTTCCCTACTTCCCTCTTCTCTTTGTGACGGAGACCCTACAGGTGTCAGCTCTCGGTTCCAACTCAACGCTTAATGACTAAATTGGAGCAATCAATTCCCCTGATCGGTGATGTTAACCTCCACCTCTTCCACCTGGACTCTTGATGGTGCAAACAAACCGGCTGATTCACACCGTAGCCTTCCACCCTGCTTGTTATTTATCCTTAAAGAGGTAGTAAACACTTTAATACTGCAGTGGTCTTTGAAAAACTGCTTATCCATACTTAATGAGAGAATGAGTACACAGAGTATAAGGAGAGAGAGCTCAGCCACGGACCTGTGCGGCATTAATATAGAGATAAAACAATGAATTATGATTGCATGATTGCACGAAACTAGATCAACCTTGGATTTTACAGACTGCAATAACTTCTCCTCTCCTCTTGACCTGTTCTCTTGGCTCATTTCCCTTCATCTCTCAGACACCTGCAGCAGTTTGTCAGGCTGCTTTGGCTAATTAAACATCCCATTACACTCACATAGCCACAGGCTCTCAGTGGTCTCCATGCATTACCACTGTAGCGGGTCTCTACAGGCATGATCTGCGACGCTGACACGGAGTCACGCGTCGAATGAGACGTCTCGTTGCAATAATGGAGGCAATTTTACGAACCGTCTGTAAATACCTTTAACAACAAAAAAAAGGCTTTTCATATATCACAAGCAGTGATGGGTTAAATATCGTAGCAGTGTATGCGAATATGTGTGCTCTCTCCCTGGGCTAATACCCGGTAACCTGCCGTCGCCCATCAAGCCCTGATGGATGCTCTCCTGTCAGCGCAGCCAACTGTTCAAGCAGTCTCGCTTCACTCCGTTTCTAATGCTCTCTTTTCCAAAATACAGAGCCGGTAGCCCGGTGTTTCATTTCATTTTAATGGCGGCTTCACCCATGTTCAATTAAGTCATTAATACAACTCTTCATTCAGGTTATAAAGGATCTTGGAATCAGTAGATAGAAATGATGAAGCCAGTTCAGCTGGCTGTGGCTTTTCTTCTCCCTCTGCTCTGCAGCGCTCCAGGCTCGACGGCAGAGAAATTGGCTGAATGAAAAGAGGGGCTCAAAGGGAAAAAAAAAGCCCAAAGTAGTGATGGATGCAATGAATGAAATAGAAAGAAATATCAGAGGAATGGGACATATTTCGCAGCCTGTTGTGTGGGTAATGTGTCCCTGACAGCGGTTCAAGCAGAGCGCCTCCCTGCAAACTCCTCCCGCACAGAGAACCTTTAAGAGAAAGTGTCAGGATCAACTCACGACGCGTCATAACAGCGGAACGGCTTGACAGCGAGGCACGGAACGCGCTTCGGCTCAATGTCACGGTGTAACAATGCTGGGAGAAAAAACTATGACAACAGGAACGTGATGCTGAGGGATTGTGCAACATTTCTAGACGGACACTTGCTTGCTCCGTTGAGGAGGATATTGATAAGAGATTGTTATATCTGGGAGGAGGCTAGCTTACCTTAGCACAAAGTGCACAAAGGGAAATAAGATCTATCAACAAAAGAATAACATCCATAAGCTGGCATGAAAGAAAGAAATAATGAGTAGCGAGTCTGTTGTGAGGCAAGAAAAACAATGCAGCTTATAGGCTACTTATCTGAGGACACGTTATATGGTGCCAGCGCATTAAAGATAGTAGAGATAAGAAAGAAAAATGGAGTTTAGATGGATATTTACTTGGTGCTATTAGTTTCCCTCACTTGGGACAGTTGTAAGCTTTTGTTTGTGTTTGTAATTTCTTGTTAATGATATGTTACAAACTCAAATCGCTCCCTCGTGCTCTGAAATACACGCGAACAAAGAAACACGAAGCACAGGGTTCCCATGTTAACGCCAGCGCTCATTATTTATGTGGGCATTGTATGATTTAAACAGGAAAGCCCAGGTTGCTGTAATATAAAGAGTCATAGTGACGGGATAGATTCAGGTTTAAGCGGCACCTGGAACTCCAGCGAGGCCGGAGAATGAACATTGGAAGCATGAACAGTGAAGATTAACACAGCTTCATTGTTTTCTACACCACGGGCTAATAAAAGCTCAGAGGCTGACCATGAACTCCATCACGGTGAATGAATCCAAGCGGCGCGTCATTGTTTTTCGTTCACAGGGCCGCTTCGGTTAAATTGTTCCCGCACCGTGCCGCCTCTCTGAAGAAGGAGGTGTCAGCAAAGCTAATTTATCTCATAAAACAATGTTTACTGAGGGAGAAAAAACAAACACCTGGCGCTAATTCAAAACACATTTCCATGCAGAGGCTGCACAGAATGAGGAGAGGCCAGGAGGGAACTTTGGTAAGTAAATGATCAGCCGGAAGTTTTAATCCAAAGGAATGAAAGGGAGGGAAACGTAGGACGAAGGATGAATGGAGCGGAGTAGAGGCAGCGCAGAGAAATTAAAAAAACATCTGCTGGCTGAGGATGCTGGTACAACAAAACCAGTTTGCATTCCTCTAAAGCACGACTGTACTTAGGAGAAATTCTGTCTTCTCATAATGTATTTGATTGGCAAAATAAGGAGTTCCCTCTAAACTGCAGAAATATTTTTTAATGCTTGTATTTGTTAACTTTAAAAAGTCACTGTTTTAATACCATTACAACTATTTGTATCAAAAACGGAACAGTTTCAAAACCTAAAAATGTCCCTATTTACAGAGTGAACACATTCTGTGTTCCACCTCACCATTGCTCCCCTCCCATGACAGCGGCACACAGCTTTTATGACTTAAGTATTATGGCTTTTTCCAACTCCAATTATTGAAAAGTGTTAAGCCAACCGCTCAACCTGTCTGCTCCTGGTCGGTAAAGTGAAACTTCAGAGCAAGGTGATCTAAACTCTGTCTCCACAAACATTCACTGTGTGTATGGTGGTGTAAGAACACATGAATAAGTTCCCATGTAAAGACTGGGCTCATTTTTATCCTCCTGCTATAATCGGTTTGTCTGGCTTTCCTTTCCATGAGATGGGGCATCAGAAAAGAGTCTCTTTGAGATGACTGTATTTGGGCATGTTGTCAAAAACCCTGAAGACTCACTTACCACATCATAAAAATAAGATGATTTGATGTTGGTCATTCATTTAATAAAAAAGCTGATGTTTCCTACCCAACACAAATCTTGAAAGATGGTTTAACTGCCGTAGACTAAATGCTCATCATAACGGATGACTGATAATAAACGTTAATGTCTCTAAAGGTAGGTGTTCATCCTGTACTGCAGTGAAACCGGTTGCTGCAGCGAAAGCTGGAGATCCATCCACACACTGATAGGCAGCTTTGGGAAATGCTTGGCAGCAACATAAAGCATACATGATTTGTGGTTAATGGGCTATCACATTCAGAAGTGCTGGTCCCTTAAACAGCTGAGTGGCGAGCCGCATCCACAGCGCAGCCTTTCCCCAATGAAGACACCCTCGCTGACCTTCCGAAAAGGTACCGCTCTGCCAAAGAAAAGCAAACACCTCATTTATCTGGCGGCCAATGCAAAGAGCAGATGCCACAGGAGGCCCGGGGAGCTGGCAGGCTGTGACAAAACGAGCAGCCTGAGCTCCTGGCTTTAGGAATAGGCAATGGAACGCAGCTGGACAGTTTAAACAAAGCTCAGCCCAGACATAAAACCTGCCAGGTCAGTGGTCACACGGCGCGGCGCGAACCACCGGCGTGAAAAATCGGTCTCAAACCGGCATTTAAATGGCAGTCGCAGTCAAATCGCGCTCTTGAGGGTTAATTTACAACGCAAATTCCAGTCTGCTTTAAGAGAGAAATAGTGTTATTAATCCCAAGCAGCTCCTTCAACGGCAGCAAGAGCAGTGGTGTGATTGAGGGAGAAACGGAACCCAATTAAGGCTGTTTGTAGTAGCGCGTTACATTAGGCAGGACAAAAAGCTGTGATTGCCGCGTTGCACCGTGATGGGTTGTTGAAGACCGCGTCTTGTCTGCGATCCGGATTAAGAATAAACGGGGCAATCAAGCAGCATGATTACAGAATTGGCCTCTTAAATGTGCCAAATGTTCAATCATGACCTTGATGCGTGGCACTCAGACAGGAAAAGAGGAGAAACAAGGAGGAGGCAGAAGATTTAATGATGTTTGCAACACTAAGACTATACACAAACACATAAACTCATACACACTATTCAGTGAAGAGAATCTTTAGCAATGATCCACTGTGAATCTCCGCTGGTCACTTTAAATCCACTCCAAACTGCCCTCTTGCTACCTCAGCACTGAGCATATGAGTATGTGTAAACTCTAAATCTATAGGTTCTAAGGCACTGACGTGAAGGCGGGTGGTCTGAAGAAATGTCTTCCTAATCACAAAGTAGCTTTTAAAATCCGTGTGCAGTGCTGTAGGGAGTGTTTTTTCTCCTCCTCCCTCTGAGAAGCGCGCACACAGCTTGACTGCTAATGGCTCGGTGGTAAATCACATCACGCGCCGAAGGGGCCGACTCGCTATTTGGCATCTTGCAATTCTCGAGTGCTCGTCCGGCACTACTACAGCCAGGACAAACTCAAAGTAGCACGCGCACGCACACAGTTCACTCAGGTAAGTGCCAAAACATCCACTCCACCGCTTTGGACAGCTTTGACCCTTTAGGAAAAGCTTAGGGTAGCTAATGGCGGCTCCAACAGGCCTCCTCTACTAGTGAGTCAGTGGTTTGACATGGAGAGAAGAGGAGTAGAGGAGAGACATAACCACGACTTTGAAATTCCTCCCTCAGATGCCCTCTCAGTCAGAATAATGAAGGTCACACTAAGACGAGGCCCAATTAGGACTCGCCTAAAGTGCGTGCAGCCCCGCCCACTTAGAGGAGACCTGTGTTGTGGCATTTTAGTGAGAAATTGCATGCATGGTCGTAGTATGTGCATGACGATATAAAGGTGTTTCACCACAATTATGGCTTCTTCACTGCTCCACTAAGCCGCTGCGACACTAATGTGATGCGGGCTAGTAAACGAAGATAAGAAGAGTCAGAGCAAAACAGTTAATATTTATTGATGTACAGACTGACACGCACAAACACACGTAAGTAAGTTGTAGTAAGCCATATGCAGTGAGAGACAGTGGTCAGTGATCAAGAGCTCAACCTACAGTCCAGTGCAGAGAACGATCCATCACGACCGCAGGCCCAAATCAATCCCAGCGCAGAGCTGGACACTTGACACTTAACAGTGCTCTCAGACAAACCTCTATGTGTCACACACACACACACACACACCCACATGCACACACAGAGTCACAACACCCCAGAGGTGCCCGACAACAGTTGCCAAATTTATCAAAGAGGTCCAGGAGCAAACGGGAGGGCTGCAGCACCACTCACCAAGGCTAATTATCAGGACAGGCAGAAAGATGGATAGACAGCCTCTTTAATTACAGTTGAGAGGAAAAGCCGACACAGAGTGGACAGAGGAGAGACACGTTTCAACGTGATTTAACTATTTAACTATTTAGGTACAATAAGCTGTTAGGAATCGAGGCAGATGCTTGTGTGGCAGATTCAGACAAAACAATGACAGGTGTACACATTTACACGTCATAGAGACGTGATTAATATCGCTCTCGCCTGACTAATGATTGAGTGACTGCAGCCACGTCTCTTTATATTCAGTGTTTTCCACGCTATATTTTCTCCTCTATTCACTTCACAGCATGACAGTTAATTAGAAAACAGGACCGGTAACGGCGCCAACGATTCATTTTGAATTTGCCAGAGCGGAGCTGAAAAGCTAGACGAATCACAGAGGGGAGAAATTTGTCTGCAAAGCTTCTGCACAAAGCTGCAAAACGGTAATTGTTCACCAGCCTTGAACAATAAAATGAGTGACCACAAAAAGTGACCTCCGTATTCAGCCAGTTGGCCGACTGGGTGAGTGACTTGTTTTTTGCCCTGATTTGGAAAGCAAGCGATTATGCTTCTGTTTCTTGGCTTGCTCTGTGTTGACAGAAACACACAGTGAAGGCTATTTGAATGGTAATTACACTTTTAAAAATGGAATTTTCTTGTTAATAATGTGTTAAAGTGATTGCCCTTTCTACACAATATTGCTGGTCCCCTTGGACAATAATTTTCCACATGGTGCAAAAATATTTTAAACTCACTTGCACACACTGGCTCTCCACTCCCGCCATTTGCTCTGATGCCTCAGAGCTTTGAAAGCAGCAAGTTTAATAGCTCCATGCAAGAAATACTTTGTTTGAGCATTGGCAATCTTATTATCGCCCGCACAATTATTAGCAACTCTACAGGGGAGACATCTGACCGCCTATGAGCCTTACAAATTCCATATTAGCAAATCATTTTGACGGTCTCTCAGTTTTCTTTTGCCACCCTGAGCTGAGGCGATGTGGAGGAGAGGAAGGGTTTGTTTGAGACCGCGATAATTTCCCTGTGATGTATTGTATAGAGAAAGATGACTAGCTAGGATAGAAAAGAACGGATGGTTCTTTCTATCATATCTAGTGGTTCTCACTTTGGCCTTTTCAGCATCTTACTAAGCTTCAAGGCTCATTCTGTTCAGCTCAGATCTCTTGATCCCGCTGGCCCTGACCTACACACACACACACACACACACACACACACACTCACATGGCTAAAACAAACATGAATGATAATTACAAGTGTCATCTAGAGTCTTACTTTGGATACCTGTTGTTGGTTGTTGTTGCTCATTCTGGCTGCAGCTCATCTGTCTGAATCTCCATAGCTTGGTTGTTTTGAGTGTTTTTGCCTAAAACTGAATCCTAATACCGAGCAATATTCTCTGTATCCCTGATGTCTTCAGTCATTTATTCCCTTGAATTGAAAAATTTAGTCAACATGAGTTGATATGATTTGATTTGTTTTTTTGGCTTTCTGAGAATAAAAGAGCTGACATTTCTTTTATTTGTATTTGTCCTTTAAGTCAGTCAGTATAAGCCTCTTGTTGTGATTTTATATATGTAAGTGTATGTAGGTGTCACTGGGGGAAAAAGCCTTTAAGAAAAATATGATTCACAGCGCTGTGCCTTCAGGGAGATTGACAAGAGGATTAGAGAAACCTGTTTTATATGTATATGAAATAAAAAGCAGAAGTGATTTTTCAACAAAATGTACCAACAACAAACCTTTTGAAGCTGCAATTTTTTACAAAAATCATCCACTGAGACATTCTAGGCATAAAGTTCTTTCGGCAAATTATGCATTTAGAAATAATTTTCCCTACAATAAATCCATGTGATTGGCTTCAACAAGCCCAGAGCTTGTTTTCTGATTAGCCAGCGGAGCCTTACGAGTATCACACTGGTGCTGCTTCAGAAATAGCCTTGATGTATAGAACCAGGAGAAAAGCAGAGAAAGACAGAAATCACACTGATAACAATGGCTGATCATTCTCCTCTTCTACCCACTTATGTCTTCCTTTAGTACCTATTTTTTTTGGACTAGATATACATAATCAGATCTAGCGGACTCCTTTTTTTTACCTCTAGAAATTAAAATTGAGCACTTGCTCAGGCAGACAACAAAATGTGCTAACCCTGTGGGGATTGCAGCACACATGAGTGGAAAACATCGGCCATCTGTACTGTAGGCCTCTCAAGTACTCACTGTTTACCAACTCATCAGCGTCTGACAGACACCGCCTGTACAACAATGGTGCCAACATTTCATACTTAATATCCTTCAGTGATGCGTCTTTCACTCAATCCGCCGTGTGTGAAGGTTTGCCCTGTTGAGTTCATCTCAACCAGGCCGCCAACACAATGAGATGAGCTGTTCGCTGCTCAAAACACATAAAAAGCCCAAAAGGAGCCACTTCCAGTACGGTAAAATAAACAGCTGTCAATTGTTTGCTTCTTAACCGCAATGCTCAAAGTGATTAATAGAGAAGCCATTCCCTTCAAACCTACTGACACGCCGCCCGACTCCAACAAAAGAAGCATTGTGCCCAAGTGGTGAGACAAAGAAAAGGCCAGCAGAGGAAAGACGGCTGAAAGGAAACCCACCCTGCACACCCCCTTCCTCCAATCACTGGGAGATACTCCTCTGTGCCCCTGTCATTAATTCAGCAGACAAAAACTGTTACCAGATGTCATTATTTATTTATAGTATTTAATAGGGAAAATGCTTCCTTTGAATAAAACATTTGGTGGGAGAGGGGGTGCATTGCTAGGTTTGGGGAAGGGGGGGGTCTTTGATGAATATTCAGGAGCTGCGTCTGGAGGGATTGTGGTAAACTACCTTTTTTTTTTCTGCCTCTCTGCCTCCTGGGCTTTGTCAGCTCCGCCACTGGCCATGATGGCACAGCTGCGCTGCTCATTTGCTTGGCTCTAGGTGAGGCAGCTACTCCAATATGGCTAATGCCAGACTTTTATATCATTAGCTGAGGCAAAGCTAGTAGCAGCCCACTTAGGCTCTGCTCCATCTGCTCGGCGGTGTCGGCGTGGAGGGAAGAACGGCCGCAGAGCTGTCAATCAAGCGGACTGACGTCTTTTAGCGAGCAAAGGTGCAGCCTTCATTAAGCCAATGAAACAACCCTGTGACTGGGGGGGGGTGCCAAATGGATAGCGGTCTAAAAGATGAACCCCGGTCATGTCTGTGTGCTCAGAGGCTCAGCTGCCACACACACACACACACACACACACACACACACACACACACACACACACACACACACACACACACACACACACACACACACACACACACACACACACACACACACACACACACACACACACACACACACACACACACACACACACACAGTCTTGTGATCTTTTATACAAACAGAATTAAATATGTGTGTAGGCTGCTGTGAGTGTTTTCACTACTAAATGGAATCAGGGTTATCTAAGTCTATAAATTTGTCTCCCAGCAGGATTCTTCCAGTGTCTTTCTACCAAAGCAGACAGAACAACAGCAACACACACAGTGAGCCTACAGCTCTGATCCCCCAGCAAAAATAAAACACACCTCAATAATTAATAGTGCTTTTTTTCCCCCCACTATAGACATGTCAGGATTAAATGCCCGGGCTGCACGATATGAGGATAAATGTGATGACGTTATGACTGGGTATGCTGCAAACTCAGGCCACAAACATTGAACAGCCCATGCAAACGCGACCTCTGGTTGTGGGGTTTCTGTTTTTTTTCTTGTTATTTCCTGTTTTATTTTGAAAATACCAACTCTCCTCTTGTTTCAGAGCACTTGCCCTTCCTCCTGTCACACCTGTGTATCACCTGTAACTTGTATATTTTAGTTTCGGTTGTCAGTCTGTTATTGATGGCTATTTTTTTTTTTGTTCTTCAAGAGTGATTTTGATTTTTTTGATATAAGATTCATAGCTCACCTCAGATCCTCCGCCCTGCCAGGAGCCAGGAGAGCTCCTCTATAATTTATAGGCATTCATTTGTCACTATGTTAAGCGGTTTCTGGTTTTACCAATAACTTCATCTATCTCCAAATTCTCTCCATCGGATTCCTGCCTTGAGTCCCAGCCTGACATGCTCTAGCTGTATTCTTCATGACTGTGGCTAGTTCTTCTGAAGTAAGTATTTCAGCTTCATTTAGTGTCATTCTCACCAATCCCACAGCTGGTTACGTGCTATTTAGATCTGATATCTACAAGATAAAGATGACCTGGATGACTGAGAACATTCACAGACATACTGATAGTTTAGCAGTTAGTTAGTTGGCCTTTGTCAGTGATAATGGTGCATGTAATTCATGTTTATTTGCTGTGTTGGAGGTGAGGCCAGTGAATTTGAAGCATGAGTAACAAGCTAACTACCAGTTAATTTGGTAGCCAGACTCTGGCTTCCCAATTTCTACTCAACTATGATTATATTTACTTGTTCCTTTCAGACATGCTGGTTTGATGTGTTTTTCAAAAATGTACAGAGATGATGATGATGATGAAAATAAGATTGATCGGTGAGCATTAATTGATGCCAGTTATCAGCCACATCATCATCACAGACTTGTGGCAGTACTTGCTTCCAACTATAGGATTTCTGGCTGGAGGCCGTCACTGGTCAAAGTCAGTTGCTTGGCTGTTCTTCTGTTTCCTCCCGTGCCAGCGCGGCTTTGTTTGTTTTTAAGCACAGCCAGCAGAAGGTTCATTGTGATAATATTAGCATATTACAATCGGAAAATCTGTCAAGATTCACAGTTATTCATTCACTTGCTTGGACACCACTCGAGTGCAAAATTGAATTCTCGCCCATTCACGTCTTCTGCTACAAGTGTCTGCACTAAGCTGAGCACAGTCAAGCAAAAAGACAAATTATTGAAATACAAGACGACCTCTTGCAAAAAGCAGATAATGCTTATAAGTAATGCTGATAAGTTCCCCCAGTCGGGCTTCTTCCTTTCTTTTTTCTCCCTTCCTGCGTCCATACTCCTGAGTTTCGTGTGACGACACTGAGCTGCTTTTGGCCTTGGCTTTAGTTGGAGCCGAGCCACTAAGAAGCAGTGAACCTCTCTGTAAAAGAATTCCGTTCATCCATTGTAATGCCTCATCATCGCACAGAAAATGTGAAAATGGGAGCAGTGGACTGGCAACAGCACAGAAAGGAAAAACCTCTTCTGAGAACAATGGCGTTAACAGTGGAGCCTGTGATCCGGTGTAAGAGTGATAGCGTCCAAAGAGAGGAGCGAGACAAGGGGAGAAAGAGACAGATGGGGAAGAACGGATGACAAACACAGAGAGCTGCGACATTATGCATAAGAGTGTGAGTGGCAGAAAGAAGCAGGAAAACATGGAGCCGGATCCCAATAGTGTAATAGGAGGTGATAACCTGAACAGTTCAGTAACACAGTTCAGGAACTGGCAACAAAGGTGACAATGAAACACACACACACACACACACACACACACACACACAGGTGACAAGCTATCATTTTCTCTACAGTCAGGCAGAGATTTAAAATGAAGCTGGGTGTTTTCTGATCTCTGCGGTGTTTCTCTACGTTAGCTGGGAAACCGTATTTCCTGAGCCATCAGCCAGATTGTCTGCAGGTACTGGCTTGGCCTTAGACACTGAGGATCAGACGTTTATCTGCCAATGTGGAGGCATGAGGCACACATGTGTGACAACAGGAGACTGGAAGGGATGAAATATCAGAGAGGGAAAAAAAGGAGAGTGGGATAAATCCAGGTTCTAAATCTTCTGAGGATAAAGCTTGTAGATAGGTAGTGACTGTGTGTGTGTGTGTGTGTGTGTGTGTGTGTGTATGTGTGTGTACGCGCATGCTTGCGTGCGTATGGTGTGTATGGTAGTCTCTTATCCTTCCTTTACACACACAAACAGCAAAAGAGGAATAGAGAAAGTAAGCGTTTCAAAAACTGCTTGAATCCCTGCTTAATTTCCCAAGGGGTCATGAACAACTCTGCTCCTACTCTCATTGTCATCCTCTATCTGACAGACTGCCATACTCATAAAAATGGAGACAAACTGAGAGAAAAAAAAAAAGCTAAGTCAGACTTTGTTATCTTTTACAACCTCAACAGTATCCCCACATTGTGGGACAAGACGCTAAAGGCAAGTCGTCACACACAGTCGAGCTTGGACCTTCCTTTCAAAAAGAACAATTAAGAGAAGCTATTTGGCATAAGTTAAGTGCCATCCACGATCACGTCTCAAGTTTCGGCTCTACTGACGGCACTGACAGCCCTGGCTGCACTGCATATTGACTTTCACAGAATCTAACAGCTCCCTCTGTTCCCATCTGCCTCACCTGGACACTTACAGAAGGGAGAAACAGGTTTTAAGTCCAATACAAGAGCTGGACCGATGCTGCTGCAGTAAATCCTACAGTGACACTTTGGTTTGAATATTTAAGGATGACCAACATAAGCAAAGGACTCGCGACTTAATGATTAAGCAG
Source organism: Eupleurogrammus muticus (assembly GCA_036785175.1). Taxonomy (NCBI): domain Eukaryota; kingdom Metazoa; phylum Chordata; class Actinopteri; order Scombriformes; family Trichiuridae; genus Eupleurogrammus; species Eupleurogrammus muticus. The sequence continues at coordinate 8,301,946 of JAYKQN010000006.1, forward strand.
CATAATTGGACAAACATGACATCATCCGACTGTACCAAAAGGATAGAAAAATTAAAAGGGTCCAGGCTAAGATACTGTAGTTTTATGTTCTCATATGAATACATCAGATGATAGGACATGTTTGGCTCTAAGAAAACATGTAAATTGACAGAAAATGTAATTGATAAGAAGTGAAAACAGGAAGATTTATAATATTAAAAACAGGTTTCCAACATAGCAAAACAGTTGATTTAACTAGAAATACAGATCAGCCACAAATAGGGTGAAATAATAACCTGAACAACTGAAGGTGATTGATTGGTCTCTTACAATGGTTACACTTGTTTATCTGTAATTCTGATCACAATCATAGATCTTTGTCTTTGAACAATCATTGATGAGCTCATCTCCAATTCAACAGCGACTGTAGCGCACATACATAAACATTATGCGTGTTAAACTCTACATGGACTTTCTGCACATTTTTTTTTGTTTTACCACGAAAAGCTAAGCACCCCCAACAAGGAAGAAAAAAAGAAAAAGCAGCAACACAAAACTCGCCGTTCACCTTTTCGGGAGAAGTGATGTCCAGTCCGCAAGAATGAGGAGCGCTGCTGCGGCTTTGCACGGCAGCGTCGGTCTGACGCGGTGGACGCAGGACCAGCAGCGCCACGGAGCATCCAGCGACGCGTAAAGAGCCCTGCGAGCGGCGGTGCAACACGTCTGGCACGGAGACGCAGAGACGTGGTGGGGTTTTTTTTTTTTTGGTGGTTGTTGCTGCTGTTGTTGTTGTTTGTTGTGTGTGCCTGTAACGGGTCTCTGTCTGGAGACGTGTCCGCGCGTCTTCCAGAGACGAGCCGAGGCGGATGAGCGCCAGAGTGCTGCTCACCTCTCCAGCAGCTGAGCGCTACTGAACAAAAGAGTGCTCCGCAGGCTCCCTATTCAAATGGATGGAGAGGATGGAGGGGGGAGGAGAAGAACGAGGAGGAGGAGGAGGAGGTGTCGGGGGGGGGGGGGGGGCCTCTGGTCCTGAGGTTGACGTATAGCCCAGGAGTTCATGTATCTAACATTATAAATACATGGGGGGGCTGCGTGGATATGTTATTGCTTGTTCGGCGTGATAAATTATCAGATGCGGCGCGCAACACCCACACAGCTCCTTTCCCCTGGTGTAATTTATGACACCGGCAGAGAGGATTTGGTAAGGAAGACGTCATTTGGCATCTCTGTTTTTGTAGGCACCATCATTTTTTTGTAGTATAATTAATAACCTTAGGGATAGAATTCCCTTGTTTTCAGCAGTGACCCTTTGCTCTGGTAGCAGCGCAGGTAATCACATTGGATTAGACCGACACACACATAGCAAGGAATTAATTGGCAAGAAGCAATTGTGGAATCAATATTTCTCACCTGAATGAGAATTTGAACAAAAAAATTACACCTTGCCTTGTAGGTGATGGCAGTTCACATGAAGAGGATTATTAGGGTCCTCTTTAAAAAAAAAGTGCAGCTGGAGATTGATGCCTGCAGTTGTAGAATTTAAGCATACGCAGCTCAGGCTGCTTATTATATTTAGTTTTCACCAAAAAAGAAAATGTCTCCAGGCAGAGTGCGTTATTTACCATATGCCAGTAGTATACTTTTTATAACATGAGGAGGGCTGCTGTGTTGGCTCTGCTTTGCTGCAAGTCTTCTAAAGACTCGCGGAGCTGTCCTTGGTGCTGAAGCGCTGTAGCGCCACAACAGTTCATTTACAAGGATATGGAAAATACATGAGCCAAGATATTGCAGAACAAATAAATCATAATATCACCACTAATTAAAGTGTCGTCCATCACGCTGCACACATTATTTGTAGTATATACTGTGAAAAGAGGGACTTTTTAGAGATAAGAAGCAACTTGGAACAATAAAAACTACAGTTTATATTATATATTTCTTGAATTAGCCACATTCTGTCAGCACAGCGACCAGCACATATGGACTTATTAAGAAAAAAGAAAGAAAACCTGCATCAAAAAAATTATCCTCTTCTGAAACTAGCTATGCCACCCCCACATTTATGCAGAAGAAGACATCAGAAACATTTTAGTGAAAGTGTAGCCCTTAAGTCATGATAAAACAAGGAATAAACAGAAATAAACTTCACTTTCAATCTCACTTTAATCACAAAAGAACCCAAGCATTTTTCTGTTCCAGTAGACAATTAAACCTGTCTCTTTTCTTTTTAAATCATTTTTATTGGGATGAGGATTAAATCAAGGCTACAAAATAAAGTTACATAATAATAGATATGATTGAAATGCCATGCCGACCCAGACAAATGCAGAGTAGCTCATTATGTCAATGTCACACTGGCTAAGTGTACCTAAAACCTGATGGTGTTGCTGACATGTTCTAGGGGGGAAAAAGCAGTACCTTAAAGTTTATTATGAAAATAACAGAAAATAAAAGCCCCTAAAAAGAGGTGTGACGTATTCTCTCCTTGTAATGCAGCACCTGTAAAGTACCATTACTGACTGTGAGAGAAGAGATTAAAATTAAGGCTTCGAAGATGATAAAATACTATGGAGAATACAATTAACCAACCACAATGTGACATATGAAACATTCTAACCACAGAGCATGTAGGCATTAGTAGGATATAATGAAAATCAGACAAAACTTTAAAGGATCACTATTGGAAAAATAGCAACAAAATATATATCTCACTTAACACAAATCAAGTTTTAATCCATTGTTATGATGGCTACACTTGTGTGCACAGTTGAAGTCTCTATCCTGTTCAATGCAACACTCGATATTAACACGCTAATGTCGAGACTGTCCTTGGTGCATATAAAATGATAGAGCAGCGACTAAACCAGTTGAACTCTCCAGTAAAAGGAATGCTGCAATGCTCACGCTCCCCTTTCTTACTCTAACTCCCTGCTCTATGTGCTTCTCCGCTTCCTGGAATAACCGGAAGGCAGTCAAAGTACAAACAAGAGCGTAAACAAAGAAACGGCTTATATCGATCCCAGGGATTTATAGCTCTTGGTAAATGTGTTTATCTTGTGTAGCCACTATATTATACTTAGTTTAAATACATATTTGATGTGGTGTCTGGAGCTTTAAGCAACGCATTGCTTAGAAGAGTCCTCTGGCTAGAGTTTATTACATTTTCTGAATACCTTAATTAGGCAAACCATGAGAGAAATTAATCCCTGGAGAAAGGCTTTTTAAAACACTGTCCAGTCACCCCTGAAACCTAACAGAGTAATTAGGCAGAGCAGAGAAAAAAGAGGAAAGGAAGGAGGTTTACCCCTACCTCCTCGTCAGAGACGGCATCTGTGCTTTTGTTAACACAAAGACTTAATTTCAAAGGCGTAACAATCATAAATCCCAAATCTACTTTAATTACAACAACAAAGTATTTCATATCCCCAGACGCAAGTTGCGGTGTGTGTTTTGAAGGTATGTGAAGGAAGTTATCAAAGGAAAGACAAAGTCACAACTTTCATTTATAATAAACGTAAAAAAATACTTTTAAGTAAGCAAATTGACTGCGTCGTGTTTTATGTCAGGGAGTGGAAATAAATGAAAAGGTCAGCAGACACACAGACGCCGAGGCAGACTTCTGCTGTTCCAGCTTTATATTCACTTTTGTTTTCCCATCTCAAACGATGTGTCTCCCCCTCTGTAGCCTCAATCAAACACAACAAATGTGTGTTTAAACTCTGACCCAGACTGAGATAACCCAATGAGTGAGCTTCCTCATTGGAACAACTACTTGAAAGCACACAGGACTCCATGTGGCTGTGAATCAAGGCCTTTCATTTGCTTTTTGGGAAACCATTTTTTTTGACAACTTCAAATTAAAAATTCCAATTTACATTTCTCCACAAAGGCTTATGATTGTTTTTGAGTTGTAATTTGTTTAAAGTCATTAGGATTCATCATGTTGGAAAAACTCATATTTAATCCACCCAGTTGCTGTTTTATGATTTCATTCAAAACCCACAAAGTCAACCTTGCGAATGGACTAGAAAAAAGTCAGTGGCTCATTAGAAACTGGGGATTTATCATTCAGACTCCATTAGTTTATTTAGACTTACATTTATTCATCATTTAGACTCCATCCTTTCAATGATTTTATTTCAGTGGTGGACAGACTAACATTGCAAACCCTTGGGTCAAACTGTACACATAGTAAATAAGTAAAATATTCTTCTACACCAAAGTAATATTAAATTTGATGCAGACAACCTATAGTAGGAATTCTCATGCTTCCAATTAGCCTAAGAAATCCACATTTTTCTGTTCCATATGGAGAAATCTTCTAAGTTACGTAACCATCCTGAGGAACTGATGCTACTGCAATTTCTTGAATGGTAAAAATAGAGTCAGCCCAGCTGCCTATGGTAAAGACAACTGAAACAGTGTAAACGGCCACATGTAGATGGGCTTCACTGTGTCAGGATGTGTGCAATCAATACCTAACATGAAAAAGACATGGCCTTAACTGGGTGCATTGCACACCCTGCACATACTGTTTACAGTCAATTCATTTGCAATACATTTAATTTATTATCTATTTACTATGTATTACTACAAACCACACACAACCGTGCACACCAAACTATTTGCCTGAGATATTGATGTGGCCTTAAGGATATACAACATTTGTATGTGTGATTGTGCCTGGGTGAAAATGAAAAACGCAATGACAACTAACTCATCTGTAAACATACAAAAAAAAGGAGAGTAAACAGAAGGAGAAAAAAATTGAGCGCAGCTTGGTAAGAAATGTCAATTAAATCGATTATTGTACTACATGATAGGTCAGTTAGTAATTATTGTAATATTATACCCTCAAGTGCAGGCTGAATAAGCTCCAGCTAATTGAGCATTTATAAGACGATAGACAACAAGATTGTAGGCTGGATAGTTGTAAGCATATTTTTTTTAGATTACTGGATTTCTTAAGAACCCCTGTGGTTGAAAATGCTGGGTTGACGTTGGAAACAGTGTATGCACGGGGGAACGTGTGTGTCATTCTCAGGGGTCACTCCTCGCGCCGATCCAGGCTCTGCAGCTCACTGACCCAGAAAAGACTGACACAAGCACTAAAAGGCAATCAACAAACTGCTCTCTGTCTTTTGCCGTCATTGAGAATGACCGCCTGCATGACGGGTTAAATTACCTAATTGTGAAAATGAGAATGCAGGATGGGGCACAGGACAGGAGAATGCTACAAGGAGGGAGGAGGAGGCAGACTAAGAGCGGGGTGAGGCCGGTGGGGTTTGAGACAGTAGCACCAGGGGGGCTGTGGAAAACAACAAAAAAAACAAGAGTCAGCAGACCAGAGAAGCTGGAAATGACAGAGTAATGAAGCCTTGCAGGTGGGGGCAGGTGATCTATAATGAATAAAGCTGAGAGGGGAGGAGACAAGAGACTGTTAGCTGGGCTGTGCTTCCCCTATAATGAAAACACAGCCAATCAGAGAATATCTGACTGTGCTGCTGGAGAGGCAGCGAGCAGGAAAGGTTCCACTTGATGTTTAATGATGTTCCCAACCAGGGTATGAGGGTAATACAAAGCTGGGATGTGCTTATTCAGCCAGCACCGATGTTTTCTGACAAAAAAAAAAACCAGCTCAGACCAAAATATCAATACATATGTTTGTAGGCTTTCTACTGAGGCAGGCCTCAGCTTTAACAACTCTACGTACAGAGAGGAATAAAACACAGAACACAATTTAAAACCATAATATTAAAGCTCGTGGATCTAGTTCAGACATGTATTCTCTGTTTTTGAGATGATAGTTGGCCGACTTTGTAATAGACTCGATGTGGGAGTTGAATTTTAAATCAGACTCAATAGTAACACCAATATTTCTGACTTGTTTTTCAGGCTTCAAATAGGTGTCAAAATGTGAATACATTTTCAGTCTTCTTTTCTTTTAGTTGTCCTTAACTCTTCCTGTTCTAAATCCAGTGTGTTCTATCCTGTGCAAGCATCACCTGTGTTACTCTTCCTGAGGTTTCTTTCTCATTTTCTTCCCTCGGTTAGAGGGGAGGGTAATTTTAGGGAGTTGTTCCTTGTTTGATTTAAGAGTCTACGGACCAGGGGATATTGTGTTGCTGTTGTAAAAACTGTAAAGTCCATTGAGTTGAATCTGTAAAATGTGATTCTGGACAATACAACTACAATTGACTTGACTTTGGCATCTACATTTTGTCTTTGTTTCATTTTTTTTTTGGCGCATCCAATCATTGATTTGATTAATGTGCATTCTGTGAATCAAGAGTATAATCACTTATCGACAGAACTAATTATAATTGAGTATTGTCTGCAGAGATGTGGTAAGTGGCATTATTATGCAGAATTGGTGGCAGCATACATGTTTAACAGGCGAGATCTAAGAAATGAACTTTGAGATTTTCCAAATGTCATGCATGTTTGTTAGAGAGAAGATAATGACTGAGATGCAGCTGAAAGCTCCACGAACGAGGACCTGAATTATGATAGCTGGCTCAAAATACTGATTTACGAGAATGCAGTTTTAATATATCTCCTACTTTGAACACTTTGGTGACAAACAAAACACCTGCAATGTTGTAGATGATGGAAACGTCAAAAGCAGATCATTGCCAGATCTGTTCTCATGGCACTCCGAGTGTAATATGTGTCATCTCCATTTACAGGGCAGTGCTTTGGATCCACCTCTTGGCTGTGTTCCTACTGTCAGCCCTTGTCCAAAAACTGACAACAGCCCTCCGCCTTCTGTTTTATTGGCTCAGAGAAGGAAAGTGTGATCAAAGAAAATCGTACCCTGCACATAAATAAATGCAGTCTATATTTAGTTTTATTTGCCTTGCAACAGACACCACTTTAGCTGTCTTTGTGAAATAAACATGAGAATGAGATGTACAGACTTTCTTTTTATTTTGACTTACTGAGGTCCAAGCCACTTTATCCCCTCTCTGCCCTAGTCAACACAATTAAATGTTAAACAGGGTTAACAGAGTGAGCCGTACCATAACGACTTCACAACTGACAAACTCATTTCTGCAGACAAAATTCAATCAAACAAACACTGTGGGCAGAGAGACAATATCATAACCAAAGCCTGCGTCCTGGGGCCTTGTTGTATTACAAGCCAAAGCAGGAAACGCTTATGCTTCTATTGCTGACAGATCTGACCCCGGAGGCCCCTTTCTCTCCTCCCTTCATCTAATTCCTCTCGACCTCTACAGTATTTGGTATCAGCATTCTTACGGTTTAAAAGTCCTTGTCTCCCAATAATACACCGTAGTGCTGGGGAATGAGGATTGTGTCCTCTCCACATCCTCCACCCCAACACAACCTTTCATTGTGTGGGTACTAACTATGGGAACAAGCTATAAAGACAACAGTTCAGAGAAAAAGTCAGCTGTAAATGTGTCAAAGAGGAGCAGGAGCTGGATGTTTGCCAGTGTCTTGCTCTATGAATCCAGGAGGTTCAGTGATAAGACAGTAGCAAGATCGGAATCCAGTGTCAACACACTCTTCCAGAGTTAGAATTCATTATATTACCAATCAGTAGCTGTGATCTGTCAGTTGGTTGCGCAAAGTTTTCTCAAAGAATTTATCATTACTTATAAAGTAAGAGCTGTTGTTGTTAAAAGAAAGGCATTTCATTAGTTTCAGGAGTATTTAGCACATTAGCTACAAATTGGAAATATATTACATTATTGGCTGCAATTTTCCAAACTACATAAAGTTTTTATAATAATTCCATATATTTTTAGTGGTTATTGAAGAATGAAGATAATCAGTGTGAGTAAAAAAGGAAGGTTGATTTAATTTTTCCCTGTGATGGATGACTCGAGCGAGTTTTAAGTCTTTGATTAACAGCGTACTGAAATGAGGGGAGACCAATGGCGAACTGAAAAGAAGGAAATTAAAGTTATGACCTGGAAAATGGCCGTCGCTAATGTGAAGTACACACGATTTGGAGTTAATGTGCTAAAACACCCAAAACCAGTATGGTCCTTTAATGGTATAATATCAAACTTTTATGATACAAATTTTATTATCATTACCAAATCATTTCTATACGTAGAATTATTTTTATACAAAGGCTAGCAGCATGTATTTAAATGAAGCCAACTAATTTTCTCTCCAGTCAGTCAACAGCACTCCCGTAGCCTTGTTATAAATCAACATAATGAAGGCATAAATCAGCATTAATTAGCATATGGGTTACCGGCACCCTGTAAGATACATAATGGCACATGACATATTCTCCCTTATCGACTCACACAGAGAAGCAGCAATCACCACCTCATCTCTCCCTCCCCGCTTCTCTTCGCCAGCTCATCATTATTGGCAATCAGTGTAGTGTGTGACTTTTACAAATCACGAGCGCCAGCGCGGAGAGCCAGACGGATGATGCCTGCCACTGTTTTGTGCCGCAGAAGCCTCCGCAAAAATACCACGGACTCTGATGAGCTAGCAGCCAGAAAAGTGATGACAATCAGATAAATCGCAGAGCTAAGTAAGTCAACACAGTATTTAGCAGCGCTGAAAGACCTGGAAGTGGCACAAATGGACTCCGATGAATAACAGAGATGACTGAATAGAAAACAAATGAAGACAAACCTGCTTCTAAGTTCTGATAAGTTCATCTGTCCTTCCCTTACCACATCTCTCTTTCCAATGAATACTTTTCTTCCTCTATCATTTGCTCCCCATTTCCCTCCTTCTCTTCTCCCACTCAGTCGATTCAGGGCGGAGTTTTGAGTATTTGAGTGCAGCCAGTCGATGGGGAAGCGAATCTGTCGGTGGCGTTCCACTGCTGGATGGCAAACACGCAACCCGTAGAGGCCCAGCAGTGATCCGTCTCGCGGAGCATCACCAAACGCCTCTTTCAGTCTGACGCTGGGCATAATCAAGCCTGGAAAAGCAGCACGCCATCCCGGGCCCTCTGGCTTGACTTTATATTAAAAGACAGCTTGTGTAGATAGACCAGCACGGAGAACAATTTGTACAAGCGGGGACATGAAAAAAAGTGGACATATTTCAGCCTGAAGGCCTGGTATCCAGCTGTAGGCCTTATTCATTTGGGATTGTGAGGCAGTTGCCTCTATTCATCTATTCATTTTAGAATCTATAATTACCTTGTATGTATATTATTTACTTGCCTTCCTATTTCCATTTTTCTCAAATCAAACTTCACTTTTCCTACCTAGAGCTCTACTGTACATTAGTTCACAAACAGACCACAAAATGTGATATTTAAATGTCTTGATGACTAGTTGTTGGTTTAAACATTAAAATCATTTTAAAATGAATGACCTATTCCTTTAATAATCTCATAAAAATACAGAATTCTGTGTTTCATGTGATTTAAATATACTTATCCCTTCCCCTTACCTAATAAAAGTGATTTTGTTACACAGTCAACACCATAGAACTGTATTGTTAACCATCCAGCTGCACTTTATGTAAAACCAAATAATCTTGCTCTGTTAGTTTCCATAGAGGGGCAGGCATAATAATCACAGTTTCTTATGCATATTTTAGCATCACAAAGTATGCCTGGGGCCATATAAATTTGCTTCTTTTTCATGTTGATCTTCCTCTTGTCCTGTGGAGTCAAACGAAACAGAACAGCAGCCAAACCGCACTTACAAAGCCGCCATTATGGTGATGCAATCCTTGAAATGGAGATCATGCTATTACCATATATCATGTGAGATGTCATATGCATCCGTACGATTGTTGGATTTAAAATGTTAAATATCCCTTCAAATGAGCCATTTATGCAAAACTGAAGCAACAATCATAAACAAAATATTATCATGTGATCTTAATAAAATTCTGGGCTAATGATTCAAGCAGAAAGAGGCTATTGAGCACTGGGGAAAGCGCTACATAAATCTGATGTAGTATTGTCATTTTTATTATTATCCGATTATGAACACAGAGATTTCATGTCAAACAGCAGTTTCAGGGACTACCTGGAACTGTCTTGCTTTTTTTCAGCCAGTTACATGTGTCTGTTGTGACATTTCTAATAGGTGACTGTGCCTGTTTCCACCGGTATGGGAGGTCATTATTATTCGCCTCCTGTGTCTCGCTCCGTGGTGTCATCTTATTAACTGAAAAAATCCTCAATTCAAAGTCAATGTGAATCTGAGAGAAGAGCTGGTGCGACTGCATTTCTTTTATCTTCAACTTAACCAATGGACTTTAATATTGAGTCCAAATGGTTGTGTCAAAAATAAATTATTTTTGTGTGGGTAATGGGTATGGTCCAGATTTAACTATGCCTGTGTCCTATGTGGCCGTACTGCATCCTACACACAGAGAGTTTTCTGGTGTCCGTATGTGTCCAGGATTCTTATAATGAACTGCACTGAGAAACAGTCGTGTCCATATGATCGCCTCCAGCCCGTCCTCCTCTAATTATCTCATTGGAGAATAAATATCTTTCGCAGTGGGGGGAGGTGAACAGATAGAGTACACTAATTTCTTAGGGGTGGATTTCATTAGACACCTTCAGGAAAGAGGGTGTAAACCATTTATGCAAAATCAAAAAGAGCTAATTTTCCAGTCTCAATTTTCCTCTACCTTATTTTGGTAGGTGGCTGTAATAACTCTAATTTCCTCTCTTTCATGAACCCATACATATTATTTAAAAATAGAGACGCAAATGTAGGGTTTACAGTACACTTCTTACAGTTTCCATAGAAAACGATGATTATCAAATGATAAAAAAAAAACCTTCATCTCTCTGTCATGAGGGTATAATTTTAACTATATAAATGCCTGCAGATTGACGAATTTCACAATGAGACCAGAGAACAATGTGTTCCTAGTTTATCACACCACAGAAACTCACAGAAATATCTCATTAAGTTTAGAGTCCCTATTTAATTCAACTGAACAGACCAGTCCACCACCAATGATGAACTGGCATTTGTTTCAAAGGAGATATTTACTTAAAATAAAATTCAAGAAACACTATCAAACGTAAAGTATTGCTTATTTCTCTCCTCATGTCAGAAATTTAACATTTTAGTGACTGTTCAGCTGCAAATTGGGTGACCTTCACTGAGTGATTCAATGCTGGTCTGTCCTATTGTTTCATTAATTCATATTAGTCCAAGTTTATAACAATGGCATAGAACATATCACTATTATTTCAGTGAATAAAAACAAGTTAAAATAATATTATGCGGACAAAAGTACTATATATTTATTTCTTAGACCTTTATTTACTTTACCTTGAAGCTGCTGCTTTCTCCCTGGTGTCCCACATTTATCTATAAGGAGATTGTGTAGTATCTGTCACTGGTTTCGTTGACATGCCCTGTATACATAATAAAGGAGACTTGCTATACTTGAGTCAGATTTCTTGTAAATGTAAAGATCTAAATGTGTGGAGAATTTCATTTTTGTGACCAACACTGTTATTTGAAAGAAAGCTCCACATCACCAAAACTGATGTTTTCCACCTTCCCCATCACCAATGAAATACTCAACCATGGCCTCTAGCCTCCAGACTTGATTACTACAATAGCATATTTACAACTCACCCAGCAAAATCCTCAACACACTTCAGTAAGTCCAAAGCTCACCTGTTCACAGTCCTCCACAAATTCCACTGGCTCGCGTTAAATACAGAATTTTTTTTTTTCCAATCTCTTCACGGACTACAAATCCCTCGGTAATCTGGCCTCTCTCCCCTCCTCTCTGACCTCCTCCTCCCCTGCTACGCCCCAAACCCGCTGCCTCAGGTCTGCTAATGCAAACATTCTTAAAACCATCAGGAACAAGCTGCTGACCTGGGGCGACAGGGCCCTCCCTGTGGAGCCCCCTCCCCAACTACATCCATCAAGCTCCTTCTCTACCATCTTTCAAACAGGCCCTCAGAACACACCCCTTCAAACCCACTTTCACCTGATAACCTTCCCTTTCTCTAACCCTAAGTCAACAGGATACCAGCAGAGTAACGGTAAGTAACAGTCATCTTATATCTTATAAAAGCTGCCCTGTGCACCTGAACTCATGTTATGCTCCATTTCTGGTTTGATTAGTGCTGGGTCTTTGTATTCCTTTGGATCCAAATATTGTATTCTGTTTTTTATTCTGATTCTAATCCTGATTTTACCATATATGTGGCAAATTTTACATTATTATCTGCGACTTCATAAAATGAGTACTTCAAAAGTCCTGTAAATCCAATCCTGCTTTAAAAAGGCCTAGCTCAGTGAATTGTAACGTTGCCCTCAATGGCCTGATACCTAGAAAATATCAAATGAAAGGTTTCCACGGTATATTAGCATTGAAAAATGTATGACTCTATGACTAACAGAATGTTACCAATGGAGGTGATGATTTTTATTGCTGAGCTAAGAGACTCAAATAGAAAAACATTGCTGGCTGAGCATAGAAGGACAAGAGGAAAAAAAAACATCATGATAGAAGACAAGTAAGAGGAGAGGTGACATGGGATGTGGACTGGGATAGTAGAAGATGGGTGAGAACAAGGCAAACCGTTAAGTGAGGCAGAAGGGAACCCACAATGCAGGTCCCTTGGGACCAGCCGCATTCTTTGTAGTCCTGTGCTCAAAAAGCTGCAGTGTTGTGTGTGTCTCCCTGACTTGTTAAACTCCAGACAACCTCTGCTTTCTGTCAAATCAACATAACTTTAATCTCGCACTCACGCTGCCTTCTCCTCACACCGCGTTTCACCTCACTTTAACATTGTGTATTCATCAGGAGAACGGCCTGGCGTGAGTGGTTTGTCAGGGTGAATTAAAATGAGGGAAGGAATATGGTGTGTTTACATCACAGTTTAAATCTTGATGCTTTTATCCGCCGTGGCTTATGTGGGTATTTAAATAGAACAGTGTAGCCTTAGGCTGTTTTCACATATAGTCCCACTAAAAAAGGACCAAACTCATTTTGAAGTGGACTAGAAAAGAGATTCAGTTCTTATTGCATTCATTTGCAAGAGGACTCCATTCTCTTTCAGGTTGACTTAAGCCCTGATGGGACCTCATTCTTCTTTCTGTTCACACTATAATTTCTCAGGAGGAAAAGGGTCTATTATGTCAGAGGATTCTCCACCTTTTCTCATTTTATTGTGTGTGGTGAAGTACTTTTGACATAGTCTTTTTACTTTGATGTGACACTCCAATGCAGCTCTGAAGAAACCTCACACTTTTATATGAATTGAATATTTGTGGAAAACTTCAGTGATTCTGTCGCTGCAGACAGTTTCTGTGCGATGTTCTTTGTTCATTTGTTCACTTGCATAACAGGGGCAGAGGCTCCGAACATTACTTGATTTTTAAAATACCTACGTTGCTTAATTAACTGTGTATTTAAAAGGCTATTTGATGTGAGCATCATTAACCACTGATTATGCTAATGTGGTCTAGTCTTTTATATAGTGTACGTCATAGGATAGGATAGGATAGTACTTTATTGATCCCACAACGGGGAAATTTGATTGTTACTGCAGCTTACAGAGCTGTGTAACAGGCTGCCTACCGTGGCGCCATTTCTTGGAAACAAAGATTACAAGCAGAGCAGTACAAAAAACAACAACAATTTGACATAGAAACAATGGAAACATTTGTGCCCGGGATGTGCACGGTAACTTTAACGAGGTTTACATTAGGGAGGGAGGAAAAGCTCTGAGTGTGGAAGTTGTTGACGTTCAGTGAAGGCCAACCAGTGATAAGCGACCCAGATGTCTGCCCTTGAGATTCCGAGACTGGGATGATAGCGTGGCAGCATAATTTTAAACAGAAAAGAAGTTAATACATGGCAGCATAATTTTAAACTGAAAAAGAAGGTAATTTCTCCTCCAATTCCATAGTGTCTCTGGTTCTCAAGCTCTGCTCACGAGGCGGTCAAAGAGCACATATAGTTCATTAGTCTTTGTATACAGTTCCGAAAAGCGGCGACCCAACTCTCCGGTCTGCCCCCCGATGTAATCCAACTTTTTGTCTTTTTCCGCCAATTTGGTCAAAAGTTCCTCAATCAGTTTGTCCTTTTCCACCGATTTGGTCAAAAGTTCCTTAATCAGTGTCACTTCCTGGTGTAATTCCATCAAAGTGCTCTTATTCTCGTCCCCGCGAGTCTCCATTTTCTGCAGGTGCTGTCTGAGCCCAATGTTGACCGCACCCTGCTTGGAATTTTTGCGATAGACCAAAGAGATCCCCAAGCCGATCTGGAGGATCCCGGCTATCAGTGTTCCAAAGGAGCCAGGAGGAGGTCATTGACCAACCATTTAGCCCCACCCAAAATAATCCAACCATGGTAAAAAACAGTTTTACCAAAATTCAGTACCAAGTAATTCTAAAGCTTTTCACATGTACCTATTTTTAACATGCATATTGTTTGTAGACACAAATCGACACAATCTTTAAACAGCTTCGGTACCAAGCTTGGCTGCCACTTCAAAAAGGATTCAACGTACGAGTAGCTGCGAGTGTTTCACACCCACAATTTATTTAATACACTCATTTATTGGCCAACATTTTTATTGTAAAAGTAGAAGACGCACAGGTGGAATTATTGATTTGTACCTTAATGACTACCTTCACTTAAACAAATATATATCACTATTAATAGACAAACTGTCAGGTTGGTGCTTATTCACATGATCCACTCAACTAAAGATGGTACACAAAGCAAAATAACTCCTTAGAGTAGTCCTGCTCACTAATATTACCATACATATACACACAGTGATAGAAACTCTACAGACAAGTTGGCTAAAGGTCCATTAGTCTTGCACAACCAGAATAATTTCCTATTATTGGCAAGAAAAACGTGTCTACTAGCATTACTCCACGCCCCATTTATTATTGAAGGAGTTGGTGAAGTAGCTGATTGGCGCTGCTGGAAATCAGCTGCTGGAGACTGCCGCAGGACAGCAGCAACGTGATGTATTCCTGGCAGATTAAATGAAGAACCAGCCTGTTGCTGTAATGACACAGAATGGAATCAGATACTGTAGGTTTCAGAGGAGAAGCTTCCAGACAGGAAATGTGGCAATGACTTGAAAGACAATAGGACACACACACAATATAAATAGATAGGTAGAATTCTATTCAAGGAGTGCCCTCAGCAAAGTACTTTCATTTATTTTCCCAAAGTATATTCAAGCTCTACATAAAAATGTTCTAAAATTAAACTGAACAAATCATTAAAAATATAGTAGCTTTCCTATTTTTTGTGGTGCAAAAGCCATTGAGAGTAATTAAACAAGTGAGCAGGTTTCCTTATGTGTGATAGTACTCAGCACAGGAGCTCCTCCTCGTCTGGGCCACGCGATTATCTGACTGCAAGTTTACTTGAGAATTAATTGCATTTAAATTCTTAATTTGGTCCACCGCTGGGGGGAGATTAAACAACATATTTCTTTAAACAAAGAGTTCTCACTGGACAAGAGAGAACGGGCCTATATAGAATCTGTTTAAATAACAGGAAATATAGAAAGAGTTCAGAATTAGAGATAATATTAGAATGCAGCATTCCATCCACTTTCTGCCTTTGTGTATTTTTTTTAAATATCATATTATTATTATTTATTCAACTGTACACAACACATTGTTGGGCTGCATTTGAAATTGTGGATGAAGTCTCTTTTAAGACGCCATCTCATATACAACGTACAGCTCTGTTTGATGTTGGCAGAGGAAGACAATTATGAATGTACAAAACTTTGCTTCTTTGTCTTTTCTCTTTTCTCTCACTCTCTTGATCTCTCTCATTATCCTCCAACACACACACACACACACACACACACACACGTTTATCCTGTTCCAACACTGCAGAACTGCAGATGGACTGACAACTGACAAAACAGTGTCTGGCATGATAATGTGGGAATTCTGATGTGTGTTTTAGCTGTCTGCAGATATTTAGCCCCCGACAAGATATGTGTTTCTGAAATAGTCACAGGTCCATGTCATAACTAGCGTTAGTCAGATGCGCAGCTACTAGTTTTGACAACAAGCTATGCATGTGTCTGAGCTTTTGAGCACACGCTAACGACATCAAACTGCATTCATACATCTCTGATTAAACTCTGTAAGGAAACTGCTTTAATACACCACATTTCCAGCAGTGCAATGCCCAACCCACACAAACTGAAATGCATAGGGATGAATCTTTGGGTGCCACAATTTAATCACAAAATCAATTCATGAAAAAACACCAGGTGAATTTCCCTAATCTTAAACAAGCTTTAACAGAATAAGCCTCTTATACGGTATCTTTAACATTGTAGCTACTCAATGCAAACTCCTGAGGAGTTTTGTGCATGTGAATGATTCGCAACACATCACAATGCATCTTTGAATCGATTATTTTTCCCCCCCACTACTCCTCAAAGCTGTGCCACGTGGATGCGTGTATGTTCACTTTCAGAGAGAAATAGAGCGAGAGGGAAATAAATGTCAAAACGAGCAACAGAGAAATCATAGCCATGCAGCAACTTCATAACTGCTGGAAGAATCAATAACAAAATGTGACTGGGTAGACAATGTATGGTGCTGTGATGAATTATTTCTCAGAATGACATCAGGGGTTATCAACTTTATAAATGAATGGCTCCTTCAGACTAGGGCTGAAAAGATTGATGAATCAATGGATATAATATTCCAGACACTTCTCAGTTTTGTGTACATTGTTATAAATTCTACATATAAATTATAATAAATTGGCCATCACTTTAATACGGCCCCTGTTTAGCATTTATAAAGAAGTGGCACATTATAAAGTGAGTTATAAGGGGTTCTAAGAACATTTTTAGTGTTTATTAATGCACCATATTTGACAATATAACTTCTTATAATTATTAGACCAGATTGCACTTGATATGGCTAGACTAAATCCACAGAAGTGCACATGGTTGAGTTCAGCAAAATATTAACTTAATAGAAATCTATAAACCTGCAACATTTAACTTAATTATCGATTAAAGGCTGGTCATTTTGTTCTTATTTATTGTTGGTAATACAACAACTCACTATTGTATGAGCAACTGCCCACAATCAAAAATATTAAATTTACTTCAACATATAGATAAAGTAAGGGACATGAGCATGAAACATGTTGTAATAGGTTGAGTAAGGCAGTCACATTGTCTGAGATTGGCCCGGGACATTTGTGGAATGTCATACTTCATATCTGTCTTCTACCATTTCCTTTCAGCTGCCAACAATAAAAGCTCAGCTTCAATCTCAATATTTGCATCAAAATTCAATTACTAACTTACTTACTCATTATTTGATGCCATTGTTAATGTTCAGGCTTCACAGTCTGTTACAAATAAAATCAAAATAACATACCTTCAGGGTCTTTCAGTGAAATACTAAAAATACTCCTAAATTTTTGCAGCGACAAGTGGCATTTGAAGTCACCGCACACACAAGGACAGGCAGGAGTCTACACTGAAATGGTTAGCTCACTGTCATTTGTGTAATGTCTGTTAAGTGCGCTCCATTCAGGTTACTGGCGCCCATAAGGTTTTACAGGTCGTACCCGTGTAAAGGGAAATGGCCTGTATGATGTTATGTGGAAATGAGGGACATGAGCCAAAAAGTAAAGACATACCACTACATTTCTAAGGCTCCGATTATTTGACAACATTTATTGAACATCAGGATGATACATTTTCTGCAGTTAGGTAGTTGCCCTTTTTATTGCATGTTGGTGCTATTTCATAGTGTAGCGTGAAACGGAATATAATAGAGAGAGAAGGGAAATGACAGGAAGGAAGGAAGGCTTGTGCTCTTTACAGCAGAACTTAGGGCCTCTATTTGGACTAAATAAATGCATGTCTCAGCACAAGCTGCAATTTGGGGATGTGTCCAAGTCATGTTACCTGTAATGGCGAAAACTGCTGACAGCGCAAAGAGATTGTCTTGAGTTTCCAAATTAGTCATAAGTGTGGTTGTGGTATGATGTTTGAGTTATAATGGTTATACGAACTCAATCATCAGAGTGTCATCTCTCTTCCCCTTTGAGCCAAGTTGCAGAGAGTGGAACAAGACAATTGAGCCCACTATCCATTCAATGGAACAAACTGATCTTCTTGATTATCTTATTTTCCCACTTTTGGATTTTTTGAAATTCTTTGGAACACAAAATAGCCACAAACAATTTCATTTAACATTTCCGTGGATCATGTTGTGTCTACATCATGCAATCAATATCTAAAATACAATAAACACTTTAATTTAATTTAATTCAACATATAGGTGTTTCTCTAATTTGCATACAGTCCATTTGAGTGCAGGAAGAAGTTGCACTGAAGTGCATATTATCTCTGGCTCTGTGCATCAGCAGCAAAGTCTGTTCACTGCAGCAATTTTACACACAAAACTATATAGAAAAATAAATAGTACTTGGTGACACGTTTAAAGACAATTTATTATTATTTCTTGTTTCTTCCACATTTCCCATGTCGGAGTTTTAAAAAAAAAAGCTAAACATCTAATTAGCATTTAGTTTTCTTTATTTGGCATAAGAATGATCTCTCTCATTATCAACCATTAGAATCCTGATTGTTTAATTTAGCCATTTATTTGCATATCACAGTTGGTGCTGAATCGCAGGTAATCAATAATTAATCACAGTAATTCAAACTGCTCTAGGATCCATATTTTCACAAAATTGATCTAATTCATCTTTTCCCGTCATCAGGAAAGCCAACTTTCTATCCTTCATGCCAAACACTGTAGGACCTGTCAATCCAAGGCCACAAGTGAAAATGTCACACACCGTTCCTACAGTTTTGTTTAAGTTATCCACAAGTTGAAAATTATATAAAGGCTAATCTGGCACCAAAAAGGCAAACGAGTCATTTCATTTTTTCCCCCCCACACCAAATGACAAACTCTGGTGCAGTCCTTATGGTGAGAACGCTAACTTAGGTCCAAACAAATTATTTGAGATGCATCACGGGATGGGATACAGATTATTTAGTTTCCCACTTGTTTCACGATAAATATTGACTAAACGTCAATTGGACCAATTTTGGTTTATTTGCAAGTTGTAAAAGCGGACCACTCTGGAGTCTACGTATATGCTACATAGTAAAAAATGTATTGCCTGTAGCGTACCACATGATCAAAAACTTAAACTCCACTTTCATTGTGTCTGACCACACCTGAAACACTCCCTTTAGCAAAACTTACTGCACAACAGTCATCACAACCTACAGGACGAAGGCACCGAGCATATAATTGTCACTTGCACCTCGTGGAAACTAGCAATTATATGTGCGTTTCACCACCTTGGACCATTCTTGTGCTGTCTACATAGGGCTCGTAGTGTTAAACTGCCATGATGCCATCATCACCAGTGCAGTTTAAAACCTCTTCTTGTGTTGCAGCGAGACCATGCAAGTGACGGTGGGCTGGTTTTAATATAAAAGCATATTCATAAACTTGCTTCTCTCTGGAGCTCTATCACAAGAGAGATGAAAGTGACAGTCCAATCTCCCTGCATAATTTCATTCACCACTAGTACATGGAGTCCTGGAGCTCCAGGTCCATCTGTAATATCTGCGCCTAACTGACTGTGGACCGAATTCTCGACTACTTCCTGTAGATGTGAGGTACATCAAGTTATTTCTCTCTTTTTTATCAATTTATCCACCATCCACCATCCACATCTACCATCTGGTAAATGGGCCGTGGCTGGAAAATATAGCAGTTTATTTTCATTTTACCGAGTTGGGAACTTATTTCCACAGATAGAGAGAAAATCACATTTCACCAGCAGATCTCAGTCCTGCTTGACATTGATGTATTACTTTGGTCTAGAGCGTTCCCATTCACTTCTGAAATAATTGAGTTTAGATTCCAGCACCTGCATACTGGAAGAAAAATCTGAAATGTAAACAAACCAGAAAAATACAATTATCCAGTTTTGAAAATGTGCCCAAGGGGGCTCATTCAGGATAACACAGACTGAGACAGTAACATGTTTGATAGCATGACAGAGACAGATCGCGGCGTCATGGTTCTGGACTAATTTCACTGCCAGGGTCAGACGGGGGGCAGTTTGGTCAGAGGGGCACATTCAGCCTGTCCAAAAGAGATAAAGACAGTATGTCAAGTTGTAGTGAAAAGTAACAAAAAAAATTATGATTGCTATTTGTGTCAGCAACAGTATTTAATGTTTCTTTATACATGTACATGTGGGTATGTGCGTGGATATGTATGTCCATATATATATATGCAAATATGTGTGTATGTGTATGTATGTAGGTATGTACGTGCATGTATGTATGTATATATGCCTTGCTTATGCATACTTTTTTTTCTTACTATTTATTAGCATTTTCTCTCCATTCTATGTCGATAATGCATACTGTGTATGCGGATCAACAAATTCTGCGAATTTGTACATTGTGTTGTGTGTTTTTTTTATTTTTATTTTTTTATAGTTTTTTTTTATCTTCTTCAACTTTATTTTTCTTTTTCTTTATCTGTAATGCTGCAGTAACACACAAATTTCCCCGTTGTGGGATCAATAAAGTTTTATCTTATCTTATCTTACTTTTCAAAAAAATAATTGTACATTTTACAACTCATTACAGGAATATAAATTCACATTTACAATATATAGTACAAATATTTACAAAGGCTTATGAAATATGCGACATTATCAATTTCAACCATAAGTGCAGGACGTTTATTTGCATTTATTTAGTTTTACAGTGTCCACTATCTTCATAAACCTCATAGTAGTCAATGTTCGAATTTGATGCGCAGACGTGGATAAGGAAACACAGACAGTCTTATAGTTTAAGGCTGCAATCATAAGACATTGGAAATATACAAGTCAAAAAATTTTTTACAGCTACTTAGATGCTTACCAGCAGTGCTCAGCAAATGCGTTTATCCATGAGAATTATGTAGAGGTCACCAAGCGGTTTCAGTAACATACAATTCCAGTTAGAAATTATAATATTAAAAACAGTGGCGTTGTACCACTCTGGAAGGTCTGACTAGAATGTTGAGCCACAATATTTACATATTTCTCAATCGTGAAATATAACCACATGGATATGAAGTTTTAACCCTCATACAGCAGGCTGCATCTAACAATTATGTTCATTAGTAACATATCTCTAAATTTTTTGCAATTGTTTAGTATGTTACAAAATAATGAAAAAACATTTTTACTCTATTGCCACTGTGAATATATCAGAACTCAGCAATGTTCAGTGAAAAGGAACTGGTAAGCAGGCTTTAACTGTATAATAGATAATACATTAAGTCAGAAGTAACAGCATGTGATAATACTAATGTAACAGAGTAGCAGATGAAGGGGAAGCACAAAAACATTCTCATCTCTCTCATTATTATTTATGATCTTGTATTCTCAGAGTATTCAAAATTTTTCTCATAAATTTGTGAGTTTTTTTCTTGTAATCTCAGAGGCGAGCCTATTTTTCTCCTATGTATGCCTTTAATAGTTTCCCTGAATATTTCCCTTTTCCCCAGATAAGGATTTTTTTTTGCCCTACATTTTCCGTAGCACAGCATCCCAGCAAACACCATGTTAATCCAGTTAAATTTCCATCCATTAGCTATACCTACTCATCCTTTCAGAAGGGTACAGGGGGTTTGAGCCAATCTGCTTGAATTAAAACTTTAAATAATTGAAAATACCTAATCAGATTTTCTGTTTTTGGAGAGGACATGACTGACAGACATGATTACCGATCCCTGTGGCCTCTACTAATATCTTAGCTAGCTGTGTAGTATATAAATGTTTTGTAATTGGTTATAATAGCTCGACAAAAAAGTACAGCCCTGTTTTATGGTAGGAGGAGAACCTCACAGACAAAAGAAAGGTGATCCAAGCTGAAACAACAATGTTTTATTTGGCCAGTGCAAGTGAACAGTAAGTATTCTTGACAGCACCTCCATGAATGGAACCCACACTATAGCCACCTGGATACAACACAAGGCAAACACACACGCACACACACACACACACACACACACACACACACACGCACACAATTACTTAGCTGGTCCCTTGTAGCTCATTTTCACTCACATTCCATTTTTTTGTTGTCAGTGCGCCTTTATCTGCTATGATTTCTCTTCCAACCTAATTTAGAAGCAGACTTAAAAAAAAAAAAAAAGCTCACAACATAGGTTACCACTTAGTGTGTGGTGCTCGATCATATAAAATAAAATGATTAAAAAAAAAATGCAGGGCCGGTTAATGTTAGAGACCACTTCAGTGTACTACTTACTGCAGTAAATGTGTGTATATGATTTCAAATGGCTTACATTCACTGAAACATAATTAAAGCTGCTTTCTAAAAGTGCATATGGACTGCAAGGACTTACTGATAGTCAGAGAAAATAATGACATGAATGGTACCACAACATAGCCCTCTTATTTTATTAATAGTGACAGCAGAAAGTATTCCAATAAACAAACTGTCCTGTTTTATCATTAATAGATAAACAACTTATAATATTACGCCTAATAATGTGTCAAGATTTTATCATTATCATCACAGTGGCCTAGATTAATCCTGATGAATCATCCCCCCGCCAGATTATTTATTTTTCCACCAGGCAATGTAACAGACTGAGGAGGCAGCCTTACAGTAATACATGGCAAATATTTTAGTTCATTTGCACTCTCCAGATCTCCACTCTCACTGGGCTGTTTCTCCACATGGGGCCATTTTAATTTTATTTCACGGACTAAATATTTACTATTATACATCACTACTATTCAGCATTTACTGCTTTAAACATTTTTTTAAATACCAGTGAACAGATTGTCAGTGTTTTTAACAGCTCTTGCACAAATATTTTAGATTATATTTTACCCAGTCAGATATTCTCTCTCCTACTTTAACCATGCCTCTGTTTACCCACTCTTAAAAAAGTCCTCTCTAGATACTCGTAATTTACATCCATCTCTGAGCTCCCAAATTCATCACACATTTAATGAATTATTATGAGCAACAATTATGTCAAAAAATAATAATCTGGTTTCAGCTCCCTACAGAATACTATGCATTTTATGCTTAAGATCACAAAAGACTTACAACTTGCAGCCTTTTAATTCACCTCCTATCTGTTGAAAACTTCCTTTAGCGTTCCTCTTTTGTGAGGTCCCCAGGTACCACTATTGGGACATGCACCCTGTATGTCATGCCTTAAAACAGCATGTCCAAAACATCCTCAGTTGTTTGTTGTTACTATAGATATACACAAGAAGCATTAATCATTACCCTTTTACTCTGAGTGTTTTATCTAATAATGTTCAAATGCAACATAGGTATTTTTTTCAGAATTGTCTTTCAATGCTCAGCTGACCAAAGTTTTGCAGTCCTGCTTTGCCCAATAAAGACAGGTAACCAAGATTGAGTCCCTTTTCCATCTGCAGATTTAGAAAAGGTCATCCATGCTTTTATCTTTACCAGACTTGTCTACTGCCATGCTCTGAATTTTGGTATCATCACAAGAACAATCCTAAGAAGCTGCAGCCAGGTTTTTAACACATAGTAAGATGAGCAAACATTACACAAATCCTAGAATTGTTTTATGGAACAGGCAAACCCCTCCTTTGTGATAATGTGGATATACTGTGGCTCTTGATGGAAAACCTGTTTGATTTTTGATGGAGTATTTAATTAGGCTTGACCGAGGATTCTGTCAACTCGCACATCCCTACACCTAATTATTAAAAAAGTCTGAAAAATTGCTGCTAGCTAGCTCTACTGGAGACATAGGAGCCAATTTAATAACCAAATATTACCTAACAGAGAAGTTCAATGTTTTGGAAGACTGGGTTCCTCTTTACTTGCATTTCGCCTTTTTATGTCAGCCTTTAGATAGACATCTCCCTAACAGTAGCAGAATATGCAATGCTCTGCCAATTTAAAATAAATATATATATCTACTATGAACATGCTCAAGTGGAAGTACACTCTTCTGATGGCTTTAACATTAGAGAAGCAGAGAGAGAGAGAGAGAGAGGGAGTAAAGAAAAAAAATGGAGACAGAGGGAGATGGGAGGAGGGGATAGGAGGTAGCTGTTGAGTGTCTGCTGATGGGCTAACTCAATTTCAGGGAACACAATGGAGCCAAAGGCTGATTTTCAAAAGGCAAATTGTCATTCTGAGCAGTATGGCACCTGTCTAGTGAGTTCATCTCCTGTGCAGGGGGTGTACCAGGGGGAGGAGGCGGGGACCAGAGGAGTAAACCACTTTATGGTGGGGCCCCACAATGGAAGGGAATTGAAAGCGAAACTGTTTGAAATGCGTTTGAAATGCATTGAAATGAAAATCGGAGAGGCTCTTTGGGCTGCAATTGGAATTCATTCAAACAGGCACTCAATTGGTTTTGACCAGATGTAGAAAGTGAATATGGTGGGATCGACCCAGACAATGATGCTGTTGCCTCGGTGATGGACCAAGGGCCCCGATCCCCAGGACTCCTGCCGCCAGTCCCAGTATGCTCAATCCACAGAAACACACACACACACACACACACATACGTACACCCATCCTCCACCTCTATTATTTCTCCATCTCTCAGACTATGGGTGCAGACCCCCCTCTTCATGCTGCGGTCCAATTACAAAGCTGTCTGCACAGATTAAAGAGGCAGCCCATCTGACAGCAGTTACACACTTCAACATACACACACACACACACATGGTGCTGTACAAATAAATAGTACATCTCACCCCATAAACACATAGACACAGACATTTGCACATGTACATATGTCCCCTGCTCTCACCAAGGAACTACCTGACAATCACTTGCATATAAGCTGACAAAGCACATGTGACAGTCCCAACACGTATCAACTGTAATCAGGCACACCTAAACACACATCTGTCACAACTAGGATAAAGTAACAGGCTATAATGGATGGGGAGCTCATAATTGAAGGTGTTGTCTTTTTTAATTGTTGAAGAAATAATGTGACATTTAATTTGGTTGAACTAGGTACCCCTGTCTGCTCAGGTGTCTACACAATCAGATCACGTTCCTGACCTCGCTCTTTGCCAGGCGATCCAATACTACACACAACCTCCACAAAGCGGGCTAATTTCGTGACCTTGCAGCAAATTCCCTTCTTTTATAGTCAGTCTATGCCAGTCTCTTACAATGTCACCCAACATCAATATATACACAGCATACTGAAGTGTAGTGATGCCTCATGAAGGTTGTTGAGGCCAGAACTTCAGTATTTATTGAATTATTTAATACTTCAGGGCAGAACAACAGGCTGTAAACATTGACATACCCTTATAAAGTTAAAGCGGTCAACACATTAGTAAAGTGATAGAAATATTAGGATTCATTTGGAGTGATGTTTCTGGACACCCGATGAGTTCGAAGTCCAATATTCAATATTCTAAAATACTGAAAACAGTGACAATGAACCAATACAGTAAAGTTGTTTTTCCTAAAATCCAAAACATTGAGCTGATTATTGCCGCAATTTCCAGTAGATCTGAGGATAACAGCTTCATTTTAACCATGTTCATATGCATGATGATACTGAATTATATTTGATTGTAGCAATAAAACAAACAAGATCAGCCAACATTCATTCTCATGGTTATGAGGTGAGCTCCTGTATACCACAGCAAAATACATCCAAACAGAAGGGTTTGCAGTGCTTGAGCTGGCAACAGCCTTCACTTTTTTATTGTGATGCTCTGAAATGCTTTTTGTTTTTTTTGTGGCTTCCACAGTACAACAACACAGATGATGAAAAAACACTTACAAATACATTGACTCGTAAAAGCATGTACCGCATTTTTCTTTGTTTCTTTGGCAAGTTCATTTTATGACTTTTAGTCCAAGGAGAGACTGTTTTGATACAGCTTCTCCTGGTGGTAAATCAACGATGCAGCAGGTAAATAAAGTCAAAAGAGACCAGAAATTTTTGAAATCCATCATCTGAAAACCAAATATTTAGGAAATCAAATACTGCTACTTCATGCCAGCTGTCACTAATCAAATCCTGATATGGAAAACAACTGACAAATGGCCATGTGGGATCTCTGTAGTGCATTGTCTCTTCTTACCTTGAGGGAACATGGCGGAGGGCCTGGGAAGTGCTGCTCAGGTCGGCTGCTCATGTTTTCACTTGTGTTGCTGTGAATAAAGAGGAGAAAGACAAAGAAATTAAGAGAGCTGATATTGGTTTGACTGTAAGGATTAGTTCTCCTCCTTGTTTAGATGTATAAAAGAATTCAGGTAACATGAGGCAATCTCTATCCAGGACTATGCTCTCTCAGTCTCAAATGGCGGGGCATTGTAAAATCCAAAAACATCCTTTAAAAAACAGCTCTGCTTTTTCCGCATGTCACCCAAGACCTCCTCATGACATGTTATGATATAGCTTCAGTCTCATATAAGCACCTCCTATTGCTCCACTCATGACTACAGGCCCGTTGAAGTGCTTTTACATCAGAGGCCATGTATGCAGTTAGTAGTAGTAGTAGTGAGTAAGCAGGGATTTTGTCTGCTGAAGCATGAAGTGAAGCCGCCACACTTCATAAATCCTGCCCTGCAGCACTGCACATAGTCAGGGTTTGAAAGCCTGAGGGAATATAAACGTAGTTATTACATGCTGTGTACAGCTATACCATATAGTGGACACCTGTAGGTACTGACAAATGTAAAACATCTCACCTTACGATGCACAATTCAGGCACACACAATATGTTGCCGTACCTTGTTCAAGTAAATAAATTCAAAATAATTGAAACCAATGTTGAAACTTACGGTCCACACTTTATTGTTACCAAACAACTGTGTATTTTCTTTATCATTTTCCTGGAAACAAATGCATCCAACCCCTTGGACACAACGCTTGGTAATCTAAGAGTTCCACTATGCTCTATTCATCCATCAACTTCTCAGTAACTTGTAGAAAGCAGTCATCTCCACCTTTAAACTGCCTGGAAAAATAATAGAGGACAAAGAAGAAAGCGAGCTCACTGTCAACGCTCACCCAAACAGAGCTGCAGACGACGACACTCCCTCATTGTGAGTGAATAAATTACAAGCAATTGTGTTTTGTAATGAAGGCAGCCAAGCATATTGTGCAAATGCTCTGCTTTTTAAAGATTTAATTAAAGAACCTCACTCAAACTGGAGCAGAAAATTTCAACATCGGGAAAAGCGCGGAGCTTTGCCAGGAAAAAAAAAGATCCTGTGTTAATTGCTGCGGCGGCCGACAGATGTGCCTCACGTTCCTGCCCATTTCCTGCTTTATTAAAATTAGTTGGACCACAAAGAATGCCAAATGTTGTCTTCCTAAACCAAATGATTTACAAGCACTAAGCAGTTTCATGTCATTCTAATTCCTGACATACTCTACCTAGTTTAAAAAAGATGCCATCTGTGGCTTAGGCTTGTGTTTAATCATTAAATATAGCTATCATTAACTACAGATTATCCCTAAAATTATACATTAAATAGGTACAGTGAAATATCCAAAATACAAAATAAATAATTCCAGATAATTTATATAATTTGTCCAGCTTCAAAATAATGATCAACAGTGTTAAAAGCAGCAATGATAAAATGGAAATTCACTGTTGGTTGAAATATATTTATCCAGTTGTTTTTCTACCTTTTTATTTGCTTTCTATTATTGTATTGATAATTTTCAACTAAACACTTTTTTTGTTTTATTATTATTTCCCTCGTTTACTTAGGTGAAATTTTATAACCATCAATGGGAATCTTAAATCTCACATGCGCCTTTTTCTGTTTATTTGTACTTTTTTTCTAAACTGTGCTGTAAATTATTGTTACTATAGACATACAAACATCATTTGGACTTTACATGCTGCCTCTTTAAATCACACTAAACTGCAATAAAAGTTCAGTAAAGTCAAGAGAGTCAGTGCAGTCAGTTTGTCATGCAGACCAAAAGAGGACAGCTTGAGGTGCTGTAGTGCTGCCACAACCCGAACGCTGCATCCCACAGATGACAGCAACACAAGCATTAATCACCCGCCTCATTAAGACTTTCTGCAGCTGCCCACAGCCCATAAACTCTGAAATAGACTTTAGTGGCCATTTTACCTCCTGAAGCACAGCTTATTTACCTCTCAATACAGTAAACCCACCCATACACCTATGACGTACTCTCACATATCATTCCCACAGATTTCAATGTTCCATAATCTGTTTCCATGCTTTCATATTGGTAAAATGTATACATGACAAATAATTACATTTCTAAAAGGTATGTTGGGTGGAAGCTTAAAATAAAATGAGAAATGTATCTGCCAAGACAGAAAGAGAATGGCTGGAGGTTAATAACAGATAGAAGATAGCAGATAGTCCAATGCTAATCACTTACAAGACAAAGAAGAGAAAAAAAAGTCTCAAGACTAGTTTGATGGTGGCGGCTTACACAATAGTATGGTTCAAGGTCCTGATTTAAATAGACCGACATTGATAATGCTTCCTACTGATCATCAAACACGCTGACGGGTATTTTTTCTTTGTCATATTGAGGATGTGTAAATATCCACATGTTCTATCAAGAGTGAACCCTACTGTCATGGTCATTCTTGAGAAAGTTGTGAAAAAGCAGTGAATAACATAATTTTTTAAAATAATTAACAACATAAGAGAACATGGACAAAAGCCCTTTGTAATAAGTCAGAGTGAGAAAGTGCTCCAAAGATGTGTTAGACCTTTTTCTGTTAAACAACAGAAACCCCTAAAACAAATAGAAAAAGAAAAAAAAGAAAGAAAGTAAAAAAGAGACAGACTTCTACATACTTGTAGACCTGTACCATGGAGACTCGAGTCAGCCAGGGTTAAGCCCACAGTTAAGTTTGCTAACAACCAATCCTGACACATTAAATAAAACCCAGAAACAGAAGTGACAAAGAGTCAGAGAGCAACAACAACCAATGTGGGGAGAGAGTGACAAAGGCGGCCCGGGGAAGACAAGGATTCAAGCCGTGTCAGTGAAAGTGGTGAAGATAAACAACTCAGCAAGCAATGAAAGGTCAGACATGTTTCATTGTGAAGATGTTGGCCACGACATGTCAAAGCAGAGATGTGAACAAAAGTCCCTTTTTCATACACAAGAGCAATCATAGGGTATTTTGGGAACAAATATTCACTGTTTCCAGTATTTGTTCCGATACATATCAATTCGGTATGCACTTAAATATGAAAAATCAACACCTTCATGCTTCAAATGGTCAACATTTCACAGTATGTGGCCTGTGCAAACTCATCCCCTGCCTATGCGAGGCCCACAAGAGCACTTTGATTGGGGGGCGGGGGTGTGAAAATGGCTACAGGCCAGAATCCGAACACCTGGCAAATGAATAGTTGATAGAGCGCTTCTGATTAATACCTCTACAAAATCCTCATAGATATGGAGCAGTAAAAATATTACTGCAGTGTTAAATCACAATTTACACTCAATTTCAACTACTAGACAAGAGGACTGCAGGACCTGCAGTATGAACCAGCAGTATAAACCTCACAAAGTCAAAGTAGGTGTGTGACTGGTGTTTTTTTGTTTTTTGTTTGGGGGGGGGGGCATTAAAAGATTGTTGTGCATCCATCCATGTGTGTGCTTGTTTGTGTCCTTACCTCACAATCCAGCCCCCCTGTGCAATTTACACTGAGGCCGGGTTTTCATCAGGTTTTGTATTTCAAACCTATTGATTATCTGCAGTGAGGGGGCAGCGTGACAAAACCTCAGCAGGGGTTCTTCTGTAATGAGCCATGTGGCAGAAATAGAGGCGCACGTGCGCATACACGCGCGCTCGCACACAGACGCTCGTTTTTTCTCAGCTGTGTTATTGCTTCTCGGGTAATGAAAGACTTGAAGAAACATAGAAAAATTCTCACTAATAAAAAAAGCAGTAAAGCCTATGCTGGTAGTGGTTCTTGTATGGGATTATATAACCTGCATCATCAAAGACCCACACACACACTTGTGTTTCAGCTGAAGGTTGCAGTGATGGTTTATCTATTCACCTTTGTGTGAGGTCCAGTGCTTGTAGTGTTCTCTTCTTAATCGATGTTTATCTCACCGACCTTTAAATCCTGTGAAAAACACCAGTGAGCTCTACAGCTGCAAAAAAAAACTCCGTCCATTCACAACGACTTAAATTGTCGTTCATGTTTACACTCTCGGTTCATTTCGTCTGATTCAGACAAAGAGAAGAAGACTTTACCTGCAGTTCAGACACCGAAGCAGATGCTGAGTTTTCTTAACGGTGCTTCACTTCCATCTAGTGGCGGGAAGAGAAAACAGCCACGGCAACGACAGCCATGGTAACACAAACAGCCATGGCAACCAACCCAACGTCACTGTCGTAAACAGAAAAGAAAACACAACTTGACGGCATGCTGTCATTTGGAACATTCGACATGGCTTCTTCGCTGATTTGCAGCCAAACTCAAAGCAGGTAGAGAACATCTGTAAGTTTGTTATTCCAAAACGTAATGAACGTGAGCCATGTCTCGTTAAATAGCGGTTAAAGAAGCTCAGAAACCTGTCGTTAGTGGGTAATAGACGTTTATTTTTTCGTGTTTTCAGGGTGAGTTCAGTGCTGAACAGAGATGTGAAGCAGTACGGAAAGAAGTATATGTTTGACTGCAATGAAGAGACATGCTGGAACTCAGACCAGGTAAAAATGATGTGCGCAATATGTATTGAGAGTCCATTTTTACGGCAGCCGTATTAACATTAATATAGTGGATAGACACACGTGGTAACTATGATACTAATTGAGGTTTCCCTGAAAGGAATCTTACTTACTATGATTGGTAACATCTGTGTTGACTTATTTCATGTCAAGAGGACTCCTGCAAAAGAGGTCTGTCCTCATACTGTTATACAAGAAATCACCATGTTTCATTGTTTTATATTACCACAAAACCAGACAGTTTTTCACTTTTAGAAAAACACTTGTATACACACATAATCTATATTAAAGTAGCTATGAGTAAGCAAAACATAAAATGTTTTTTTTCCAACGAAGTAAATTTCTTGGTCCCGCAAGTCACATAGAAGAATAAAACAAGAGTAAGGAGTAAATTACAAAGTAGTTCTAAAGTATATTAAGATGATTAAATCTACTTACAAAATGGGGTGATAATATATTTAATGTGTGTTATAAAATACAGACTGATGGACCAAGGAATGTTGACAAGCACAAAAATTAAATGATGTGCAGTAAATATTAAAATCATGTAACAGTAGAGGTTGAATGCTATATACAGTGTTAAATCCAGTTTTATAGTACCGTTCATAGAGGTTGTTCGACAACAGCTACTGTGAATAAGTTGTTTATATGTGTACATATACATGTACGCTTTAATTTGCATCTTGGCTTTTTTGAGAAATTTTTTAGGTTGTATAGAATTGAGGTAACATACACCCCATATGACCATACTTCGTATTAGTATTAGTACTGTATAGTACTGTAATAATAACAATAATACAGTCATAAACATATTGGCATTTTTAACAGGGTGAATGTCAGTGGGTGTCTCTGGAGTTCCCCCAGTCTGTCAGGGTGTCTGAGTTGAAGGTCCAGTTCCAGGGAGGCTTCTCATCCAAAACATGCAGTCTAGAAGGTAAAGCCCCACTTCAGGCTTCATTAACAATGATTTCACTACTGTCTCATTTTAAGTGCTTTTTTCTCAACATGTCCGTCTATAAGATAAATGATTTTTCTCATGTACTTTCTGCAGGTTATCACAAAGATGGAGAGTCTACAGTGATCAGCCATTTTTACCCAGAGGACAACAACTCTCTTCAGATATCCTTCATTCTTATAATGCAACAGAGGAGATTAGTATACTGGTGATAGGTCCAGCAAATATCAGATAAAGTTCATGAAAGATAATTTTTAACTGTATTTTTTTTACTTTTTCATAGCAAAGACAAAAAAAAATTAAGAAAATGAATAACCCTATATTTTTAATTACACACCAATATTTAATGTAAGAGTAAGGAAGACTGTTATTTTCACATTTTGTTGTTTTAAACATGCTTTCTTAACGTGTTACAGAAATATTGTTTATCATAAAAAAGCTACACTTTTTTAGCTATGACCTACAGCATCAGTTATTCAATTAGTCTACCTGTCACTTACAGAGTAGTGTGTTTCCTGTTTCTAGATGGTTCATAATAAGTATCAGACAATATTTTCCTGACCATGTTATTGCCTTGCTTATCTTGACTTAACTCCACACCCACAGTTTTCCCATACAGGAGGCCCCTGCATGCGACAAAGTAAAAATAATGTTTGAAAATAGTGCTGACTTTTTTGGGAGAATCATTGTGTATTCCTTGGAAGTCCTCGGGGAAAAAGCCACATGACCATTTTTTTTATTCTCTCATGAGAGAGGAAATGACCCTTGAGTGAATTGTAGGACACAGGATGGTGTGGTGGCACTTAGGGGGGGGACATGTCATCTCCACTGCCACCTCATGAGCTCATATGAATCTGGCCTTTTTTGGTAAAGGATGATTTCAGGGATGTTTCAAACACACAGAGTTTGACACAAAGTCTGAATCTTGAGTTTTTACTGTAGATTTAATGGGTTTGTTGTGATTATAAGAATGTAATCACACTCTCTATACCTACAGTATTATATATTGTGCCTTTAAGTTGACACACTATTCCAGAGGAACAAAGAGTAAAAAAATACATTTTTTTTTATTCAAACTTGTTTACAGTCCTTTTTTTCCAAAAGCAAAAAAAACTGCTGCACAATTGTTGCATTTTACTCCTTGCTTGTACTAATCTATGCACATTGCAATGTGTACGAATTAAATGAACAATTGATACATGGAAATGCAGTTTCAATGTTAATGTGTCTGTACAAAAACAGATTTTAGGTGTAGCATTTCTTCATCTCACCACTGATGATAGCCGGCTAAAGGTCGAAGATTAACCGTGTCAAACTGTCTGTGTAACTAGTGTCATGTTGGTTTGTAGAGTTTCAGAATGTGGTCCTCCAACACTTTCTGAACTAGGAAACAAAGAAGGAAAATATTTAATACAGCAAACAATGTATAGTAATTTATACTTTTAAAAACACCTTATCAGTAAAAAGACTGAAACATACTCTTTTTGTGTCCGAGGGCAACAGCTAAGGCCATTGGACTGTACCCAGAGTCTGACTCAATAGTCATGTCTGCCCCCTTGGCTGAAAAGAGTTTATAACCGTTAGTGAAGCGTTCAATTAGAGGCTGGCTATGAATTTATCACTAATTAATAATGTAGAAAAGTAATCTACCCAACAGCGCCTCTACACATTTGATATGGTTTCCTCGTACAGCATATAGAAGTGGAGTTCCCCCATTCTATGATCAAAATGCAAGTTTTTTTTAATCAGAAAATACTTATGACATAATATGTAATATTAATACACCTGATAAAGTATTTAATAACTATACCCAGTCATAAGTGTTAATATCTACTCCGTGTTTGAGAAGAGAATCAACAATGTCCACATAGCCTCCAGAGCTGGCCAGTGTTAGGGCACTTTCTCGCTCCCTTGCAATAGTTTTTGGATCTGCACCCTAAAAAACACACAAAAAACAGTTTATATGCATGCCATTTAATGTGCAGGTCTTCATGAAAAAACAGTCACTTACTTACTAACCTTTTCCAAGAGAAAATCCACCACTGCTTTTTCTCCAAATGCCGCAGCCCACATAAGAGGCGTGAAGCCCCGTTCATCCTGTTTGCTGAGCAGCGAGCTGTCTGCAAAATGACGAAAGAGGGTTAGAGTTTGACACGAGGCAATAATCTGCAAAATTTGTGTTGCTTTACAGTGAGATCCAGATTTCTCACCTTTACTCAGGTGTGCAGCCACTTGTGAAACCTCACCCTGAGCTGCAAGCTGATGTATGGACAGAGCTTGGGATGGAAATAGTCATGAGAACTTAATAAGGTCAAGACAGCGAAACAACATGTTGTTGTCATTGTGATAACGTCAGCGACCACTAATGCACATTTTTAATGCCAGTACTCACAGTCTAAAGTTGCCGGGCGTACTGTAACCTCATTCCCACGCTGCTTGTTGGTCAGAGTGGTGGAGTGATTGAACAAACCATCTTCATCCACATCCATGTTCTCTGGAGAACATCAGCAGTGTAATCACACAGAAATGTCAGTGGATGCAACATATGAATAATAACATATTTAAAGGTCCCATATTGTAAATGTGAAATGTTAATATTTTAAATATAAGGGAGGTTTAGATATATGAATGACGTCTGGTGTTTCAAAATGTTCAATCTACAGAGAAATTCTACATTAAAATAACCCTTTACTGCAATTGAAATATACAAAATGAGCCAGTCACAACTATACAGAGTGCTCAACCCTCATTAGTAGTAATGAGATAGATAGAGCTGCAGAGAGAAGCTTGTAAAACTATATTGAAATGATTTGTGTTGCTTATATCCACAGAAATATCTAGTTAGGGATATCAAAACTAAACTCACCTGATGTTTGTGTGTATATAAACATCAGGTGAGTTCAGATGCTCATAGAAAAAATGAAAATATGTTAATTATTAGTGTTGTGACTGTGGATACTTCATTTCAAACACGGGGACAGTCACCATTGGACCTCTCATCTCTGGAAGAAGAGTTAGATGACCGAATATTTTGACCATCCGCAACCTCGTCACCTCTGGATTCCATGATCACTGCAACAACCACAGGAGATGAACAACTCAACGATGCGGGATTCCCAGGCGAGGACAAAGTAGCCAAAAACAAGTGTATTTAAATTAGATTCATTAAAGAAATATTCTTATATTACTCACCGCATCCAGGCTTACTGCGTTTTTTTGCGCTAACTAACTTCCTTTTGTGAAAACTGAAAGTGAATTGTTTCAGCTCTCACGACGGGACCATAAAGGTGATCGAACTATGCTTAAATACATTTATAGCTGTCAAATAAATAGCTTTTAATCGTAAATAAATATACCACGTTTGATTGATCGCGCGTTATCTCAACGAGTTTTCTTTTTTTTTTTTTGAAAGAAGGACTGTTCTCTATAATCGATATTCCTGTCCGGAATATTATCGCGTGACACATGACAACAGAAAACCCCGGAAGTAGCATCAACCGACTCGACTCGCTCGCATTGTGTCCGTTTTTCTTTTGCTCCGTTCCTGGTCGTGAGGAGCAGCCGGTGTCATGGAGGACCAGGAGATGCAGCTGAAAGTCAGACGAGGTGAGAAGCCACCGACGGTAGCGGATAACTTACCTCATGTTTACCGCTCGCTTTAGCCGCTAAGCTAAGGCGATGTCCGTTGTTGTGTTGACATCGTTTCTCGTCCATATCCGCTGCTGGTGGAGTTCCCCTCCTTTCTCTCTACCTATGTTGTTTTCTGGCATACGTGATATACTCTAAGCGTCTGTTATCACTGTTTTTTTTTGTTTTACAGTGACTGACAAATTCACGGAGAGCATGTACGTGCTGGCTAACGAGCCGTCGGTGGCTCTGTACCGACTGCAGGAACACGTCAGGAGGTCCCTGCCCGAGCTCGTGCAGCACAAGGTATTTATCCAGCCTGTCTGGAGGATGAAAAAAAATCAATAAAAAAGACATTAGACGAAGAATCCACCGCTTTTAAAATGACTTGCTTAAAAGTTAAATAATATAGTTATTATAGAACGCGTCTTGTGTGTCCCATCACCTCATTAAAATCGTTTAAAGTGACCCATATTCTTAATATGAAACTAGGTACATTTCAATGTCATTTGATATGAAACAACACTGCATAATGAATGAATGACTAAGAATAGTTATGCTTTTATTAATCTCAAACTGGGGAATTACAAGGCAGCAGCATCACACTAACCAAATAGAAAAACCTACACATAATAAAATGTTACGTACAACACATGTACCCATGCTCCCATTTTGTTATGAGATTTCCTCAAAGTTCTAAACCATTTTCGACAAGCACAAAATAACAATTTCTCTCAAATACTATCTGGAATAAACTGTATGAAAATATAGTTTCTATTTAAACTTGTTTACAGTATACTCTTCAAAAATAAATAACTGTTGCAGTTGTTGCATTTTACTCCTTGTTTGTACAATCTTTCAGGATTCATAGAGTATTTCTCATTCATATTAAGTTGAACTGCTGAACTGACTATTCTGACTATTATAAGGCCATTCTTAGTTTTTGTGGACTGGAGACGTCAAGTTTCCACATCACACTTTTGTAAGTTGAATATTAAGTGAACATTGGCTTCCAAAGTTCTGATGTCCTAAATCATGATTATAGGTTTTAATATTTTGGTAGGTTTCAGAATCATTTTGTGTTTGTTTTTAATGCCGTCATATAGATGTTTTCAAGAGATGAACAATTCCAACCAGCCATTTCTTTCTTAAAAGAAATACTAAAAAATTACTCAACACTTCCAGGCTTTCAAAAAATGCTTTCAAGGCCAAATAAGTGTGCATGGTATAATATCAGCAATAGTATGTGGTATGGTTTTTGCTGGTCAGTTTTAAATAGTAAAATAAATGATGTTTGTAAGAGTACTTTTTTTATTCGGTCATGCAAATTCTTAAAGAAAATTGAATTTAAGGATGCACTCTGATTTCACTTTTGCATAGTAAGCTGCAAAATATCTGTGCAAAGCATATTTCTTTGTTTGGCAAATGGTCAAAATGCCCTCAGTCATGGTTATTGAACAGCCACTTCAATATGTGAGCTTTGTCGTGTGAATGAAAAACGACTAAATAAGCGATTGCATTGTAATGTTGTGCTCTTCATCCAGAATATTTTTGAATGGTTTATTGTCTTTGTTTTTCTCACACAGACAGACATGCAGAGCTGGGAGGAGCAGAGTCAAGGAGCCATCTACAGCGTAGAATATGCCTGCAGGTGAGTCCAGGCGTTGACCTGCATATTTGTTAAATCCTCCCAGGCCGCTGCCGTGACTGTGTTTAAGGTTTTATCGATGTGTTGGTTTCTGCAGTGCCGTGAAGAGCATGACGAACAGCAGCTTGTATTTCAAAAACATTGACGGCCTCCTCCGCCAAGCTATCAGCATGAAGGAACAGATCAGCAGCACTCAGGGACGCAGGTAGGAGGCAGCAGTGATCACGTTCACTGACACATGCTGGAGCGACATTATCGTGAGATAATAATGATATAAAATACATGTGAAACCTATTCTTGCATTATATTGTGTGACTTTGGACATTATCCAATTAGTTATACTTTTTCAAAATTATTTACTTAAACGCATTGGAGCATGATTGATTTTTCTCCTCTTTGCCTTTCTTTGTTGGAACCAAAGCCTTCGTTTTAAATGTTAAAAATCATCTGTAAAAAAAAAATAAATAAAAATAAGCAAGCAAGCCTGGCCTTATCTGAATGTCCTAATGCTCATATCACATATTTTAACACCCTTTTTCAATTTTAGAAATAGATGTGTTCAGTATGTGATGCTGTAAACAGTTAAAACTTCAATCATAGTTTGACTGTCAGAGTAGGATAAGTGTGTTTTTACACACAATGTGTTCATGGGTCGATAAAGGTTTTAATTATTTTGAGGGTTTTAAACAAACAGTTATCACCCTAAACTAAAAAATAACCAAATACTGACATACACAAATTAATCTCAATTTTTAACATTGCTGGATCATTCTTGGATATTATTTATTCATATCACCCGCCACTTTAAAATATCCCAAATATCCACCTATAGATCCCCCTCTTTGCTCTGCATTTGAACTTTCTTCATGTATAATGTTTGTTTCTAAATTGTTGGAGGTAATTTTTTTGTAATCATCTTTGTGTTGGTTTTGTTTTTAATTTGAGACATCGGCTAATATAAAATGTGTGTGTGTGTGTGTGTGTGTGTGTGTGTGTGTGTGTGTGTGTGTGTGTGTGTGTGTGTGTGTGTGTGTGTGTGTGTGTGTGTGTGTGTGTGTGTGTGTGTGTGTGTGTGTGTGTGTGTGACACCTACCTTTTTAATTTTTGCTGATTAATTAATTGCTGCTGTCAGTCCCCAATAACTGCTACATTTTACTTTTGATTTGTTGGGCTTCCCTTTGTAGTTAATGGTTCATGTTTTATGTTGTGCTTTTTTTGTTTCCCCCCTGACACCTGCATGAAGTTTACATGATGTGACCCCCTCTCCCAGTCCCCTTGTCCCTGCTCCTCATGCCCCATCCACTTCCTCATGACATCTGGACAGAGGTGTCCAAGGTTAGTAGTTCCTTCAGACATGACATGATCATATTCGGGCTTATATTTAGACATAAGTGAAAAATGAACGAAATTACTTCTTTTTCAAAATTATCCTATTTTCATGGTGAATTACACTTTCAGGAATTAATACATTTACTGGCTTAAAATCATTTGGAATACATAACAAAACAAACCTGCACGTTGTGCTCAATATTCGTCAAAAAGCCACCAAATACAGTGAATTTGTATTTACATTATTGCAATAAAAGACTAACTTGCCAGATTGATACTTTGGCAACATTGAATACATAGAAATGAAATCTAAAACAAGTTCATCCGTACAAAAAAACACTACAAATTTTACAAAAGTCAGGCTCACTATCTTCTCCAACAAGTTAAAAAATACTTTATAATCTGAAGGGCACGAATCAGCTCATGAATGTGAAAGCGTAAGTCTGTTTTTCTCTTTCGTTTCCATGTTGTCTGCGATCAGTCAGAATAAACATGGAAGAGTAAAAAGGTACAAGGTGACAGTTCTACGTCTGTTTAGACCAAACTTGCTAGCAGTCCTCTCAGTGACACACTTAAATGTCACCAGTGTCTTTTACCTGTGCTCAGCCTCCTTCATGTCACACAAGAGTAGAGTCCTTTGCAGAAATCCCAGATTTGCGGGCGAGGACACTCCTCATCTCATTGTTGACCCCATTCCAGGGTTTAGCCTGGGCTTGCAGTAAACCGGTTTCAGTAGACAGGGTCCTGTGCATTCGAGGACAACTACCACTACTGCTATAGCCGTCTTTATCGCTACTGTGGCCTTGTGAACCCCCTGCAGGCGAGTACTGCGGGAGCTGGTGTGGCTCTCTCTGTCTCGGGTTGCCGCACGGCGGGTAGGAGATCTGATGCTGGAGGTGAGACTGGTTGTGGTGCATCCGCGGTTTGTCCACGCCGACTTTGAGCTCGCACGGCCGAGAGAGAGGCAGGTTGCTGCTCCCGTGGTCGTTCTGGTACAGGATCTCAAGGTGGTCGCCCTGAAAGTGCTTGTCAGTGCGGGAGGCTTTGACCAGAGAGTGGATGACAAACACCAGCAGGATCAAGATCCCAGAGGAGAGGACACAAGCGCTGGCAATACCCGTCTCCACCTCAAATATCAGGAGCATAAAGATAGACATGGCTGCAAAGAAAAGAAAAACACACAAGTTCAAGTTAAATTAGAAAAGACCAAAATTAAAACAAACATTATGTTTTAAAGTTTGGTTAAAAAAAAAGACTTAAGAACCCTTCATTCATTTAAGTTATATCTTGGTTTCTGCCATTTTTCACTTTTACTTGCTTCTTTTTTAGTTATTATATTTTTCACATCTGTTTTTTGTTTATAAATAAATGTATGTGAGTGTGTGTGTGTGTGTGTGTATATATATATATATATATATATATATATATATATATATTAAATGTCATATGAACGCTGGTTATTGTTTCTGAGCTGTCCTATGTTTGTCTGCAGGAAAAGGACCATGGACTCAGGCCTGTTAAAGGAAGGGGGAGAGAAGCACAACTCTGGGATGTGACGTGACTTCCTGAGTTTTCTCGGTGTTGCTTCCACCGCCCCTTGTCCCACTAACTCTTAGGTTGAAGCTGAAGTACGGTGATAAGGGCAACACCTCCTCATCACAATGGAGTGACTGCCTCCACTGACAACCCCCCCCCACCACCACCTCCAAACCCCATCCAGTACAAGCCACTCAGTGGAACAGAGCACGACAGCGCTGCCAGGTTCAGCATTAAAACACTTAAGTCATGGACGCTGGTCAAAGAATGCATTGTTCTCTTGGACTTGCCGGACAGACCAGAGAGAAAGCGGCAATGCTGTTTTTGCCTTTTGCCGTTGAACTGCACCGCCAATGTTTTAGAAACTAGGTTTCACAAAAAGTACCATATCACATAAATACCGTACCACTGGTGGTTTTTGTGAGCTTGTGGGTGAGTCACCGTTGTCTCCATTTTGTTTCGTACCTGCCAAGTAGACCGAAATCCCCATGCAGAACAGTCCGATAGCCACATGTCGCACAGCTCTGCTATCCAAAAGGAACCAGTCTGCTCTGTGGAAACAAATGTGGCACAGCATGCTTTATGAGATGAAGAGTTTCATAAGTTTTGGTTGTGTCTCTTTTTCCATACAGTGTACATTTTTCAAGTTAACTAAATATCAGTTTATTGATTATGTGGTGTGCGCTTAAACTGTGAAAATGTGGAAAGGCTCATTAATATTCGGTAGTCTTGGAAAGTCCCCTCTGGAGGTGCAGGGGTATGCTGTGTGTATTTGTAAACGGACGTGGGAAAGAGCCAGCGAGAGGCCGTGTGCGTGGTGCATAATGAGAGGAAGGCCATTGTTTAGATGGGCTTCATAGAGTTTGAGGGGTGGGGGTCAGCCGGGTCGTCCAACAACACTGCAGAGCGGTCCCCTGCACTGACACATGAGGACGCCTCTTTTATCCCTCACTTTTCTGTCTCTGGTTAAGTTCATCAGCCAGAAAAAAAAGCAACAATGAATGCATTTCATACTCCAAATATTATATGTGATTTTCCCACTTATAGCAAGAGTGCTGCAAACGCCTTGTAATAAAGATGCTTGAATGATTTTGAATTGTCTTTCTTGTATTGAATACGGTTTTATTTTCCATTTAGTTTACTACGTAGAGGAAATAGTAATTGCAACAACAGAATATATAAGTATGAGTTTTTGTCTCTGTGAATGTTGTTACATTACTTTGCACAGATGGTTCTATTTTTTTAGTTAAAGGCCTAGTACAATGATACATAACGAAGCTAATGCCAGTGCTAAAAAGAACTGCTACTGGTTGTATGTAAATAAAATAAATAAAAGCGTTTGATAGTGATTGTAGAGAATGTCGCGACGGTGAAGTTTATTGCTGCGAACGGAAACTTTTCAACGCGAATAATGTATGCGCTTCAAAGCGCCGGAATGTCGTAATTAACTAACGCGGTCACAGGTGCGTTCGAAAAACGTGACCGGAACTTTCTGTTTGCGCAACGTTAGATAAGAAACAATCCCAAAATGAGTGAAGCGGCTCGACAGTGGCCGACGCGGTCGCTTAAAAAAAATAAATAAAAAAAAACGAAGTACCTTTCAGTGTTATGCTCGCCCCTGCACACCTCCGTGGAGAAGTAGCTGTGCAGCAGACACACCACCAAGGAGCTCAGGTGGAGGGTGAGGGCGAGGGCGGACAGCACCGTGGACACCGGCAGCAGCACGGCCCACACCGGGGCCGGCAGCAGCGCGGAGGTGGACGGAGGCGACTCCTTCACCGCGGTCTGCTGCGACCGCAGCTGGAAGATCAGGATGACCGACAGCACGCACATTATGGCGGACAGGATCCCCAGTAAAGACAGGACGAGGAGAGACCGCTGGCTGTACTGCTTGTGCGTCATTTTTTTAAGTCCCTATAAATCTCCTTGCGATTAAGGGAATTAAAAAAAAAAATAGTTCCTCCGCTCTCCCTGTTAAAAACACATCCCCGAGGTGCTCGAGAAAAAGTGCATTGCAGTGTTTAAAAATCAAACAGTTTCCTGCTCGGCTCAGTTGGGTTTGTTGTGCAGCGGGGTTGTGATGCTGGTCCGAAGCATGTGACGCGCTTTAAATCCCCAGATTAAAAAAAAAAAACTTCGCCAACAATGGAGTTTTTCTCTTGGATCCTCGGGAAACAATGCCCCGACGCGCTCCTGGGAGAGGAGGCAGAGCCCTGCAAACACACACACACACACACACACAAGATCACACTGCCCCAACAAAAGCAGGAGCCTGATTAAGTGCTACAAACATGCATTATACTGCTTTGCAGCCTTTGTTTGAATGTGAGAGATGCACAGACCTGCAACAGGGCCCGACCCTCCATACAAATATGAATGAGCGGATAGGACCAGTAGGCCTGCAGGCTTCCTCAAGATTAGCCTACTTCTTATTAGTGTGATGTATCTTCATGAAATGATTAAGGGATTAGGATGCTCTAATCGACAGGCTGGGGTGACGTAATGCTCAAGTAAAGCAGATAAACTGAAATATGCCTACACATGATAAAAACCCAGCATGTCCACAACGGACTGAACTAGTATCCCGGTGCAAAATGAGAGCAGGAATTTAAAAGGAATTCGCA
This sequence comes from Eupleurogrammus muticus, assembly GCA_036785175.1. Classification (NCBI taxonomy): domain Eukaryota; kingdom Metazoa; phylum Chordata; class Actinopteri; order Scombriformes; family Trichiuridae; genus Eupleurogrammus; species Eupleurogrammus muticus. Next base: position 8,344,361 of record JAYKQN010000006.1, read on the forward strand.
GCGGCCGTAGCTAACCCCTCTTCATTGTAGAATACCCCTTTTATTCTTACTCCAACCCCTCACACTCTCTGAATCAGAAAAAATGTTTCACATGTTGCCTTGGAAACATGCACAACTAAAGCAGGAGTGCACTCTTTTTTTTTTTCTTCTTTGCGTTCTCTCCTCTGATTCACTGTCACCTTCCTAGAAATTGGAAACTTAAAAGTATTCGTATTTGGCGTTCGCCATTGACACGCTTACCAGTCATAGACTCATGTCATAGCACCGAGGCCTAAATGTTCTTTTAGAGGTTAGGGGGGGTTGGAGAGGTAACCTTTATTCTGTTGAGATGTAGATAAGACTGTAGCTGTAAAAAAAAACACAATGTGAACAATTGCTCTCACATATGTACACTGACCATGGAGGTTATTTCTGAATTCGACAGGCTCACCGCATGCTCTAAAAGAGTCGAGGCTGATCTCGCCGAAAGCAGAAGTGAGAAGTTTCAGGAAAATGAAAAAAAAAATGGACTTGAAAGCTTTCAAAGGCACTTTTATCTCACTGTAGTATGTTCTTTATGGTTCTACAGAACATACATACATGGTTTTATCTATTAAATGTATTAGCAATTCCTAATAACAGTTTATTCACCAGTCAACTGCCAGATTGATGAAGCTCTCCCAGTGTTTATAATGCATCTATGAAGAATATACTTGTAAAAACACGACACTGAGGGAAGATATCATTTCCCTCTAGTTGCAGGTGATTAGCTCGCTGTGTTTACAGATGGGGCTTTGCGCTATTCTCTGTCGGTTTGGTGGATCGACAGGCCCCACGCAGATGATTCCTTGAGGTAAATGCAGCGGCAGTCTGCAGGGATGTTGCTAAGTATTGCATCAGATGCACAGTTTTAAATACCTCTTAGGATGCGTCTGGGTCTGCGCGTGTGCTTATAGCTCCTATGTGTCTATGTGTCAACAACCTGTTTGTCTGTGTGTGTGTGTGTGTGTGTGTGTGTGTGTGTGTGTGTGTGCGTGCGTGCGTGCGTGAGTGAGAAAGAAGAGTTGTTGTCCACAGACGATATGTACAAATAAAATAGTCACTATATTATTTTTAGAGGTGCATTGTGTCACATCCCAAATATAGTCAATAATGCAGCTCATGCTGTGATTCAGTTATTACCTCTAAATATAACTTTTATGCTGACTGCATGTCTGTTTTCCATCAGACGCTTTATTTATTTATTTATTTTTATTCATTTGCTTTTGCCTAAACAAAAAAAAACAGCAGATCAACAGAGGGCATGGCTCACTACTCATACACATATGAGCACAGACATCGAATGCTCCTGGGATATTGATATTGATATGATGATATTGATTGGCCACCCTAATCTGGAATGTGTTTGTTTACTCTTAATAGCAAAACACAACAAGGACAGCAGCAGAATTTAGCCTTGATGTGGTGCAGCATCTGTCACCTGATCTTGTACTTATGATACTGATACGCTGAATATTTTACACTTAATTAATCTTTTAGGGATTCAAAGAATGTCCAAAGGATGATTTCAGCTGAATGAAGCGTCGGCTGAAGTGTGGTCTGCAGACGTGCAGATGACTGGTGGTCTGCAGACCACGCTGGTTTCCTTTAAAAACATCGAGAACAGCAGTTCTTTAAAAGAAAAACATTTTCCTGCTGTTCTAGATTAGATTAGATAGAGTAGATACAACTTTATTGATCAGTTTGGGTTCCATCAGTAAAACTGAAGCTCCATCACATCACATACAGCACTGTAAAAAAAAAAAAGATACACAAACAGGAGAGAATTATGTAAAAAACATTAAATACCAATGCTAAGGCAGAGAAAAAAAAAATAAAGAGTAGTAAATTTGAAATAAATGACTGCACACAAGGGCGACACGGTGGAGCAGTGGGTAGCACTGTTGCCTCACAGCAAGAAGGTCGCAGGTTCAAGACCGCCTTGGGGCCTGGGTCTGGGACCTTTCTGTGTGGAGTTTGCATGTTCTCCCCGTGTCTGCGTGGGTTTTCACCGGGTACTCCGGCTTCCTCCCACAATACAAAACATGCTCAGGTTAATTGGCAAATCTAAATTGCCCATAGGTGTGAGTGTGTGTGTGAATGGTGTGTGAATGGTGTGTGTGCCCCACGATTGGCTGGCGACCATCTGGGGTGTATCCCCCTGCCTCTCGCCATAAAATGCGCTGGGATAGGCTCCAGCAGACCCCTGCGACCCCGAAAGGGAATAAGCGGGATAGAAAATGGATGGATGACTGCACACACCATTGTTATTGCTAAATGGTTATTGTGAAAGTGCACATTGTAAGAGGTGGATGAGTAGATTTCTAGATTATCCGGTTTACTAGAATATTTTATTTACCTGGAACATAAAATGACATAAAACCTTTTTAAGTAAGTTAGGTTTTCAGGGTTCCACCAATGTGACAGTTTGGCATTGTCCCATACACTGTATTATTATAATATATTTTATTATAATTGTTATTGCATAATTGTTTAATATTTTACAGGTTTCATATATAAAGGTTCCAGATTATTTTCTGTTTATGCCCCCCCCACTCCCCAGTGAGGAGTTGAGCAGTTTGATGGCACAGGGACAGAAGAGTTTTTTTAGTCTGTTTGTTCTTATCTTTGGGAGCAGCCGTCTGTTGCTGCTTTTAAGAAAAAAATAGAAATAACTTGTGTACCTGCTTTTGTTGGCCATTGTAAAATCACCCTTTTCATACAGACTCCATCACTTACAGTGGAGCTCTGTAAAATCCTGAAATAATGTGTGGATGTGTTTTAATGATTCAGATTTTCAGTTTTTGGAGATGGTTCACCTCTGTGCAAATTCATGGTGCACAACTTATACAGAGTATGTGTGTACAGAGGTGGTTTGCAACCTCTGCACTAAGAAAAGACAATCTCTTTTCTTATTATCATGTTCATTGTCACCACTTCAGACTTTTTAGAACATACAAATGAAACCAAACAGGGAACTTGCTCTGAAGCGTTCACAACTCATACAACCTGTGAGGAGAGGTCACCAAACATTGATTGAATCACAAGCAAAAAAGGTTTAGAATCACTGCTTTAAGGTATCATACGACATACCTAATACATATCTCAGGCTTTTTTATTATTGCCAGCCAGGGCAAATACAGAAAACATATACAGCGTTGGTTAGTTACTAGTTATCCGCAGACATTAAACACTAAACGGTACCCATGTTGTCATTTCATTGTAGAAAAGCAAACAACACAATTACATTTCTGACATGACCTGATACCATCCACTGAGAATCAGTCGCAGCCTTAGGTATCTGGGGGCTCTGTATCACTGCTGCATACGAGGCCCGATCCCATAAAACATTCATCAGTCTATTTGCCAGCTCTACGCCCATGCATCTCTGATACACTACGGTATGAAAAGATGCAGTGCTTAAACTCATCATGCTCACGGGGGCATGCGTGGCCGTAATATGTTTGATATTTGCCACAGTGTGCACATTGATCTAATGTTAAAATATCTTTAAAAAAAGAAACAAAGATCAAAGTGTGTCTTCTACAAATTACAAATGCATTTTTCGTCTTTATGTTAGACTTAACCACACTTTATTTACAAAGCACTTTTCATCCACAGAATGTGCACACAAAGTGCTTCACATGTTAAAAGCACCCTAAGCACCCCTCGATTCACTCAAACACACATACACACACTGGCAGAGCACAGAGGAATGTTAATTTAATTAACTCAATTCTAACTATAAATTGCAAACAAGTTATGCCAAGTGAGACAATTATTAGGAAGCCAACCATTTCCTAAATGGTGGTTTCCACAAATGTGAACTCAGAGGTTCGTTGGTGGCCTACATAAACAGGATGGTTGATGGTCTACCCCCATTTTTTGTGTGTATTAAGCATGCCATATTTGTTTTTTTGACACTCTTACAATTTCTCTGTGGTTAACATGTTGTTAAGGAACCCCCCCCTCTCCCCTTATGGACTTTTCCATATGGGGAACATTTATTTTAAACGTGCAAATGCAAATTAAAATAATAAAAAAAACTTTCCCCACCCATCTAGTGATGAAAAGTCAACACAAACCAACACCCCCTAAATAAGACTCACAGTCTTATGCATCGTGCAGAAATACATAGCGACATATGAAAAACAGATGTTTGAAAAAGAAGAAAGTGTCACTTTTTTTCGCTTGCTTTTGGATTTCTCTTGACAGCCCGTGCGTGTGTGTGTGCGTGTGCGTGCGTGTGTGCGTGTGTATCAGAAGGCGGCTGGGAGGCGGAGGAGCGCGTCCAATGGCGCACGAGGAGGAGGCGGCGCGGCGCGGGGAGGCGGCGCGGCAGCAGCGGCACCATCCTCCACCATCCGCGGCTTCTGCATCAGGTCAATGACTCCGCATCCACGCACGCTCTCCTTCTCCGTCTCTCCTGTCTTGCGCACGTGTTTTCTTTTCTCTTCTCTTCTTTTTTTATTTTTTTTTATACTATTTACAACTCGTCTCGTCGCCTCTGACCGAGGCGCAACTCAAGAAGTGAAGCAAGAGTGGAGAGGAGAAAAGAAACGCAGATCCGCGAACAGGTGAGATCACATACGTGGTTGTTCTTGTTTTTTTTTTTTGCTGTTACAGACATATATATTTATCATATACAAAGTTCCCTCCGCTCCCGTCCTATATTAGACGCAGTTGCTTGGCAACCCGGGGACAGACGCGCTATTCTTGAACGCTCTATTTTCAATGACGTCAGCAATTTATTGGGCTCAATTATCCGCAAACATTTTTTTAAGCTACGTCTTTTTACAGTTTTTATTTTTAGCGCCCGAGCGCTCTTGATGTGCAAACTTTGGATATAGACGCATCCCATGACCCTTTGAATCCATTCAAGCCGAGATTGCCTTGACTTTAAGAAGCATCTCGACTCAATTTGTTCCACATTTACTCTTTGTTATAAGTAGGAGCATAATTACCCCTCTGCATTTTATTGCCTCATCTGTGCAAAATTGCAATTTTCCACTTTGATTCATACAGATAGATAGATAGATAGATAGATAGATAGATAGATAGATAGATAGATAGATAGATAGATAGATAGATAGATAGATAGATAGATTTTTAATTCTAGATTAATTATAATGTCTCTCCAAGTGCTTATTTTTTATTCCTTCCTTGCCTTTTCAATCATGTGTCCTCAAGCTCATTATCGTCATCATCCAGACTCAGGATGGTTTGCATCTAATGTAATTGTTCGCATAATTTCATTCAAAAGAGCCGGATGGAAAAGAAGTTGTCATTAAGGCGTGTCTCATCTTTCGCAGTTTCTATAGATTCGGGCATCTCTCGGAGAAGAACTTCGAGTCCTGAAAAATCATTCTCACTATTTACGGGATCAAATGTTCAGCTCGCCCCACCACTGCCACACACACGCACACACCCTGCATTTCTATTCTGGCACTATCAAAAAATATCAAGGCAATTCAATTATCTCCTGTTAAAATTAGACAAATATTTCCTCACCATCACTCCACAAAAAGGCCCGATGAGCCACGTGAACCGTCTGACCCCGAAGATCCTGAATTAGCTGTTTGTGCTTTAATGTGAAATTTGCATTCTTCAGGTTGAAACGTTATACGCTGTGTACTCAGACCTCTTGTCATGGGCATAAAAAGCGCGATGAAGCCATTAACAAATGAAGAAAGGGCTTCCCCTTCCTAAAATACCTTGCAGTTTTGAATGAGACGGTGCTGACCTTGGGAGCACCCTTTTATTACCCTTGGTTTGCTGAGGTTGTATGCGTGTATCTATATATCGGTTCATGCAGGGTTCAGGTCTTCTATTTTTGGGAGACAGTTTACGGGCCTGATTTCACATTTAAACATCCACTCTGAACATCAGCGGAGGATAGGAGTTTCACAAGAGTGCCTTAACAGTGAAAGCGTCACACGGAGAACGCATTTCAGTGATGGTATTGCTTTCAGTGCATGACAGCGAAGGGAAACGCAATGTTTTGAGGGCAGCAGGAAGACAGCGGCGAGGTATGGCATTCTGTAGGTGGAGGGGAAGCCCTTTCTTAGCCACATGCAACATCTAAAATCTCCCCAAATCAAAACCACGCCAACATTTAACCTCTCATTAGTTTGGTGATGGTTCATTTTTTCAACCGGTGCTGCAAAAGGGCCTCGAGTTATGCGGTTGGTCGAGTGATAGGATCTGCTTTAAGCCAATTCCTTGCCTTAACATTTACAATGTTCTTGAAACACATACACGCCATCGTGCTCTGAATGACTCATGGAAAGAAAATCGTCGAAGCAGAACCCTCCCAATACTTTACAAAAGCTCTTTCTCACTCAGGCGTGCAGTTCACCGCGGCGAGAAGAGCGAGCAGAGAGATGCATGATGAGAACCATCACAGCAACTGATCAGAGGCATTGAAGATGGCGCGGTTTGTTGACGCGCAGGCCTTCGGCTTTCTGTGCGTGTGTATTGTTTTTCGACGAGTGAGATGGTCCCAGGGTGCAGCATGCGCAGAGAGCCCGGCCACCGCCGCCACCGCCGCACAGTCTCACCTCAGGGAAGGCGTCTGACAAAAGTGCCCTCATTCCCCATAGAAGCTAGAGGTCCCCAGGCCAGGTGTGTGTGTGTGTGTGTGTGTTTGTGTGTGTGCAATTATAACACTGTTTCAGGATCCGCGGCCGTTCACGTTTGCTATAACTACTTCTTTTTAGGTGTCTCCTTTTCTCACAGGCGACGTGCTCAGGAGATGCTTGGCTAGTTGTTGTGGGCTAAACCTCAAAAGGCAGTTGTTGTACAAGAGAACATCCAGAATTAGCTGCTGCGTGAGGCCAGGCCACGCTGTCTGCCTTGGCTTACGGGTCTTTCGACAAACTTTCCAAACCACAACGAGCTCTATAGCAAACGCCACGCCGTTGATCTGGAGGTATCGCTATATTTATCCATGTGGGGGTTTTCAGCAGGCAGGTCTGTGGCGCTGATAGTTTGCTTTGTGTCTGAGAGGAGAGGAACTTTCTGTGGAGATAAAGATCTCTCCTCGCATGCGTCCTACTTCCCTCTCTTTTCTGGCGATTGACATGCATCGAGAAAATGTTCAATTGTCTCACTTCTGGTCGAGAAAACAGAAGAGCCCGACCTGCGGCGAGTAGAACTCTTTGAGGCAGACGAGTTGTTAGAACATGAGGGACAAAGGCGACGGTGGCTTCATGAGCAGCTGTTGGTGTTACGGGCTATCTTGTCCCTGCAGCGTGCTCAGCACACTGCACATCATAGGACTTTATAAGGTAATAATGAGGGCAAAGAGGTGGATTCCTCCAGAAATGCTCAAGATGCCTGTGTGCCCGGCTTATGTTGAGGGACAGCGGGCACTCCAGGGGTCGTGGGAACACGGGCGCAATATCCGCTAAAGCACCATCAGGAGGGACAAGCTACTAAATATAGAGAGGTCCAATACATGTTCAGTATTAGGGGGAAAACCAGGGAAAACTCCTCTGGGCTTTGGAGACACACACTGTATGTTCAGGTCAGAGAAGTCTGGCCACCGCTGAACGCAGCCGGTGACAGATAGCGCAGGGTAAACTGGACAGAACCTAAACACGGAGCAAATTGATTGCATGTCATCGATTTGCCGTTGTATGGTGTTAAAGTGGAGTCACTTCATGGATGTGTCATGGAGCAAAGAACATCAGTGAGTGTAATCCTCCGATTTCACATCTCTCACATTAGCTTCCAGCTCTACGCGGAATTGCATAGGCAGGCGCAGCACGGGGGGGGGGGGGGTTCTACACCCAGAAAAACAGCTTCTGCACCCCCACCCAAAAAAAAAAAAAGAAATCCTGTTTCCCTGTTCTTCGACCCAGCTGCATGAGAGAGGAGTGGGTGGCTTTTAGCGTCAGCCATCTTTCAAAAACACACCGTTTTTCCTTCTACTGTTTGGTTTTAGCTATTGCCTGCTGAACCTTTAAAAGGAGCTATCGACTGTATTTTTAACCCTGTCTCTTGGGGCTTCTGCGGTGCAGCCGAGCACTGTGCTGCTGGCCCCGGGGTAACCCAGACTGTGGGGGTGTCAAACTGCGTGGACTGCTGGCCCGGCGAGGGCCGCGCTAACTTTAGACCGCCTCGCCTCATGGTGGTAAAAATAAACACTCTGCCCTTACCAAGGGGGAAGGGACTTGAGTCGCTTAAACCAAACGAATGACATTTTCCCACCAGAATGATCATGAGATGAAGTATTACACTTTAGTGAAAGGCGCTGGTGCCGTGCGTGATAACAAAAAACAACCAATTCAGTGGCCACTGCCAACAAATGTGACTTAATGCTTCGTGAAGCACAATTATTATTTTTCGTAAATTTAAATCAGGAAATGTAGTTTTTCATATGATACTTTATTTATTTGTTAGTAAGAATGACAGTAACACAAGCATGTGCTGCTATATTTATTGCTTTATCTTCTCTTGCAGGTGTCAGAGTGCCAAACGTCAGAAAAGATGGGAAGGAAGAAAATACAGATTTCTCGTATTCTGGACCAGAGAAACAGACAGGTGGGCTACCATGTGTCATCATGTCACCTCAAACGATTCTTCAATTAGTCGATAAACAGATAATTAATTAGTTAGTATTTTAAGCAAAGAAAATGTACTTTCTCTGGTTCCAGTTTCTTCAGTGGGAGTATTTGCTGCTTTTCTCAGTTTGATGTAAATGTCAATTTTTTTCTGACATTTTTCTACACTATACTTTCAGATTAACTAGTATGGACATAGTTGGACATAGTAGCAGCACACTGACTGGTCATGCACAGAGAAAATTGGTCTAGTTGTTCTGATTGAGTGTTTGGAGTGAAACATGTGTACAATCAGGTGTAAATAATATGGGGTGAAGACCAAATAATGTGCACAGGTATGACGCAAGAGGAATGTGAGAACACAGATTGTGAATAAAGAGTAAAATCTTGTGTGGTTGGAAGCTAAATATATCTGTTCCAGTGGTTGCAGACTGGTGAGAAATGATCACATCACGCTCAGCGCTTACTCGTCTTCATCAATATGGTAATTGTAGATGAATGCAAACACTGTATGTTAATATACCATGACAGCGTGAAAACTGCTATTAGGTTTGACCAGTGTGGAAAAAACATCAAATACACTCAAAGAAACTATGTTCAGACTGCTTCATTTTACATTATTGGTTTGCAATTTTTTGTAAGAGCATAGAAAAGCCTTCAGGGAATTATAAGTATTATATATTAGTTAGAAATTTCCACCCCCCTTTTTCTTCTCTTTAAGTTAAAGCTAAGATATCTGTGATGTTCTTTTTACGTCTCAGGTGACTTTTACCAAACGCAAGTTTGGTCTGATGAAGAAAGCTTACGAGCTGAGTGTGCTGTGTGACTGTGAGATCGCCCTCATCATCTTCAACAGCACCAACCGTCTGTTCCAGTACGCCAGCACAGACATGGACAAAGTGTTGCTGAAGTACACCGAGTACAGCGAGCCGCACGAGAGCCGCACTAACACGGACATACTGGAGGTATGGTCCACGCTGCTGTTAAAGCAAGAAACAACAAATCAAATCACAAGACATGTCTTATGAAAACATGTATATATGGTGTTTTGCTTCTTTTTTTTTTTTCGTGTGTCGCTCTTGTTTTTTTTTCCTGACTGGTTGCCGCTCTTACCGTGGGTTTTTTTTTTTTCACATGCACTTTCTGTTCTGCATCAGACTCTGCGTAGGAAAGGCCTCGGCCTGGACGGCACGGAGCTCGACAATGAAGAGAGCATGCAGGTGGCTTCAGACAAGTACCCGCTCAGTGAGGGCATGGATCTCTCTGTGACCCGCCAGCGCTTCTACGTTAGTGCACACACACTTCTGATGCTGCATATTCAATGCTAATTTCCTTTTTTTTTACCGTCATTACATGTATATATTTTTGCACTTCAGGGTCCATCCCTGCTCTCCCCAGAGGCCCAGTTCCTGGTGTCCGCAGGATGCGAGAACGGCTTTCCCAACGCGTCTGGATCCAGCGCGGCCTCCCACAGAGCCCCGGGCTTTAAAACCCTGAGCTCTAGACCCGGCTCTGCCAGCCCCGCTGCCCCACACACACACACCGCGTTCATGTCTCCACACTCAGGTGAGTGGGAAACATATAATTAACAACTCAAATTATTATGTTTAACTCTTACACTTCACTGCAAGACCCACAGACAGATGGGTAGAACAGAGATTAACCTATACATACTATATAAGGGGCAATGTAGTGTAACCCTAAAAACTCTGTACCAGATAGTTTACCTCTCTCTTAAAAAGTTTTTAAAAAATTAAAATCACATGCTATCAAGTTGTATCGTGTAGGTGGATTACATATCTAAAATAAATACAAAATGACTTTTAAATGACAAGAACACACAATCTCATTTGAGAGGCCTGGTGAATGCTTCCTAAAACTGCATTTTAAAAAGTTTTAGACTTTCTCGTCTTACCAACCATAATATGTCACTGTGCATTAATTACAAGTGTATTCTAGTAATTGTACTCGCTTAATTTTTGTAATATTCTTAACATACTTTAACACTCATTTATCCTACCACCGCTTGCCTTCTCCGTGACACTGTGTCGAGAAAAATCAAGTTTAAAGACGAAAGTAAAAGTTTCATTAGATTAAAAGTAGACTATTTGGAGAATGTGATGCTTGCTATGAGAAAATGATTGCCGGCATGAAATTAAAACTCTCCGCCGAATGGAAGATAATGTTCCGATTGCATTTAATGGCATTGAAGATGTAAGCAATTCATAACTGTCCGTTTGCAAATTGGCAATGTTTTACAGTATATTACCATTTGTTCCCATATGTTTGAAATATTGAGCAGTGATCATTCTCTCTGCTTAAAAATAGGCACACACCACTTAGTGTGAAAATCCATGACATGCTCTTCTAGCAATTCATATGTATGCTGTCAACCTTCTGTGCAGCTGGTGGTGAACTCACAGGAAGTGTGTGTGTGCGTGTGTGTGTGTGTGTGTGTGTGTGTGAAACTGGCCCACCACCAGTGTTACAGTGGCTGTAACCAGTTCTGTGGTTTTTGTACAGAATTTATCACACCTGCCAGTCACTTCAGCTTCTTTTACAGTCTTCACCATTTGGATGAACTATGATGTCATTAGATACTGATCAACAAACATGAAATATCTCATGATGTTGTTTTTATAAATGTAGGATTGCAGTTCATTTATTTTATCTACTTTACACTGAAGATTAGATTATATATCTTTGATCGGGTGAAATTGGCCTCTCCTGGCTCATAAGTACACTGAAATTATTTATCAAATATTCCACAAACTAACATTTTTCACTTATTTACATAAAGAGGTCATCGAAATTTTTTTTTAACCTTTTTAATCACAGATGGAGGCAGAAAAGAGGGGAAGAATGTTTTACCGAGTATAAATGATTCGCTGTGCAAGTGAAACAAGCCCACATCTCTTTTCACTTCCTGCTCCTTTCTCTCACCGGGTGCTGCAGGCATCGGCTACTCCGTGTTCTCCCACGGCAACCTGAACCGGGCCCTCGACATGAAAAGCCCTCCGCCTCTCAACCTGGGCAGTGAGAACCTGCGGGGAGAGGCCGTGAATCAGGGCATGGGGGCCACGCGCGCTAACCACAACTCTGCTGTGAGTAGCTGCTGCCGCTATCAACTATCGATCTGCGCTCGTACGCGTCAGTGAATTTAACACGAGGGTCTGACACTCCCACACTGTTAACAGAAATGAATGTCAATGTGGCGTGCATGCATGTGATTACCCTGTGTCACTATAAACTTGTTTTTCCTTCTTCTTCCTGATCAACAGAGAGGTCTATTGTACCAGGGTCTGCACAGCAGCAGCTCCATGGTGGCGATGGGGAAGGCCGGGCTGCTGGGCCACAGCCTGGGGGGCTACGGCCTCCCGTCCCCTGGAGCCTCCGGTACGTCTGCTCTGCATCATCCATCCTACGCTGAATTAGCCTGAATAGGTTTACTTGGAACAATAATGTTTTAAAGTGACGATAACCTGCTCTTTCATTTGCAGATGTTGGTTTATTCAAAAGCAGTTTTTTCCATCCCTTAATTTATATCTGTGTCTTTTCATTCCAGAGTACAGCCAGCCTGGTTTTTATCACTCTGTCAGTCTACAGCGAGGAGCGGTGAACCCCTGGCAACCAGTGCAGCCTCCCCAGGAGCCCCACGGGTCTCATATAAACCCAGGGTGAGGATATTAATGTGTACCATGGAACCGAGGTGTGGATTAAAACAAAAAAAGGGAATCATGGCATAAAGTAGAGTCAGCAAGCAGTTCACGGCTCCTAGAGAGGAGGGTATGATAGTATTTGTTTTAGCATTGCTGTGCAACACCATGGACAGTCAAATCAATGTCAAAGTAAGTTCAGTCATTACAGATGACAGTACAGTTTATGCATCTTCATAAAACTATGAAGATGCATAAACTGTACTGTCAAGATACCCTCATATATATTTATATGACAGACAAGGTGTGAAAAGGTAAAACATGAAACCACATATACGTATATGTTCATTTAATAGACATGTGTACTGTATGTAGGGATTACAGTTTGATCCATAATGGCAGAATAATTTAATTTTAACTGCATTAAACTATCATCAAGCTGCACCTGATGAACTCAGTGATTGATCTGATGATAACTCTGAGGTTTCTTTTGTGCTGCTTGTTGCTGTGTTCCAGCATGTCCAGCGGAGGGTGCTCCTTCCCCTCTCAGGCCTGCTCCTCCAGCTCCCCGCACCTTCCCTCCCTCAACCTCAACATCAAATCGGAGCGCAGCTCCCCGGAGCACATGTCGTCGCCCGCCTCCCCTCCCCTGCACCCCCACCACCACCACCTCAGGCAGCACTCTCCAATGAGCAACCCCGACTCGGCTCGCCATACCCCTCCGGAATCCCGGCCGGCCAATGAGACGAAGGAGTTTCCCAAAGCCGGCGGCTACCGGCCGGACGAGGAGGAAGGAGGGCCGCCGCTCAGGCAGCTGGAGATAAGTGACGGGTGGCAGAGATAGCTGCCGTCTGACGAGCATCTCGCGTTCTATCGGCTATCTTCCATCAGCACCAGAGCTCCCACACACACACACACACACACACATATAGAGAAGATAGCGAGATGGGGTCCATTTGTCCCCAGCATCCGAGAGAGGAAAGCCTTTCTTTGTCTCCTCACACAGAGCTGGTCTCTCCTGGGCGACATCACTTGATTGATCCCACGATGATGAGATACTGTAGATGCTTTTTTGTTTGGTTAGGTTTAGTTTTTTTTCTTCCTGTGTGGCGCTAATGTGAATCAAAATACAATTTGAAATGTTTCTTTTTTTGTTTTTTTTGGTTTCCTGAATGAAATTTAGCAACAGCAGCATAGTGGGACCAACTGAATTTCTCCAAAAGTGAAAAGAAAAAAAAAACACATCTACGTTCAATGTTCGGTTTATCCGCGCAGCCCTCAGTGAAGCCTCTAAGTAGTTTCACAGTTTGCCCCGGATGGCGGTGAAATATAAACGTTACAGTGAAAAGCAGAGGGCACGGGAGGAAAACACATTACACCAGCCCAACTAAATCATAGTGTCTCAGTTGTTGTTGTTCTAAACGCTTCATTGTTTTAGCTTTTAACCCAAAGGTGGCGAGACAATCTCCCCCACAGACGACCAGATCACCTGTCGCTGGAGCCTTGGCCTTTTTTTTGTTGTTGTTGTTGTTTGGTTTTAAAGAGGTGAAATGTGCCTGCACACGAGGAGATGTTTTAAATTCTAGGCATCAACGAGACTCAGGGATTTTACAGGATGGTTTCTTCAGGAGGTTCAAAATTTCTTTCCACACTGTAATTGTGGATGAGATGAGTACAATTGCTGTTAATTCCTCCAAATAATGTTATTTTTATTATTCTACTTTATTAACAACAAAAGATTATGGTAGTTTACCTCAACTATAGACCAAAATGTTTAATATTTGTCCCTATGCATTACAATCAAATACTGCAACAGCCAAAGACGTACTGTGTAACCTTCTATATTGTGTCAAGTTGGATTTATTAATATAAACATTTTTTTTTCATGTATACAACATTTTCTGAAGGGCTGCATTTCATTATGTTATTGTCTTATGATATTTATAAACGTATGAGACTTGAGTCAAAACATTGGGCCTACCCCACGATATGGATTATTTTATCGACAGTCCACACGTACTTTAAAGATTGTCTGGTTGTAATTAAATCTGTAAATGTTTGCACTGGATCTCTGTATTCCTCTATATTTTTGGTTTTACTTAGCCCATATTCATTTTGCAGAATATACTCAATATTTCAGGTTTTTTCTGTCTTTTGATGAATTTCCACATGTTGCCCACAAGAGGTCATCTTGTTCTCTAGCATCTTTGCTGTTTCACATAAGGCCGATGCAGAGCGGGGAAGACCGTCCTAAACTGTTGTCGATTAATGATCTGATGAATCTCTTTAAATGCATCGTGGCGAGAAGCAGAGATTCGGTGAGCCAGCGGAGGTCTTTAAGTGCAGAGTGCTGCTGTGGAATTCGCTCTCTTTCTTTGCAGTTATGTGGATTAATATCAGCATGAAAAACCAAGTTATCAGTATTCTGATGTTTTGGATTGAGTTGTTATGTTTGCTGAATGCTTCACTAACAGAACAGAGACAGATTTTTATTTGACATTTGTTGTGATTCCTTTTAAATAAAAAAAAAAAATGGGAAAAAAAATTGTTGAAGACTTATGTTTCATTGAAGGGGAAAGTGTGGTTCTAGAGCCGACGTTTTTTTTTTTCATTTATATTCAATCTGAAGGCATAAATTGCAGTTTGCTGTGTAGCCATTAAGTTTGATGTGGCCTTTTATTTAGTTTTATTCACCTCCGTCCCACACACACACACACACACACACACACACACACACACACACACACACAGGCATACTCATTATCATGTCTGCCTCCTGTCACCATGCAGCCACCAAACGTGAGGAACAAGAATGGACCACTTAAGACTTTTATGCCAAAAAATGTATTTAAAAAAAAAAAAAAAGGCACATTTGCTATTCCAGAATGTTTTCTCATCCTGCTTCTATGGTGCGTTTGCCCTCCTTCCCATCAAAACAAAATCAACTAAAATCCAGAGGGGAGCTGAGAGGAGCCCTGCTGCCCCGGTCCATCGCTGTCCTCTCTGCTCCCTAAATGAAAAGAGACTCTCACCGGGGTCATGTCTGGTCTGCTCTCCTGGGACCAGACCGACCAGTCTGTAGGGCATGTCTGGGTCCTACCTACACACACACACACACACACACACACACACACGGTGGTTTCCATAGCAACCACAGTCAGCCATGGCTGCCTGCCTTGGCCTGCTGCAGTCCACAGAGCAGACTGAGGGGGCCTGAGGCCTCCAGCACAGATGCACATAATTAATGTGATTATATAGATATGTCAACCCCGTCTCCGCTCAGTTCATTAGGCCGACCGCTCTCCCAGACCTGTCAGAGGCGAGAGAGAGAGAGAACACGGCTCTACTGGACATGGCCGCTGCTTTCTAATGTGCGACTTTAAAAGAAGATGGCCCTAAATCACATAATCTAACAATAACACAATTGAGGCAAAGAGAATTATTTCTCTCTCTCTCTCTCTCTCTCTCTCTAAATAGATATATATATATATATTGTGTAATGTGAACCTAAACGTTTAAATAGTAGTGTGTGTGTGTGTGTGTGCGTAAATAAAATGGTTTAAAAAAAAAAAAACGGCACAGTCATGCCTTAGTTGCACGACATCTCAATGCTAAATTGCAGATAATGAAGTGGAACCCTCCCAAATTTCTCCACTCTTTAGTGGCTTTGTGATTGTTGAAGCATGTCCCAGTGCACATGAAAAGACAGGGAGGTGGTGACCCCTCCCTGGATCGGAGACCCTTTGTGGATTTCGATTGGATGTGGAAGTCAAACGATATCGCCAATAAATCATGTCAGCTCTCCAGACAAAAACGCTCTCCGGTTTCACTCTGGAGAAAGGTCACATTCTTTAACGGTTGTTACACAACTCGCATGTAAATCTGAAATCTGTTACAAATATGCATTGACTGTTTTTACACTGCACTAACAAATGCTTTTTTTGTGCAGCTTAAGTGAAATAAATTGGAGGATATTCAGGAAATAAAACTCTTGATGTAGCCATGTTGAGCAACCGCACTTGTATTTCTTCCCAGACTCTCAAGGGGCAGAAGGTTCATAGTTATTATCAGTGATTAAAGAATGATCTTCTCAGGAGGTTGGGGTCAGAGTTCAGGACCCCGCTCCGCGGCGAGACACTATTGTCACTATTACACAATGTCTTTTGTCAATTGGAGGACAGATTTCTAAGAGAAATTGTTTCACCCGTATTATCTCCCACGCTCCATTATTGATAACTTTAAAAACATGAGATTAAAAAGTAATTTGTGCTTTTTTTTTTTATTTTCATTAAGCCAAAACAAACAAAAACATTCAGGTTACAGCCAAAAAGTTGCACACCATGCATTCAGAAAATCTCAAAAAGCAACATTTTCATGTTAACTTCACAGTATTATGAGCATTCAATGTAAATACATAAAAACAAAAAACACACAGAAAAATCTAAAAATACAGAAATGGACAAATTACAGCA
This sequence comes from Eupleurogrammus muticus, assembly GCA_036785175.1. NCBI lineage: Eukaryota > Metazoa > Chordata > Actinopteri > Scombriformes > Trichiuridae > Eupleurogrammus > Eupleurogrammus muticus. Next base: position 8,361,074 of record JAYKQN010000006.1, read on the forward strand.
TCTGTAACATTTCTAAATAACAGAAGTTATTCGAGGCAATGCATCATAAATAAATAAATAAAATCCACTTACACATGACTGATTAGGATTTGATTGAACAGACATAAATGATTGGCAAGAAAATAGAAGAAAAAAAATCATGAAGCAAATTAAGACACTTGCAAGTTAAAACATTGCACGTGAAAAGTGTTTGGAAACAAAATTAAAATAAAAACGTTTGGAGTGTCAACTTGATCTATTTAACAGAGAAGGACCAATCCCTGTTCTAAATACATGTAAAAATGGAGAAGGGAGATTCTAAAATGTACTCAAACTCCCTGAGCTCCCAGGCACTTGGGAATTCTAAAAGGAAAATCTTTCTATAGTAACGACAGCTTTCAGACACTAATAAGCAGCCTCAACCACAGCTGGGACGGACGTGTCGGCCGGCCGGGTCTGAGCTTCACTAATTTCTTGCAATCAAAAGGTTACAGCAGGAAAAGAGAACAGAAAATAAAAATCATTTAGCACTCGTGAATCGGTTCTGTTGAGAGGGACACAGAGTCCCTCTCAAAAAAAAAAAAAAAAAAAAAAAAGAAAAATCATATCTACACAGGGACTAATAACTCCCCTGGTATGAATTCAATATCATAATTGCAGCATTTAATAATGTTCTATGAAGAACTATTCAGATAACACTGGCATAGATACATCTGAAAGGTGCAGAAAAAGGTTCTGCTGATGTACTGGAGCTGTATTGTGATGTGCATTATTGATACCAGAAGCCTGCTGGTCACTAACAGCTATAAGGTGCCCAATATTGCAACAGACGGTGCCCGTCCCTGTTCACTCTCAGCACACCTACCACCAGAACTTCCATTTCACCCAAGAGACGCGGTGCACTCAGTCTGCATTTGTGTGTTTTAATGAAATGTCTACTCTGTCTGAAGGCACCCCGTGCAGCCGCAGCATGGGAAGCGTGGCGCTCCTCCGTTAGTTGCTCATAAGGTACTGGTGGAAGTAGATCCCGAACAGAGAGCTGATCACCTGGCAGGCAGCCACCCACCAGGTGAGGAAGGCGAAGAAGCCTCGGAAGAAGAGCGGAGTGAGGACGGAGCGCAGCGCCGTGAAAGTCTCCGACAGATGGGCGACTGTGGCCTGGATGTCCTCCTCCATGTCCTCCATCCCCTCCTCGTCCTCATCCAGGCTGCTGGGCAGCACGGGAGCCGCGGTGGGCATCAGCAGCGCTGGCGTCACCCCGGGGGTCTCCTGTGCTGCCGTCCCCCAGTTGAAGTCCCCTGGAAGTACAAAAATAAGAGCACCGTTGTTAAACACTCATAAATTAATGTGTAGGATCAATTTCTGTTGTGTTAGGTGATGCTGGGATTTTCTGAGGGTCTGTGAACGCATCCTTCAGTAAGACCACAGAGTGGGTTCTACTTCAAAAAGAAGAAAAGATGCAGTTCTTTCCTTACAAAGATTGTTGTTGTCTATGGCCACAGTAGCCTGTGTTAGTGTAAGAAGTACACCGATTATACCTTAATATCTGGTTTTTGACGTGTAAAAAATACAAAAATAACTAAAGGGACTCTTCTCTCAAATGTGTCAAACTATGGGAAACAAACTAGCAAACAAATTAGGCCATTGGGTCAATGGTAGCTGCCATATATGATCAATAATTTAAATAATATAGATAGACAATAAAACAGTCAATATTGGACCTACCCGTATTGGATTGATTTTACAAAGCCCCCTGAAAGAGACACGTTCCAGGATGGACAGAAAACCTTCTACATTCACAGTGAAGGCAACATTGGAACAACGCAACTGTTTTCGTTAAGGCTAAGAAACATTTAAGGAGCTATGGTTTATTGATTAATAGTTATTCAAATTTAAATGAACTGTGTGGAATTTACAACAATGACAGTTTTACAGGTAGTATATTTATTGTAAACACCAATCATAATTCTCAGCACACATCCCTCATCCATCGTGACTTCTCACTGTAAACATCAGCTTCCAATTACCAGAACATTTACCAACCCTAGTTAAAGTTAATCATCATGAATGAAAGGTTTTGTGGATTTTCTTTTCAGGCAGTGGTTGTGAGGTTGAGGTGTTCTACTTACCGAGTGCCTTGAGGGCCAGTGTGGAGAACAGAATGAGCAGAATCGGAATCAGATACTGGAGAGTGACTACAGTCAGGTAGCAAAACACACGCGTAACCTGAAAAAAACAGCACATTAAATTAAGTTGTGGTAAAAGCTTCTAGTAAAACTGAACTTAATCTTGTCCTCTTCTGAATTTATTTAGGAAAGGATGAAATAAAAATCACTGTATGAAATATTAAACATGAATAGTGTATCTGACCTTCCTCTGAATGTCAATGGCAGCGATACGTCCCGCCTCCTTCTTCATCTGCTCCACCCACTTCTGAGCAAGGTTGAGGTAGGCTTGCATGTGGTAGCGGGTCAGCGCGAGCCGCAGAACGCACAGAGCTACGATGATCCAAAGACGCAGGCTGTCAAATACGGCGCTGGGTACTCTGCAAGCACGAGTTCATCAGGACATCAGCTAAAGTCAAGGCAGAACCGTTATTTCCTAAAATGTCAAATGTAGTGTGAACACTTACAGTGTGATAGAGGTCTTTCCCATGGGGGCATTTGCCAGGAAGTCCCTTGCAAGAGGTTTCACCCACAGAACCAACACAATCACTGGCGACAGGAAACTCATGTGCAGCAGAATCCTGCAAGAACCAATGCAAGGACATGTGAGAAAGGCATATAAAAACCTATGCTTTTTTGCAGTACGAATGGGTTCAGTAACGTATGGAATAACAAACATTGCAACATCGATGTAGCAGGTCTTACTGGATAAACGGACGACCCGCGTTCATCTGTACAGCGTCCAGGTGAGTCTGAGCCAGCCGCAGACCGGGGAAGGCCATAAGCGCACCGATGTAAGCACAGACCGCTGCCAGACCCAGCTTCACGGTCAGCTTGGTCACTGGGATTCTGAAACGAGTCCAACGCAAAAATCAGTTCATTCATGAATAAACGCCTCCTTTAAGCAGAGCACTAGAAAGACGGACACTTACGACCATTCACTGTAGCCCTGCTGTTTGGCAAATGTCTCCAAGTTGTCGAAGAGGTTGGAAAAGCCAGACTCCAAGCCAAACTCCAGGTAGTCCTCCCTGACCACCAGCACCAGCATGGCCACCAGCAGAGATAGAAAGCCAAAGGCGAGGCACACCTGGCGCTCGCCGCCCTCTTCAGAGCGAAAGTAGTGGCTCATCAGAGTGTGGAGGGTCTTTCTGAGGGTTGCGGGTTTAAGGAACTTCATGCAGCCAGTTCAAGATTCTCCAGAACAATTTAGTGGCACTGTTGTATCTGAAGTTTGTTTTCCTGGGCTGTAACAATGTGTGTATCGAAACTAAAAATCTAACTACCCAGAGCTACGAAGCTGCTTCGCAGTATAAGACAGAAGAATGCTCCCAAATAATCCTCTCATGCAGTCATTTTGCGAGTTATTGTAATTTTTGATACTTGCAGCATTTTTCGTTTCCATTTGTTTTGTGAGTTTGCAAGTCTTTACTGCTTCTTCCTTTCTGTGTTTGCAGCATTTTTCTCCTGCAGTGATTTGTTTGTTGCATTCGTTTTAGGTTTCTGTGTTTCTGGTTTTGCATCATTTCTGCCTTTGCAGCATTTTGCTGTGATGGCGCGTTTGCCCCTGTCAGTCAAAGCAGAAATGTCGTCACATGACATGCAGTTGGACGATGCTGGCCATAAGTCAAAAATCGTGATACAAACTGAATCGTGAGTTGGCGTATTGTTATAGCTGCATTGTTTCCAAAGTATCTATTTTTACTACTAGGCATACATAGTGATAATGGTTGGAACAATTTATCATTATAGGATTTGTAGTGAGGAGGATACAGACTGAAGAGAACAGTCAGCACACACCAGATGGCTCCAATATTGACCTCTTTACTGGCATCCACCACACCGTAGTAACACTCAGTGAAGAGGAAGACTCCGATTGCATAGGCCGCAAAATCTACCAGCCACTGGTACTCCAGGAAAAAACGCAGCACTGAGAGTAGAAAGAAGAAAGAAGAAAAAGATAAAATATTTGTGTTTCTAGTGCAGCATTTGAACTTGTCTGACATTAAGGTGGTGTAGATAAAGAAGTGTTTGTTTTACCCAGGGCATCCAGGGCATTGATTGGAGCTTTATCCAGGTGAAGGTCGATGTCTTTGGGTACGGTGAGAGGCTTGCTCTCCCCGTTCTGCCTCCTAGAAAACAGCACATCAACACAGAAAAAAAATTCTAGTATTATAATACTTGGATTAAAACTACAGTAGCTCATAATCTACTCAGAAACAACACTGGAGAGTGCAAAGACTGTAAAATGGGGTGTTCTTCCTTCTCCCAACTGTATAGGATATGACACTTCTCTGCAGTGAAATACCCCCTCCAGTCTCCCACCTGTCTCTCCTGTTCTGTTTGGGCATCTGCTTCCCTGCCAGTGCACACAGCTCTCCTTCTGACGGGTGCTTGAACCGGAACAGACTGGAAGGAACAATAGGCAACATGTCTGAGAGAAGTCATCGAGCAGCACAGGTAAACATGCATTACCCGATGGCTGTGTGTGACAGTACCTGCCATTACAAAGGAGCCAGCGCGCAAAAGAGCAATGTGGAGCCATCCTCTGCATAATGCTGGCGGCCAGCAAACTGACCACCAGCTGAATCCCCATCAGCGCCTGTCAGGACAACACACACACACACACACACACACACACACAAGTCAATGCATTCTTTACCAGCTAGTATCAGGGATTGAAAGAAGGTGCAGCCTGTCCGTAGCCAAGAGATCCGTTTCTGTAGACTCAGCACCCAAGACCCCAGAAAGCTTCAAGAAGAGGTCACTCAGAGGTCCATTAGATTACATATCATAGGCTGCAGTAGAAGCTAAACCACATGCAAAACAGTTAGCAGCGCCGGGACACACAGTGAAACAAGCTTAAATATAGGCAGTGTTAAAACTGACAGCCGTTGCGAAATGAATGAAAGTTAGCAAGTGGCTATGGTTGCTAAATTTAGCGAAACTTCAACAGCTGCTGCAACGCGTGTGCTAACACGTTAGCATTAGCAACCCCAGTAGCCCCATAGTGGCCGACGCTAACGAAAGGAGCTAGCGAACTTCACGGCGAGCTGGAGAGGCCGGTGGTGAGATGCCGTAGAAACGGGGTGTGAGTGGACTTACCATGTCTTCTTTTGAACGGTGTGTCTGTACAGACAAGCTTGCCGGAGCCTCTTCACATGCAGCAAAGTCTTGACAGCTGAACCGACCGACATGTGAAACTGGCTGCGTGCAGGTCCCCGGATGTAGTAGTGGAGTCACGCGTCGCCTTCAGGTGCTCCGCGAGAGCGCCGTAAATTGTAGCTTTCGCATCAACCGCCACTACTGCTCCAACTCCAAGCTCGGATACTCGATGGGCCTGACCGAATATCGGTTCCATTTTGGTAGGCAAATTGTAATTGTGATTTTTGTTGTTCATATAATCCCAAATTCATTTTTTTATTACGATAGTCCTTGGGGACTGGTAGCTTATTAGTAATTATCACCCAATGGAGTCAACCACTCCCAAACTAAGGGTCCTTTTTTATGACGCACCTGCATATCCTGATTAAAACTAACATTCAATCATGTTTATTAAATTGTGTTTGGTATCATATTAAATTGGATATTTCGACTTTCATTCAAGCCCATTTATGACTCTTTTTTTTAAAGTCACTGGAGTGACTTCAAACTGTCGAAGAAACCCATTTTAGGCAATGTATGCCTAAAAGCTATATTTTTTCAAGAAACACCAGAGACACAAAAAATATGTTTGTTAGCTATTTGTTGAATAGCTTTGTCACGTAATACGACTACCACTACTAAAATTATTAATAATGTTAATACCTTCATGTATATCACTTTTCATTACAGGTAACAAAGTGCTTCACAAGAGTCAGGTAAGCTAACATTAGCTGCAGTTGATAAACAACAACAAAGAAAGCTTTCTATATTAGCTGTATATAAAATATAGATAATATCAAATATTTAAAAATACATTTGTGATGTCCATATAACATAATTTTAATAATAAGTGCAATTATGGCTTCTTAAAATTTGCATAGGTTTGAAGGTGAAAAATATCTCTGTACCCACCTAAAAGCCGAGTTTAAAGTCTGTATTCAGAAAAAAAAGTGCTATTAACTACCCAGCCAAATTGAATGATTAAAAAAATTCAGCAAGTGTATGAAATTAGGATGTAAAATCATGAACTAAGGAGCAGACCTCTATTTGATATTTGGTACTTATAAACACAAGTTCTGTTAGGGATTTCAAAACATCAAATAAAACTAAGAACATTTGTATTATAATGCTTAAAGTTATGCACAATTAGGGAGTAGCCACTTTTACTGACAAGTGGCTCTGCACAGGTCTTCCCCAGCTCCACACTCTGCACCATGTGTGGCTAAAAAAAGAAAGATGGTGGCAACAGCTAAAATGCCATACTTGCGGCTTCACTTCAAAAAGGGAGGTTTTTGGGTGAGGTCTCAATCCATTATTAATCCAGGCTTAGATTATTTCATTTCCTTCAATTGTGCAGTAGTTAAAATAATTAATGATTAGCCATAGTAAAATAAAAAAAATAATGAGTGTGTGATTGGAGAGAAGAGTCTGACCGCAGCAGGGATAAAGGCCATTGATTCCCTTTACATTATTCCTGCAGTGCTTGAAGTAAATATCCTTTGAGCTGGGTGGAGCTGTGTGGCCTTGCAGTCCCACTCTGTGTTGTTTTCGTACTAGGCAGTCATTTTTCCCTGATCAGGATGCAGGAGTACAAGTTCTTTGGTATTTGAAAGGATATTGGGTATTCCCTTAAGCGTTAGAGGTGAACAAGTCTCTGCCTTCTTCACCACTGAATCAGCATGCAGCCTTCAGGTCAGGCCCTCTGTGATGTGGACGCCAAGCTACTTGAAACTGTCCACCCTCTGACCCATTGATGTTGAAGGGGTCGCAGTTCCTTCCCTGCTTCTCCCCAAAGTCCACTAGCAGCTCCTTAGTGTCGCGGACATTCAGAAGTAGGTTATTGTCCTGACACCAGTCTGACACCAGTCTGTTCTACTCGCACCATCGGGGGGTTTGCCTGTCAGGAAGTCATGGATCCACATGAACAGTGAGGTGATTATTCCCAGATCCCTGAGTCTTGTGATGAGCCTGGAGGAAACTATGGTGTTGAACACAGAACTGTAGTCACTGAGCAGTAATCTCACATACTGTAGCCCCCTTTCTTGCCCAGGTGAGACTGTGTGGTTGTTAGTTGTTAGTCATTGCAACTGGTACTTGATAATTTAATTTAATGCTTCTGTTAATGACTATTCAAACTGATTTATTTCACTTTGAAAGTTTTGCTGTCTGGATTTCTTCAACTTTGCCAAAAAAAAAATCCGAACTCGAAAGTGGAAAACAAAATTTTCACTTTCAGAAAATGTGAAAAACAGCTTTCTACTGTTAAACTCTTTTCGACCTCACTAAGCAGTGATCAATGTATATAGTAGTTTTCCTACTTTAGGACCTTCTTCTTATATTGCATAAATAAAGTGGCACAGTGAAAAGACTTTGGTCACACTGTTATAGATTAATAACTTTATTGAAAACATTTAAATGTATTTAATAGATGCTAGAATGTCTCGCAAATGAGCACAACCATAAGTGACATCACTCAGCTTGAGCAGGCGTCTGGTGTTCATGAAAAGCACCATTGTAGCCACAGAGAAACAAGTACTATCATTTGTATTGGCTTTAAATGTTTGAATTAAAATTTTGTTCAAATTAAATTATAATCCCACTGTGATGAAAAATAATCAGCACATCTGTGCCTAAATAAAGACATTCTGTTTTAAACAGGGAAATAAACTATGTTTAAAAAAATTAAATAAAAAGAGAGAGAAGCCACAAACAGCAGATTTAATTTACCAACATGCTCCCACTCCTCATCTTTAATTAAAATGTAAAATTTTATCCGTCTTAGTTCCTTGCTCTTCCTGAATGCCCCTGAACGCCTCTGTGTGATCCTACTAATGATAATCTCCATGTTTCATGCTTCCACCATCATGTAGATTTAACATTTCATTGGATAAAAACAAATTTGCAATTATGCAAATCATGAGGCTTAAAGTCTCAGATATGCTCCTCTAACTCTCTACTTTGGCATTAAAACATGTCAAAACAGAGGGAGGAGTAATGATTCACTCGTGTACCATAGAAGTGTTTTTTTCATTTAGATAGATACAAATAGATGCAAGTACCTTATAATATCAGCATGGTTATCTTTAAGCCTGTAGACAAGTTGATATCTCTGTAATTTATTGATGCATTTAATAATATTTTATCTGAGCCACAGATTATTAAAAGCTACAAAGGGTTTGAGGATTTACTGTGGCACAAGGACAACAGCTCTGGGTGCATCCTCCATGTGTGGCATGCTTGGTCACTCAATATGAGAAGGATTGTTGTTGTCCATACACACACACGCACGCACTGGCCTGTACATGCATTATAATGTCAGCTCATCCTCTGTAAAGCGGAGGCCCGTATGCCTCCAACAGTGCAGAGTGTTTCCAGCGGCACGCCCTCCCAAAGATCTTTTACCAGACCCATTCATGGCATTCAAATCTGTATTTAGCGTGTGCGTTCATGTAATTTGGGTGGTCCGCCAAGTTGATTGAATTCCCACTTTCTGCTAATTGGTGGCACCCCTTCTGCCGAAGATGTGTCTGATCCTTCGCCCCGTGAATTTACGCACAAGAGCATGACGTTTCACTGAGAGACTTGGCGAATTTGATCAAATGGAGCTTTGTGCGGTGAAGCAACGGCATCTCTGGTGGCCATGTATGCACCACCGGGCAGGCATCTGTAAACATAGAAATTAATTGTTCAGCTGAATATCGACAACTCACGTGGAGGATTGGATCTCTGTGAGTCCTGTTGATGCGAACGCCGTCCAATGAGGTGGTTTGTTTGTGAGATTCTGTGCAAGGGGCCAACTGGAGCGATCACTTTTAAATTTTATTTCAATTAATTTCACTTTACAGAAATAAATGTGCTGTTTCTCCATCTCCCACTGCTGTTGAAGATCAAATGTGTACATGGTATGTATGGACTGATATAATGAACTAAAGTGTTTATGGCCTCTTTCACATGTGGAGATTGCAATATAAAGCAAGACGTGATTGTCTAACATACTTTTTTTTGCCACTGACTATGAACAAACAATATATTAAAAATGACTCAAACATATGTACATTTGCCTTTGCATCCTAGACATTAAAATGTCAGTCACATTGTGAGAAGAAATGTCTCTGTCTGGATGGATAAAAAAAACTTCCATCATTATCATCTGTGACACAAATGCTAATCCCTGAGCCATGTTAGCCATCTGTGGCTGAAGTGGCAGGGGCAGAAATTACTGAAGAAAATGGACACAAATAAAATGCTAATTCACCACGGGCTACAAGTGGCTCCCCTCCCTCTGCTCAGCTCGGGGGGCCTCTCGGTTCCCACACCACTTCCCTATGTCTCTCCCAGGGTGCTGCTGGGATACCGGCGGCTGCTTCTGAGCCCGTAGCAGGGAACGTGGCCCTCCCATTGGCTGGTCTTTGTCTGCGCCGCATGCATGGTATTCATAGGATGATTTGAATATATGCAAATGTTGCAATGGTGCCCTGTCAAAGGAAACTCCCACCACAGTCGTTTTTTTTTTCCTCCCTCCGTCCCCTCTCCTCTCCCTTCATTTTCCCCGCTCTTTTTCCCTTTTTGTCTCTGTCCTGACTGCTGCCTTCCCTCTGCAGTGCGTGGGGAGGGTGAGGGGAGAGCTGTGGGAACCTGCTATGGAGGCCAAGATCTGCTTTGTCACAGGGATTTATTTAAAAGAGGAGTGAGACTCATGACTGTGAATAAGCAGACACAGACATATATCATAATGGAAGTTGTAAGAATCACCTGATCTGTCCTTATCCTGGCTACACTGTACAGTCAACACAAGGAGATGCATGGAGATGCCTGTCTGTTTTTTTCTTTCTAATCAAGCATATAGCATCTGTCAATGTGCAGATGTTTACTGCATTGTCCTGTTTGCATTATTATCTGTATATCCACTCTGTGTTAATACACTGAAAGCAATGACAAAATAGACATGTGCATACTTGAACAATAGAGATGATTCTGATTCTGATTAAGGCAGTGTTTTACTAGACTGTGTATAGATAACCATTTAAAGTTTCCATTAAAGGCAAAAACCACAATTGTATCATTTTGTATTGATGCAAGACAAAATAAAATAAAAACGAGGCTGCCCTATATCAAAAATTTAACAGAAAGACTAATACAGCATTTCACCTGTTTATCCCAGATTTTTCATTTATTTATTTTTTCCTAGTTTTGAAATTAAAAAGAAAAGTGAAGTTATTGTGCCATCACAGACAGTTTAATTACTTACTCAATTGAGCTATTAGAGCTGTGTATTGTGTATTGTAAAATGAACTAAAATATCAAAAATGCAAAAGATGCACACACACACACACGCACACACACAGATGCTCAGATGCATCCTTTAAAACGGCGCTAAAGCCTCGCATCTGCATATTCACTGACTGCATCTGGTTTGATCTGTTCTCATCTGTCTTTCAGATTCTAAACGGGGGAGACTTAAAGCTCAGCCTGGTGCTGCTGTGATGTGTTAAGCTGTTACTTTGGCTTGTCCTCACACAGAATCTGGATTTGGACGACATGAATCATTGCGCGCTTATACTGTAATTACGCAAATGTACGCTGGCGTCTCTGGCAGGATATAGATGATCCCATGGATGATCGACTGGCCATCAATGCGTGACACACACACGCAGACAATGTATATTGTGAAGTCTGATCATTTTTATTTGACCTCTGTGCCAAATTATATATAATCATGTATGTTAATTTACACTAATATCCAACGTATTAGATCGATATATTTCTAACACTGACTTGCATATTCTTTCCTCACATGTAGAATCTCTGTCCTGTTTATTTCAGATCTTGAAAAATCTTTGATTGATACATTTCTCCCTCATACATCTGCGACCGATTTAGATTTTAAAAAAGTAAATCTACAGGAAATTGTGGTTTTACTCTCATATTCTGCTTACAGGAGAAGGGGTTTATTTTATAGGTTTGGATCGAATATTTTAACATTTCTGATGGCATACAGGAAGCCGTTGCGGCGAAGTGGTTGGATGGAGGTTTGATAAATGAATTGGTTCTAATTGATAAGCTATCCACCAGTTCACATTCGAGCCCCCCCCCCTCTCCCAACACCCCCTCAAATGCATTTGCTCCGTGCATTAACGTGGTTTGAATGACAATCGCGCGTAACCGGCGCTGCGCTTGAACTTGACCGACGGAATTGCCTGGGAAAAGAGGCGCGACTTTGGCCCTTTGCTCCTCTCCTTTATGGAGCGGAGGCTGTTAGGACTGATGTCAGCGCTCATTAGCATAAACTTCAGCCTGTTCCCAATTAAACCAGGAAAGCAGCGAGAGAAGCGGTCTGTTTCCACATGGCGAGGAAAGGACCAACACCTCTTCCTCCTCATCTCTGAAGGATCACGAGAAGCTACAGCTGCAATCCAGTGTGAGTTTATAGATTCTTTCCTCTCAGTTCTTAATAGTGATTGAACATTAGTTTTAAAATATTTTTTTTGTCATTTTAACTTTTATTGTGTGTGTGTGTGTGTGATTGAAAATGCAGTATGTTTTATAACTGTTAACTTCCAATTTGTGTTTAAATTGGGATGATGATGGACACATGACACGTGCAGTTTGTCTCCTATCTTCCACCTGTGGGCCTAAACTGCTTGGCCCAACATTTGTTATATACTTCATGACTCTGGAGGTTTGAGTGTCTCTCTGCACTTAAACTCACCTGATTCCTTGTTGATGCAGCGAGGTGCTGCTCCCCTGAAAGCCTTTGCATTAGGCCAATTGGTCATTTTTGCTGAGTGCATCTGCAGTATACTTTACCTCTGCTGTGTTCTGCAGGGTTAATGCAAGAAGCCGTAAAGTGCCTTTCGCTCTCACGCCGTTCTTGGCAGGCTGACCACCAAGATTTGATTTGACTCCGATTTTCCTTACTCACTCGTTTGGGAAGTGACTCCCTGAAGCACTGTTTTTAGGAGTGGCAGCAGCAAAATGACTAGTTAATAAGAAAACAATGGATTTAATATAATATGTGTTGCCATTTTTTTATGAACTGCCGAGTATAGTATAAACAACAGCAGAGAATTATCTCATATACCTGCTTTATGCGTTGCAGCTGAAACACGTAATGACCAAGAAGCCCAATAGAACTTTACATTCTTGTAAACATAAAAACAGTCTATAACCTTTATGCACCAGTAGCATGAATACACCAAGACATTCAAACAGGTCTGAGAGAACTCTGGCTGTTTCAGTAGGCACCTTATGTGCTGCTGTCATTTTTTCTTCTGATACAAGATGGAGATATACAAATCAATTTGCATAGATTTTCTCAAGATAAAGGTGTATAATCATCAGCTATTGCCTATTAGTATAATACAAAGATTTGTAATTTTGCTAAAAACTTCGCAATATTTTATATTTGGATTTGAATCTTCTAAAAGCTTTACGCTGGCACCTGTGAGGACAAGCAACCTCCACCTTTCCAAAAGAACTTGTAACAATTAACTTCCATTAGCTGACAATTTGGGGGAATGACAGAGGGATGGACAAATATTTGCTCCTTGTTGGTCGTCATGCGTGACCTTTGACACCCAATGTCCCCCATGTCAGGTCAAGCCTCTTTGAAGGGCGGTCATTAAAATTCCCAAAAGTGGCCACTTGAATGGGTCAGTCTGCTCATGCATTTTGACCTCACAGTCATACACATTTGATGGAAATGAATGAATATTAGGGGAAGGTGGACAATGCAGTTTACGGAAAATGAGGGTTTTTTTTCCTGCCTGTGTGTGTGTGTGTGTGTGTGTGTGTGTTAAATGGTTAACTGGTTTATTGAAATCCATATAAAATAGATGCAATTTACTGTGATTGCAATACAACAAAGTAGAGTCTAGCGCATAATAAGATAGTGCTAACATTAGCAAAAGTAAATGGAGGGATATTGGAGGATGGAGGATATTTTAGAATGCATGTTTATGTGCAGAATTATTAATAGGACTGAAGGGTCATGAAGAAAAGGGCAGTTAACTGGAATAAATATAAGATAAACAAAACTGCCCAGAGTATAAACAGTATGTAACCTTGATTTGTGCAAAACGTAATATTAATCAGGATATGTTATACAAAAACAGAGACAATATTAATAATGGTCAGTTAAATAATAATGTGATTTATATTTAGATTATGTGAGGAAAAAAGGCATTCAGACATTTTTATATAAAACAAAACATGAATTTTTAGATACTGGAATGCTGATTTTAAACCAATTTCTCAAGAATTAAAAATAAGTATTTTCAGCATTCAAAAAACTGAACATTATTCTCCATACGAGGTGATAACAATTAAATAAAAAAATAAAAAGAAAGAAAGTCGAATTTTTTGAAGGTTTTAAAGACCAACAGATGTGCTGGGTTACCTGAATATTTAACTGACTATTTAATATCCAGACGATTCTCACATTTCTTTTTTCTAATGTATTCTTTAACTCAATGTGTGTCTAATCTAAGCACAAACAATTACATGTATAGACCTTTTTAACGATTACTAACTTATTGCAAAATAAATACTACAACTTCCAGTTCATTATTTGGTTCGACTCTCTTCATAAAATCTATTTAGGCTATTTATTTATCCACGATACAGGAGAAGGCGTAATTATTCATTATTAGGTTAAATTAACGCCAAATTTTGTTGAAATAACCTTTAAATAAAATAAAAGTGATATTTTTTTCTAACAACCCAAGATTTAAATGAACATCACACACATTTCAGTTTTTACCTCCAACACAGAATCTTCGTTCAGTTTAAGGAATTCGACCATCACTCCTGTGTTCTGACACTTTTTACACCTAATAACGCTTCAGATCGAGCCCAAAAAAAACTCCACAGTAAAAACACAACAATTGTGACGTTATTTATTTATTTTAAAATTAAAGCAAAACATCCAAATGCATTATTATCGTGAGTATTAAGCATATGAAGCCAGAAGCTGCAGCCTGCTGCTGTGTGTCTGCCTGCAGATTCCAACACGACTGGAGCCAAATGGCTATGATCTTTATTATTTCCAGGTCGTTTATGAAGGTGAAGCACGTCTTGTTTTCTCTAAACCTATACGAATTAAACGTTTTCCGTCCGCATCACCACCATCATCATCATCATCATCCTCTTTCTGCAGGCCTACCGTCTTATTATTTCATATACGAATTATTAAAGTTGGGCTTTTAATGATCGTTTAGAGGTTTTGCGCGTCTCCGTAACTATTACACTCCCAAAATGATCGAGTTAATCTCTATTCCTTCACATCTGAATTATAGAAAGTGAAACCTGGCTGTTCCTACATCGCTGCAGCGTTACTGTCTCTCAGCTTCGGAGGGTTTTATTCGTCCGCCTCAAATTTTTGGAGGCTGTATTTCTGTTATTTTTGGCTGTGATGAGGCCATTTCATGTAGTTTATATAGGCAGCTTTATATGCTGCTGCTGCTGAGGGACTTTAGGCCACAGAAACCTTCATAGGCCCCGCGCTGCCCGCAGCGCTGCTTCACAGCCGATAGGTGTCGCTGTTTAGCTCCAATACGCACACTGCTGAGATCTTTTTATAATTATATCCCACTTTAACCTGGTTTCCTCGACGGGGATTTTTGATGACATTTAGTATTTTTTCTTTACTTCTGTTATGTCTAATCCTTTGGTTAGAAAATAAGAAAAAAAGTTTATTGGTCAAACTAACCATTCAATCTGTATCTTGGTTAATCAGGCCTCATCGAACCCACCGTTCATTCAGGAGGCTACTGTGTGTGTGTGTGTGTGTGTGTGTGTGTGCGTGTGTGTGCGTGTGTGTGCGTGCGTGTGTGTGTGTGTGTGTGCGTGTGTGTGTGTGTGTGTGTGTGTGTGTGTGTGTGTGTGTGTGTGTGTGGACCTATGTTCACTTTCTAAAAATCTGAACCAACGAACACTGCTTTACTCCTTTAAGTACGAATAGCACTGCACGCACGTGACCCAAATAATCCGAGATTAAGGCAAATCATTTTATTCATGACGTTTTATTTTTTGTTTTAAGTAGATGTAATCTTTCTTTTAGTCGCTCTCATTGTGCTTCTTAACATATTGAACTTTAAACACGTTTGTTCAGTTTGATATTTCATTGTCAGGATTTCCATAAATGTATTTTCATTCATTAGAATGCCCTCGTTACAATATTCTATAAGATATTATTATTATTATTATTATGATTATTATTATTATTATTATTATTATTAATATTATATTTATTTATTTGGACTGATAAATAATATAAAATAAAAGAGTAGACGCCTGAGAAAAGATGATGTGACCTATTTAATCTTCGTTGTGCCTTAATTGGTGAAAATATTATTACAATCGTCATTTTACAAAGTGATACATATTACTACCTTTGCAAGAGTAGTGGTGTAGTAGTACCTCGAAATTTATTAAGGCGAAATGTTTTATTTCTTCTCGAACATATCGCATATGGCCAGTGGCGTAGTGAAGTTGGCCTGCATAAGGAGCATCTGTCTGCGACACACCGCGGATCTGCGCTCACAGGCGTGTTGGAATAATAACATGTCCCATCAGGCTGTCTCTGCACGCGGCGCCTGCACGCTGTGTTTCGCCTTTCTTGGTGCTTAATACAGTAGTTTTCACTTTGTTACACGCTTGACATTCGGCACACGAGTGGCCGCCGTGCGCTTCGTTACGCACGGGGAGGAAGGAGACGTCGCGCTGCACGTAAAGCAACGTGACCCGCAGGAGCTCCTGGGAAGCGTCTGCTCTCCCTGACGCTGCTGCGGCTGCGGCAACAGCATCACACACACGCTGCTGCTGCTGCTGCTGCTGCTGCTGCTGCTCTTTGATCGGCTCCATCTCTGTGAATTCGTTTCACTTTTACGCTTCCCCCCCCCTCTCCTGCAAACACACGGAATACTGAAACGTGCAGCGGACGGCTCGGTGTGCAGCTCGGTGCTCCTGCAGGGTGCTGTCACACAGGTGCTTCGGGGTTCGGACATCAGCGCTGAGTCCAGCTCTCGCTCCTCCCGCTGTCCGGGACGCGTCTGTGCGGCTGACTCAGAGGAGGCAGGGGGAGGACGGAGCGTGTTGCTATCTTCTTCTGCCACGTTTCTAAGAGCTCGCTCCCCGCGATGCAAAGCAGCACGCTTCCATCCATGATCTGCCTCAACATCATGTGGCGTCGATGCATCCTCCTCCTCCTTAGCGTCCTCCTCCTTCTCCCGGTGAAGCCAAGTTTTGAGTCTGCTTCGTCTCTCTCTCTCTCTCTCCCTCTCTCCCTCCTCGTGCCCTTTCCTCCTCCACCCCTCTCACACGCCGTCTCTCCACGCTCACCACGTCTATCTAATGGTGCCACAAAAAAAGAGGTGCTGGATGCAACTAAAGAGGGAGACGCGTCATTCAAACAGAACAATGGACATCAGTTCACAATGGTGAACGCATAGAAGTGATTTTTTTTTTGGGGGGGGGGGTCTGTGCACGTCTTAGAGGGAGAGAGAGAGGGGGGGGGGAGAGAGAGAGAGAGTAGCAGCGACGCAGCGGCTCCGCGCACACTGTCACCCTGTGCCGCGGAGGAGACGCGCCATGCGGGGGATGTTGGAGACGCGTGATGCGGGGCAGAGCTGCGGGGGCTTTCCTCCCGGCCTCTCGGCTGGTGTCCGGCACAGCGATGCAAAAGTAACACTTGTGCGGCTTGGATCGACTCGTCGTTGCGGGCGGCGGAGCGCTGCTGGCTCCAATAGTTTTTGGTTCCACTTAATCCGAGAGAAACGACTGATGTTAAATACACAGGAATGGACTTGAACCGGATTTACGCAAAGTTTATGCCTTGTAAGTATATACATATTTGAAAATATTGTATATATTTGTTTTTTATTCTGTGTGTAGATGACCTTTTGAGCCCTTTTATAGCATATTTCATCTCCCAGCACTCATAATAGGTTGTATTGGGCTGAGTGAGAAAGCAGCCTGTAATTCCTAACATAAAGGTGTGCCATTGAGCCCCGCAGCCCTGCCGCGCTGAGTGGCAGCAGGCTGCTCCCTCTCAGCCTTTGAGCGGGGCTGAGGCGGGCTGAGTGGCCCCGGAGCTGGCGTTTAGAAAGCAAACAGTTGTGTGATTGTTAGCAGAGCCTGGGAAAATGTCCCCTTGGCTGGGAGGGTGGAGGGACTTGACGCCAGAGCCTCTTGTTAAGAAGACTTGTGTGCTCCCAGACAGCATTGTGATGCTAATGAGCACCAGCACGTTGTTGAACTTGATGTTGACTTTTTTTTCCTTTCTTTCTTCTGGGCGTTTTTTTTTGGTCACTTGTTTGTGGGAAAATCTTCTCTGGAGCTGCAGTGTGAAATTAATTAATCAGGCCTTTGCAGCTGACTACAATAGAGAGCCAGAAAATTCTTGGAAACATACAAAGTCACTTTTCTTTTTCTTCTTCTCCTTCTTCTTCTTCTTTTTTAAGTCGAGATTTTTTTGCCTTTCCTATTGTAAAGATAAAGAAAGACACTAACTCTTTTTATGTAGGACCTACATTTGCATGGATGAGAGATTATACCGAAGTAAAATTATCCCATATTTGATTTCTCTCCCCCCCCTTATAATAGAATATGTGAAATAATAGTAAAGAAATAGAATTGGAATAGAACTGATTATTGTCCAGCGAAATTAACATGAACAAAATTATCCCAAAATATTACAAATATTATTTTTGAAGATAGTAAAAGAAACAAAAGTACTAATCTTTCTCCTTTTCCTTTCTTTTTCATTTCTTACGTCTCTATTAAACAGTGCAACAGGTGCAGGCCTACAGTAAATTGAATGGGCAGCACTGTAATAGCAGCGTGATCTCCTTCACTGAAACACGTATTTATTTATTATTTATTCATTTTTAGGAAGATTCGTCTCATACATTAAGGCAGAAATTTAACTGAAATTAACTCGGGTAAACGGCGTTTCTCTGGAAACATCGAACACAATTAGATGTACAGTTTGACGAATGTCAATCTAATAATTCAATCTGAATTATAGAGTAAACTTTATTTCTTTTCTTAATATGAAAAAAATCTTCACGTCTAAATCGGGAAATTGAGATCGTCATTTATTTTATTTTATTTTATTCTTCTTGACAAGTAGCCAGCAAAAAATACATATGTAGTTGTGTTCTGTTAAAGTTGTAGATATCGTCCATTAGAATATAAAAATATTTTTCCTTACAGTCACTAAGTTTTTTTTAAATTATTAATATTATTTTAAAATGTATTCACCCAGGTTGTATGAGGTCCTAGTGTTGTTTTATGTCTGATAGCTTCTCTTTACACTCTCTAATTTCCAAACAGCGCCGTGAATAAAGGTTTCGGTTTCAGCACCAAGGACAGAGACTTCACTGCAGGTGCTGACCTGAGAGTCACACACAAGACTCAAACATCACAGAACAGCACCATTTACTCAGTTTTTATTTATTTTATTATTTTTTTTAATATAAAAATAGTTTGTCAGGAAGCAACAACCGAGAAGAAACGAGTCTTTTTTCCTCCCGTTGATGCTTTGTGATTCACGCCGTGAAAGCGGCGTGTTCTGCAAACAGCGTTAAGAAAACAACGTGGAGCATAAATGTATGTGGCGAATAGAATTTACATGTGTTAGGTCGTTGTGACATGTATTCTAAAAAGGCAATAAAAAAAAAGTCACTAAACGACGAGTACAGACCGCACTAGAATAAAAAGGAATAGGACTGACCATAATATACAATTCTTTAATAAAGTAGAATATAATATAGAATAATTGAATAGAATATATTTAAATAGAATATAGTCAAATAAAAAAAAAATAATAGAGTGGAATATTATAGAATAGAACAGAGCAGAGTAGCCTAGAATAGACTACGTGTAGTCAAGGTGAGGATGTTCAGTCACTGCTGCACACCTTTACTGTATTGTGTGTCTGACAGGACGTGACGTCATCGGGGGCGTGTTCACATTAATTCACGTCGAGGCTGATAAAAGGCAGGACTGAGACTCAATCAGTATAAACGGACACACACACACACACACTTTTTTATGAATAAGTATTTCTCATTGTGTAGGTATCAGTATTCCTGCTAGAGCAGATTTGTGATGTCTACAACATTAAATGATATATAAATGATTAAAAATAATTAATGACAATCATAAATTTACAGATAGGCTTATCTGTGGCGTTAAATGTAGGATGACAAAAGCAAAATTAGATGTGAAATATTTTCCTTTCACCTGCCTTCAAATGTGTGTGTGTGTGTGTGTATAGAAACACTGTGAGCTCTGTGCAGGCCAACAGAAAAACTGTCAGAACTGATTAAAATTTAAATGATAAAAAAAATGTAGAGGATTTACACACACATGCAGGGACACACAAACACAACACTGATAATATATAATTTCAGCAGAGTGTGAATTAATAACACATAAACTTCACATGTTGCCCATCATGTTGACTGATGTTCATTCTTCCTACTTTGTTAATTAGTTGAATATCTCGAAAAATCTAAATCCGTTATAGACATTTTCTATAAGGAAATAGGGTAAATTACATAATAAAACTATTATTTTCCTGATTGTGAAATAAATATTTAGATCTCCAAGCTGCAGCTATAAATATCCAGGTGACCCTTTGTCTGACCTGTGACCTGCAGCTGGTTACATTACAAGTCATTGCTCACTCTGCGTTTCTTAACTTTTGGTATATTATATACACTTCATATCACTACATATTCAAACAGCAACAATAAAAAATACATCTAATGTATGTGACAGGCTGTGGCTAAACAATGACTGGTCTATGTGATCTGTAGGTGTAAGACAGGCCTGTATGGAGCCAGGCTGCACCCTGTTGCACACTGTCCTCCATTAGAGAGAAGCTGATGCTGATTTGAATATTGTTGTGTGCTGCTGCTGGAGAACATGTAATTATCCCCCCACTCTGCTGAAAGAGCATCTCCATATAATTTTTTTGGGAGGGGGGACCTTGGGCTCCAGCAGCCACACAGAAGGTTGATGAGTCTTTTTTTTATTTTGTAGTATTATGTGTCTACCTTGTTCCTGTCCCCGCACCATCCATGTGCGTGTGTGTGTGTGTGTGTGTGTGCGTGCGTGCCAGTGAGTCCTGCCTCATTCTGGGGCTGTGGCGCGTCTCCCCCTGGCAGTGTGACCCCCGGGGGGCCCGGGTCCGGGTCGGGGCCCTCCGCCTCCTGCGCCCCACATGTGACAGTCCGCTGATCCGCGGCGCTTTCTCCTCACTCTCATTTTCTCCTCCTTGGGCTCCGCTGCGTTTTTTTCCTTCTTTCGTCGTCTTCTTCTTTCCCCTCTGACAGCCCGCGATGGAGGTTATTCCTCTTTGTTATTCTTCGAGGATTCATGTACGCGTGCAGCTATGCTGCTTTTCTTTTAAAGAAGAAAAAAAAACAAAAAAAAAATCCAGGCTTTGTCTTGCTAACGTGACCGGCTTCGACCGTGAGGGAGCCCGCCGTCACGGCAGCAGAGAAGCCGGGGAGAGAGGCTCCAGTCCCGGGTTGAGCCTAGAAGAATAAGCCGGCGTATCAAGGCCCAGTGGATTTTAATAACCTTCCTCCCGTTTGATTTAATAAGAGAGCCCCACGCTGCTCTGTCTCATTATGGAGGCTGCTGCCTAGAAATAGACACGGAGATAATATGTGAGTATGTATATATATTTTTTTCACAAAAATTATATAAAATATTAGCAACATTTTAGGACAATTTCTGGAAGCAGGAGTTGGAATATTTATATAGAATAACATGTAAGATGCACATGTACAGTATAAACTAATGAATGGATGTCAAGTCAAAGTGTTGTCCTGCTGCAACTCTGAATCTGATCAGTGACAGTTTAATTATTTATTTATTTTATTTTTAAGACACTTGAACATGTCCATGTTCAAGCTGCAGAAACAAAGCACGTGCCGCTGATTATTTGGTGGGGAAGGGGGATTCAACTTGTCAACAACTTATCCAAAAAAGGTGCTGGAGAGAAGCAGCGAGGCTGCTGGACTCCTTCTACTACATCATGTTGTTGACATTTAGCTGCAGCACTGTCCATGCAGGACCTCTGCTAGTTTGTCCCGTTTTCAAACGATTCACAGATTAATTCACTCAACGAGGAAACTATGGTCTATATGGGCTGAAATGGGTCGATGTGCGCTGGCATTTAAAAAACAACAATAAGGTGGTTGTAGAGCTCGCGGTGTTTTTTTTCTGTTATGAGCTGTGTGTGTGTGTGTGTGTGTGTGTGTGTGTGCGTGCGTGTTATCACTCCTGACTGGACATGCACGTGCATCAAGGTTATTAATGGGCCTGTTTCCCGTATGGATGACAGCCGGACGCGTCATCAGCTGCTCGTCAGGATTTAGCAGCCGGAGGAAGTTCAACAGTGTTTTAATGGCCGCTGACAGTCAGGTATATGGGACTAACTTCTGTAGGAAATAAAAACCTTGCAGCTTGTAGCTTGCAGCCCATCAGTGCTGTCATGTTTTCTTGCCGTGATCCTATGGCTATGCAGGTTATGGTTTGCACTTTTTTTAAATAATTTATTTATTTGAATGAATTTGTTCCCTTTTTTTATTTTGGACCCCTTCTATCTGCATCATTGCCCATGCAAGTCTCACTTATTCCAAAGGAGTGTGAGGACGTGGCTGGTATAAAGACACGAGGTTTGTCCTGTCCTTATGCGTAAAAGCTATAATAAAACCGCCGGTATCGCCTACAATAACCATGCGCACGGTTAAGTGTGTAGCTATCATAGATAGATAGAGACAGGCAGAGAGAGGGAGAGAGAGAGGGAGAGGAAGAGAGAGAGGGAGGGAGGGAGAGGCGTGTGCATGCAGGCGGAATGCAATGGCTCCATGTGACCACAACACAAGCAGCTCCGGCGGCGGCGGCCCCTTTAAGAGACGTGGGTTAGTTTTTCTCTTTGGTTATCTAGCTGTATGAGTTTATGTAATATCATAAAGCTAGAGAACCGAATGTATAAACTAATTCCGCAGACGTCGGGGCGAAGTGAGCGGGAACCGGACCAGACCGGGGCGTGCGGCTGCCGGAGTGGATGGATGGATGGATGGATGGATTGATGCAGCCCCGGCACGGAGGACTGAAGCCCGCGGCGGCGTCCGCGCATCGCGCCGTGAAACGCCTTCCGCTTCCCTGGACCTATATGCCGGTGCAGAAGGGGGAGCGAACACCCCCTGCACGACCTCTTTACACCCCCCCAAAAAAAACAAAGAGCGAGATTACGGATCCGTAGACGCTAGATTTCTTTGACGAGGGGTTTACGTGGAGTGACAGCAACCGGAGACAGGCTCCATTCATAGAGTGATGATGAGGATGAAGAGGAGAAGGAGGAGGGCGGATGGTGCTGCTGTTTCTCTTAAATGGGATAGAGAGGGAATTGTATCTGCTTCTGTTAACTGTAGTTAGTTGGATGCTGATAACCAGAAGGTGACATGAATACGGTTTGTAGCTGGATGAGGCTCCTGATTGGAGGACTCCTTGGAGTCACGTGTTCCACCAGCAGCAGCAGTAGCCCCCCCCCCCATCTTCCACATGCACACACACACCTTTGCTGCTGGCCTGTCTAACTAGTGATGTGGAAGCAAGAAAAAAAGAGGCTTTAATCAAGCAAATCTCGTGCCTTTACAGCACAGTTGGCTCCTATTTGTGTTTGCGAAGCTGCAGGTGTGATTGCTTCTAAAGTTGATTGCAGGAGTTTTGCTGCTGTGAGGAGTTTGCACCCACTGGGTGATTTTTTTAAGCAGGTACTGGATGCGATGGCAGCTGCTCCCACCATCAGGTGCATCTACAGGGGCCAAGTGTGTACCTGGCAACCATCAGGAGAACCTTCAGCGGGGTCGTCAGAGTATAAGTGTCACAGGTTATGAAGTGGAGGGAGAAGACAATATTGTGATTCAGTAGGTGTTCGTCAAAGAGATCATTTTATAGCCCTGGATTTATCTTGATTGATGCTCTTATTAACAACGGCTCCGGGCCTCATGCACAGAACAAAGCCACGGCTCACGCTGCCGGCTGAAAGTCTTGCGGGAGGCACCTTTTGTATCTGATTAGAACAGGCGCCGGTTTGAGTTACTTTGCACAGATTTAATTGAGGAGTTTAGCAACGCGGCCGCTGCCACTGAATCACATGAAGGATTAAAAGGGGGGCTCTCGTGTCGACACGCGTTACGCCACCCATCACTGACACGTGTGTTTCTTCAGGCTCTGCGGCAGCCGAGTGGACGTTTTTAGTTGGAAGCGAGACTAGGAAGGCTAGGGCTGATTTTTGCAGGCCCTGTTTCATATGAATGTTGTCAGGGGCTCCTCTGAGTCAGAGAGGAGCTTCCTGTCTGGAGAGGGAACTGCCTGAGTGATACGGTGGATACTCTGTGATGGAGCCTGTTGAATTTTAAACAAGCCAATTCTGTGTGTTAGCTCCTGAAGCTGCAGCTCCTGTGTGGTGACTCTGCTCTGCACTGTGGAGAATTTGTGTGTGTGTGTGAGTGTGTGTGCAGCGGCACACAGCCGGATGCTACTGTTAGTAGGCCCCAGCTTACTGCGTCACAGAGCAGGGCAGGTGGAGAAGGAGCTAGCATGAACCTAGCCGGGAAATATATTTCTCATCGTGCTGTTCTTTTCTTTTGGTGGTGGTGTGTATGTGTGTGTGGAATGTTGTGTGTGTGTGTGTGTGTGTGTGTGTGTGTGTGTGTGTGTGTGTGTTCATGTTACATAATGTTTGATATACTGATTATTTGCAGTGTGAGCCTGCACAGTTCTACTTTCTGTAGTTTAATAGAGTGTGGCAGGAATTCATATCTTCATCAGGAAACAGCTGCAGGAGGTTAGGATTGTTAGAACAAGCTGATACTTATATTTCTAACATATTGTTAATGTCCCGCATAGTCATTATCAAGGTGATTGTAAAACATTTGTCTGCTTTTAGCTATATGAGAAAAAAAATGCATCAACTTTTGTTGGACGATGGTGTGCAGCTGTCTGACATTTTGAAAACGCACTATACCCTTTTAAAAGGGACCATTCCAATATTAGGCTATTTATAATCCTGTGTGTGTGTGTGTGTGTGTGTGTGTGTGTGTCTCCATTTTGATTTGACGACAGTGACGCTGAATGCCATATACCAAACGGCGGTTGCTGTGGAAATTAATGCATTGCTGAGGGGGTAATAAATGGAGGATATGGGGAGAGCCCTTTGAGATTGAAATGTAGTCTGGCGAGTGGTTGAGAGGCAGGCTAGACATCGCTTTTTTCCCACATTAATATGTGTCTGTCTAGGCCCTCTCCACCATCAGGAGGAGGCCCTCAACACCAGATGGAGCCCAGTCTAGTCTAGTCTAGTCTGCCAGCACCTGCCATAAGGCTGCCTTACACGTCCCTATTGTCTTGACCAGTGGTTTTGTACGAGTCTAAGATTTGGCCGTCTGAGTTATTCTTCGTGCTGTTGCGGCGGAGAAATTAGCAAACAAATAAGTGGCGGTGCTAGAGAGAGCCGGTTGAAAGAGTGAGGCGGGAAGATAAGACAGTAGAGATGTATTTTAGGCTGTGGGGTGTTTATGCATGCGCACAGTGCATTTATAACCAGAACGTCATGTTTGTAGCGTTTCCTGCTGAAGCATCTTCTGTCTCCCCTCTCCACCCCCCCTCCTCCTCTGCGCTGTATTGATAACGTTGAATATTTTCATGGCTTAGTTCTAAATGTGCGCGCAAGGGGTGAGTGTTGCCTGTTGACAAAGATGTTTGAACAAAGCAGCCACCCTACACGCTGTCCTACACGCAGCACATCCATTGTTTTAGCTTCTCAGCCCCGCTGCATTTCCTGCCTGCCATCCTATAGATGTTATCTTGTTTGTGTGTCACACTACATTGCAGAGCCGCATGTGTGTGTGTGCACGTATTATTGTACATGTGCAAGATCTTACTGAGCCCTTAGTGCCTCATTTTTTTTCCTTTTTTTGTCTCTGTAGTACAATAAATGTGACAGTGGAGGTCTTTTTTTTAATTTTATAGCATGGAACCAGGATGCATTTTTTTCTTATTTTTACTCCAACCACAAGACCTAAAATCATGGTGTGTAATAATGTCTTTGTTTCCTATCACTCCACATGTATTTGCACAAAGATTTCTATACTTAGGAAATTACTCTGGAATAGGTTAATGGTGAGGCGAATAGATAGCTCTTCTGAATTTCTGATTTAGAGCATTTCCTCGAAAGCATTTCATCACAGTTTTATTAATTTTATAATAGTCAAAGAAGTGTATTGTCCTGTAACTGTTAATAGATCTTACTAAAGAATAACAAAAACATTTTATAAAAATAATTAAATTGCAATATGAAATTGTTGAATTATTTATAGTATTATTTATATTATTATTTGTTTAGAATGTGAAATAATTCAGGGTCTATGGTCTAGTTGGTTCCATATCTTCAATATTCCAGCGTTATCAGTTTTCTATTATCATTTTACCTCAAATCGCAATGCCCTGTATAAACCTGTTCTCTGAACTTATGAATTCTGGGTTTGGTAGCCTAGCAACAGCCTCTGACCCATGCAAGGGAAAGAGAAAAATAAAAAATTGAAAGGCAGACATGCAGGCTTTAAACCTGCAAAGGACGTCAGATTTCAGTGGATGTAATCTTTGAGTATTTCATGTAATCGCTTGTGAAATGTGTTTGTGTGTGTGTGCGTGTGTGTGTGCATGGGGTCGAGGGGGGGGGGGGGTCTGAAGAGATTGGTATTGTCATGCATTTATCACTGACAGTTGAAATAAGAAATGTTAGACACTTTCCACCAAAGCATAAACGTAACATTGTAATTTTTTTTAGATTTGCTTCTTTAAATATGACAGTTTACATTATTCACTCTATAAAGACAAAATAGAAATAACAATTGAATTCACTGTCATTAATTCGATTCATGTTTGTGGATTTTCCTATTTCCCATATTCACAGTTTAATTTATAAATCCTAAAGTCTATGTTCAAATTTGTTTCGAGGCCTAAATTCCATTTCACTAACAAAGTTTAATTCTAAATTTGTATTTATTATTACAATAATAAATACATAATTTATTATATTATGTATTTATGATTAATATGTTATCTTATTTCACTTAAAAGCCAAAACATACAAAATATAATTTGCAGAATGTCTGATAATATTATATTATTAATAATAATAGAATTTAAAGGTGGAAGTTCATTTTTGTTTTTGCAAATATGTGCATGTAAAGAAATGACTGATATGCTGAAAAATCTTCGAAGATATGACCAGCTCTAGAAATGGACCCTTACTCAAAATAAATGTCTTGTCTTTTTTTGCAGGAATCTGAGTGTGTGTATGTGCATTTAAGCTGTCACAGAAACACACACACACACCCCATCTGCAGGCCTGCATCTGAACCTGCAGGACAACAGGTCAGCAGAGACACACTGAGGCCCAGACGTCACTCGCCAGGTCACCGTCACACTCACAGGTGAGACTTTGGAAACAATTCTATTCACACTGTTGCTGTTCTAATGCTTTTTTTTGCAAGTGAACCTTGAACTATTTATTTATTACTTTCACGTCATCACACTTGACCATAACCATAAGCCTATTTGTTTTGTAGCTGAAAAGCCGGACGGTTCATTTTCAGGGTGTGAAAGTCCTCATCTCACCATTTACCTCATCAGAAATAAGCGGGCGAGGGACTTTATATATTCTCATACTGATAGCCCCTCTTTCTTCACGCCCCCGTTCTTTCTAACATCTGATCCAATTTGTTTGATTCTTTGGGTTTTGGCAGATAAGGCTCGAGGTGGCCACTTGTGTAATCTATATTTTAATTCCTTTGTCCATGCTTTTTTATCCCTTTAACGATACATGGGGGAGAATGGGGGGGGGGGATGACGACTTTGTCCTGGTGTGTGTGTGTGTGTGTGTGTGTGTGTGTGTGTGAGAGTGCGCAAGGTGTGCTCATGTGGAAAGACTGCCAGGGTGGCTAAGTCCCTCACTCCTCTAATTCCTTCTTTCCTCCCCTCTTTCCTGCCCCCACCTCCCAGTTTCTTTTTTCATTCCTTTTACCTGATTTCCTGCCGGGTCAACGTGACAAACTGATGTTTTAATGCTGGAACGAGCTCTTTTGCAGTGCAAGATATGAGCCGGCTCGTCATGGTGTGTTACTTGCTCTAAACCAGTATCTTTACTTTTGGCCTCTGCTATCAGTAACCTAGCTAACTAGTCGTCAGGAACCCGGCGAGGCCCGCAATGTGTGTTTTGTGTGTGTGTGTGTGTGTGTTTTTTTGCGAATGGTGTCTAAATGTCGCAGATGATGGAAGGCTGGGACTAGAAGCAGGTGACTCACTCGTTTCCCCCTCTCACCGTTGAGTGACACGACTGAAGATTACCTTTGCTATCTAACAGCTGCTATACCAGACCATCAAGGCCGAGAACACCGCTCAGCTCGTGCATGTTCAACCTCCTGTGGAGAACAAAGTAGGTGGAGTGATGGAGAGAGCGTTTGGAAAAGGGGAGGAGAGGGAGATGAAGCCCCATCCGCAGAGATTGAGGTCCATCATCGGGGGAGAAACAGAAGAAGTAATTTTTTAAATTTCCCTCCAGGGTTAGATGAGCGTTCTGTGACATTGGCCTAGTTCTATATCGGCATCCCCCCTCCCTGCCCCGCCCCCCCAAGAGAAAGAGTTGCGTTTGAGAATCAGACAAGGGAAGATCAGAGGAGATTTTACTGCCTTTGGCTATTCTCCTTCATAGCTTTCAACCACTTCTTAACCCTCCTTTTGCTCTACTTCAACTCGATGAGGGGCTGCCGGTCTACTTAGTCAATATCATATCCACAAACTATATCGATGCAAACAAGCTGCGGTTGGGCACAGGCTTCAGAAGTGGAGGCGTCGCTACAGGCTAAATTTGACGCGGAGACACATGACTCCAGGAGTGACACCGTTCGCATCCTCTTTGTGTTCATGACGGCAATTACAAGCTAGCATGCGCAGGTTCGCGTTCGACAGCTTGTTTTTACCCTCTTCAGCGTCCGTGTTACAGGATGTGCATTTAATACAATTGTCCGTATGGGAAGCGCAGGTCGGAGGATGTGTTGGGCTAACACACAGCTGAGCACTGTCCTCATGTATATGGAAAGATTTGAAGAGAGGGGGAGTTGTAATCCACTCATTTACAGTACCTCAGATCTGGTCTGCCACTTTTCTCTCGCTCTCTCAAAAGCACAAATGCACATACCTCAATGTGCAGCATCCCCTCCCCTCTCCACCAGCACCACCACCTCCACTTCCCCCGTCTCCATCCCCATTCGGCCTCATCTCCCCATCACCTCTCCAGCTCCACCACCCCAGAGAAACCAATTCAGGCTGCTGCTCCACACCGTCATGGCATGTTGGCCAAGGGAGATGGAGTCCTTTCAGGTTCTCGGCTACAAACCCGACCCCCTCCCCCCCCCCGACGCTGCCCCCTTGCTGCGTCTCAACATTTCCTCAACGCGCCTGGTGTATCAGCAGGGTAGCGAGACTGCATGATAGCGGCGCTCCTGAAAATCTGTTGGAGTTATTCTGCACATTATGTGACCTTTTAAAGTTCC
Source organism: Eupleurogrammus muticus (assembly GCA_036785175.1). Taxonomy (NCBI): domain Eukaryota; kingdom Metazoa; phylum Chordata; class Actinopteri; order Scombriformes; family Trichiuridae; genus Eupleurogrammus; species Eupleurogrammus muticus. The sequence continues at coordinate 8,390,001 of JAYKQN010000006.1, forward strand.
TCTAAAATTGCATGTGTGTGGGTGTGTGTGTGTGTGTATTGTGACGGTGATGATTCCACTCTGAGCCTGCTTTTGCATGGTTATACTGTCGGATTTGCACAAGTATGTGAAACAAATGAGGCCTGCATTATGTGTTTAAAAAGAGCGATTGTGGAGTTTATTGGGGATAGGTTATCCTTAATAGCGAGTATCAAACTCCCGCCGCCCACCCACGGCTTCTTAAAGTTGGCAAATCTGCTTTTTAACAGCCCGCTGTTTGCTGAGGAGTTTTTTTCAGCAGATTTGTATGCATAAACTGCGCCGCTTGGCTCTTCTTAAAAGTTAATTTAAATTATACCCTCCGCATTATGCGGCTTGATAGGAAATAAATCTCTTCAAATGAATACACTGGATGGAGGGAGGTGGTAAAAGGGGGAAAATGTGTATGGGTGGGTGGGAGAGAGTAGGCACTGAGTGTGGCGTGGTAGCGTATGTTAACATAAATTAAAGTGTATCTGCAAAGGGGCTCAGAGCAGGAAAGGGAGAAGGGAATGTGAGAATAGGAAAAAAAGGAGGGGAAGAAGAATCCTGAGCTCACACATAGCAAACAAGTTTGGTTAGTTAATTAATTTGCATATAGTTGCTTTATTTCATTAGCCGGTTGTTTTTCTCTTCACCTCCTTAATACACAGAGGCCTCTGGCATCTCAAAGCATGCAGGCTGTATTAAAGGGCGGCGGTGGCGGCGATGGTGGGGTGCAGCAGGGTGACGAGCGGAGCGCAGGAGAGGGAGGGACGGGGGTCCGCTGAAAGGCAGCAGGCTGCAGACTGAATGGGAAAGGGGAAGGAGGAAGGGGCGGGTGGGTGTGTGTGGGGGGGGGGGGCATTAGCAGCGGAGGCAGGTTGGGGGTGGTGGTGGTGGTGGTGGAGGGGGGGCGACAGCGGTGGGGGCCTCCATTGGTTCAATGCAACGGCCGGAGCAGCTGTGAAAAGAGGTCTCCCCTTTTTCCCACGCCCAGCGCCACGCAGAAACCCTGCTTCAGCCTGCCAGGGTCAAGTCACATTCTAATATATACACTGGGCCTGTGGACTCGCACAATGCATACACACAGCTCATTTATTTTATGTATGCACACAGACAGGCACACACTTGTATGCACACAGCGAGTAGACAGCCTCTCTCAGACAGAGACAGAGGTGGGGGCCCGGCGCAGGGAGAGTATTATGACACTGATTTCTATCCCGTTGGCACCATTGTTTCGTCTTGGATCCTGCAAATTAACAAGCTGCAAGTGACGGGCCCCAAAACACACACACACACACACACACACACACACACACACACACACACACACACACTGTAAAAGATCTTTAAAAGAAAAAAATATATATACAATTTTGTTCAATTCAAAATTCTTACACATGATACTGTTTTTTATGCCTTCATAGCTGTCATGTTACACTTTGATAGAAAAAAAAATGACTTGAAAATCAAAAAAAATCCTTTGAAGGGAAACTCAGTGTAAGTTAATGCAGGAAGACTTACAATGCACTCATTCATTCATTTTCAATCGCCTCTCTCTCTCTTTCTCTCTGCATCCTGCTCCTGCTCTCTTATCAGCTGTTTCGGGATTCCCAATCTCGATGTTAAACAAGACAGATTTTGCCAGGTTTTCTATCAGCCAATCACGTCTTAGTGGTCAAACTTGAAATCTGGCCTCCTCTCGGTCAGAGCTCACCAGAAACTGCTCCTTTCCTCATCATCCTGATCCCAGCGTCTCTTTATCCATTACCCCTGATGATGAACTAGACTCCATCTACTTTGCTCAGGGCCTATTTATGATCATGGTGACAGCCTGGTGATCTCCGTTCACCAAAAAAAGCTTCCCACTTTTATTCCTATATCACACACACGTTTCAATAAATTGTTGACTGAGGGAAATAAATCTCTCCTCATTGAAATACACAGTGTGTTTAACTGTATATGCCGTCTGTGCTCCCTAATCTCAGCCCCTTTCTCCCCCTCGCACGTTTACGTCTCAGTCGGCATTTACAAACTATAATCATATTCCAGGGAGGGGGATGTAAACGCTTTGTCCCGACAGACCAACCCCCCTCCCACAGTGCCAGATGCCCTGCTGTATTGTGTGGGTGCTGGGGGCAGGCAGGCATACAGCCCCCTTCCTGTCTGTCTCACTCTCCCCGCACCATGATGTCACCTCCGTGTCTGTCCGTCTTGTGTCTCTCTGTCTGGCTGGCGAGGCCTTGACAGGAACTTGAGTGTGGGAAGGGAAAGAAGGGAGGACTAGAGGTTCAAGGAGGGGTTGAGGGTTGGGTGGGGATTTAGTGGTTTGGGTGTTGGGAACACTGAGAGTCTGGCCTGAGAGGTCAGTGAGTGGACTTGAGCATAGAAAGAGTGTGTGTGTGTGTGTGTGTGTGTGTGTGTGTGTGTGTGTGTGTGTGTGTGTGTGTGTGTGTGTGTGTGTGTGTGTGTGTGTGTGTGTGTGTGTGTGTGTGTGTGTGTGTGTGTGTGTGTGTGTGTGTGTTTTGGGAGTCGCGGGGAGTGGTGGGGGGTACTCTCCTAGCAACTCTAAAGAGAAGTGGAATTTAGATGAGTCTGCCGGTCTGTGTCCTCCAATAATTCAGTCTGGACTTGTCCAAACTCCTTGGTTAGCCTCACAAAAGGCCCGAGCAGTGAGGAGACAAAGGGAAGTGCGAAACAAAAGCACCTGTTTTTACTTTTATTTATTTTTTCTCTTTTTTTCTCCACCATTGTGCACACATGTGCAGTTTTCAAGCTGATAGTCTTAACTGAGCAATGCATGGCACTGATTTCTGGAAATATCCAGGATATTAGATATGATAGTGGAATTTATTGCTCGTCTTGAGTGTCATTGTTAAGTTATTTAGTCAAGCAAGTCTCTATAATGAAATTCATAGGATTTTCTATATATATTAATGTAAGTGCAGGAGGTAAGGATCATTTTAGAATCAGTCTTATGTCCTTATATTTGAGTGTTCAGGCTGAGGCCATATCAGATTTTGTTGAATTGGAGAAGACTAAAATAACCAGTAATTGCTTTGTTTTTTTCTCTTTTAATTTAATGCTTATATACAAAGGTGTATAAAACATGCACTTTACACTCTGTACCTGCTTTGTGTCCAGCAAAAGTGGCAACCCCTACAGACAGCTTTTATATCCAGTATTTTTCTTCACAAAAAAATGTAACCACCTAGTTATAAATTCATAGAATCTGTTCTTTCTCCCTCGTTGAGATTTGCAGAATCTATGCAAATGCAAATATTTTTCCTTTGAAAAGATTACCTGGTGGACACAAGACTGGAAAGTCGGCCAGCTTATGTGCACTGCAAGGTTCATGCATCTCACTTGTGCAAGTCAAATACTGGACCGTGATTGGCTCCCAGGTGATGTCACAAATCCGGCTTCTACGTATGTTTCTCCAAGTGTGACCGGACTTCTAGGGCCAATCTAGTCTACATCATTCTGCACATTGAAGGTCAAACATCCAACTACAGTAACAAAGGAGGAGACTCCTTTTGCAGCTTATTCACTCCTCCTAAGTTGAATCTTTTCAAAGCTCTCTGTTTCTCCAACACTTCAGTTTTGGTTATTCCGACACCAGCATCATGCATTTGTAAAAGAAAAAAAAACATTTGGGCCATTTATAAAACTCATGTTTTTTGCACTGCTGTCAGTCTAAAAGATGAAGCTGTTTTTCCCGATATTCTCAAAACATCTTTTTGGATTTTTTTTTTCATTCCAACTGACAGGGGTAATGTGCTGTTTACAACTCCAATACAAACAACATCAGCTTTTTCAACTGGTAAACATTTACTAGGACACAGACACATGTCTTTGTCATTTGTCCTCTCTATTTGGACTCCCACCTTCCATCTTTTGCTATAATATGTTCTCCCCTCTCTACCCTCTCTCCGTCTCTCTCTCTCTAGCCGTGTGAAGAGGTGATAGTATTTGGAGACAATGGGAAAAGACTCACTTAATTAGCTGGACGAGAAGATGCATTGTGGCAATTACTGAGCACAAAGGGAGGGGAAGGTATACGGCTCTGTAATGTGCTGCTGTGTGTATTTGCCTGGCTGTTGTAGCCTGGAGTGCAGGCAGGCCTTTATAGGGGAGAGTGAAAGCAGTAACAATGGAAGACAGGATGTACTCCACATGTAGAGCCATTTCCAGTTCTTTTTTACAAAAGGGGACAATAGCGACTAGAGTCTCTTAAAGGCTGGAAATGTAGGAAACTGTATTCTCTCCATGGATGGATTATGGAGCTTGAAATTTACAGGTCTTGCTGCTTTGTGCAAACATTTTTTTCAGATGTATTTCATTGTACAGTTTTGAAGTACACCTTAGGGTTACACTTTCTAATAAGGCCCCTTTATAAGGGATTTATATAAGTAACATCTATATGAGTTATTATTAAAAAAACATCTATGCCACTGTTTTTTTGTATTTTCTCTGGCATACATTGTTCAATTTGTTTTCTTGATAAATGTATTATTATCTACAAAGATAATAGGGATGTCTTGAACAAAGCGGTATCAAATTTACCATCAAAGAAGACAAATAAAAACATTGGTTTTATATATAAACCAACATGATAAACACAAATAGTTAACAAGTGATATATTTCCTATCGAAGAATCCAGTTCAACTTCCAAAACCTTTTATAATGGGTGTCTTATTATAAAGTCATGAAGTCTATTATAAAGCTCATGTTTGACCTAGTTCGGTAACACATGCACAGTGACTAATTTTCTAATTTCCTCCTCCGCTGTCTGTCCATGCATCCCCTTCATTGCTATTCTTAATTGTCTTGTTGCTGTGCACCAAACTGGACATGCACTTTCTATTTCTGATTGGCTATGAGTGCAGCGCTGCACATTGCCACTGCGAGTGTGTGTGTGCGTGTGTGTGTGTCGGTGGTAAAGGAGAGAGAGAGAGAGAGAGATAGAGTTGGGTCTGGCGAAGAGCATCCTCCTCTAGTGGAGTGGCCTGAGGGGATTTCTTTCATGAAGTCAGATAACATCCAGGCGACCCCCTCTTCCCTTTTTTATAAGAGTTCTTTAACCTTGATAAATGAAGTAGAGGGATGGAGGGAGGGAGGGAGGGAGGAAAAAGTTGCGGGTTGTGGCGGGGGGATGAGGGTGTGATGGAAGGAGGAGAGAGAAAGAGGGAGAGACACCAACTCCACGGCCAGCTTGCTCTCAGGATCAATAACGTTCGGAGAGCTGCTGAGCACTCCTGTCTGGCAGCTCCACCATAGGGGATGGAAGGAATGGAGGGAGGAGACGGAGGGGGGGTGGCGTGAGGGAGGCAAACCAAGAAAAGGAGGGTTGAGAAAGCCTCTTTATCTCCTTCTTGTCACCCTTTTCGTGCAAGGAGAGGGAATCGGACGGCGATGTAAAGATGGAAGGATGAAGGGCTAGAGAGGAGTAGGTGGAGGGAGAAGGAGAGTTGAGGCCGGGGCACCTACCCCAGCTGTTCCCAACCTTCCTGCCACCCACCTGCCTGCCCACCAGGAAAACACACACACACACACACACACAAGCACACATGCTGAGGTCTCCTTTTACGGAGCCACAAGGTTACAGAGTGTCGATACAAACGCGTGCAGTCCTCCGACAAATGGGATTTGGCATGTTCAATCAACAGTGCTGCCAAATCCCTGTTGTTAAGTGTTGCAGAGCCATATCTGTCTACAGTGGGCCTCGGCGATGCCACCTTGGCCCACTGACTGTCCCCTAAATATCCTCTATTAAAGTCCCCCATAATAGAATTATCTTCTGCATTTGTCATTGGATTTGAATAGGTGTGTGTGCCTTGGCATAAATAAGGAGAAAGGAGCGGCCACCTGGCACCGAGTGGCTCCTGCGCTTGTACCACCATGTCATGGACATCTGAGCTCCCTCCCTCTCTTCTGATTTTATGCTGGGAATTTAAGTCGCCGGCCTCCCTTCTCGAACCGTCTCTCCTGGCCTTTTTCCTGTCTTCTCTTTGAACGTGATCCTTTTTTTCATCTTCTTTCGTATGCCAGAGGAGTCTCCTCTTCACTTCTCCCGTGCCCCTTCTTATTTTAGCGCGTCCCCCTGCTCCTTGTGGCGCTTCCTTTTCCTCTCTCTCTCTTTCTCTCTCTTTTTTCCTCCACTCCTCCACATATCACTCCAATGTCCTCTCACTCTTCTCCTGCCTCCCTTACTTTCCTGTGTCCTTAATTAAGTTAGTGATCAGTTGACTGCCCCTATCATTGGTAGAGAGCAGGTTGGTCCTCCCATCCCAGGAGGGGGGTACATTGTCTGCTGTGGTTGACCAGTGTAATCCCCCCACCAGGGACAAAGGGCAGTACCCTGGCTATCTCAGCCACCACTGCAGGGCATTAGCCCCCTGACGAGAGCCGTGCCCTGGCGTGGCCCTGCCTCCCTGACAGCCCAGCATCACACCGCTGGCTCCTACCTTATCTGAGGAGGCCAGTTTGACTCAAGACGGCCGAGAGTGAATGCAGATGACTAGAGCTAGAGGAGGAAGGAGCACGCGTTGTTCCTGTCGTTCACGCTGTCTGATTCAAACCATCAGAGCCACACATGCACGCACGCGCACACATGCACACGCAGTGTAATAAAATCAGGAAGTCCTACTCCACACAACGCCAACATACTTTTTTCTCATTCTCCCTCTCTATCTCCTTCTCACACACACACACACACACAAGCGAGTAGGTAAGGTTGCTATGGGAACAGTTGGTCAGAGTTTACCAGAGGGGAAACAAACAAAGTACTGTTCATGAAGACAGGTTGTTCCGTGCAGTAGGAGGATACTGCGTTTGTGTGTGTGTGTGTGTGTGTGTGTGTGTGTGTGTGTGTGTGTGTGTGTGTGTGTGTGTGTGTGTGTGTGTGTGTGTGTGTGTGTGTGTGTGTGTGCGTGTGCGTGTGTGCGTGCGTGTTATGAGTGATTAGATACATGTGTGCAAAGACCTGCATACCGCTTCCTCTTACAGTATATCTCGTATCTTTCCACCCGTACCTCCCTACTTCTATATATCTGCTGTTTGCAGAACCATCTTGAAATGTTTGATCTGCACAGGGGGAGGCAGACGTTCAGTGACTGCAGCCTCTGAAGGAATTTCATGTACCGTCTCGAGCTTGTATGACAGAGAACTATTTCCTTTTATATCGTCTTGACTTGACATAGCCAAGTGATTTTTACCATCAAGTAAATTCTAAGGAGGTGTATACACTTGTATGACGAAGCAAGATTGCATTGTTTTGATGATTTCCTGCTTTGAACTTGTCACTTGTTTGCTTTCCAGTATAGTTTAATCTACGGATTTGTGTGTTATCATAATATGTGTGTAGTAGAGGTGGCACGTTATCTCAGTATCTGCCAATGTAGCTGAAATGTAACACAAAACTTCAGAATTTCCAAATAATCTGCAAAAGAAAATTAAATTTCTTTATTTAAAATAAGGACAGAACATATTAGTTAATATTTTTCATGTAAGTATGCGAAATTGATAATTTTCATCTGTACTCCAAACCTCCCCTTAATAATGAGAGTGACACATGTAGCACACAAAAAAACAATATTACAAGCTCTACAATTCATATAATAGGTATTAAAAATGAGAGACTGACAGTCAAACCTCCACTGACAGAAGTCTCACCACTTTTTCATCTGCCACAAATTTTCATGATTCATTTCCATTGCATGTTATCATATTTTTGCTTTTATCAATGCACCAACTTTTCCACCTCAGCCAAAATCAAAAACGTTTGTGATATTTTGATATATTTTCTTTCTATATTTTTTTTCGATGTGACAACTGAAAATGTGTCTAAAAAAATCAGCTGGAAGGAAATTGTTTTGTCTTAGAGCTACATAGGACCTGTCCTCTCCTCTGTGGGAAAGGAGGTCTTTTGGGAGTTTGATGTCACCTCATCCCAGTCTCAAGCAAAGCAGGAAAGCAGCCAGCAAACTCCACGGTTCTCATTTCTGTTGCCCCCCCCTCTTCTGCCATACCTCCCCTCTCTATACCTCTTTCGAGGTGTATGAACAAAATGCATCTAAACACTAAAGCAGCATACAAACCTGCTGCATTTCTTCCCATAAAAATGCCACCATGCCTCCCTTGCTCCTTCTGTGTCCCCACCCCCTTTAATGCTTCTTTAGCGCTTCACTCGGCTGCTTGGGTAATATTTATTGCGCGGCCTCTTTTAGTCTATAAACCTGTTTCTCCTTTTATTTTTTAAGTCCAATGCCATGGGGCAAAACCGCTCCCCGGCAGCACCACCTCCGCCGCCCCTCCCCGCCTTCCCCCGGCCCCCCGTTTCCCTCTGCCCTCTCTCTCCTTCAGCGCTGACAGATAGAAAAAGCGTACTGTTCTCTCTTTCTTTGCCTTTCACCTCTCAAACCTCCCTCCATCCATCCTGCCGGACGGGTACAATGCAGGCGCTCTATCCTGCGGCAGGGAGAATGCAGCCCTGAACTAACAATATCACCAAGGCTGCCTGAATACCGCCGAGTTCCATTGTGCTCTGTCAGAGGGGAGTTAACACCCATGTCTGAGCCCAATGAATAGTATTATTGTGTCTGAGACATGCACCGCACCCCCAGTCCCCATCCATGTCCCCCTAACTCAACTCGGCCCCCCTCTTCTAAACTTGCTCCTCTTGTCCCAACAGTGTAACCCCCCTCCCCTGCCCCACTCATGCCCTTCACTCTCCCCTTAACAGACAGCTCCGACTTCCAAAGCCTTGCCAGCCCACCGACCCTAAACCCCTCTACTTCTCTATTCCCCTGGCAGCCGGCCCGTGGGTTCTTAGTCTCTTTTTCAGACCTGCGGAGGGGTGGAGAGAGGAGGACAGAGGGGCTGTCAGGGCTCCGCGGTGGCTGTGGTGAGGATGTTTCGAAAAACGTGCGGCCGTCGCTGTTGCTGCTGTGGTGGCGGCGGCAGCGCGCCGTGGCGTGGTGGTGGGGGGTTGAGTTTGGCCACGGCTCTTTCTCTGTTGAGGAACACAATTGGACCATGAATCCTCAAAGAAATGCCCCCTCACACACACACACACACACACACGCACACAACTGCTATTATCATAAGAAGAGGGCTGCTGAACCCATTTGAATAATTCTAGATGATACAAAAGCTGAGATGTTTTTCTTTGACAAAGTTTCTATAGAGCACCACTGGTCTGGCCAAAACATTTCCATTCCTTCACACTCACCATGGGGCAATCGGAGGAGGGCGAGGGAAGGGAAGTTTGAAATATCACATCAGTTAATGTTGCTCCTCTTATCCGTTAAGGGCGAATAAATATAAAACTCAGTGGGTCTGTGCCACCGAGGGAATGCAAAAGAGGGTGATTGTTCAAGAAAAACTTTTCCTGTAAATATTTCTAATGTATTCTATTGATGCGGTGGTGATTTTTATAATGGGCCCACTTGCATTATATTTTGCTATCTGCAGCACATCAGAATCTAATAGCTGAGAGTACCTTTGGCAGGCAGTACCGCTCTGCCTGACACACTTAACTCTCAGGCCTCCAATCCCTGCGGTTTTGGCTCTCTAAGGTTAGCAGGTTCATATTACCAGCTGAGCGAGGATGCCAGAATCCTCAACCCCGACTTCTGGCTGATCAAAGAAAGAGCAGGATTGACATTCAGAGTGGGTAAAACGCTGAAAGTTAAGATTAACTTGTTTTTTTTCCTCTCCGTCTCTGTCTCTGGTTGTTTGTGTACAGCAGGAAGAAGAGGAGGAGGAGGAGGCAAGTTGTGGAGGAAAAAGAGAAGCAGAGTGGGTGGAAGGATGGAAGGAGAGCAGGATGGAAAGCAGTTCGAGGAGGTGGTTTCGAAGCGGGTGAACCCGGAGAAGGTGAACACAGCTGTGGATCGCCATGGGCTCTCTGGCTGCCTTCCTCCTGTGGCCCCGGCGCTGCATACGAAGGGTCCCGGGGAGCCGGCAGGGGCCAGCCAAAGCTGCGGCAAGAGTGGGCAGGCTGGGCCAGCCAAGCCAGGAGAGAGGCAGGTGAGGCGGGTGAGCCGAGCTCTCTTCCCCGCCGGCTAGGAGCCTCCGCGGCAGAGCGGAGCAGCGCGGAGCAGCAGAAATCAATACAGAGGAGAGAGGCTAGCAGAGGTTGCCCAACACCGCCTGCAGGCCTCAGAGCCCAGGGACCAACCACCACCACCACCACTGCTCCCAGCTCCTCTCTCCAGCTCTCTTTCCATCTTCCTCCAACAGTCCCAGCACCAGCCGGGGCCAGGGCCCTAACCCTGCAGCCGCCCCACACGCAGTGTGTGTGTCAGTATGCGCACGAATGCGTGTGCGTGAAATAGAGAGAGAGAGAGAGAATAAAAAAAACGGGGCGGGAAGAGACAGAGAGAGTGAGTCTTTGTGTGTGGTTCAGCCGGAGGGGCTTTCGCAGCGTCCAACACCACTTGATAAAACTTTGTCAGAGAGACACAGAGACGGCGAGGGAGGGAGGGAGGGAGAGAAACGGAACGAATAAGACAGGACCTCGAAGGTCTCTTCTCTCCCAGCCCCATCCCTCCTACTTATTACTCACTCCACCTCGACTGTTTGAGTATGGATTCCTCAGAGACGTTCCCGCTCAGTCCCACTTCCAAGCGCATAGCGCACAATATTCCTGAGATCACATGAGCCAGGATGAAAGGACAATTTGAACTTTTTCTCATTCTTCTCATCCACTGTATCAGATACAACCTGTCTTTTCGCCTTAGATTTTCTTACCCTCACTACAGCAACTCCCATCAGAGGATATGGCAGTGCAGTATTGATCTATAAGGTGGAAGAGAGAAAGGCAAGCCCAGGCTTTGATACCTCTCTCTCTCTCTCTCTCTCTGTGGGTGTGGAAACAGCACCTGAAGTCCACTTAATGCTGCAGCAGGAGTCCTGTGGCAGCAGAAATGAATAGCCGCTAATTGAATGAGAGTTGAAAAGGACAGTAGTTGTACCTGTTCAGCATCTTCCCCCTTTTCCTCTTCCTGCCTAACACTGCATAGTACCTCCACACTTACAAAAGTCCTACTCCACACAGACATTTTAGCAAAATTGCTGGTGGCCTAAGAAAATTGGCCTTGGAATGAAAATACCTGGCCTAACGTCAGCGCAGGGGTGAAAGCCTCCAGTAGAAAATCATCGTCATTCCGAGAGGTCGTGCCACAAAACAAACGGTGTGTATCGGTGGACTCGGGAAAGGACATTAAAGACGGCCGACGGATGACCCGCAGAGATCACAGCGGAATCCTTTTTGGTGAGTACGTTATGATCATTTATTCTCGATTCTGCTCAGCCGAACAAGGAGAATAACAGAAATATCACCCCCCATCCCAGATAACAGTGTTATGATAAGATAACATCTCTGCTCAGCGATGTGTTTTTAAGTGAGCAACAGACACGTCGTGTTATACTTGATCTCCTCAGTCAGCTCTCAACAGGAGCCCGGGGCTGTGATCATGTCACTGACTGTTGGAGGAGTTAGTTTTTGTTGCCTGTGTACCAGGGAGGGAATTAAAGCGCGATTCCCGCCTGCCAATCTCCTGGCACAGGGAGAGGGAGAGACTGGCGCCTCGCTACGCCGCAGCCTGGCAGCGACCCACGCTTACAAAATGGCCGATTCCTGTCTGCCAGCTGTCTCCCTAAGCCAAGATGGCGCTCGCTGGCTTTTTTTTTTAATGCCCGCTGTTTGCCATCTGCCCTCTAATTGTTAACGGCTATGCAAATATCTTGTAATTGCATTTGCATGTGCTTGATACTTAAGCCCTCCCCCTTGGTTGTAAATAATAGCGGCTAGCGCGCAAAAAAAAAAGGAAGAAAAGGAAACACAACCCCGCACGATTGCTGATTGCTGATTGAATACACAGCAGGAACAATTAGCAAATGAATGTTGCCCTCCTCTTTACTCCTCTTTAAGCTCACCTTATTCTGTATGCAAATCATCCATGCCGCGTTCGAGCTTTTGATGCTAGCAGAAAAATGGAGCGTCGCCCCGTCTTTCTCCCGGTGGCTCATTTCGAGAAGCTCATGTGTCTCATCATTGTGCCATATGTGACATCTGTGGCTGGCTGCATTACCAGGGTGCCCTACCTCCTCTGACAGGCAAAGCCCACAACTGTAAAGGCGAGCGGGAGCGAGGGAGAGGCATAACATAATGACCTCATTAGCATGCTCAGCACTCCCCGCTATAGGCCCTGGTGCGCTGCTGCGCCGTGGGACCCACCAGTGTACGCCCTTCTCACAGCACTCAGCATGCAACATTGTGTTCTCCCCACACAATGTGGCGCTTCATACAGGCTTTATTACGCCTTGTCAAAGCGCGGGGGGATCAGGGGTATCAGTGCAGAAGCAGCAGGGTACGGGCTGTGTACGTGGAGCAGGAGATGTATCGGTGCTTTATGGTCTTAATGTGGTGTTAGCCGTGCTGATGGATCCTCTGTTGCTACTGTTGTGTAATGACGTGTGTGTGTTTATGTATGTGTGTGTGTCTGTGGTCTAGCAGTGTGTTTTCTACAATTGTCCGTCTCTGTGTTAACTCCCGTGGCATTCGTGGCCGTTTTCACCTGTCAGTGCAAATTATTGGTGTGAGCATTTTGGTGAATTGTCCCAGGGAACAGGCTATCATCCACTCTGAGGACCCGCCGTACGCTATCTGCTGTCGGTCTGTAGCCGAGCAGCCTTCAACTTCACAACACGGCGGGGACCGGAGGACAAAACACACACACAGCAACACTCACACAGGGTCCCGCTCTCACTTAGGAAGAAGCAATGACAAAGAGCTTTTTTTTGTTACTTTTCTGTTCTGATTTTATATTTTAAATCCTTATCTTTTTTATTCCTCCCAAAAAATGCAATCTCACATCCGTTGTCATCGTGCGTTAGCGGATTTGGACAGACGTGTGTTAGTATGTATATTTGTGTATGTGTGTTTTGACAGTAAAATCTCTAACCAGCCGAATTAAAAACACAGATTCTACCAAACCTCAAACCAGTGATATGCACTTCACCCACAAACATCACGGCGAACATGTTTTATTCAGGGTTTCTTAACAGTTGCTTACGGTGCAGCAAATTACAGGCTTTATTTTGTCCTTGAAATCTGTTCAAGGATTGGGACACTAAATTATCTCGTTAGGTTGTGTGTGTTGTAACTGGTAAATAAAGCAGGTGCGTGTGTGTTTGTGCTGTCATTTACCCATCTTAAAAAAGGCCGGTTCACCGCTGTTATTGTGCTCTCTATCAAACCCGGGCGGGTTTAATCAAGGCTCTCTGTTTAATCAGCCCGTGGTGACACTGATGAAGCCGAGGTGGAGCTAGGCAGGATGGCGCTCTGAGCCCATGCTAGAGTTAGCCTGGAGGGGCTGCAGGCTACGGTATCCTTTTGTAGGGGAAAATGGCAGTCAAGAAGACAGACAAGCACAAAGCTCAGATCTGTTTTAGCCGTGTGGCCAGTGCAACGATCCAGATGAGTTGAATTGGTTTGATTTGTCAATTTATCTGTGTGCTTATATTTAGCTGTTTTATTTTCTCCAGGTTAATACATCCTGTGGGAATGAAGGTTTGCTTTAAGTGTCGGTGCCGGGGAGTGAAAGAGAGAAGTTAAAATCAGTCACACACTTCCAACAATGTTTAATTAAATCTGTCATATACTCCTAAATGTGGATTTGTGTGTGTGTGTGTGTGTGTGTGTGTGTGTGTGTGTGTGTGTGTGTGTGGGGGCATCACAGGACCACTTTCTTGTTGGAGCAAGGGGTGGAGGACAAGCCCAGAGATGTTGGTGTTAAGTCTTTATAAGAAGAAAGAGTAGTTTGGATTATGGAGGATAATCGAGATGAAGCTCCTTTTAATCTTGATTTGCATATTAAAAAAAAAAAAAACAAGGAAGACCATATGTTTAAGGAAGCACCAGATGAACGTTAACACCGACCACGTATGGTAGTCCGTGACTGTTACATAGGCGCTCATGCACACACCCACACACACACACACTTACACACACACACACACATGCTAATCCACATCACATGGGTTTGAATGTGTCCATTCACAGGAGAAAGGAAAAAAAAAAAAAGGACACGCTCCCCAACACCATCTCCTGCAGAAAGCTTTTATGCTAATGACAGTGATAGCCATGTGTGTTACTACACTGCTGCGATTATGCATAATTCAACACAAAGAGAAGCGGCAGGATGGTACAGTAGACCTTGCTTTAGGTGGACATAGTGCATGTGCATGAATACAGCAGTGTGTGTGTGTGTGTGTGTGTGTGTGTGTTTGAGACACTTAAGAGGTAACAGAATGGCAGCATGTACTCCTTTCATTCGCATAAGCTTTAAAGCTAAAGACCTTCAGCAGCAAGGCCACATAAAGGACTGTTCACACATTCTATGCTCCCTATGATTTTTCAAAAATGGTTTTCTTAAATTACATTTATTATTATTAACATTTAATTATAAATAATAAGATTGAAATATAATATTAATAATAATATTTAGTTAAATCTGCTAAAAACATCTTTTTGAGTGAGTGACACAATTTAGACATGACCCCAACCCTGAGTGTTAGGGTTTTATTTAATTATATAAACCAGTTGATTTTTTTTTTTCTAATTTTTGTGGGACAATTTGAATGTGGTCTGTTCATTTCTGTGTGTGAGATTGTCATCCAGTCTGGAGCTTTTTCTCATTCAGACTGCCCACTGCTATTTATTTGCTTAGGTATTGATTGAATGTGTTCCACCCACTGAAGTAATAGTTGCTGAAAGCATTTACAGCCATCGCTCAATTCAACCCGACCAATTCCGCATGTCTTTCTTTTTTTTTTTTCTGTCTTTGTTGTGACCAAACAAATAAGTGATCGGTTCTCTAACCACTTTATCATTCAAATGAAAAATGAAATATGAATAGCTGCTTTTATGCCTTTTAAATACACCCCAACCGGGTAAATTGGTCATTTTTGATGTGCCATTTTCAGGTATTTCCCTTGCATAAAGATGCTGTCAAAATAGCCTCTAGTTCCCTGTGCGTGAATAATAGTAATGATAGATAATAGTAGTTTCAAATGGTCAAAAATATTTATTATTGGGGGCACGTATTTCTCCACATTTTACCTTTTTTATATCCATAGATCATATTGGAAAAAAACCTGCAATATCAGCCTTTATTTCCTCTTAATGAAGCCATTACAATTTTTTGAGAAATACTGATGAAGATATAGGTCTACATAATAAATTATATTTCCTTCAGGTAAATCAAAGCTTTTTACGCTTTTGTAAGCAAGCCCTTAATTCATTTCATTTCATTGCTACTCAGGCAAATTCCGTGTTGAATTGAGTGAAACTACCCTCCTTAGCAAGTAATTCCTGAGTCAAGTGTTGCTGCCGCTGCTTCCTCAGAGCTGCAACACTGAGCCCTAAGTCTGCTTATAGACACAGGGAAAAACAGTCAGGCATTTATCCAAGTCACTGATTATGTCATTTCAACAGGCTGCAAACACTCAGACGGGCTAGACAGCTCTGAGGGGAGAATTATGAAGCCGGAGTGGAATGGAGGCTGTATGAAAAGGAAATGAAAATGGAGTAGTGCTGTATGTGTGATTAAACTGCCTGCTCGCCAGCAAAAGGCCATGCCGGTGTAGCACAGGCCTGAGATTTGGCCGTAATGAAAATATGAAGGTTGGAGGGGTTTGAACCCCCCGAATGACGTGTATGAGTGCACACACACATACACACACATATACATTATATAGTACTATGTATGTGCTCAGGCTGGATGGTTGATATGAGGGAGCCACTGGGAGTAACGGAAAGCAGAGAGGGACAATACACAGTGGACAGAGCAGACGAAAGAAAACAAAAGAAAAATGAAGTGTTCTGATTTTACGTTTAAAACAGGGATTTCACACAAGCCGCAGACCATACAGGAAATGCTGTTTCTCTTAATGACGAACACGCAGACAGACGTGTGCTTGTGACAGCCACCCCCACCAAAAAAAAAAAAAAAAAAAAAATCAACCACATAAATATTAAATTGCACCATTCAGACGCGGAGACAGCAGCCCAGTCATCAACCGTGGGAACGAGCTAAATGATGAGACGATGAGGGGTCTGCTCGGTGGAGGGGGGTTGTGGTTAGTTCACGGCCAGACACCCCAGCTGCACTGACATCCATTCAGAAACAGGTTAGGGAGGACCTCAGGGGTCAAGGTCAGGAGTCTGGTGTGTGTGTGTGTGTGTGTGTGTGTGTGTGTGTGTGTGTGTGTGTGTGTGTGTGTGTGTGTGTGTCTTCCGCTCATCCCCGGCTGGCTGACTGTCTGTAAGCTGCCTCTGTGTTTGCTTATTTTATAAGCTTCTTCTTATTGCCTCGCTCCAGGGACGACTTGAGCCGAGAAGCAGGGGGAACCCAACCCCCTTCTGTCAACCTCTGGCCGGTCTCCAGCCGGCTCCCAGCCAAATCGAGCCAGAAATCAGTCCTGCAGCCCACTGGTCAAACCCCCTGGTCAAACAACCGCCAGCCAAGCCCAGTCAAACCCAGTCAGACACATTGACAGCCCCCCTTGTCTGTCTCAGTCTGCTGCCTCCTGTAATTTAACATGTCGGCTGCGGGTTCATCTTCTGTGCACCCCACAATCAGAAATATGTAGTTGCATGCACCTGTTCTGATCGCTTTGGCTTTTAGACGTGGATTGATTTTTTTGTAATTTATTTTTCTTCATTTACTTGTTTTAATCATAGCATTTTAACATTTCTGCTAAAAAAAAAAAAATATTCCATGTTCTCCATTCCTAGCCCGGGCCATTTGCTAATTTCATACGTTGCAATAGCCGCGTGCCACATTTTCTTGATGAAACCATCCATCAATAGCAATCCTCTTTATTGGTGAGATGCAGTTGGTCACTGTATCATTGCAATTTCATCAAATCATCTAAGGGGCGAGCGTGTGAGCTCGCGGCACGTCACGCCGCTTCTGACATAAACAGTGTAAGCCCTTTAAGAGGAGGGACTGCAGCACATGAGGAGCGGACAGAGGGAGGAAGGAGAGAAGTGGAGACACAAGCTAACCCACCCTGCGGTATCCTGCTTGCATTCTCCATCGTGGGACTTATGCTTCATTAGGCTGTCTGAAAGAAAGAGCTGCTTTCCCTCATCACCTCAATGGACCGGTCCCCCCTTCCCTTCCACAGCCTGGAGGGTTCTCCTACAAAAAAAAAAGAAAAAAAAAACACCTCCCCTTACCCTCTGTTTTCCTCCTCATTTCTGCTCCACATTCTCCTAATCGTCTCAACTCGCGCTGAAATTAAGCTTAGTAACGGCAGTTTTGTGAGCCCCTCTGGTCCGCTGACCCCCCCCCCCCCCCCTCCTCCACCTACACCTACACCTCCTATCATCCTCCGATCCCCACCAGCTCTCCTTCTCTGCTCATTCACTCACCTTGGTCAGACACACCACCCACCCACTGCTTAAATCCCTATCAGCATGTCAAGTAAATGTCTGCCCAGCTGGGGTTGACACACATATGCACACACACACACACACACACACACAGGGATGCACACACACCCGTGCTGAAATATAAATGCACTGCACACACAATCTTTTGCTTGCTTCTGGGGTTTAGCCTTCCTCCCTGCTGACCCTTTTCACCCGTGTTTTGCTCTCTTCCCCTTCTCGCCGCCTCTCTCTCCCCCTCTGCCTCTCCTCAGGCACTGATCTGACAGTATGGTTTGGCTAGCTGACTATATCTGCAAGAGGTTTATCACAGGGGCTCCGCCGCGCTCCTTCTGTTGCCTTCCTGTTTTTATTTTCCAAATTAAAGTGCTTTTTTCCGGGGGAAAAAAATAAAAAGCCGCCGCACACCCTAGGCCACGTTCACCTTTACATCCCATATATTTGATTAAAAGGTTACTGGAATCCTATCCTCTGAATTTGTTACAGTAAAATCTGGCCAGTTTATCTCCTAATAAAATCTGGAGCTGAAATATCTGGGCTGTGTGTGTTAAGAAATAAGGTTTCATATCTTCGGTAGTTTGAAGTCACTCTTCTACCTAAGGATCCTTGCAGGGTTTTTTTTTTACCCCAAAAGGAAGCCAGCAAACTCAACACAAGTTTTTATTTTTTTTAATTCTATAGATGTGGCCAAAGATCTGTTTTTAAAAATACATTTTGTTTGTTCAATCTACCTCAGTTATAGCATATTTTTTTTTAACAAAACGACCTCTCACTGAGCTGTTATTACTTTATGATTACATTGCAGTGAAGATGTTCATTATATGTAGATCAGATTTGTGTTCGTCCTCAGGAGTGGTTGCATTTCTGTCAACAATTGACTTTAATTTACCGTCTCAGATAAATTGATTTTGGCAACACTCGACGTATTCTCAGGTTCATCCGAATTGTCATAATTGTTATCTTTTTTCACATTTTTTTTTATTTTTGATCGGAAGCGTAGAAACTGACAGGAAACAAAGGGGAGGGAGAGGAAGAGAAAGCGAGAGGAGCAGCAGGACGTGCGACAAAGGTCCCCAGGTGGAATGGAAGTAGAGTCTTTGCAGTTATGTGGCGTCCGCTGTAACCATCCAGCTGCCAGAGAATTGTCTTCTTGATCTAATCTCCCACCAGCCTAAATCTCAGTCTCATGGGTTGGAAAACAGATTTGTGCAAATTGCGTTTATTTCGCCCTCATAGTGCTACATTATGCTGCCGTCCCCAGTATATTCCCCAGCACGTGTGTTTCTGATTACTCTATACACTGCTGATATTATTAACATAGAGAGGGACACCGAGCTCCCACCAGACTTAAAAGAAAGGAAAAGAACACACAGCTTTTCTGTTTCTTCTCGGAATAAAGTGACCATTTCCCGTTTTACCAAACACACACACACACACACATAACATCACCACCCTCCTCCTCCTCTGAGCAACATTTCAATCATTACTCTGATTTTTGGGGACAATGACTGGCAGCGCACGCTCGGCAGTGGCCCTGCCTCCGTCAAACGTGGCACAAATCTTTATGTAAATGTATTCAGATGCATTCTCAGCCCCGTAGCCCATCATCCCTGCTGGCTGTTGGAGCCTGTTCACTCACATTTTTTTTACTCCTGTAGCAAGGGCTAGCAAGCTGGAAACGTGCTGGAAGCGCAGCTGGGTGACGTGTGCGGCGAGGTGGACCCCTGCCAACGCGCCTGAGAAACCCCTATTAAACCCTATGTTTATATTGGGGCTGTGATTTACAAATGTGCGTTTTCTTTTTTTTTCTCTTGCCTTTAGGCATGTGCTAACACCCCCCCCCCCCCCCCCCCCCCCATGTCGCTTGGCTTTTTCATCAGGCGCGCGGCAGACAGCACTGGAACGAGGACAGGGTCCTTGCTGCATGTGCACGGCGAGATGGGAAGGGAAGGGGAGGGGGGGGGGGGCGAAAGAGCGAGAAGAGGGTGTGTGTGTGTGTGTGTGTGTGTGTGTGTGTGTGTGTGTGTGTGCGTGCGTGCATTTTCAGTGGGTGCTGTTCTCTGGAGCCCAGTGCCTGCTCATATTGAGATATTCCTGAGTGGGTTGACACACACACACACACACACACACACACACACACACACACACACACACAGACGTGCTCCTCAGCTGTGGTTCCTCTCTAATGTTCTGAACTTGACTCTCAGCAAGTTCATTGTTATTCATTTCACTGTCATCCTGAGCGCCCTGCGAGACTGACTTAGTCTGCAGCCCAGGTTTCTCGGGCAGGTTTTGTTTGTCGCACACTCTCTCTCTCTCACACACACACACACACATGCACACACACACAAACCTATTGTTTCAGCAGCAGGATGTCTGTAGTCCTCTGGGTATACGTGTGTGCTGACTATATCAGAGGACACGGTGAGACGGTACAGTTTGTCAGTGACCTGGTTCCAACTATACTGCAAAGTTCAGTCCTCAGGTGATTAGACGCAGTGGGAGCAGAGGTCCTCTGCGTAGGATTATGTTCTTTATTTTAGTTCTGATGTGGCGTTGAGGGTGGAATTGAAATATGATTTTAGCTTTCACCGCAAATTCATCCGTGCTCATTTCACGTCACGCTAAACAAAATAAGCAATAACCTCTCACCAGAACTATTTTAGGTGCCGTTGCTTTTAAAGTCTCTTTTTTTTTCTTTTGAAAATATAAAACAACCAGCTTTTATTCTGTTGCCCTTCTTCTCCTGGCTTTTTTTTTAACTTTCTTTTTCTGGTGCAGGAAAACCAGGGGCTGCAGTTTGCTTAGCTGAGTCCATAAAGAGGCGTTTTAAAAAGCTGTGTTAACAGACCAACAAAGCTTTAAATGTGCCCCCCTCTGTGAGGGGGTGGTTCCCATAGGGATGTAGCGTGGCGCTCCATTGGTAGGCCTCTATCCAGCCTCTCATTCAGCCCAACGCTCAGTCACGCTCACTTATGGTAGGAGGGAAAATCACACAATTCAGCCCAAGCCTGATCCAATGACATGTTTTTTTAATGAGGTGGCTCTATGTCTTTGTTTGGGAACCAAACTGAACTCCAGACCTGGACAAGTCCGGCTGAATAAGACGCAAGGTCTGGGCGAAACCTTGAAAAAAAATAAATGTTAAAAAAAGCACAAAGAGTCTGGCTTCTGTTGAGCAAGTGAATAACTTTTTGCATTTTCACTGCTCCTCTTTTTCAGGACACAACTGATGATTTATTCAATGGTTAATACTATCTTTACTGTGTTTGTCCTCTTCTGTCTCAATTTTGCCTAAAAATACTGGGGGGGAAAACATGCACGTAACCTTTACGTTTTAACAGAAATAAAATGACATCTTTTAGGCATTTCGAGCCGCTTCGGTTATATATTTTTTCATATATATATTTTTTCCAAGGGTCACACACACAGAGCGATTTCCTTCTCGTTCATTTTCACCCAGCCCCGGTGTCTTTTACAGAAAACGCCACATCATATATCACACATATGTGCACACGTCCCGTGGTGTGTGTACATCTGCGAGTGTGGCGGCCGGTCACTGGCTTGTATGTTCAGGGGTGAGGACTGTCATTAAACTGTCCGCCTGCATCATCAGACTCAACCATCACCCCGCCGCGCTGTCCGTTCTGCTTCTCGCAAGGCAACACACACACACACACACACATACACATGCGCCTGCACACGCGTGCACAGATTCAATTGGCTATCAGCCAAGCTTCACATACACAAAGCACATAGTTTGTCGCCTCACTTTGACACATGATTTTAAAAGCTGTTATAGGGTTCAGATGGTCGTTGATATCAAAGCTGCTAACAGCCCATTGAGCCGATATTCATCTTCAATTAAAAAAAAACTCGTTGAAACATTTAAAATATATAGTTCTTAAAAAAAACATTAACTGTCACTACAATAATTAACTCATTTAGTTTAATTAATTGAAATTTAACATTTTTACAGAGCTGCTGCCCATTACAAAGCCTGAATTCACCAAAGGCCAATGTAGGTCTAGTACTACACACTCCAGTCTGTCTGCTAAAGCACCTCTCATACAACTCACCCATCAGCCAGCTACTTGTCTCTCTCATGTTCAAGGCTGTGGTAATGTGGAATTAGTATGCAGAGCAGCAGACAGACGGCCCTGTGGAGCTAATAGGTAGCCAGACTGGAGAAGAAGACTAGTGTGTGTGTGTGTGTGTGTGTGTGTGTGTGTGTGTAGGGGGTTAAGCATGGCCTCTCCCCTCGCTTCTCCTCCCCTTTCTCGCCTGGTTCTCCATGCCCTGTCCCTAAACCTTAATGGGACATCAGACGGACAGCCTCGCCTGAATTTAACATAGAGAGCCGCTCCCCCCTCCCCTCATCCTTGTTGTCTCCAAAAAAAAAAAAAGACTCCCCCCATCCCCCTTCCCCCCGTCGCCCCTCTTGCTCTCGCCCCGCTAGCACCCATAGCTGCTCCCCTCTGGTTCCCAGGGCTATTGAGGGGGTCTCAGACACCCTCCGCTCTTCAGCCCCTACAGCCCTAACCGCATAAATTAGGCACGTCTCCCTGGTGTCTCGTCAGCCGGTCGGGGGGCACGCCTGGCCCTGAGTCTGCCGTCTCCCAATCTGCTGTCACCTTCTGTCTCCCTCCACCCGCATCTACTGTATCCGTCCGTCCGTCCCCGCTTTATTCTGACCAGCTTTGTCTCCCAAAAAAAAAAAAATCCCATCTCTTTATTCATGTTTCTGAATATTTCTTATCAGTATCACTTCTTCTCCTGCTTCTTTTCCCTCACACACACACACACACACACACACGCCCTATATCACACTCACTTCCACCTAAACCTGCTTTATATTCGCCACATTCTCTCTATCTCTGCCTCTTCCTCCTTTACAGCCTGGATATTGTTTACATCTGTCTTGCTAATCACCGGCAGAGCCTCTCTAGACCTCACAGATGTTGCAATAATACAGGGGATTAGCGGGCTTAACACTCTGGCTTATTTGGGGAGTTTTCCTGATCGCCCGGTTGGTAGTGAAGCCCGTCAGCTGCCTCTGAATTTGACCTTTTTTTTTTCTCCCCCCCCGCCCTCCGCTCCTCTCTGTGCTGAGATTCAGCAGTCCCGCGTCTCTTTGATTTGTGATTTTTACAAGCGTCTGGCATGCTGATGATCTTTTATCCCGATCGGCGCTCTCCCTGCTCCAACTGTCTGCGGCTGCTTCAGCGCTCGGATTAGATGCTACGGATCCGGGAAAACGACACGTGACGCGGCTCCGGCAACAAATAGCGGCTCCTTCACCTGATGTGGGGGGAAACATAAGATGATTTTTACACCGGCATAATTTGACTGTCAGATATTTTCTTATATCCCTCCCTCCATGGCTGCCAGGGCTCCTGTATTCAGGGTGCAGCTACAGCCAGCGCTGCATTTGCTCCTCTCTCTGCTCACCATGGTGACGCTTGAACCTCTCCAGTCTCCTCTGCTCTCCTCTTTAACTCAGTGCTGAAAGATAATTAGATGGTCTTCTCAGACTCAGCATCTCTGCTGCTCCGCTCTGCGTCATGCGGAGCAGCCCAGTCCTGTTTTATGACCAAGCAGATCCTGAGTGTGTGTGTGTGTGTGTGTGTGTGTGGTGTTTGGGGTCAATGTATTTCTGTCTGGATCCTAATCCCAAAGGTGATATTAGTCTGGTAGGGGGCAGCCCATCCCCCCCACCCACCCCGGTTTATGCGTTTGTGTGTGTGCGTGTTCGCTGCTGGCGTTAGGGTCAGCCAGGAAGCCCAGACAGGCTCTACCTCGACCTTTGACCCATGACTGTCTGCTATAGCTCAAGGGTCCCATGCACCATTGATACAGACAGCTGATAGACGCATAAACAAATGCAGACAGCCCCCCCCTCCCCTGGTGGTAAACTAGTGAGTTTGGTGTGTCTGGAGGATCAGAGCACGCGTGTTCTTGTGATTTAAGCACAGATAACATGTTCTTCACTTTACAGCTACACAAGTCAAGCTTTTAAATACCAACCTATATAAACCTATCGTTTCATTTAAGGACTCCCAAAATTTGAAGATCATTACTGTAATCCAAAAATTAACGTGTCTTTTATTTTCACTAATCACATTGTTTTTTTTGCTTATATGTTCACAGATGCAGACAACAATGCCACCGGAAAACTGAAAAAAGCAGCGATCAATCTCTCACCGTTGGACCACACTCACAATAGATGTCTCCAACGTCTCCAAACATGTTTAACCTCAGCCAAATGTGGTAAAAAAAAAAATACACACGTCAATAGATTATCACTTTTCACTGGTCTGCGGCCTTTGTGGATGTAAACAGGTAAGTTGGAGCCGCTTCTGAAAGGTAAGGATTTAGAGGATGAGCCAATTTAAAGGCCTAAAGTGTTAAATGAAGCTAAATTAGTTTCACTAGATACGAATTACTATATTTGAGACCAATTTTGTTTCGGGGATTGAATGAGACCCCAAGGGGTCCTTCTTTTCTCTCTGTAATGTACATCCAGCTATTTGACTAGAAAATCGTGCGACACGAGTTTGTCGCTGTCGGATGATTTTCTCCCGTTCCTGCAGGACATTATGTACGCAGGCGCGTGCATTCTTTATAGTGGAATGATCTAACTCATCACAAAACAGTAAATGAGATTGTCAAATGTCAACATTTTTGCTCTGATGTGATATATACGCGATCAATAAAATTTAACCATTTCTGAAATAACAAACTGCCTTTGTTGCTTTTTTTCAACTCTCTTCCTTTTATGTTTAAGACTTGTTTCTATAAATGTCAGTTTCTGTTCGCTGGGATTAAAGCTGAACCTCTTCAGGCTGCTGTTACTGTAGCTATGTCTTTCTTACCTCCCACAAATCCCATGAAAAGGCCCAAACCAACAATGAAATGATCCTGCTAACAAGTGTTGTCTGTGTGTCCAAAGTCGTATTCCTCCGTGTGAGAGCTGAGATTGATATGCTCCTTTCGTTACAAGGATCATGGGCACTGTAGTTTATTTTAAGTCCGCCCCACATAGGCATGTCCCCGTGCCATAAATACTCAGCAGTGCTCCAAATTTGCTGTTAAAAGTAGTTCCTAACAAACTCAAATTCAACACTTGCTTGAGTGACATCTGCTAAAAAACTACAGACTACTACTCTAGTATTATAGTATTAAAAAAAGGAAGGAAGGACGAACCGCCAGGCCGAGGAAATCAGAGTATTGAGAGACAGACTAATACCTTGATGCAATAACAAGAACCCAGAATATCCACATCCCCATCCCTTTAAAAAAGGGTATAAACACCGCACGCATGGTTGCTATCAAAACCATGTAAGATGTGTTATGAGAAGCTATAGCCGGCCGCTCCCTGCGATTACTCTGATTATTTCAGCGGTGGCTGAAGGGTTGGAAGGGGAACAGTTAAACCTAGTGGCCTAAATCTGTGGTGTCAATTAGGTGCCTTTGTGTGTGAGCAGCGGGGGTGTTGAAGCGAGTTGCTGGAGCTGAAGGAAACTCTGAACAATGATACACATTCATAACCCCACACACACACACACACACGCTGCTCCCATGTTTTGTGGGGATCACACCTCCTTTTGTTTTCCCTCAACAGCCAGTAGAGGTGATGCCCCACTGCCCTTAGTGTGCTCCACTGCTCTGACTGAAATGGGCTCCCTGCTCCCCTCTGGCCCCCTGCACCCCCCCAGCACTGTCCCCTCGCTCTGGGCTCCCTCAGCCTCCCCCTGACTCGTCCTGACCTGAAATTAGGGCTAGCCAGGCCTCCATGGCCAGGCCAGCATAAAAGGAGATCCGTGTGTGTGTTTGTGTGTGTGTGTGTGTGTGTGTGTGTGTGTTTGTGTGTGTGTGTGCACCATGGCCCTGAAAGAAAGTAGGAGATTATCCCATTCTGTGTGTCCAGTCACCAGTGCAGTATTGACCACGGTGGGCCACCCAGGGAGAGTCCAGCCAGCCGTGAGATGGCCTGATATACATGCTTACTGGCCATGTTAGATTCCCCCACTCTCACCGGGGAGAAAGGCCGAGCGCGGCGGGCTGGACGCTTTCTGAAAAACACTGGAGTCCGTACGCCGAGTGACCTCGACGCACACACACACGCACACACGCATACCCACATGTGTGAAAAAACCCTGCTCGCAGACACACACGCCGGCAGTCACACCCTTTTCCTCCTCCCGTTCACACACACACACACACATGCAGCCTCGCACATCTGAGCGTACCCTCTGTACAGTGAGAGACATCGCCATCAGGTCGTTTTCTGTGTCCTGTGAGGCGAGGCGGAGGTCATTGGGAAGGTGGAAAACCTCTTTAATGGTGGGAATGATACCATAACACCTATAGATAGAGTTACGGATCATGTCACATGCGGTTTGTATACAGTGTACAACCCTGACAGAGAGGCCCACTCCTCATGATGAACAGTAGCAAAAATAATGTGTTTTCTGTTAAAAGGTTGAATTAATTGTTCCTATTTTTCCTTTACACTATGTCCTATTTGTGGTCATATAAAATTGTTTAACCTCCAATTCAAATCTGCATTTATTTGTGTTTCATTTTTATTTTATATGCACCACATTCACAAAGCAGCGGAGTAGTGAGTTGAATCTTTCAGCTCACACACACAAATGCAGAGTGTTTGTTGGAGCTCCGTCTAACCTGGTCACCACACGACAGGCTCCCCCCGACACCAACAGGACCCCCAGCGCTGTAAAAGTAGCCCATTGTTGACCTAAACAAACCCTCGGGGGTCAACAAATTGTCTCTTAATTGGTGGGCTGTTTGTGTGTGGAAGGAGAGTGTGTAACATCGCTGTCCGTTAGCGACACAAAGGCCTTTAACAGCAGGACAGAGCTGCGCTCAGCTCGTTAGCAGTAAAAACAAACGGGGGAATTCACAGAGAGGAGTGTGTTTGCTTCTACTTTTCTTCCCGCTGCATTTTAACTACGAATAAGGGCTTTCGATGAACCCAGAAAGCAAGAAAGCAATAGAAAAATCCTCATTTAATTCACTCTTTTTTGGGTCTTCAATTGTTTCCAAAAAAAATTCAAAATGATCAAATTGTAACAAAGTTAAAAATCATTTGATTTTAACACACGCTATTTATTCACACTCTTAACTGCATTAGACGTGGCCTGTAGTTATTTTTTAATTGTTTTTTCGTTCTATTGATTTTTTTTTTTGCATAATTTATTATTTATTATTACACACAGTCTCTGAGTGGCTAAATTAAACAAAGATTCACAGGGGTTAATAGATCTGCAAAATACAGGAAGCGATGAAGAAAATGTATCCAGGAAAACTGAATCTTTGCTCCTTGTACTAAACAACTGCTGTTATTATGATGAGTGAAAAAAAGACTAAAATGATTGAGCTGAAATTGCATTTACATTAGTCACATTAACAGGTAATATATTTTTTATGATGATTCATTTTTTAATGTACATCAGGGTTTTTTTTTCCCTTTCGGAAATCCAACTATTTTATTTTAATCATACAGCTGCGAGATATAATTACCTCTCATGGGATATTTAGAAAAGCAAAAAATGAAATGAATAAACACCCAATATTGTATTGTTTCATTTTTTTCAATATGATCCATTAAAAAGTATCTCAATTACCCAGTGTCGAGTGTATTCAAGGCCCTCAGGACTGATGTGTGTTTGATATACTGAGAAAACGCTGCAAAATCTACAGTTCTGATTAACAATGTAATACAAAGCGTGCATTTACATAATGCACTTCAGTGCTAATTGTAAGAGCAAAGCAGTATTTTCACATTGCAAAAAGGTGCAGCATGTCAACCGTCCGTGTGAAATTGCTTCACAAGTAGAACACAAGTTAAAATAGTTCATCTGTGGCCCACCAGTGTGTCGTTCCAGTATTCACACATACAAAATGAATTTCTTATGTAAGCGCTCTAATTTCAGACCCCAGTGATCATTCTCACACGCACTTGTAATGAAAGGCTGACTTAAGAATTATGTTTGATGTGGTTTTAGAACGAATCTCCTGAGATCCCGACAAACACGCTCGGAAGGAGATGGTGTGAAGTTTTATTTGTGAGCCCGTGTTGTTTCTGTTAATTAGTAAACCACGAAATAAATGAAATAAAAGATCAGCTCTGTTTTTGGAACAGTCCACCATGCTCACCCTCTGTCTCTGAGGTGAAAACGATTTTTATTTCATACAATTAAATAACATTGGGCAGAATGAACTCAACTCGTCTGGCTAGAAAAAAATTATTAAAACATTTTTTTTCATGATTATCATCAATTTAAGCATGTATTTGTTAAAACAAGATACAAAAAGAAAAGACTTTGAAATAAGCCAAATAATCTGCCTGGTGAATAAGCCATAACTATTTTGGACATATTGTACCAGATACAAGATATTTCATTTCTTTTGCACTGTGTGTGTATATGTGTGTGCATGCAGGGGTCATATCCTCGCGTTCCCTGAACTTGGTCGCCCCCCCAGACACCTAATAAATTCTGTAGACTCAGCCCACAGTGCACACAGAGGAGCAAGTTGATGGTAAAAGAGGGTTCGCCAAAAAGGGGGCTATAGTGGACTCAGGACATAGGTGGCCAGGGGTCAACGGGTTGGTCCGTTGTGTGTGTGTGTGTGTGTGTGAGGTGGGGGTGTAGCATGCATTAAAAAAAAAAAAAAGTCCAAGAACTTGGAGCCTAGTTTGTCATGCTAACTGCAGCGATGCCATTGAATGTGGACGCAGGGAGCAGGAGGTTCACAGGACCCCGGCCATTCTCATGCAAAGTCTGTCAGAGCCTTCTCCTCCGTCCGTCCACCCCCCCTCACTACCCCCCCACCCCACCCCCAGCTTTCCCTCTTGCAGAAGAAATACATACATGTTTATAAATGGCTACACACTCACTGAAACCAGGGTGCCTCTTTCTTTATACTTGCTATGTGTGCAAATATGTTAAGTACGCGGCGGGAGAACGGTAAAACGCCCTTGTGTGAAAATAAAATATGTGACACACTCGCGAAACAATTCATCAGTGACAGTGTGCAGAAAGGGTCATCCTATATGAATCAGTCAAGGGAAATGTTAGTGAAATGTTCTCAGCTCCTTTTCCAAATTCCCAGGAAGACAAATTAAGTCAAAACGAACGGCGCTAATTCTTAAGATTTATGAAACTAGTGGAAGGAATAAATACTTCTCCCTCAGCAGCATTTCAGGTCCAAAAAAAAGAGGCAAACGATGCACGTGGTACCATGGAATAAGCTGTGGGAGTCATGCACCCTATCGCTGCCTTAAACTTCCTGTGACCTTGACGCTACCTTGACACACGTCGTGGTGTGGAACTGACCTCATCTCCTGACTTATTAGGGGAAACTAATTCTGCCAGCATGTTGCAAACAAACACAAATATTATCCTGATTTCCATTTTGCCCCCCCCCCCCCCCCGGCCTCTATTAAAAATCCCGCCTCACGCCCCCGATTCTTCATTTCTGCTCGCTAGTCTGAACCCGCTTCCAATCTGACTGAGGGGAAGCTACAACTCATTTTTTGGTGTCGAATCAGTTCAAATGGCGAGTGATGAAAATGTCAGCCGCCGTACGGGCAGATACGCCTTTACAGTTCCCTCTTTAAAATGCAAACACTGCATGTAAATGAACCCCCCCCCCTTAGGGCTTGAATCTGTGAGGTTGGTAACAAGCATGTATATGTATATATAGATATGCTTGTGTGTGTGTGTGTGTGTGTGCGTGTGTAGGTGCACAGATTTATGTGTTTCAGATTTATGCGTGTTTATAGTTCCACAACCAGAGATTGAGGCGAATGCATGCATGTGTGTGTGTGTGTGTGTCTGTGTGTGTGAAAATGTTTGCTTCCGTGCCCCCTTCATCTGCACTCGGAGCAGCCGTTTGCAGCCTGCGTTTGATTGAGTGAAGGCCAACGCAGCCTGACCACTCCCTCTAATGGAGGAGCGGAGCCCAGCAGCTCAGTAATGCACTGACCCCGGAGCTTTTACAACGCTGCCAGCCGATAAGTGGCAATATGCTGGATCTTATAAAATTAACAAGACTGTGCAACGGGGGGGGGGGGGAGCTCAGAGACCAGCGGCGGGAAGAGGACGACGTCCCTGCAGCGCTTTAAATATTAGCATGCGCGTGCATCCGGGAGGACTATAGCAGTTCTTCAGGTTTTACAGCCGTAAAACTTTGATTTGAGTTTTCTTTTTAAACCCCATTCTCAGATTATTTTAGGGTAAATTTACTAGCAGGCATTTACAGGCCCGTTTATGTTAGATAAGATGTCTCTCAAGGCATTTTAATGCGGTTGGATTTATGAACGCTACCAGGGAGCCAGGTGTGAGGGAGCCGGCCTTCAGAGTGATGGCGGAGGCAGCGTGATTTTCACGTGGCACCGTGGGGGTGCGAACACACACGCGTATGTGTGTGTGTGTGTTCCTCCTACAAGCTCAAAGTCAAACAGCCCCACACGCCTGGTTATGCAGCCTCTATTCTATTTATGGCGAAGGCCTCGCCCCGACCGGAACAGGAGATTTTGAATCTTTCCGCAATGCAACATGCAAAAAAAAAAAAAAAAACAATATCACAGCCAGTGTCTCACTGCATCCGATCTGATTCACCTCTGAGAGAGGCTTTATTCCTCTGTGCCTCACCTTTCTCCTCACCTTTCTCACACAGGATCAGGGAGGGCTCGTGTGTGTGCGGGGAGTGTATTTGTGCACGTTTTCGCCCAGATACTGTGCATTTTGTGTGTGTGTGTGTGTGTGTGTGTGTGTGTGTGTGCGGCTATT
Source organism: Eupleurogrammus muticus (assembly GCA_036785175.1). NCBI lineage: Eukaryota > Metazoa > Chordata > Actinopteri > Scombriformes > Trichiuridae > Eupleurogrammus > Eupleurogrammus muticus. Next base: position 8,420,290 of record JAYKQN010000006.1, read on the forward strand.
GTCTGCCGGTCCTCCAGCGGGGGCTTCAAAGTGAATTATTCATGCAAGATTTGAATACATGCAAATGCTTCACTCCCCTCTGTTGGCACAGATCCAGGTTACCTATGGCAACGGCGCCTTCAAGAAGCATCTTCCCCCACCTCCTCCTTCTCCTCCTCCTCCTCCTCCTCCTCCTCCTCCTAGGCACCCGCCCTCCGACCATGTTATCCACCCAGTGGTATTGTTTCGATTGTTGCAATACCAGGCTGGGTGGTTGTACACTGTAGGGTGGCAGGATATCCCATAATTCACAGTCAAGGTCAAAGGCAGGGAGGATGAGGGACGGCGGGATGCAGAGTGGACAGATGGAGGGAGGACGGATCCTTCGCATCCAGATGCTGGGATGCGAAGTTCAGAAGGCGGCAAGTCGCCTGTGGTAAAGAAAGAAGAAGGTTTTCAGGTGGGGAACGATGTTATCAGCGCTGCGACACACACTCACACACACACTCATACACATACACTTATGCACACACACACACTCATACACACACACTTATGCACACACACACACTCACACACACACACACACTCATACACACACTTATGCACACACACACACTCATACACACACACTTATGCACACACACACACTCTCGTACACACACTCACATACTCTTCAGATTGAATCACAGCTCATGCGCATAAACCAGAGCAGCAAAACAGGGTGTTTTATTTAATACTTAAATTACCAGGGTTACAATAATTAATTACAGTATTAAAAAAAAACTTGAATTCCATTTAATATAAAAGTAATAAAAATATATATAAATTATATATATCCTAAAAACTAGAAGATTTTTTACTAGAACTCTCTTTCTCTTATTTTACCCTATTATGTCATAATAATATCTATCATATTACACCCACTGTTTAAAGTTTGGGGTCACCCAGACAATTTTGATTGATTCATAGGGAGACACATTTTGTTTGTACATACAGTTTGCACACGTGGACATTTATACACTTCAGTTTATAACACCTGTATGCATCAGTCATTACATATTTCAGACAATTTACAGTAGCATGTAAAAGTTCGCGCTCACCCAGAAGATTTTTGTGTTTTCCATGAAAGGTCACAAATGTATTTATCAAATGAGTTGCACAAGCAATAGAAAAAAATATATAAATATATTTAAAAAATATATATAGTCAAGACAATGACAAGGTTAGAAATAATGATTTTCTTTGAAATAATAATTTTCTCCTCCAGCTTTGCTTTTATCATAGAATGCTCCATCTAAGCAGCCAAACTGTTTTCAGCTGTGATAACATAATCAAACAAGTGTTTTCTAATCATCCATTAGCTTCTAATGAAATTAGCAAACACAATGTACCACTAGAACACTGGAGTGATGCTTGCTGGAAATGGGCCTCTATACACCTATGGAGATGTTGCAAAAATAAAACAAACATTTGCAGCAAGAAGAGAAATTGACCACATTAACCAGTAGTGTTTATCAGTGTGGATTTACTGATTTTGTTTTTTTTTAAATGGACGCATTTAAAAAGGGCAGCAGCCACAAGATGCAGCGGTGAGCGGGGGTCAGGTCAAGTTCAGGCCACGAGGTGATCAGCGCCTAACTAACCTCCATAATGGTGCAGATCCACGGCCTGCTACTGCTGCCCCCTGCTGACAGAGCAGGGATGGGTGCTCTCACACACTGGCTCACAAAGCCCAATCTAGTGATGTATGCCGTCATTTTAACCTCATCCTATGCGCTGCATTTTATATGCTATATTTTTAGGGAACAGAAACACAGTAACAATCTTCAAGGTTGTGTGTTAGTTTAATTAAAACCTAATCTCAACAGAAAGTAGTTGAGCCTTAAAAGTGGGATATGTTCTTACTAACAAAATCACAAACACTACGTTCTTACTGTGATCAGTAAAACCATATTCTAACCACAAACAACTCACACTTCACTTGTCAGGCCCCTCTGTCAGGGTCCTGGTCGGTGGATCCTCTGCTGGTCTCAGGGCCCCCTCCAGTGGACAAAAGGACTCAGTGATCGGTGTAGAGGAAGCTTTATTACACAGTCAGTTCAGCTTGAAACAAGTAGAATTGGACATCCTGGGAAGTACTGCAGTACTCGCTGACATTTTGTTTTCAAATGAAACTCATGATGTTGCTTCTCAGTTTTGATTTTTATAGGTAAACAATGCATTGCAATCAAGTAAAAGCAAAGAATATGAACATTGATGTGAGCACAGTAAATATATAGATATACATCTTATTATACACATGAACCAAAATCTGCAATATATAGTTATACTTGTATATATATTTATTTCTCATATAGGACTATAACACCACACATCAGTGCTAAATAGACAGTGAAACTGTGCAGTTCCCGCTAACGTGACCCCCCCCCCCCCAGAGTCTTTCCTTCAAGGAAAGCTTCGACTAAACATTGGCACCGTCATAGAACTTTAAAACATATTGCATAATCACCATTTTGTTACAAACAGGCACAAATCATGCTGTATATTCCCTCCATGGTCGGCCTTTTAAAAAAAGGAATTAAAAGCGGACTGATTAAAACGAAACGATAAAAGTCATTAAAAAAAAAAAAAAAAAAAGGGATGAAGCTGTAAGAACGACATCAGTCTAATAAAGTGCAAGCGTCTCCCTCAACACAATACAAACAGAAAAAAAAAAAAAAAGTCTGGATCCACACATCTCCACTTTAAATCAGTCACCCTCATTACTTAAAACAAAGTAGTGACACTGTGAACAACGTTTTAAAAGTGACGTTTGTCCTAATTCAGGCGACAGCGAATCAGGTTTGAGATGCTCCGTTTCAGATCTCCTGCCCCCCCACATGTCCGCTCATATCCTTGACTGGTGGAGACCCGTTTTTCCACAGCCTCAGAAGGTGAAGCATCCCGTCTGGTGGGCTTTGGTGAGGAGGCCGTGCGCCAGGTCGAACGTGGTGAAGCTCACCCCCACGGCGACGGGCCCTTTCATCCAGTTCATGCTCAGGCCCTTGTACAGTCCGCGCACGACGCCCTCCTGCGTCACGATGAGGCGCACGGTCCCCAGGACGGTGGCGCAGGGCGAGCCGGTGACGCCGGCCGTCTGCATGCGCCGGCGGACCACGTCCAGAGGGTAGGAGGCCGACTGGCCGATCAGGCCGGCGCAGGCGCCGAACGCCAGGCGCTCATGGGGGTACGGCTGGGCTCGTGTTGTCTTTTCTAGGGAGGAGTCAAATTTTAATTCAGCTTAATACAAAAAAAAAAAAAAAAAAACATACATTCAATCCACAGAAAGACGTCTTTGGCATCCAGAAAAATATTTTTATGTAAGCCACACCCATTTGTATCACTATATGAAACAGGAATTTTGTACAAATTGTCACATATTTGGCACAGAACATCCCTTTTTTCCCTCCCCTTGAGGCTTATTATTAAAATTCCATACAGTTTTCCTGTAGCTGGCCTTTAAAGTTTGCACAAATGCTGTAGTCAAGGCTTATATTCCAAAAAAAACATCATATTTGCTGAGGGCTTTGCACTATTGAAACCACATTTGGTGGACATGTGCAGATACTGCGGAAAATTTGGTGCTATATGGCCAATAAGTGTTGTAGCATGTCATGCATGCATGACTGATATACATGTCATATACATGCATAGTGCTGCAATGACACACAGATGTATGTATATGTGGAAAACGTCCTCCAGTCGACTGAAAATAAAAACTAAAGACCCAACAGTCAGTACCTGTGTGTAGCTTTTTGAGGGTCTCGTACGTGAAGAAGGTGATCCCCGCATACGGGATGACCCCCATCACGGTGGGGGTGAAGCCTCTGTACAGGGTCCTCACGCCTTCCTCCTGGGTGATCCGCACGAAGACGTGCAGGATGTTGCAATACCTGCGGGATCGGGCGAGGCGTGGTTTACCAGATGCTCAGGATGTTTTTATAACTGTGTAGGGCATAAGCCACGCTCTTTAAATCCAAACAGCAGATACGCTATCTTACTATCCAAAGCTGCTTAAGATTACTGGCCTTTATGTAAGTATTTGACTAGAGACACGTGACGGGTCTTGTTAGGGGTCAGAGGACCAGCGTGTGCTGCCAGGATGTTTGAACAGACAAACAGCTGGAACACATTCATAAACACAGAAGTTTGGAAATGTCCTAAATGTTTTTTTTTTAATGTAGTTAACATTACACTATACATTGTTATTGGGAAGGAGTCAAATAAAAAGTCATTATTTCTAATGATGTGAATGTCTTGACTATATTTTCTATTCATTTTGAATCTCAATTGATAAATAAAGTGTGACCTTTCATGGAAAAAACTAAAATTGTTTGGGTGACCCCAAGCTTTTAAATGCTGGTGTATATTATCAGAAATATCTCATCATTGATACCAGGCAGGTGTTATAGGCTGAAATGTATAAATGTGAAATCACGTGTGGAAATAGAACATCGTTCAGTCTTTAGTTTCATCATTCGTGTTACCACGAATCAACCCCATCGAGGTAAGATAAGGCCCAGAGGTGGGCCCAGACGAGCAGAAACGGGAGCAGAACACCTACATGTCTCTGGCTGTGACGGCCATCCGCGCTCGCACCATGTCCAGAGGGTACGTGAGCATGGTGGCCGTGGTGCCGGCCAGCGAGCCGGCCAGGAAGCGCGGGTAGGGAGGCAGAGCTCTGAAACAAAGCACACCGCGATAAGTAAGACTACGAAAAAAAAAAAAGAAAGGCCGAAATATTCATTCCGTTTGACACTCACTTTCCCTGGAAGCCGTAGTAGCTCCCCAGCAGGTTCTTGTACTGGTCATGGCAGCTGAACTGGATGGCGGCGAAGGGCACGACCCTCACCATGGTGGCGGAGTTCCCCCGCCACAGGCTGAGCAGCCCGTCCTTCATGTAGGTACAGTAGAGGAGCCTGAACGCCTCCTGGGGATGCGTGGACCAGAAACACCTGATCATGCAATAGTCTGAGGTTGCTCCAAAATATATCCCTTACATTATTGACAGTACAAACATAGAGGAAATTTATAAGACTAACTTTTTTTCATATACGTATATACATTTTACGTATTTATTTTATATTCTGTATGCAATCGTTCTTTTCTTGCATTTCTCGGTCCCTGCCAATTCCCCACTGTGCTACAAATAAACGACTATCTTATCTTAACTTATGATAGACGCCTGAACTCACCTTAATGGAGAACCTGCTGGTGGACGCTGTGGAACAACAAGAGACACGGTGAACTTCAGGGTTAAATGAAACACTCTCTCATGTTGGTTAAACATGTACTAAGAGGATTAGTGGTTAGTCCAGAACAATCAGTGGAAACTCTGGTGCAACAAACAAACATGATTTCTGCCTGCATGCTCCATATTGGGAGAGTAGGATTTTTTTTTTCTCGTTCTTACCTTGAAAAATGATCTTGGTCCGGTCCAATGGTGCAATGACTGTTTTGGCAACGGCGCCGGCGAACGCCCCACACAGCATCGAGTCCAGCGCCGCGGGCCGGGGCCTCGAGTCCTGTTTCGACAAACAGACACGTTCACAATGCTTCACCTGTCGGGACTTGTGTACTCGCAGGGTCAAGTTGAAACTCATACAAACTGAGCCAAACCCACACACACACACACACACACACACACACACACACACACACACACACACCACAGGTAGAAGAAGCAATGGAAACTTCTTTAGTTGATTAATTACATTGAACAGTTGAGCTTTTTTGGTAGTTTTCTGAATAAATGCAAATAAAGCAATAGCTAAGTGAAGATGCTCTAATGCACATGCATGAAATCTTAACATTGGATAAAACCAGGTTGAAAATCCTTTAGGACTCATTCTATTTTTTTTGACATTTAAAGAGGTTTTTTTTTTTCTTTTTTTTTTTTTTTTAGGGTAAGCAATAAAAGTTTTAGGAATTGTTCTATGAAATCAGGCCATGAATGATATATAAAAACCTTAAGAATATAAGAACACAACTATAAAGTTTAGTGGAGATTTGTTATTCATAGTGGGGAAAAAAAACGGCCTTCAAATATTTGCATCACTGGAGAAATCTAAAATAAACACTTCAATGTGGGAGTTTACTGGCTTGTTTTTCACTAGACTGTAACAAAATAGCTCATGGAAGTAAAATATTCAATCTTGAAGAAACTGCCTTTTCTCCAGCCTCGCCTCGCCTCCAGGTCTTTACGACCTCAGACAGGCCGAGTTAGTTTAACCATTCATCGAGCTTTACTGTACAAGAGCACGCGACCCTGCAAAACATCACACGCTTATCAGCACAAACGTCCCCTTTTTTTTTTTTTTTTTTTTAAAACAAGGCAGCTGCAAAAAAAAAAAAAGAAAAAGTTGCATGTGTGTTTTTATGAAAGGATCATCACCACAGATAACACCAACAAGCGGCTCTGCTCCACTGAAGCACAGCTGTTTGTTGATGTTGGTGTGTGTGTGTGTACACACGCTACGTGCTCATAAGCATCCAAATCGGGGTCAGCTGAACCAAACAACCCCCCCACACACACACACACACACACACACACACACACACCTGATAAGAGCTACTGACAGACTTGTTCCACTACTTAAACCAGAGGAAGCAGATTTCATCAATTTTAGAAATCTCATATCTGTGATAAGTAATCATTGCTCATCACTGTATAACAGATAAATCTGCATATATTTACTGTTTGAGGTCAATTTAACACTTTATGAAAATCTGCACTTACATTGTCATATGTTTAATTAAAAAATGCTTGGGATCAGTTTAAACACGTCGTTCCTACAGATGAGGATGAAAGGTCGTGCCATGATTCAGCTGATTCAATGCTTCCTGCTGTGTGTTAACTGAAGGCAGCTTTAGATTAGGAGGCGGCTCCCTGCTATTTACAGCAATGTGCTCTGAAGTATGTTTAGTTCCAGGAAGGCTCTGGTCAGCCCGCACTGCCCTGGGGGTTGACCTGACACACACACACACACATGCATGCATGTTTACATGTTCCCTTTAGATAAAGAATAAGGGGCCAAAAAAAAAAAATCACAAATTTCACATTACAATCCCACCTCTTCTAATGTGTCCCATCGAGCGAGTGGATGCAAATGAGTGAAGGAAGAAACAATACACACCTTCGCTTGGCTGGAGGGAGGCAGAGCCAGCACCGCGGCCTGGGCCACTGGCAGGCGGCTCTGGTGGTCATGGACACTGTGGGCCATGTGTGCCCTACACAGGTTATCCCGCTGTCAGGCACTCAGTCACACGTCCAAAGGAAACTCTGCAGGGGGATAACATGGACAAGGAAGAATGTGACAGAAATCTAAAAAGAGACACTGAAATGCAGCTGCAGTGTCTCCCTGTGTGTGTGTGTTTCTGTTTGTTTGTTTGTGTTTAGGTCATGATCCAGCCTGTCTGCAAACGGGCTATTTAAATAAACAGTCTCTGCATTAAAAGACATGAATGTCAAATATGAACCAATCACCAAACTACTGTGCTGTGCAGCCAACTTTAGTGACCACACCTCAATAAAACTACGAATGGCATGCAAACCACAGGCCTGTGCATCGTTAATTATTGCAGATGTATCAGTTCATTGACTATTAAATGCTGCATCGTGTGTGTGTGGTTACCTGCGTGTGTGTTTATATATATGTATATATAAAAAGGCTCCGTGTTTGCAGGTCCTCGGTATGTTCCCCAGTCAGATTCTCGCATTCATCTGTGTCGCTTGCCCGCTGGAGGCTGCCGTGAAGTTGCGGGACGCTGCGAGGCGTCCTGCACGTCTGTCCGCGGCGTTTGACGTGTGTGCGGGGATGGTGGCTGGTGGAGGACAGGTGTGTGCGGCGGACGCTGCGTATTTATAGCGACGCGGCGTTCGGTGCCGCCCGCAGATTATCGACGCTTTTTCAAGGTCTTAGAAAGAAACTGGGGCAACGTTCGCCTGTATTTTGGACTACACTACCCAGCAGCTAATCCCACGATCGGCGCGAAGTCTCGCGAGTTTCTCCACAACACTGGGTTGCCAGGTTTGCTCGTCATAAGACATGCAACCAACTGTTTTTTTTAACTTTCCTTTAACTTCTTTTTCCTTCAGAGAAATTTCCTCACATACATAATTATATATGTTTACATGTTTTTTTATGTTGCACGCAAAAAAGATAGTTATGTTGTATTCTTTTTAAAAATTAAATATTTTTTAAGACGCTTGGGTGTATAGATCCTTTGAATATCATAAATAAAGAGTTTTTATACATTTTTTAATGAAACTTTCACAGATTACAGATTTACTGAAAAGTAGCATCTCAAGTTTAACTTTGTATAGACTTCAGCTCATAAAAAATGTAAATTGATTAACAATATATTTTATTTATTGATTTGATTTTATTATTGTTATTGTATCGTGTTAATGTCCTTTTCTGTGCAACCCCTACTGTCATCTTGCTATTTTTTTTGTCACCACCCTGTGGATGTTGACTTTATGCTCCATTTGATTTAGTTTGGACATATCAGGTTGTTACTGTTATTTAGTTCTTGTTTTTAGTAAATCAAAAATATAATTAAATAAAAAAAACAATATTTTTTAAACATGAATATCACATAAAACCAATAAAAAACGATTTTACAAACATAAATATTGATCTTTAAATACATTACATTGTGTGTAATAGCAAGTTTCACCTTTTGGAAGGATTTTTGAAAAAAAAAAAAAAAACAAAAAAAAACGTGTCCATAATGTGCTTATTGAATATGATCTGTATGTGCTATATAGGTTTAGTTAGGCTGTACTTTATTGTCCACAAGAGGAAATTCTTCATAACTGCACACAAACAATGGCATAGAACTTGATGTAACATGGGGGTGGTTTTACATAAATGACTCCTTCACACATGAAAACAAACACAAAGACACAGACACTGTACATGTGGCATTGATAACGTTACTGCTTACTAAGCACACCACTTTAAGTACATTTATCTGGCCATGCATACGTTAAAAGAACATTATACAACATTTTATTATGAGGCTCATTGTTTTTTAGAGCTTTATCAGTAGATTTTATTATTTTATCATGTGTAAACAGTTCATGCTTAAAGACCAAGGTCCATTTAGTAGCCCGGAAACATTTAATCATATCATACAATCTTTATCAGCAGATAGAGTTCCTTTTTTGTCATCAAATCACAGGGTGTTGTTTATATATATAATGTGCGTGTGTGTGTGTATTTGAAAATATTTTTTTTATGTTTTTTCACCAAAAATGTGAATATATCTGAAAATACCCTGAATGTATATATATATATAATATATATATAGTATATATATATGTATATAGTATATATATATACATATATATACATATATGTATATATACATATATTTATACATATATATAAACATATATATACATATATATATATACATATATATATACATACACCCTCCTGGTTTAAAGGTTTTTGAATTTAGCTTCTCTGGGGGCGGACCTGGCAACCCGGGAGCCTGGCCATAGCGCTGAACAACTTGTTGTTGTCGGGGAAAATGGCGTCAAACGTCGAGGCCCCGGAGCGTTGGTACCTCGCCCTACTCGGCTTTGCGGAACATTTTCGAACCTCGAGTCCGCCCAAAATCCGCCTCTGCGTGCACTGTCTCCAGGCCGTGTTTCAGTTCAAGCCTCCGCAGAGGATCGAGGCCCGGACGCACCTCCAGCTCGGCTCGGTTCTCTACCACCACACCAAGAACAGCGAGCTGGCCCGCAGCCACCTGGAGAAAGCGGTGAGGGACGTTTGATCTGGGAAACGCCGGGGATGCGGCGGAGACGGGGACGGGAGTAGGCCACAGGCGGAGCGGACGGCGGAAGTGTTCAAATAGCGGCTCCTTTTGCATTAGCTCCCTATAAGAAGAGCTCGCGTTTTCGCGTCGGCTTTTGTTCTATTTCATCCCGTGGTTTCGTTACAATAACCTTATTTGCTCCTTTCGCTCGCTCGCGCGCCGTTGTTGGCGGAATAACCCGCCGGATTATTCCAGGTCCACATCATGCCTAACTCTTCTCCCGTTCTGTGTTGCAGTGGTTCATATCGCAGCAAGTCCCTCAGTTTGAAGATGTTAAGTTTGAGGCTGCCAGCATTTTGTCAGAACTCTTTTGCCAACAGGTAAGCGCACGTTAGCTTACATCTTTAAGTCATTGAACTAAACTCATTTACATACAGTCACTACCTCATCATCATCGTTATAATATGGTAATAAACTCTATTAGTATAGAAGCTTTCATACAGAAATGCATCCCAAAGTGCTTAAACAATCATGAAATGCACATCTAAAAAGATTGCATTAAGGAGGATAATCAAGGATAATTTTCCATCATTTAAGATTGTGAGCGGAAATATATTTTGAATGCATGAGAAAAATATTGTGATATGGGCAGAAAATATAGATGCATGACATGCATATCACAACCCTTCGTTCTTCTCTTGACCACTTCATTTCTTACATACAGCAATAACTTCAGTGAAGTTCATTTTTTTTCCCCCTGTCATACAAGCATGATCCTGGCTGCACAATTGTATTCATTGACCAGTAACTATTGATCTTTTTCCACTAATCTTTAAGAATTTGGTGGACTCCGCAAAACCCCTTCTGCGAAAGGCCATCCAGATCTCCCAACAGACACCTTACTGGCACTGCAGATTGCTGTTCCAGTTGGCGGTATGTGTCAGAGAAGTCCACTATATGACACCCTCAAGTCATTTTCATACACCGTGTTGCAATGAGAAGAGACTGGTAATAGTAGTGAAGACACTTTAGCTGCTCATTTGAGTGTGAGTGCGGTTTGCTCTCCGACACAGAGCTTTATTATGTGCTCAACGGGAACTTGGCTGTAATCTCGACCTTGTGTGCAAACAGCAGCAATGTCTCGTGATGACATTAATTTTCTTATTCTTCAGCAACTTCATACACTGGAGAAAGACTTGGTGTCAGCATGTGACCTGCTGGGGGTTGGAGCTGAATACGCACGAGTGGTGGGCTCAGAATATACCAGGTACATGTCTTCCTTTTTTTTTTTTTTTTTGTTTAACTCTGGCTATGTTTTCCATACACTGTCTTGACTTTGGGTTTAGGCAAATTACATAATATCTAGTGAAGGACATAAAAAGAAGTTAGGAACCTTTTGTGGCTGATACCAATCTACTGCTTATGTAACATGTAAATATTGACTGCTTGTAAGAATGTGGTGAAAAAGCTGACTTGATGTTTTTGCTTTTGAAGGGCGCTGTTTCTCCTCAGTAAAGGAATGGTAAGTCATCTACTATATCACATGTGCTTTTTTTATTTAAAAAAATATATTACACAATATGCAATAATATAACACTTTCATTATTATCGGTCTTGTACATTCTGTTGTGTTTTATATATATTGTTGATGTGTTTTCATCTTCTAGTTGCTGCTAATGGAGAGGAAGCTGGGGGAGGTGCATCCCCTGCTCACTCTGTGTGGAACTATCGTGGAAAACTGGCAGGGAAACCCCATCCAGAAGGAGTCCCTGAGGGTGTTCTTCCTGGTCTTGCAGGTCACACACTACCTGGATGCTGGGCAGGTAGGAAATGCACATTTGTTTATTTTTAGGCGATACGCCTTTTCTGAGAACACACAGCTACATTGTCGAGCAGGACATATATGTGCATGTTGAATTTTACAAAGGGACTAGGTGGTGTTTTGGTGTATTCTTTCTGAGGCTGAGGCCGGATGTGTTAATATATTCCCCAGGTGAAGAGTGTGAAGCCGTGTCTGAAGCAGCTGCAGCAGTGCATCCAGACCATCTCTACACTCCACGATGACGAGATCCTGCCCAGCAACCCAGCTGACCTCTTCCACTGGCTGCCCAAGGAGCACATGTGTGTCCTCGTATATCTGGTAATGTCACTTTTCTATCTGTTCCACATTAAAATGCCCTGACAAGATATAATGAAAATGACATCAGGGTGTAGGATTTTCATCACAGTAGTTGTGGTTAAACCACAGTGTAGGTTGTAAAAATCTTAAGTCTTTACACTTCTTTTTTTCCACAATTTTGCAATCTAAGAAGTGACATAGTTTTGATATGCTTCATGGAAAGACTGAGCCCTGAATAACAAGCAGTTTCCTACTAGTAGCTGTGTTATACACACTTCCTGCTTATACAAGCGCATGCTGTTTGGAATTGTTTTACACTGACTAATGTGTAATATTTATCATTTGACAGGTAACGGTCATGCACTCCATGCAGGCAGGCTATCTGGAGAAAGCCCAGAAGTACACAGACAAGGCTCTTATGCAACTTGAGAAACTAAAAAGTGAGTCTTATCGCACATTATTGTGCTTTTTTAAAATAACTTCACTTAAAATCATTTTAGATATATACACTACTATCCAAATGGTTGGGGTCACATGTCTTTTTCCAGTGAAAAGTTTTTTCAATGAAGATAACAAGAAACTAATCAGAAATACACTCTATACATTGATGATATGGTAACTTGACGATTCTAGCTGCAAATGTCTGGTTTATATTGCAACATCTACGTAGGTGTATAGAAGCCCATTTCCAGCCAGCATCACTCCAGTGTTCTAGTGGTACATTGTGTTTTCTAATTGCATTAGAAGCTAATGGATGATTAGAAAACACTTTGCAATTATTTTTATCACATCTGAAAACCGTTTAAATGGTTAGATGGAGAATTCTTTGATGCAAGCATAGTTTGAAGGAGAAAATTATAATTTGAAATAAAAATCTTTATTTCTAACCTCATCTGATAAATAAAAGCAGGACCTTATAAAAAACATATAATTATCTAGGTGACCCCTGAAACTTGGCACTCAGTGTAAAGGGGAGCTGTTGTTATTAAACATTTTGCAGCACTTTTTTTTTTTTAATAAATTCTTATCTCTGTATTCCAGTGCTGGACTGCAGCCCTATCCTCTCTACCTTCCAAGTCATTCTACTGGAGCACATCATCATGTGTCGACTTGTCACAGGCCACAAGGCTACCGCGTTACAAGAGGTATCGTTGCTCTTCTGCATCCGTGGCCATTTATTTTTTGCAGCCTCAAGAGCTCAATTTTATAGCGGCTCAAGGAAAAATGTTGTTGAACAAGCTTGTGGAAAGTCAACACGGACGCTCTGTTGTGTCCTTCCAGATCTCACAGGTGTGTCAGCTGTGCCAACAGTCACCCAGGTTATTCACCAACCACGCTGCTCAGCTTCACACGCTACTAGTGAGTATCCTCTACCCTAACGCTCTTTGACATTTGCATGTGCGACTGCAGGTGCTTGCAGTGAAGTAAAGAGAGTATAATGTTTCACAACATTTTATGTGAATTCAAGCTAGATAAAATGATCTTCAATAAAATAAATCATATGTGTTTTTTTGAACTGTAGCTGCAATATCTACAGGTCAGTAGGAGAGCACTTTTTGTGCTTCCATTAAAGTAATTGTTTGGTCATTTTTGGAGACATCACAAAAGCACTTATCCATTTCAGAACCAGTTATTCCGGAGGAAGTATGATTTCTAAACACTGCAGCTGGATTCCTCCAATAGTTGTTCTCAACCTTTATTTTTTGTTTGCCACCCCCCAGGGCCTGTACTGCATCTCGGTGAACTGCATGGACAATGCAGAGGCACAATTTACCACGGCCTTGCGAGTGAGTACATGTGGTGATTTTTTTTTTCTTACAAAATCTCTACAGCTAGTGGGACTTCTCCTATTTTCTCATCTCTGCAGCAACTCTCTCTCCTTTTCTCAAACATGGTTGTTTGCCGTTTGTGTTCCAGCTCACCACACACCAGGAGCTATGGACGTACATCGTCACCAACCTGGCCAGTGTCTACATAAGGGAAGGAAACAGACACCAGGAGGTCAGTCGTGTAACAGGGTGCATCTTTGAACGACCACATTGAGTAATACAAATAATGATTTGGAGATGACCCTTCGTAGGCAATAAGTCAATTCATTGATTGGTTTGTTTTAAGTAGAATAAGGATTTGTTAGTCCATTTTTTTTGCATTTTTCCTGCTGAGTTAGTTTTATCCTGAAAGATTAGCAATTAGGGGAAATCTCTGGTAAGCATTAATATTAAAGACTTTGTTAATATTGCATTTGGAAAACTCAAAATTCACAGATTTGTTGATAAAATCAAACAATCTATAAGTTGAACAGTTAAATTGACTATTGGACAACTGAGAAATTATTTATTCGACGACAGCCCTAGAATTATTTCACAATAATAAAAAGTAGAAATGATGGGTGAAATATGATTTCCTCTACGGTTAGTTTATTGGCCTTTCCTATAATGGAGAAATTCAGGCAGTGAATAACCTAATCTCATCACATTCAAAATCAATTAACAAAATATGCACATAAATGCCAATGTTACTGTATGCTTGATTTAATTCAGAAATGGGAGTGTCATTACACGGTCTGTCCACCAGAGAGCATTTAGTGTAAAATGTACCACTGCTTAGTGGCAGTAATGAAATTTAAGACATCTTTATCTTAAGTTTAAAGAACCCGATGGAGCTATAAAAGATGAAAGTGCACTCTTACTTGAAATAATGGCAACATGAGTGGACAGATGCCTTGAAATTAACTAAAATGTGCATGTTTTTGACTCCTTTTTATTCCATCCTCCAGCTGTACAGCCTCCTAGAGAGGATAAACCCTGACCACAACTTCCCAGTCAGGTAGGAACTGTTTGATTTTTTTTTTTTATATATACATTCAGAACAGGAGGATAAATGGAAGGAATTCTTTCTTATCTCAAGTTCTTCATGCCATTTACTTAACAACCACTGGTCTTTGTTGTTGATCCAGCTCACATTGCCTCCGTGCCGCAGCATTCTACATCAGAGGTCTCCTGTCCTTCTTTCAAGGACGTTACAACGAAGCCAAGTATGACATATTTCAAATAGTTTCGTGCAAACACACCCACAGATCCGCCCTGTGCCTGTGCACGTTTATGCTCACATGTTGTTTGCTGCAGGCGTTTTCTGAGGGAAACCCTGAAGATGTCGAACGCTGAGGATCTGAACAGGCTGACCGCCTGCTCCCTGGTGCTGCTGGGCCACATCTTCTACGTACTGGGCAACCATCGAGTAAGACTTCATCAATAGACAGCACATGTTCAACATTCACACAAAAGACCGACTTTTGACATTTACTTTCTACTATTTGTAAATTAGGTATAAGAACAGATGTTAGAACAAGTGGGTCAGCAAAGTTAGCTGCTCTTGTTCATCTCAATTATTGCGCAACTGGTTACCAAATAAATATTCTGATCATATGATCATCAATACACAACTTTCCCATTTCTATTTGATCACACTGAAAATTGGCTCCTACACAGGCTGCAGATCCTGTTATTCTAGCTCCTGCAAGTACTGCTATAACGTACATGTATTCCTAAATGCAAATGTTTGGGTTGTGAGAGGTTGTTATTTAGTTTCGGGTTGGGGCTCAATCAGTTACAGACTTTCTTCTGTATTGGAATGACCTCTTTTTAAAAAAAAAAAAAAACTCAACAGCTGACTCAGTTGAGGCAAATCATCAAAATATTAAGAAATATTCAGACCTCAGAGTGTTAGGCAGAGGGAGGACTTCCCATACAATGATAAAACAAAAAGGCTGACACACACACACTGACTTACTATATTATATGAATGATTGCCTCAGTTGTGCAAAGCTGGTGGTCAGTAGGGGATGTGCAGACCACCAGCTTTGCACAAGCTTTGTAATTTAAACGGTATAACTTTGTTTATTTATAAGGGCAGTAAGTCTGTGCATTCATTAAGTTACGGTCTGATGGTTTGGTTTTGTTTTCTCATCAGGAAAGCAACAACATGGTCGTACCTGCCATGCAGCTGGCCAGCAAGATCCCTGACATGTCTGTCCAGCTCTGGTCTTCAGCTCTGTTGAAAGGTGAACAAGAACCGTTCTCTTTATGTTTCAAAAACATAAAAACTCTTGGTGCTCAAAAACTAGCTGTGGGATGAAGGGAGGATTTGATCGTGTATTGTGCTTGCAGACTTGAATAAGGCTCTTGGGAACACCATGGATGCCCATGAAGCAGCCCAGATGCACCAGAACTTCTCCCAGCAGCTGCTGCAGGACCACATCGCCGCCTGCAGCCTCCCTGAGCATAACCTCATCAGTGTATGTGAAGCGGCATTGCCTTCTTGCCCACCGTGGTCTATTTTCTGTCTTTGCTCCGCAGCGCTTCACTCACAGCTGCTTCTCTGTCTGTATTTCAGTGGACTGATGGCCCTCCTCCTGTCCAGATCCAAGCCCAGAACGGCCCCACCACCAGCCTCGCCAGTCTGCTATGAGGAACCTTCTGTCTTGCGTATGACCGGGTACATTATCACATGCAACAGATCGATACCTAAAAAACCTGCTATCCAGACCACTGTAGCTGAGATTTGAAAGGATTTTAACAGGCAATGTCATTAACGTTTTAAAGATTGCTTCCCGGTCGTCTGCTATCACATTTTTAATTGTTGTAAAACAATTACTACTACTGTTGTACATGTAAGTTCACGCTCTCAGATGGCACACATGCTTACAAGCATAAGGGCAGGGCTAAACTCTTGATTAGAGTAGTGAAGGATGCGCGGCAACCTATACAAGGGCTTCTTTGCCTCAAATACTTAGAACCCTTCTCTGCGTTGGCCAGGTTTCTTTTCCATTTGTTGGAAAAACAAGGGGATAGATAGGAGGGCAGTACAAAATGTAGAAGAAATTAATTTATTCATGTGGATATTTTTGTAACTGTTGTTAAATATTTTACATCTTGCCTTTTTTTTGTATGGATGCTTTTTTTTTTTTTTTTTTTTGGTTCATGCATGGAAATTACTGATGTGGATTCCCTGTACAATAGTTTCTGACCTGGGTTGCTGATAAATTCTTGGTAGATATTTTTTGCACAAAATCCATATTAGAAAAAAATAGAGAGCTCTTGTAATATATTTTCACAGAATATTCAGTTGAAAGGTTTCACGCCACAAATGCTAGATTGAAAATGGACAAATTGACAGTGTACATTGTTTTGGGACAGCGCAACATCAACTGTGTGCAGTTCCTCTATGGACCAGATGATGCCTCTGTTGAGTCTGTTAATGAGCAATGTTTAATTTTCTTCAGAATTTTATATCATTTGGTGGCTTTGAGGGATGCTGCATACCCTTTAAAAAAACACATTTAACTGATGTATTTTTTGAAGTTCCATAATATATGAATTCCTGTTGATATATTAATTTTTACAAATCGTGTTTAGACTTTTGGAGCTCACAATAATCTTCAGATATTCAAAAAAAAAAAAGAATTTATTTTATTTTGTTATATTTTCATTTGTCTTGATAGTTCTACTTAACGGTTTTCTTTACAGTATGTTTGTATAGATTTGCCACTCCTTGAACCTTTTATTGTACAGTGACATTTTATAAAGTCAATTTAGTAAAGTGTCATATGTATTTTTTAGCTAACCTATGTAGAAATCTTGATGCTTGGTATTTAAGGCACTCTGTAAAGACACAGTTTAAGCTTGAGTACTAGTCATATTCTATCCAATGCCTACGTTTTTAATGCTTACCTTGTTTTCAATAATTTTCCAATAAAAGTATGATTGAAATTTTGTGATTCATTGATTCATACATCAATTTGTTATCATGACATGCAATTAAATTGATTTGTGTTGGATTCATTTTCAGGACTGTTAAGTGCATGTGTTAATTGTGGTTATTATCCTCAGATGGGCCACTAATACTAGGAAACCAACCTACATCACTCATGCTACTAATAGATGATCCGCTGATGTGGTAGAGCCTGCAAAACAATAGGAAAGCCACTGAATGAATACCAGTAGCTGCATGATATAATAATTTCTACACAGTAGATAGTTAACAACTGTGGTAGTTACAGTAAGCTGTCGGTGAGCAGGATTTATAAGTGCCCTTTAGGTGGTGCTAGACTTCTCAAATGTCTAAATGTGGTGTTTTCAAATATGCTCAAATCACATATTTTACTATGTATGTTTGCCATAAACATTTCTATACTAGGGTTTTAAAAACTGCAAGTGCATAATTTAAAGTCCAATGCTTTGCAGAGTTTGATCTTTTCATTCAAGTAAAACATTTACCAACAAAAATTAATTTCATGATGTCAATCAAGATTTGGAAATAGAGAAGAGACTCAGTGACTGCTGTATTCAAGAGCTTTTCCAGAAATTCCAGTGTTAAAATCTACCAAAGCACTTTTTTAAGTCTAAGGTTTTAAGTAGAGTCCTATATTTCTTTTTTTTTTCAATGTATTTATTTGTTCATTCATCAGAGACAGTGGACATTCAAAAGCGTTTCAGTTTTCACATCAACATAAATGAGCTGGATTTAGCAAGAGAGAGATAATTTACACCCATAATCCCCAGACAGTTTATTGCACAATGCATAATAAAACACAGAAAGTCATGCATATGAAAACAGATGATCTAGAACACGGTGAAAACATCACATGAGGTTTGCGCACTTGCGACACCAACCATGGAAACAATCACCCCACAAGATCTACACTGTAGGAGCAGTCCTTTCCCAAGCATGTACATATATCTGCATGTATATGTACACCAGATAAAGATCTATTTGCCCATCATCACACAGGAGTGGATTATAGTTCTGTGTAGAAAGGAAAGGAAACTTCTATTTAGAATTATATGTATCTTCTGAGTTTAATATTGCTTCCAAAGTGAAAGATGCAGCGTCTCTGCAGGTGATCAACTAATATTTTGTGGTGATGATTACCAAGTCAGTTGCAGGGACCAGCACGCCAGCACATGATGACAAGCTGTGGAGCTAGTCAGCTTAGTTTCTGAGTAATGAAGTCCATGCACTTGTGTCCCTGGGCAGAAATGAGGCAAAGTCCAAGGCTCTCTGGAAGTTGGCAGAGGCTGCTTTTAGCATGCTCATCTTGTAAATACTGGACTCACTCAGAAAAATCCTGGAACCTGTGTCTCCAATGATTCCGGTGCTGCTTCAGGGTACTCTGAGGATCCTCGTAGAATGACAATGCCAGTTCCATATGTCTACTTTTATGGATCACCTGCAGAAACAAGCACCATCCTCTTTATTCCACTGTTACATTGTCACTGAAACTACTATAGATTTATGTATACAAATTCAGTATTAAGGTGGATGTTATTGTAATGATATGGTATACTAATGTAGTGTGCAAATAAAGAGGACCGGTTTGCTGATTTAAAATTTTGAATTGTACAAAAGAAAATAAATTAAAACAAGGAATTTTAATTTAATGACACACAATGGCAATTAAAAAGCAGAAGTGTAGAAATGGCAAACCACCCTAAAATGCAATAACTGACAACTTTATACAACTGTCATAGTTGTAGAATAACCAGGTAATCAGTAAAGTACAGTTGAACGTAATTTTGGACATGATGCATAGCATATGCCTGATTAATTGGGAGGTTTCTGTCACAAGCCTGCAATACTGTATACAATCCAGTCCAATCAAATACAATGAGTAGTCTACAATAGAGGTTGAGACAATCAAGGGGTAACATAATAATAATAAAAAACATATTTCTCCGTGTGATACCTGTTGGACTTTTTTATTGATTTATTTGTCAGGGACAATGTATAGAAAACATTTTAATAGGTAACAAACGTGTTGCATCTAAGGTTTCCAAGGCTAATTTATGACCATTGTTACTAATATAAAAAGTACATTAATTAAACATTAATTAAGTAGTTACAACATGTATTTTAATTAATAATAATAATAATAATAATTAAACACCCTTAAAGTTCGATTAGTTAAAGATAAAAGTGTGCACTGGTGTGGGCATATTCCTTAGGTGAAATCAGTAATTTGCAGGTTTTGGTTTAGTTTTAGTATTTGTCTCACCTTTTCATTACACATTTTCAGGTTAATTTCAGTTTTTCTTTCTTTTAGAGAGGCAAATAAAAAATGTCCTTTTGACTTAAAAAGGATGACCGACCAAAAGTGGTTTTGTAGTTTCGAACGCGGCATTTACATTCCATGCGAGCAGCTGGAAACTTAGCATTTCCGAGGTGTGTATGAACGCAGCATGACGCTGCCTGTGGTGGCTCATTACATTATCTGGCAGCCGGAGTGGCAGCGGACAGAAGAGAGGGGATCCCCGGGATTTTTACACCGAAGCCAGCTTAATACGAACATAAAACCGAAAACCGAGGGGGGGGAAGTCGGTCACGCTCCTCCTAGACTCCGTAAGTTCGTGTTTTTTTATTAACATAACAACTCCTATCACACTTACATTTTGTACAATTAAAGTAGCGTTATGACGAGCACGGGAAGTTTCTCTATCGACGTTTAGCTCGGCTAAGTTGAGCTAGCTAGCATATAGCTTGATTTCAGCTAACATGCAAGGTAACAGTTTCTGTGCTACACACATACACATACGCACGCACGCGCATGCACGCACGCACACACACATACACATATACACACACACACACACACACTTACACCTTCCGAGTACGGATTGCGATCAAGCCGAGGAATATAAAAGCTAACTTCCCCGGCAAAACTTGCATTAGGATGCCCCAATAATAACATTATATGTAACATGAGGGTGGATTTTTATTGTATTAAACTTGTATATGAAGAAGCTATAAAACTATGAGACGTAACTTTGCAATTCTCGAGTTTAATTAATGATTATTTGTGAATACATTTAGCGACTGTCTGTCTGTCTGGGCAGTGTCCAGGGAGTTAGCGTTAGCATGCTAACTTAGCTCGTTAGCTTGCCTTTTAAACACTAGCGGCTCGCTGACCGAGATCGGTTTCATTGTCTGTCGTGTATCGCTATTTGGACGCCTACAGACATCCGCGAGCTAAATGTCACAGTCTCCATGATCGTATTTTAAAGAGTTTATTCCCTCCAGTTTTAACTCTCCTACATTATTTGTAATAATAGCCATTGGATTTGTAGCCGGACAGATGGACAGGTTGTTGTTGGCAAGCCAAGTTAACGTTAGCATGAGATAGCATGTTGTTATTGTTGATGGATTAGTTGTAAATGGGTAGCTATTCTTTTTTTTAGACAAAGTTGTGCAACTAAAGTTTATGGTCATTATTACTGGTCTTGTTTCAGGTTATTGTTAAGGCTATTCTTTTAGCCGCGGATGGGTATGATTATGGCTTCATGAGCCATTGATCTCAGAACTTTGTCAGATTAGCTCAACCGTGAAAAGCCTTTTTATGGAGGCGTAATGGTGGACGGTCGTGCTTCCGTCGTGTGTGTGTGTGTGTGTTTCTGTGTGTGTGTGCGCTTCTCGGTGTGTTTCTCTACGTCTGTGTGTTTGTGTGTGTGTGTTTCTGTCTGTCCACGACGCGTTAGCAGGATCACCCACATCAAAGCAGACATCTGAATACCTACCATATGCTTTCTTCAGCATATCAAGGCGTCCATGTGAACCATTAAATGTATATTTATCAGGCGTCTCATGCTCAAGTTACAGGCAGTTAGTTACAGTCACTGATGGAAAGTAACCAAGTATATTTACTCAAGTCCTATACTACGATTTTGAAATACTTTTGTATTTCCATTTCATGTGCCTGGGCACATCTACTGCCTTTTATTTCAAAGGGAATATTGAAGTTTCTACTTCAATGTTTAGTTGACAGTTTTAGTTACAAGCCATTACATTCATTTAACTAAATAAACATTCTTCCTCTTCCTTTAAGTACCCAACACTTTAATATAACTTTAGATATACATTAACATTACAGTGTTGCCTATTCATGTGTCAATGAGTGAGTATTAATATTCTAATTATATAAGCTTTGTGTACTGTTACATATAACACTAAATGGAGCCATTTTGCATAATTATTTTGATACTTTTTGCCATAAATACTTTTCTACTTTTACTTAAGATTTTAAATGAATGATTTTTACTTGTAATGGAGTTTTTCATTGTGGCATTTCTATTTTTACTCAAGTAAAACATCCTAATACTTACTGCTTACAGTACGGATCCTGTTGGGGTCAACTAATTTTAGCCATTCCTCTGATATTAAACACCCGATATCAGTTGTGAGTTATATTTATTGTGAATATATATATATCTATATGAATTAATAATACCTTGTCATGACTGGTTATAGCTCGGCGTTAAAATGTATATTTTTAATGGGCTTCTTCATAAGCCAGAGGATATGATATTTGAGTGAACCGTTCATGTCGGGGGTGTATTCACCTGCCGTTTGAGGTGAACAGTGGTGTGTTATCCATATCTCCGCTCAGCAAGGATATGTCTGCTTGTGCTTGGAGCACATGCAGACAGTTGGCACCCTTGGCTTGTGATGGGGGGACACATGTCGCTTTGCATTTTATGATAGGCCGTGGATTTGCCTGGGGAGGGGTGCCTCTTATGAAAACCCCCCTGAGAGTGATGTGACCAGACAGGCATGACTCAAGACCCACTCTTACTCTGCTGCATCAGGGTTGAAACTTTTTTTTTTTTTTTTTTTTTTTACAGATACATCAGTATTTTTTACCACCTGCTAGGTCCATTTTGCCTTTTGCTATTAGTAAGACTCAACGGTGTCTTGGATATTTGTTTATTGATGTGATTGATAGGTTTAATTTAGTCATATTAGTCGATATTTTAAAGTGCGCTGTCTTGAATTTCATCTGTAGATTTTTTTTTTTGTTCCATTTGGTGCCAGGTTGTAACTTGGTACAGTCCATTAGTGGCATTAGGCAGTGTGTATTAATATGAAGGGTTCGATACTAATGTGTCGTACTGCACACTTAAATGTTTTTTTTTTTCCAGCATCTCCATTACAATCGTATATTAATGTATCCAATGTAATCCACAGGCATATTAATGTATGCCTGTGGATTTAACAGGCATGCTTTTTTGTAGTTTTTGTTTCTTACCTGTTCTAATTCTTAACAAAAATTGTGGCCCTAATACTGGTGTAATGGTTTTGATTCATCTACATGTGGCTGTAGGGTTCTTAATCATAATAGCATCCATATAGCTCACTGTTGGGGTGCAGTTTAACACACCAGTTGGTGTCAGGTTAAACTAGAACCTTAGTCATTATGAAAAGGTTAACAGGAAATGCTGTTGAATCTGTGAAGTCTCAGTTGGCTACATGATGTAAAAGAATGCTCAGGCTTATTTTAGTTCACATCATATAATACTGTTCCAACTTAGCAGGTATATATAGTATCTGCAAGATCTAAATGTGTTCCATATCCTTTAAGAGCTGTCTGTTGTATGAGAGGACACGAGTAGTCCTATTGACTTTGGGGTTCCACCCAAAGGCCTTGGGCAATTCTTGGAGCTGTAGGAGAGGAATCCTCCAGTGGTTGGCTGACTGAACCATTTCTTGTTTACCCTGTTGGACTTCATATTGACTCAAGTACATGTGCCGAGTTTACAGTTAGACCAACCTGTTGCAGACATTGGTGAGGGTTAGGCTTTATGTTAAATAACGCGTGTCTCTTTCATCTGGAAATTGCTTCACAAACATCTTCTGAATTAGGTCTTATTTAAAGCCTCAGTCATACTTCCCATACTAAATACCCTACCCTAGATAATAAGTTCACTTCTTGTCTAATTTTAAATAAAATGATGCCCCTGGTTCAGCCAGGACATTCAGCATTGTAAAAACAATAGGTATTCCTTATTAAAAGGTAAACCATGTGGGCATCTAAAGTAATAATCTCTAAAATCAAACAATTAACACAATTTGTTAGAATCAAATGATTAATCGTTTGCCTTGATGACAATAATGTTATCAGTATGCAATTAGTAGTTGCCTGCATTATATCTGCTGTTCCTGAGGTCCCTAGGAAAGAAATAATACAATTTTCTCATATCATTCAATCTGTAACCAATCAATGCTTTCACGATAAGAAACCCACTGATGACGTGGATAATATTAATCCATGCCTATCTTTGGTTCCACTAGCATTTTTGCTCACAAGTCAAACCCACATGACCAGTACTGCCTGAAATGGCATCTCATCTGATACTAACAAAACTAATTGCACATTCACAGGTTTTGAAATACACGTTTCTAAAGTTGTGTTTTTTTCCGGGCTGCCCCTAACAATTGGTTCTACTCTGTGGTCAGGGCTGAGGTGGAAACTCTCAAACTCTGTGGAGCAAACGGGCAGGACTGCAACTTGAATACATGCAGCATCAAAGCAATATGTCCAAGAGGGTACACACTGTCCTGGCCGTCTCCCTGCTACATTTTTTTGTTGTGTGGGTTGTTTAGATATGTCTTTAGTGCATGGCGTAGGGGCAGCCATGTCAAGGGTAAACTAGGCTTGGTGTGTTTACACGACACACAAGAAAATCAAATTATTGTGTTAATCTGACTATGGTCGGATTTTTAAAATGCATATATACACCTAAATTGGATTGAAATCAGGCTGAGTTGGACTCCTCAAAGTTTATTTAACACACCTAAATAATGGAATTGGGATAAAATTTTCTCAGTAATGTATAGGCCTTACTCAGACTGAAAAAGGACAATACATGAGCGCATGCTCCACGACAACAGAGACAGAACGAAGTGGAGCAGAGAAGCTGCCAGAACTGGCCAAGTAAAGATAAAAAAAAAAAACTTTGTTAGCGCCAATTCTATATATTTTCACACAGTGTGACCAGCACTTTCTTTTCCTTTCTGTCCGATATTGTGATTTTGATTTCATTCACAATTTTCTTTGGGTTTAAAACTCTTGACTTCACTTCTAGTCCTACTGAAGCCATTTTAGAAATTGATGACCATGCGATAAGTCATTCCCCCATAAGTCTAATATTCATCTTGTTTATGATATTTAAATATTTAAGTATGGGGAGGCAATAAAAATTGTTTGAGATCCAGGGCTGAGAAACAATATTATAAATTACATTTTTTCCTTATGCTGCATTCCTGAGAAAATGTTTTATTTTTCACACACAAACATCTGAATAACTATGGAAAACATTTTTTTTTTAAATTGACTTGTCACTTTTCCCATTACTTAAATAAAATTCAGGATTTAAACATTTTTGTAAAACTTTCTAAAGTTTCAGTGTAAATGCAACAATATCTTAGATTTGCATATGACATCACTAACATTACCGCTGCACGGTATACGTTATACCAAATGTATAACAAACACAGATACTGTATAGAACAACAAACCTACATTATGACAGTAGAGTGTAGCTCCATAACCTGGTCAACCCATGGGACCATTATTTTAGGGAAAAAAAATGCATGGTAGTGAATGGTCATTTCTTGATCCTTTTTCAACTGTCTTACAACTTATGTTTCTCAGTGTATGTCACTACAAAATTTCCATAAAAAAGCCTAGAAATCATAAAGTACTCAGTAGTTGATGTTCCGCTCAGTGAACTGCATCCTATCGCGTGTATGATACATCACCAACATGTGGGCACAAATGTATCTTGCATATCTGGTGTTTTATATCTAGCCCCTCATCCTTTATAGGCCGGGAAATGGAAGAATGAGCAAGACCTGTTGCTGCTGTAAATCCATCTCTGTACAGGGTCGCTTCTGCAGAGAGAAAGTTGGGACATTACATGTGTGCCTTTTTAATGTGTAGACTTCCTAATTAAATATATATATTCTTATACTTGAGTTTTACCACAAACTGTGACTTTTTCAGTCTTTTAGATTAGGTAAGTTTTCTTTACCCATTGACTATCGTACATAGATTTTTATTCTATTGGGGTGTCCAGAAGGCAAGTATGTATAAAGATGTACTCTATAAGACATAAGGAATGGCAAAAGACAGTATAGTTGAAAAATGATTTAAGACTAAATAAAAAAGCTATGTAGGATAAATACTGGATGTTGTTTGTAAAATGATGGGAAAGAGAAGAGAACTACGGTCAGCAGGTAGAATAGTCAACTTTGACTTTGTTTGAACGTGTTCCTGCTCAACATCTTTTTGACTGGCCCTATGGATAGGACGCAGGGACCATTACTTCCCTTAGATGAGTGTCTCCACTTCCTGTGTGTGTTGTTCCAGCCATATTAGACTTTGACCTGGCCTTGTTAAGGACAAGGTCAGCTCCCAGATGGAGTTTGAGGTTTTTTTTCCCCTGTGAGTAACCAACCAATGAAAATTTGGTTGACTTATGATCAATTAACATTTGGTTTTCTTAGGACCTCACAGCCCTACCTACATAGTCCACTTTGTAATAAATGTTTCGTGAGCACAGATGTGGATTGAGGCAGGGAGGGACAGCCGATAGAATGGAAAATTATAGTATTGCACTGGATGAACAACAGTAAAAATAATTCTGAGTTGGTAGTCGTTGGGCCCAGGTCCCAGGAGTTCTCCCAGAGCCTGCATTGATTGTCTTCAACCATGTCAGAGTACATAGGAGAGAGATGACCTGATTATCATTCCTGAAGCTCACTGTCATTCCCACTGCCCCATATCTGGGATCTGTCCATTATCATGCTGAAATCTTGTAGCCTGGGGTGGAAAAGTAATTAATTGAATGGAAATCATAATTGAAATCGCCATAGTGACTCCAGAATTGAATTTTACTCTCCATATTTCTAGCAGGACTCTCCCTAGGCATTCTGGGTAAAATGATTGAGTACCATATTTGTGACTGTTTGTAAGGAAAGTCCCAGGGACAAAAAGAGTTTTACTATTTCTATATTTTCTTACACACATACTTACACACATGTGGACATGTCCACATAGTCTCAAAAAACTTGGAGATTTGCTGATGTCCACAGAGCCTACACATACACCCTCACAGAACGTATAATTTCAGTTTAAAGGTTTGTAGTTTCTCTCCGTGGTGGAGCATAGCTGTTTTGATTTGCTTAAGTTTCTGGCAGTTATGGTTGAGACCAGGTTTTACACCAGAAGAAAGTGAAAAATGTCCAAAAAAACTCTAATTCCCTCCTGCATTCTTTACAGCAGAGGGATTTAGGGCTGGATTGTATTGAAAAGATTGGCTGGATGCTTTTTTTTTTCCTATTGTGAAAACTGGTTATCATTAGAACTGACAGAATCCACATTAATGGTGGTGATTCTTCAATCAAGAAAAAAATCACTTTTTTTAAAACATCATCCTGTAGGCACATTTCTACACTTGCACATATATACTCTTATACCGTGCATTTCTGCTTAATGCAGTGCACCTGGTGGCTAGAATTGTGTCTGCAAAGCATTTGTTACCATTGCAGCATCAACGTTTCCCTACAGTGACCCGGCTGACTTGGTCTTTCTCACATCGCTAAACTGCTGGTAGTGTTTCATAAATGTTATGCTTGATTTGGGACTTCTGGAGGTGAATCCCAGTGTGCCATTAGTGAAGTCCATTCAGACAACTTTTTTCACTTCAGGGCTTGGCACACTATGAAACCTAACGATTCTTTAAAAAGGCTTATTTGCCAAAGAGATGTTAACAATGGTGCATGTCATTTTTTCTGTTTATTTATTTCTGGGACCTTTTTTTCAACCTACATTTTGAACTTTTCTTCTATACTTGTGAATGGTTTAGTCATTGAAGTCTAATAAACCTCTACTGCTGAGGATCTTCTGAAAGGTTCTGATCACTGAATTTGCAGCCGACCTACTTTATCCTGGTTTCTACACTTCTTTGTACTAACGTGTACTCATCTGCTGGTTGCTTCGTCTGGTATACTGTATCTTTGTGTGTTTAAAGGTCTTTTTTCCCCCTCTCTTCTCTGGTCACTTCCTGCAACCATCCATTTCTGGGAAATGTAATCTGATAGCAGCCTGCGTGTGTCCTGGCCCTCCAGTCTGTATGTGGGTATGGACTTCTGGTTTTACAGGATTATGGAGTAACCATTTGGAAGCAATTTGGCTGAAATTGTAGTTTATCCCTGTCTAGGATTTTTTTTAAAACATTTAGCAATTCCTTTTTATTATAGTTTGTAAACATTTGTGGTTGAAAATGTATCCAGTGATTTGGTGATTAGAGGCTCAAGAAAACTACTACAGGAGTGACTTGAGATGCTAAGCAGCTCTAAAGCTTCATAATCTAGACATCATGTTTTTTTTTTTTTGATGGTCAGTAAGTTGTGTTCTGTTAATGGTGTGAATTAATTTTCAAAATCTGACTCAAGGCTTCGATGTTTTGAATGCTCGACTGTGTGTGCTCCTCAAAATCCAAAATAGATGTTGCCTGTAAAAATATGTCCCCTTTCATTTGTTGGCTCTCTTTGTTTATTATAATACATTAACAAGCACATCGCTGTTTAAAAAAACGACAATGACCATTGCCATGCATGTTTTAATGGGGCTGTTAAATGTTTACACAATTGTTGTGTAATCATGTTCAACGGGAGGTTTTCACTTCCTGGACCTATTGCTGTTGTTGTTGTCACGCTTCGGAGGGAGAATCCAGGTGGAGACATGCGCACACACACATACATTTAGTGTGGCTGTGGCTCACACACACACTTGCGCGCGCGCACACACACGCACACACGCTCTCTTTCTCTCTCTCTCTCTCTCTCTCTCTCTCTGTCTCTCTCCTACACACACACACACACACACACACACACACACACACACACACACACACAGTCTGGCATATTCAGGGTTAAAGGCTTCCATTTTGTTAGGTAACACCCTAATGGTCTGATCTGTCAGTGGCGTTAAAATGGCAGGGGCTTAACCCTTGGCGTTCGGGACACAACCAGTAGGGGCACACACACACACACACACACACTCTCTGAGCTGGCCGAGCCCACAACAGAACAACTGAGAAGGTGGGGGTGGGGGGTAGAGGGAAGGACGGAGAGAGAGAGAGAGAGAAGACAAGGAAGAGTATTTTTCACTTGGGTACAGTTAGATTATGGCTCAGCTAACCACATGCGCTCTGCACCCTTTTCCCTCCCCCAACCATGGCACCACCTCAGCTGGGTCCCTGCCCCCACTCCTAGCATAGTGAGCACAGATTAGCATAGGTAGTCTGATCTGTTTTTATGAAAGGAAAAGAACTATACTCTTTGATGGCCTGAAATTATTTAGTAATTGAAGGAAAAAAAAAACATGACAAAATGGATGTGACACTGGATGCACTTGATGCTGTCCTGGTCCACCTGGAAGCTGTGATGGATCTTGCGCCTCATCCTCCACTTACATCAAAATTCATTACATTTCTGTTTTTCTGTTTGTAATATCCAATTTTCCCTGTATTGTTTCCACCTGCACACATCATCTATTGCACGCCTGTCCGTCCTAGAAGAGGGATCCTTCCGCTGTCACTCTTCCTGAGGGTTCTTCGTTTTTTTTTCTCTGTTAAAGGGTTTTTAGGGAATTTTACCTTGTCTGTTGTGAGGGTCTAGGGGACAGGGGATGTTGTGTTACTTTTGTGCAAACTGTAAAGCCTTTTGGGGCAAATCTGTGAATTGAACATAAAGACAGAAGTTGGATCAATCTTGATGGTTAGTAGTATGTAATCACCCTGAAATCAAGATAATCATCTCCTGGATATATCTCCCTGATAATTGGCAGTTTGAGGGATTAATCCACTATTACAAGAGACCACGGCCCCTTAACCAGACAAGAAGCAGTTGTCGTTCTGGTGTCTTTTATTGGGCAATAATAATCCATACTTGCATTACTTTTATTTGGCAGTATAATTGTTGTTTCCCCCTATCATTGAACTCTAAGGACAGTGTTGAAAAGCCCCAGTATTTTAAAAATGGCTGTTAATGTGTTGGCTGGCTGGGTCCAGTCCCAGTGGGGAGATCATTACAGAGCAGGAGATGAGAGGCTCGCACGCTACCTGAGGGTACCAGCCGCTACCATTGATCTGCTCTCTGTCAACAACCGGACACAATAGGAGATGGACAGAGAATAAAACCTGTGGTGTCGGACCAGGTCACAAGATTTCCATTTTCCTTTCAGGCAAGTGCATCTTATCCTGCCGCATTTTATTCATATATATATACATACATACATACAGGGATGGGAGATTTACTTCACGTGCCCTATTTTATAGACTAGAAGACTGATGTTAGCCTATGCAGCCCTCACAGAGAAATGCAAATGTTTTAAATATATTGATTTACTGCTTTGAGGCGGTTATAGTGCAGAATAGCACAGGCCAGTAGATACATTCTTTTCTTTCACAGTCCCTAACTCCCTTGTCCTTTTTTTTTCTTTTTTTTTTTTTAAAGACGTGCTCTGCCCTTAGGCCTTATTATTCTGTAGGAGACGAAAGGGACATGCATCTACTCCTCCACGGTCTCCTGAGAGGAACAGGCACAGATCACTAATCACTGGCTGTGTCTTTTAGTCTCTGGCTAAGCTCTCGTCATTGTTGTAGCTATTGTAGAGAATGTTTTTTTTTATTCTCTCAAAGTGAAGTCTTCATTTGGTTACGCTGGCATACAATATGCTCTATAATGTGGAGAATGAGCATGTGGTGTGTCACCATAACATTATGCAGATGTGTGAGTGGCTGTAGCAGCTTCAACAAAATTCATGGTTTGGTACACAACATATTTGGCTTTGCCTTTAAAAAAAAAAAAAAAAGAAATTACTAAATAATATGCACATTAGTATAGGCATCAAATCTATTTATAGGTTGATCTTCCTTGTCAAGGGCAGGTGGAGATGAAGGTCCCATGTTTTATGTTTAACCTTTTACACTTGTGTTTAATTTGATGTTTTTGGTATCACCAACAATATAGATATATTTGTGACTTTAAATAATAAAAATGATCTCAATGTAATTTTACATTTCCTCTCTCAAACCTCTCTCTGGAGCTCTAGAAAGAACAGGTTGTTTTGTGTCTGTCTTATTAATATTAATGAGCCACTCCTCTGATTGTTTGATTCTAATGGGCATTAACTATATATAGTGGTCGCTACTTAACTGAAGTCCTGATCTCTCATTTTTAGGCAGTTTCTGAATATAGGCCGTGTGCATTTCTGTGTGAGATGAGTGTTTTGATACATGGGCCAGTAGTTATATACAGACAAACACTTTCCTCATACTCACAAAATAATTGATGCGTCAATGTCATTTGTACAATTATGAATTTGTATGTCACTCCTGTGCCGGATGAACACCAGAAACGAGCGGGACACAACGCTGTTTTTCCTGCTGCAGCTCTGATTCGGATTACAAGGGGGATTTAACGCAGTGGGAGGCATGTTGATGTTGGTAGACAACACGTACTCGCTGTCACTTTTGTTGGGAAGCTCTAACTGACAACAGCAGCTTAAGAGAAGAAAGTGTTTCCATTGTGGCGCGGCTCATCCCATGTATTCGATTATCATCCTAGATGGCCTAAATGGTTGGCTGAAGGAGTTTGTCAAGGAAAACAGTCCTATCCCCTGGAAATATTTGCAAAGACGAGAAGTCCAGACTGATGCCCGGAGGGACAGGAATATGATCCAGTCTGATTAGTATGGCCTTTTTCAGGATGGAGGTTGTGAGTGAGACTCGGAGCAAGAACATCCAATGTAGAAATTTAGATGCCGAGCATAGCGTCACTATTCTCAGCTGTATGTGTTAGCCACTTACTGCTGTTACGACATATTAGAGAGGTTCCAGAAATCCGTCGTATAGAATTATTTGTTAAACGAGGATGATGTTCCTACAAAACCTATTTTCGATTCCTGTATTTTTTGCAAGGAAAACTACAAAGACAGTGTTTGTTACCAAAATCACCCAGCCCCAATGTCAACTGATTATAAAGATATAAAGATAGATTGACGTACCTGCAAAATAAATAGTGGAAGTCATCTTGAAAATCTGATCAAGTGTGTATATGATGCGCCAGCATTTTTATTTTCTTGTTGTGTGTTGTCTATATGTTCCTGAATATAAAGTTTGATCAGCTGTGTCCAAAATTCCTGTAACCTGAGCCCAGCATTAGGAGTCCATGGGATATGCATGCAGAGTAAATCAGAGGTGTAATGTGACTCGGCTCAGCCGTCTGAAATGGATACTGGAGTGAAGTTGGATCAGGGATTGTGGGCAGTTTAAGGCAGAGCTGATCCTGGAGGCCACTGTGGATCAGGAGGTAGAGCAGGTCGCCCACAGACCACAGGGTTGTCTGTCTGATCCTGGGCTGTGTGTTGAAGTGTCCTTAGCAAGACAATGATCCAAATGTTGCTTCGATACAGGACTTTGCATCAGTAAGAGTGTCTGAATGGGTTAATGAAAGGCCAAAATTGTAAAGTACTTCGGCCATTAGGCTATAAAAGGACTAAAAGTGCAGTCCATTAACCATCCTGAGAACTGCTGCTCTGAGTTGCAGAGTCCGAAGCAGTGAGGTTTGGGGCACCAATTCCCCTGAGGCGTCTCCCGATGGAGTGGCTGATGGACAAGTCTGACTTGTTTGTGAGATTGTAGTGTCAGTTTCAGTTGGTTTTACACGGTGGATGGATGGAGCTGGGGGAACATCGAAAGTGCCAGGACTGCAACTAGCACTGATTGATTCAGGATATTTTCTCCAGAGACTTGCCCAGCCTTACAATACAATTTCCTGATCTCATCTTTGGAACCTAATTATTTTTATATAAGGTAAAGCAAAGGATGCTGTGTAAAGCCAATACTTTTTTTTATATGAACTTTTGAACACAAAATTGTTTTGTGTTGCATCTGGTTGTCTGTCACCTTCTGCCATCACAAATTCTCTGCTGTTTTCATTCAGGCAGTCAAACAATAATGGTTATCCCAATATAAGTTCCTTTGAGGCTCAGCAAATCAACTAAATTCATTATATGTATAATTATCATTCTATCAACAGCCAGGATACACTAGATCTGTGAGTGCTTTCTGGGTTGAGATGAGCAGTAGAAATGTTACCAGTAATAACAATCACTGGCAACTGAACACCAGTTTCCTGCAGCACTTTATAGTTAAGACAGCTGTCTTGAGAAGGAGGGGGGCATCTCTGTCTCAACATGAATGGTAGTGTCCCTCAAAAATCACATGCTAACCCACTGTTAGTGGGTTTAACTGCTACTTTTATTCCTCATGCTAACAGAGGGTCAGTGTGAGGCTACTGTGGCTGTAGCCAACGCCACAACAACAAACTTTGTAAGAAAAGGTCATGAGTGCCGTGTCTTTTTTTCTTTCAGACAAGAACCTCACTACAGACTAGATGCAGCATCTTACTTTCTTAAAACACATGGACATCCCATCAGGAAATACCAACACTGTCACCTAACGTGACGTTCTCATTTTCTATCACTTTGATGGAGAGGGCCATAAAAAACGTCATCATAGTCAATTATTATCAGTCATTGTAATTGATTTTTTTCCCCATTTTTATAGGGGGGGTTTGTAAACTGTGATTTGAGGCAACACAATCTTAAGATCATCAAAACACTGTTTTTTGTGCTTTTTCTAACCCAGGTTATGATTTCATCAACTATTTTATGTGTATGTTGCCACCCTGACCTTGTACTATTTTAAGTTTAGACATAGATGCTACATTTGGTTATTCAAGTTGTAATAACTGCCATTGCTTAAGTATTCCATGTAGCCCATGTACAGCACGTTTCTTGTCAAAAAATAGGACTGCGTTTGAAATCTTCTTGACTCTAGTTTTTATTCTTGCATTAGTGCCATGACACAAAGTATGGCTGGTTGTATATTTCTGTGATGCTTATAAATCTTCTGCATTAAGACTTGATTTAGAAATTCGTAAATGAAATCATACTCTCAATATCTGCCAGACAAATAACAACTCAGTTTTTTTCTTAAAATCGTTCAGCAGTAGTGATTCTGTTACTGCAGAAACTTTAGGGTCCTACTCTAATGCTGCCGTCAGCCTGTCACTGGCTCACTTTGTATCTCTGGAATCCATCAAAAGATAATTACTACTGGGCCTAACATCATTTCTGAGTGAACCCTGCAACTCTGTCACTCCATTCATCTATTTTCAATACCAGTTTATTCCTCACTAAGACTGTCTGATGGAGCCAATTTTTTTAGATGAGAGACAGGAATACACCCCAAAAAGGTCACCAGTCTCCTATGGGGGAGACACACCAGTCACTCCCACACTTATAACCAAGGGCAATTTAGAGTGACCAATTAACCCAAGCATGGTTCATGACTATGGGAGGAAGCTGGAGAACCCGGAGAAACCCCACGCAGACACAGGGAGAACATGCAAACGCCACAGAGAAAGATCTCACTGTGATTAATTTTGGTACATGAAAAAAGCGGCTCGGAGGACAGGTGGAGGTGTCGCATCTCGCCCTGAAGATACAGAGACAGAAGCTGCGTTTGTATGAATATATAATTCAAACTGCACCTGTGACCCACTTATCTCTCATTTGTCAGATCAAACTCAAATTTTGCATACATGTGTGCTTGGCATGATGATGTGTAACTTTTTTGTGGACTCTTTGGATTGATATTCAAAACATCCTTATTATCATTAAAAGTTCAAATTCCTGGTGAGCTGTGGTGGTGTAGGGGTGGAGCGCCTGCAATATATAGGCCAGAGTGTTTCTGTCCTGCATGTCTCTCTTTCTCTCTCTCTCTCGCATCACTTCCTGTCTGGCTACTGTAAAACAAAGGTGTTTATGCCACAAGGATATCTTAAAACAATGAATTCTGTAGACCTGTATATCACATCAGTAACCTGCAGCAGCACTTTCATTAATAGCTCCATATCACGGCACTCCTTTTGTTGTGTAATTAAAAGCTCTGTTGCCTGCTTCTTCCTCCATTGATCGTGCAGCCAACTTAACGAAAGTATCTCAAAAACCACACGCTGAACCGGCTAACACATGCTGTTAACTTTACTTGACTTTACTTTAAGACTACTACTTCTTTACTTAAAGATGCATTCACATATCCTCAGGAAATCCCAGCACTGTTATGTCTTTAGAAAAACACATAACAGTGACATACCCAGGTTGTCACTCTATACAGTAAAGTACAAAGAGATTATTATTATTTATTACATAAATTGTAACAATAACTATTCTTGTGTGTCTCTCCTTATCTCAATGTACCATATTTTCATGACCATAAGGCACACCGCACTAAAAGGCGCAGTCTCAGTTTTGTGTGTCATTACTGTATTTAACACACACATAAAGCGCACTTAACTTTTAGTCAAACGGTGACCATCGGAACGCTTCTCCCACTCGTTCTTTGATCGGTGATTCACTGCTCGATAATCCACTGATCAAGTCTTTCCTCCAACTCGTGCCACCTGCCTTATGTCCACGGAAACTCATCTGTATCTTTCATTAATCTTAAATTCTCTCACGGCTGCTCGATTTCCGTCTTCCTCCACGTAGCTGATCACCTTCAGTTTAAACTGTGCTTTATAAGCAATGTTCCGCATAACGCACATCCCCGTTATTTTATATACAATCCATGCCCACACTTTCCCCAACATACATACATAGGGCACACCGCACATTTTGAAGATAGTCTAAGACTTTAATGTGCGCCTTATAGCCGTGAAAATACAGTATGTCTAATTAGGCTTCCACTTTTGTATATGAATACATACTTCCTACAGGTACTGCACTAGTTGTAATAAGCGTGTAGTTACCTGGATATGAAATGAATTTTATCAGATATAAGACTTTGGTCACATTTCACAGCCCTGATCCCTTTCAGTCTATCGTTGGTGTGAAAACACCACTCACATTTTACAACGTATGCAAACACAACAAAATGTCTTTTTGCTGTGTTTGTGATGGATGTTGCTTAGCAGCAGTACACCCAGCACATTCAATGTTGGATTCATTATGCAACCATGTCTTTTGGGACAAAGGTAGCCACGTGTCTCTAGACCTGAAACCAGCAACAACAGCCGTTCCACTGCCACACCGATCTGATGCTGCTTCGTCTCTGGGGTTTACAGTCATCTTGTACCTAGTTCACCACCGCACTGTTACACATTGGTAATGGTGCATTTTTTTTACAATCATGCAAGGTAGACTATGGTTTTTGAAACCCTGTATGGTGTAGGGGAATGCACACGTATACCCACATGCAAGCTGTCATCCTTAGCAGATAGATGGCCTTTGTGTGCAGGGATGGTACAGCGGGGCACATCTGTCCTTGCACAGAGTACATTCAGGCTCCATGCTTCAATGTGCAAACATTCACCTGAATGTTTGAGCTGTGTTTTTGTTTTTAAATTTTTTTCCGGTTTCATTATTGCTTGCATCTGAGCTTAATATTTTGCAAAGTGTCAAAGATGGTGACTGATTTCAATGCTTCGTCAAAACAACAGACTCATGGTGATTTGGTTATGTATGTTGAGCCCTGTTGTGAATTATGACATGATCTTGGCTCGAGATAGTAGAGAAAACACCATTTAGAGGTTTATTATGCCCAATAATTCTAAAACGGTGTTAAATGTTATTTCAGAGAATCCAAAAAGGATTCGGTTGACGGACTTTTTATGTCTGTCAGCCGCCGTTGATTCACAACCCTCCTGTTGTCTGGTGGACGTGTTTATCTGAAGACATCATCGTTTTCTCCTCCTCTCTCCCTGTCTGGCCTCCACGTCCCTCCCCTCCCTTCTGCCACTCTGTCTCTCCAGGGGTTAAACCTGCGCCTTCTCTCAACCGGAGACCAGTTTGAACCGGTTTTCAGGGAAGCACTTTTTTTTTTTTTTTTTCTCATGGAATCTTGGGATAGGGTCATGTGGAGCTGTGATGTCACATTCGACTAGAAAGACATTTAGTCAGCTTTTTGAATCGGAAATTCAAGATGGTTGCAAGTTGTTTTATGCCTGAGCGATCAATTAATCATCATATCACAATCTTTGCATTTGTGCAGATGTTCAACGCCTCATGTTTATGCAACATCGCATTTCACTGAACATTTTATAATGGCTATAAAAGAGTCTGTGAGAGCTTGTTTCATAGTGAGTGCATGGTCTACATTGGTGCGATTGTTGCACATGGTAGTTGCTATTTATTTTTTTTTTTTGCTGTGTAATATGTTTTCCCAGAAAGCTAAGTGGGTCTCGTCATTCTGTGCTGTTGCTGTCCTGAGATTTGGGTCAGCATCTGGGGCCCTGGCAGCAGGACAGGAGACGCCTGTTCACCTCAGAATGGTCCTTTTTACACAGCTGGAAACATCAGCTATATAGAACAGGGTTTTCCCCCACATACGCATTTTTGCCCCCCCCCATCCCAAAGCGGATTTAGCCAGCAAATTTAAGAATAAAAAAGCAATTCAAATCCTCTCTGAATGAATCGTAATTTATCAAACTGTTGAACAGGCCGAACATAAACTTCGACATGATTCATTTGCCTTTAAGCAGTAAACTCTTCTCTCATCCACATGCAGCGGCCAGCTCAGCTGCAGGTTCTGGGTATTGACCAGCCCTCGTGCTGTGAAGCTGGCACTAAAGGAAGCGAGGACTTCCTGTGACGTCTCATAAAATAAAAGCTGTTTTTTTGTTTAAAGATGTAAATCTTAAATGCCAGTTGCAACCACAGTGTAATTTTTGCCTCATGTCCTACCTCCCAGTGGTAAATGTCTTTATGTGACACTCGGACAGGCCCGCATGGGCGTTGTTTTATTTTAAAAAGGCTAACGACAGAGTGCGTAATGTGGATCCAATAACTTTGTGATCATGAAGGGACCCTGTCACTGAGCATAAACGGCAGGAGTGGTAAGCAGTGGGTGAGTGTAAAAAGCCGTTGTACTGAAACATAACATTCAAAAGTTGAAACAGAGGACATATGTTACTGTAAACAACATTGTTGTTTTAATGTTATGAATTTTATTTGAGTGTACAGTCTTTTATTTAAAAAGAGGTGTGAAAAAATGCTCAAGAACCCTGGTGTAATTTGAGTGCCGTGCCCTATAAATAAAAATAAGTTAAGGCTCAGGTTCTGTTAAGCGATAGTACTGGGATTTCCTGAGGGTCTTTGAACGTGTCTTGGAGGCACTGCAACGAGAGTGTTTAGTGGTTCTCTTCTAAATGAAGAAGAGAAGCACAATCGTGAACGTTTCTTATTAAGTTTGTCGTTTTAAGCACTGACTACAGCCACAGCAGCCTGTGTTAATATGAGGAATAAAGTGGCAGCTAAACCTGCTAACATGTTAACGTGTTGGTTTTGTTAGGCCCGGTAGTAATTATCTTTTGTTACAATGCTGTGCATGTGGGGATCTGTAAAGCGCTGGGGGGAAAACCCTGCCTAGCCTTAAGTCTGAATAACATTTTTGCTTTTAATATGAAATCTTTAGATTTCTGTCAAATTAAAGTAACACAGATTAATTTCCGTTACTGTATGCACACTGATCATGCTTAATGTCGTGGATAGTCGCCCACAAAGGCCTCTTTTTTGAGCCAGGAATAACCCTGTGGAACATTGTGTATTTTCATGCAATCTAATTAAAAAGTGGCTGAATCAGAAATGTAGCTTATTATTTCTCATAGAGAGAAGTTGCTCATACGTGGTCAGGTTTCTATTCATGAGACGGGTGAACATCCGGGTTCAGGGTGACACAAACAGGGTTTGGAGCCCTTCGCTATGCTTTTGTACTGGTGGACCTGGTGCCTCTTCATCCTTCAGATGACTTCACCAGTGCAGGGTTTAGTTTGATCCCAGGTCAGATCTCCGCTGAGCTTACATATTGATCTGCTGCCATCCAGGACTATTGTTTCCTTTCCAAATTAAATTGAGCCAGTTAGAGCATTTTGTGATCTCTATTCCCCACTGTTTGTAATCTTACCTCAACTAAGTTAAATCTATTAATCTTTACTTCACATATTGTACAGTGCTGCTTCTTCCTTACTAGACACTCACCTTTTCTCAATGGGTCCAAATCCGAGCATTGGCTGTACTGACCATTGGAGATGATGAAGTATTATCCTTATAATAAAATTTTTTACTGCCTCTATGAATTTTCTAATAGCATAACCTTATGATTCACAGTAGTATATTTAAAAAAATCCACGAATACGGTTTGTAGTACAATGCCATTACATAATGAAAAAAGATTTAATGGCAATTCAGTTTAAAGTCGCTTTGGTGGAACCACCACAGTTTGCTCAGCTAAGTGCAACTTCTGCAGATGTTTATGATCCTCTTTTTATCCTACAGTGAGTCCTCACCTTAATAGTATTTGCCAAAGTCAAAACAAACCCAATGCATGTGCAGTCAAAGGTTAAAAAAAGGTTACTTTTTGGTTGTTTTCCATCTTGTAAATGTAGTTGCACCTCTTTTCTCCCCCAGGGTGAGAGCAGCCATGTCAGAGGAGGTGGTGCGTCAGACGCGCAGCCAGAAGCGGGCTCTGGAAAGGGACCATGCGACCGTTGCCGAGTCCCCGGGGGACATGGACAGTAAGCGTGTTAAGCTGGAGAAGGGGGACTCACCAGGGACTCCCCTGGCCCTGGTGGGATCCGGAGCTGAGGGCGTCAAGCTGAATAGTGAGCAGGCTGCCAAAGTAGCAGCCAGCATCTTAAAGTCCGGGGAGGTGAAGGCCACCATCAAGGTGGAGGTGCAGACTGGAGACGAGCCCGTCGACATGAGCACATCCAAAAGGTGAGCCGTGGGGAAAAGATCACAAGGTTCAATTCATAGTGTTCATGTGTAGGGGCTGTTAGCTTGTTGACCATATTGAACATATTGTTCATTTTACATAACATGGTGTTGAGCCTTTATTCTGTTGGCCTTCTGTGTGATGAACAACACTGAATGGAATAAGAACATGTAATCTTTAACAGCCTATTGCTGTACAGCGGGTCTCCATATTGCATATACTGCCAACTTTTTTCCACAATAATCCTTTTATAAGTACTTCCAGCTGGACAAAGTGCACTATAATCGGCTTAAAACTACTTGATATCTGCCAGGCTAAAAGATGCAAAGAATTACTTTGCTGCAGAATTTCTGTTTGTTTGTGCTTGACTGGTGTTAAATCGTCTCATGGCGACCTGAGACCGGCAGACAACTAGGGGGCAAAGTAATAGTCTGCGTTGTCGTGTTTGTCGCACGTTAATGGCGGCCCTGCATCTCTTGTATGCACGCGTGTGGCGTGTTCGCCTGCCTTTTGAAGTTGCAAGCTTCTCTTTACCTTCGCTCTAACAAGTGGTCTACCGGGAGACACACAGGAAGTCGCTGTGTGGTTGTCGACAGCCTGCCCCCATTTTGAAAAGTTTGAGGCTCCTGAGGCCCGGGCTCCATTTTCTCCCACAACAGCACCTGAACTCTGCCTCACACTTCACACAAAATGAAGGCTATGTGTCACAAACTGGTTCCAACTGGCCGTTGCCATGGTTTCCACATTGGAAGGAGCAGTTGGGGGAAGGAGGGGCCAGCAGGGTTGGTGGGTGTGTCACATGACCACGCAGAGAAATGCCTGATGTCATGTCATGTGATGTGTTTGGTAGAGCGATAAATACACACGCTGGTGTGATGGCAGCTGAAGTGGAACAGAGAGGTGATTCAGCTGAAAGTGTGTTTGTGGTGTATCATAATTTCACTGAAGTGTCACCTTTGGCCCCTCTTTAACCCTGAGCAAGCGTCTGTGTGCTGACTCACTGCAAGTGATTATCTTATTGTTGAATATGGAGGACTCTGTACTTCTGTAAGCCAGCTTTGGGGGGGGGAGTTAACGTAATGCAAGCCAAGTTTCCCATGTGAGAACATTAGGACTAGAATGAATGCACCATGGATAGATGCATAGAAATTGAGTCTTCCCCTCTTTTTTTTTTTAGTTTCATGCTTTATGTCATTCTAAAATGAAAGGTTTTACCCCTTAATGTGTTAATCGCTCACCTGTTTCATTCATTTAAAGAGCCTTGTGTAGTGCAAACTGGAAAAGAATTCCACTGCAGCTAATAGTGACTGATTCAGCAACACAGTGGAG
The DNA here is from genome assembly GCA_036785175.1 of Eupleurogrammus muticus. Lineage (NCBI taxonomy): Eukaryota > Metazoa > Chordata > Actinopteri > Scombriformes > Trichiuridae > Eupleurogrammus > Eupleurogrammus muticus. Next base: position 8,461,210 of record JAYKQN010000006.1, read on the forward strand.
GGGTCAAGCCATGATCGGGGCATGCAGAAACACTGGGCCTTACATAACAGGCCGGTGTGTGTTGTGATGCTTGTGTAAGCAGCCGCCACAAACCAGCGCATATCATCAAGTCAATGGGTCGCCATTAGCTTTGCTTTGGAGAAAGCTGAAACTCTGATGCTACTTGTGTTTGGCGTAATTGATCATATCATATGGATGGAATGTAAACAGGGCCGGGCAGGGAAGCTGCTGCCCCTCCAGGCGTCAGCTGTGCTGTAGCAGTGTAACGTCTCTCAGAATAGCAGCATTATGAAAGCAGTAGGGCGGTAGACGCCTTGCCAGGTTTTAGTGAAAAGGTATCAGGGAAGTAGTTTACAGGAAGTAGCAGTCTAATTTATTAGCAGGGTATGGTTGTGTCTATTGTAGGTGGGCAAAGTAGCGTCATGGAAGGGATTATGGTACCGTGCTGACCAACCCTCATTAAAGGTAGTTTCATCAAAAAAGAAATTGTCCCGAGTGCAGTTGCTGCATTCGTTGTCTTCAGCCTGCATCAGCTAGTCATCTTGCTACTTCGTTGGGGAACTAAGACATTGCTGAGAGCACTGCACATTATGAAGAAGAGGGGAGTAGTTGGTTAAAAAAAAAGGCTGATGTGCAACTTTTAATATAGAAATAGTTTTTAATATATATAGTTCTGTGTATATACATATAGGAGCATAGTTTTGATCTAAAAAGCAAAACAATGAGCGGAAAATTATAATTTGCCAATGATGCTGAAGTAATTTTAACTTGGTGCACCTTGACTTTATTGTATTTCAATGTGTTTTTAGGGATTAAACTTACTTCAGTAAGACTATTATTTTCAGTTTTGCACAATTATAAATAACTGTCCTAGTAATACAGTAACCTTCTTGTGTACCATTACCATCTGTGTTTCAAATTTTTCTGTGATGTCAATTTTTGGCCATACTCCTCAGCCCTACAGAACATGCTTGCTGTGGTTTGTGTTGTGTGCTCAGCCTGCTGAAACCCTCATGCAAGTTTTTAAAATAAAAAAGGGGGGGGATGCTACTGTGGTCGTCTCATAGGTTCGGTGACCTTGTTGAACTAATGTAAGGTCTGCTGAGAGGAGCTCTTAGACAGCCGGGCAGAGAAATGTGTCTGAAGACAGGAGTGTGCAAAAAAAAAAAGTGTGAGGAACTGAGTCGGTGAGTTGAGTATAAAAGATGAACAAGTACCGATGGGGGAGGGGTGTGTGAAGTAGTGACTGAGTGAGTGACTGAGTGAGAGCGAGTGCACACAATAGGTTGGCTCCTGGCCATGTATTCCCCTCCCCCCTCACTGTCACTCTCCCCAGTGTCTCCAGCGGACCTCCGCTCCGTTCTGCTTGTGACTCTGGTGTCAGCAGCTGGGAGGGAGGGGAGAGCCGAGGCCCAGGCTGCGCCGATCTGGCTAGGCCATAGGCCTCGCCACGGAGGTAGAGGAGGGGTGAGGCCCTGTCTGGGTGGTAAACTGGGCCCTGAAGCCTCCGGCTCGACAGAGCCTGAACAATTATATAACTCCGCTGCATGTGTGCATGCATAGCTCCACATTATGACCCAGACCTCTACCTCTCATACTGTCATATATCACAACCCCCTCGAACCTTACCTCATCTTCCACTAGATCTCCACAACTCTTTGACTTCTAATTTCTAATGCGTCAACCCGAAGGACCTGCCAGGATCCCCGCTGTGATGGAAGCAGATTTATTATTTCCCCGCTGCTCACTTGCTATAAATTTACGACCACCCCTTACCTCTTATCTCCACCCATATCCAGATTGATGTGTGTGTTGCTCGCCACAAGTCGCCTTTGTTCTCCTTGGGCCTCTGAAAAAAGGCAATTCCCATCTTCTCGACGGCCTTAAGCATTTCCCCCCAATAAAAAACTAAATTACGTTTAATTTTGGCTTCGTTTGCATGTTTGTGACTCATTTTCTCATTTCCGTTCAGAAGGGAGAGAAGAGGAGGTCTGTTTGTCGATGGCTTCTTTCGCTGGAGATTAGGGCTGGTTGCGTTCTTCCCCTGCCGCCATTACTCCATTATTGATCTCTTGGTTCTTGTTTTGTGTGTCCCAGTGCACATTTTCACTTTACCGGGGCTGATAAAATCATTATTTACCGCCATCTACTGGGTATAAGACAAAACTACAAGTTAGTTGCAGTTGATAGTAATTGAATTGTTCTGGGCCAGTAATACAGTGTTTTATCTTGCTGAAATGAACACATCTTAATAAGATTGCTTTCTCTCTTATTACCTTCCTACCCTTAGTGATATCAAGAGAGAGCGGCAGCCACCATCACCAGATGATGTGATTGTGTTATCGGACAACGAGCCATCCAGTCCTCTCATGAACGGCCACTGCTTCACCAAGACTGATACAGATAAACTCATGGTAGGGAAATTAACGTCAACCTTTTATGCAACGCACATCTTTAAATTTTATTGAGCAGACCTCATAAGCATTTTAGGAAACGTAAAGTTTAAACTTTGTGTGTGTGTGTGTGTGTTATGGCGTATATAGAAGAGCTCCCCTGAAGAGAGGGAGCGCATCATCAAACAGCTGAAAGAAGAACTGCGACTCCAGGAAGCCAAGCTGGTGCTGCTGAAGAAGCTGCGACAGAGCCAGATCCAGAAGGAGAGCACAGTACAGAAGGTAAGAATGATTTATTTAGAGCTGATTGATGCATCAGGGATGAGAGCTGTTATAAACATTTTTAGTAAATATTTATTATTTTCCAATTGATATAGTTAATGATTCTTGCTATTTTATTGACTAATATCGTCCGTTTCTGTAAATTACAGGCGACTGGCTCTGTGGCTACTCCTCCTCCTCTGGTGAGAGGCAGCATCACATCAAGCAAAGGACCCCTCCAGGTAGACGATATATTTCAGCCTCCCTACCTGACCTCATTTGTGCTGTAGAATGACACATAAAATCTTACTTTTCCTGTAACATAGTATATGGGACAATGCCAAAACTGTCATCTGGTTCAAACCTGAAACACCTGGTACCAGATAGTGTAACTCATTTACAAAGTTTTGAACCATTATAAATTTTGTGACAAATTGTACAAAATTGCGGGTTATATTAAAAAAGGAAACAAAATGACAACAAACCAACATGAGCATTAAATGTACATATGAAAGACCTGATGGCTGCTTCTTAAATCTGTATTTTAAAAAGTTTTTGACTCTTTCACTTCGTCAAGCACGATGCACTCATAAATCTGTTCTCCCCTTTGCTTACAGGTGACAGGTCGTAGCTCAGGCACGGTGATCCCCCCACCGCTGGTGCGTGGTGGGCAGCACGTCCCGTCCAAACACAACTCTCAGATCGTCATGCCACCCCTGGTCAGAGGAGCTCAGGTAATGGTAAAGGGATTTTGTCTCCTCATATGATAATTATCAGCACATTTTTCCTGTTGTTGAAGGTGAACTTGTTCAAAGCTCTTGAGTTAATTTCATTTTCTTATTCTCTTTTTCCCTCTTTGCTTTACTGCCATCAGCCTATTGCAGTGACTCCGCAGCAGATAGCCAGTCTGCGTCAGCAACAGCAGCATCACAGCGGTTCAGGCCCCCCTCCACTCTTGCTGGCTCCCAGGGCTTCTGTGCCCAATGTCCAGGTCCAGGGCCAGAGGATCATTCAGCAGGGACTCATTCGGGTGGCTAATGTGGCCAATAATAATGTCATGGTCAATATCCCACAGGTTAGGATGACATACGTAAGCAAACACTGCAGACTTACATTTAAAATGAATGGATTAATGGTTGCCCTCACTCTAGATATCACTCACAGTAGGACACTGGTGAAGTGACACATGTCACACCTGCCTTGTTCCAATTAGATATGACGCTGAAAGCAGACGGTTTGTTTGTGTGTGTCTCCAGGCCTCTCCCACCAGCCTAAAAAGCTCTTCAGCATCGCCCAACTCCAGCATCAACGACAGCCCAGCCAGCCGGCAGGCGGCCGCTAAGCTCGCGCTTCGTAAGCAGTTGGAGAAGACGCTGCTGGAGATCCCGCCACCCAAGCCTCCCGCCCCCGAGTTCAACTTCCTGCCTTCAGCGGCCAATAATGAATTCATCTACTTGTTGGGGTTGGAAGAAGTGGTGCAAAAACTCCTGGAGATGCATGGCAGGGGTGGGTGGATCTGATCTTTTTACTGTGCTGCTCAGTTTGGGGGGAGTTTGTAGTACAGTGTTCGCCTAACACCAGATTCAGTGTATAATGATATTGTATTAATTGTATCACACACATCCAACGATGACAATGAAATAGTTTAGTGCTGAAAGCTGTTAAAACTTTCCAAGACTGTATTGAAATATAAATTACCATCTGATAGCCTCTGTTCTAAAGAAGTTTTCTTGTGTTTTTTCATACAGGTAATCTGGGCCCAGCTGCTGCAATTGCCAGCTCCATTCCCAAAGAGCCATACAACTGCGCCCAGTGCAAGACGGACTTTACCTCGCGATGGAGAAAGGAGAAGGCCGGGACCATCCTATGTGACCAATGCATGTCGTCCAATCAGAAGAAGGCCCTGAAGGCTGAGCACACTAGCCGGCTGAAGGCGGCCTTCGTCAAGGCACTCCAACAGGAGCAGGAGATTGAACAGCGTATCCTCCAGCAGGCGGCCTCCTCTTCCTCCTCCTCCTCTGTCTCTAAAACCACCTCGTCCTCCCCCTCACTGTCCAAAAGTGAGGTGCTGGTGTCTCACCAGTATAAGCAGGTCAGGGCTGCCATGCAGCACAGATCCGTGTCTGGCCACCACTCCAGCATTAAGCAGGTTAGCTCATATTACAGTCATGGCCTTTTATCGTGATGAACTAATACTTTGTAATAAGATCAGAATCTGCAAACGTGTGCAGGCTAATCACGTGCCAATTAACACTCAGCACCTCTCATGTGGCGTTTCCTCCTTGCAGAGTCCTAGTCAGCTGTCACACAGCATCCAGTCCGTGAGCTCTCGCGGCATGGCCCACTCCTTCACCCCCTCCCAGCTGCACAGCGCAGTGACAGCAGCGGCGCTGGGCAGCAGGTCAGGAAAGCACGCTGCAGCACGCCCGCTGCAGCAGGGGGCAAAGGTCAGCGCAGGCGGCAGCGGCGGCAGTAACCAGGGCCAGGTGGCCGCCTGGAGGAAGCAGAGCGGCGGCAACGCAGGTAGATAAACGAGCGCCCTCCTCTCGCTCACTTCTTGCTTTCTGCTCCTCTTCGGGGAAACCGCTTTCTCCTTCTTCTTCTTTCTTCCCATCTCCTTGGGCTAAGCCTTTTCATTTTAGCATTTCTTTATAGTTTTTGTCCTTTTGTTTTTTCCCCTCCTCTCCTTAACAGTAACCAATGATGTATTTGTCTCCTGACAGGTGTGACTATGGCCTATGTGAACCCCAGCCTGTCTGCCCATAAGACCAGCTCTGCTGTGGAGCGTCAGCGAGAGTACCTGCTGGACATGATTCCATCCCGTTCTATCTCCCAGGCTGCCAACACATGGAAATAATGCAACCCTTCTCTACTGACAACATAACTATTACCCCTCTTAATATCATAACAGCCATTCTCATTATCATTCTAATCCTTTCTGTGGACTTAATACCTCTGGCCTAACCGGTGCAGAGGAGAATCAACCTCCTTTTTTTGTGGGACTTCTTTCCCAGATCTTTCTGCTACCATCTTCCTCTCTCAAATTGGAGTTGTCCTGAGACAGCAGGTGTATCTGGGATACCAGGATTATGTCAAAAATAGTTTGGGTACCTTCATGAGGGGTGACAGGCATACAATTTTATAAACTTTCTCCAGTGATGTTGCCTCTCCCTCCCTGTATAATGGTCGAACCTCACCACCGAGCGGGGGTTGACACAAAATCCCCATGCTCCCCCTGCACCTCTGGAGGGGAAAAAATATTACTATTATACACAATAAGAATATTCGCCTTACGTCCCCCCCCTTCTCCTCCAGTCTGAGCCAGTCAGACCGAACTTTACTGAAGACCTCATCACAGGGATTGTGGTTGAGCTTCGAGGACCATCCACAAAATAATAACTGCTTCAGCTTTGCAAAAATGAATAAAATAAAAAAAAGGACTGTAAAAAATGATCTCTGCACACCACACAGACTGCCTCTTCTCTCTAATCTACAGTGTGTATAGCAGAGAAGCTGACGTGTGTTGGATTATTTTGTATGGCTGAATGTTAGGATTTTGTCTTTTCTTCTGTAAGTCATATACTGTGTTTGGAATATTGTGCTCCCTGATACTTTGGAAGGGGCCTCTTATCGAGGTCTGAATTTACAGGCTAATGTTACTGTTGAGGTGGTTTTACATCTGCTGGGTTCCATGTTGTGGCCTACTTTTAAATACTTTGTTTTTTCTAATATGAAGAGGAAGAATAAAGCTAAAGGTTTCACTGAATAATGTTAAAAAAAAAAAACAAGGGTCGTATGTTTGGAGGACTATTCTTATTGAATATTGTAAAAAAGAAAAAAAAGGCAAAAAAAAAAAAACCTTCCAAAGAACTAGTGGAGCCCAAATGGAATCCCTTCTGCTAGAAGGTTTCTAGTTTATCTGAACCCTCTCTGGATATAAACATGAATTCATGCTAAACTGAGGGGGATGTAAGGAATGTCATATTTTTGACATTGTTTTGCTTTTAGTCATAGGTTGTGGTGCATTATTTTTCTTCTATAGACAAACTGTCTGGGTTTATTTATAGGGTCATGTTAGTAAAGAATATATGCTTCTGCTCTAAGTTTGAATGGAACTCCACTTAATAATGATTTTTCTCTCGTGTGTCCAGTGGCTCCCACTCATTCTATGATTGGTCTAAGAGAAGCTTGGACAGCTTTCAGAATGTAGTTATGCAAAAACCCCTATAGCAACAAATTACATGAACTTCTTAGTCTTTAACATTAAGGTGTGTATGATTTATGTCAAGTCCTCGGATTGAGCTAACTATGCCTTTCACTTGAGCTATAGTGCGTTTTTTATCAGGTTGCAGCAGCACAGGATAAGCTAGTGAAGTACAACATGTCCTACAATTTAAACAGGGGAATTCACATTGCTCATGGAGTTTAGCTATTTAACCACATTCTGTCTCAATTCATTTCAGTCACCGGGGTGGTCTGCTGTCTTTAACTTTTTGGTAATGGTTTTACTGGAGAGTTTGTTTGGCCTATTGGAGAAAAAAAATTTAAAGAAGTAAAATGCTGCTGATTCATACTATAAAAAAATTTAAAATTGTTCATGCATATTTCTAATCTGAGTGTTTTGCGAGCGTCATGTGTAAAAACTTTTAAAAAAACAAGCCCAACTACCCCAGCAGTTAGTGTCAACATGCCATCAATTTTCCTCCTCTTCACAATCCGTTGATCCCATCATTTGTAATTAGACACCTGCAGCCCTGTCTCCTTGCTCTTGATTTCATGCTACATCCATGATGTGATAATCTAATGCGATAATGTAAGGATGTGTGTGTTCTTGGTGAACCACAGTGTACTTTTAAGCTCTCTGGACATGGTCTGGCCCCGCGCTAAGAGGTGGTGCACTGGGCCTCAGCTGAACGCGTCCCTCTCTGCCGGGGTACCGTCACTGCACACATGGGTTTCATTCAGGACGGCGCAGCGTGCACCGCTGATGGAAATACGAGCATACGCAGTTTTAAGATTCATTTAAATTGCTCAACATCGTTGTATTTCTGTCTCAAAGTAGCATCAGAGATATTCCAGGTTGTCTGTACATTCCCGACAGGCAGAAAGGTAGCAGCAGTCTTGTGGATGCGAACATAAGCAATCTGGACTGAGCCCGTGATCATCATCATCATCATTTTGTGCCCTGCTAAGTGTAACCCTTTGCTGTCCTGACTACTGCCTGCTGCTGCTGCTGTTTGACAACAATATCACCATTCCGTTTGTTTTTGGGGTCAAAGCGCTGCTAAAATGCAGCGCCCCCCAGATGGGAAAAAAAAAAGAAAAATGATGTATGAGAAATGTATTTTTTTTTTTTGTTTTGTTTTGTTTTTTTGATTTTTTTTTTTTCCTGCTCTATCAAATAATAAAACTAATTTTAACCCCTCTTTTTGCGACTGGTTTGTCCATATCAAAGCAATATTTTTGCATTTTGTCTCTACTTGTAATGTTAAGTGGCTTTTGAAAAATAGTAATTATTGTGAGGCGTGTGTAGGAGTTTTGTGTGTGTGTGTGTGTCCACCACCTGTGCGCGAGCATCTGCGTATGAGTCACACACAAAGTCCTGTCCTCTCACAGTTACATCACCACCAACCTGAAGCCATAAAAAGCAATTCAGCAGTAACCCCAGAAAACATGAAATAATCATGCAAAGACATTTCTATAAACTGACCTGACTCTAATTTGTGTCTTGCTGGGGTCAGAAACAATGTCACATCTCTCCCCTTTCTTTTAGTTTTCTGTTCTAAAGTCATCAATTATTATTACCTTAAACCCTTGAAGATACCATATTTACCATTGATGTTTTTCAATAGACAAACACCTTTTCTAATCTGTTTCTTTTCAAAGATTCTCCTGCTTTAAGCTGCGTTATTCACTTGTGACCTCTAGAGGGCAAAACACACCAACATTCCCGCACACTTGTGTTTTCCTGAAAAGATAGGTGACATATGTAATCTAGTAGCAATAGAAATACTTAATTTCTTGATGTTTTTTTTTTTTGTTAGCCTCCCCTCCCCCCATTTTGAATGTAAGGTCACAGTAAATTTGCTTTAGTCCGCGGTGAAGTGAATTCTGAGCAAAGAGCAGAGAGAGACCTTTATAGAAGACAGGGAGCTATTGTTTATTACCACCACCCACTTATGAACTCCATTCCTTGGCAGCCGCAGGTTCTCCCTGTGATACTAGTACACACACATCGCCTGTGTGTGTGTGTTTGTGTGTTATAGGACTCATGTTACATTCACATTGCCCTAAACCCATAGGATCATTGACACGTGCATCAACATCCATCCAGCTTCGTTTAATTTCCTTTATCTTTTTCCTTAGTCGAGGTTATGGGCTTCATTTGACTTTCACCATCCATTTGAAAGGCGTTGCTGCTTGTTATTCGGCGAGTAGTCAAGTGTTTCCTCACTCTGATGCTGCCTGCTCTAGATTCTACATCAAGGGATCCTTTTGCCACTGAGGAGTATGTGCGAGTGTGTGTGTGTGAATTTGAGGATGGGAGGGGGGACAGAATAGCTACGATCCAGGCGGCCTGGACCAATCAGCAGGCGAGCACCGTGCCTCCTGGTCCTTAATTGGCTGGCTTTCCCGGGGAGCGCAGCCGATACACAGAGCCAGCTGGTTGTATGAGCCAGGGCCACAGTGGGAAAGAGACAGGGAGGAGAGGCAGAGATACAGAGGCAAGATTCAGAGTGTGTGGCAGCCAGTAATTACCTTCCCGCGTCTGAACCAATCAAGAGCCATAGAGTGATACAGAGGGAGGAAGCCTATTTACATTCTCGGTGTATTCCCAGACACAGCGTTAGACAGCGTGTTTACTGAATTAGAACCACAGAGAAGGAAGAGAAAGGGGTTTTTTTTTCTTCCTCTGGAGTAGCACAGCTCATCCTTTTCCAAACAGCTTTGCAGGGTCTTTCCGGGTGAGAAGAGATGGACAAGATGAACCACAGCTCAGCCGAGGCAGAGGGGGAAACCATAGAGCCACTGCGCTACCTCAGGTAGGCACCTGTCTCCTTCTGTTGCATCCCTCTCGTAGGTCTAACTGTACCCGACAGCTCTCCCGCTCTTTTTTTTTCTTTTCCTCCCCCATGTTTCTTTCTGTTGTTGCGAATCACAGCGATCCACAGTGAACGCTGAGCATCCACAAGTCTGCACACGATGCTCGTAGTGTTCACTCATCTCACAGTCTGTTTGAATCAGAGCAGGATATTTGGGATGAGAGGGCAACGGCAAAATGAATTATTAAAGTTGTGTGGCATGCAAATTCATCTTCATTCCTATACTGATATGAGTATAGTGATGATGTTGAAAATGGAAATGACATAGGGAATACCATGATCTGCTCCAAGGAGCTCCCTGTATGCTAGAATGATCTTCTTCGGTCTGTTACACTCCACCGAAGCCTCAAATTGAATTACAAAAATGAGCAGTTATTGAATTAGGAGGCCCATGTTTAATTTGGCATTGTCCGGCCTCATGTTACCAGCCAAGGCAAGCATCCTTCCATTCAGCATCTTGCGGATCAGATGTATAATCATCATCGTTTGTTATTCGGTGGGAGGTCAGCGCGGTGCATCCATTCCCCCACCCCCGACACACACACACACACACACACACACACACACACACACACACACACCCCGGGTTGGCTCGCTATTTACTTTCAGTGACAGGAAGAAACAGAGGAGTAATCAGAAGGAAAACTGCATGCTCCAGTAAACAGCCTGGAGTCACCGTGATGACCAAACTTGTGACACCAACACATGCTGAGAAAACGCAGCTCAAATGATAACACCCCCCCAGGGTGGAGGATTGAAAAATCAAAGAAAACAGCAAAGACTAAAACAAACAGGAGGGAAAATATTTTTTGGCAGCTTCGTTCGAGGAGATGGATCATTTAAGGCGGAGCAGGCACCGTAAATAAAATAATAAAAAGATTTATACCCTCGCGTTAAAGCCAGATGACACACAGCCCGCTGTTGTATTTTGTATTTATAACACAAACTAACTCATTTTAATGAGATTACATTACAACAGCATTCCATCCATCTCCCACGGCCGCTCATTTCTTTGCAACACTTGACCATCTAAACAGCAGGAAGCACACGCAAAGACAGCGTCGGGGGACACTGGACCAAATCCACTCTGAAATAATGGGGAAAAGTGTTCAATTTTACAGAGTGGTGGCAAGATTTAAGTGTGAATCCTGGCCTCTGGATAATCTATTGAAAAGTGTGGATGTTGAAAGAAGGATGATGTACTTAACATGACCCAGACAGATGGCTTTATACCTTTTGGGTTGATTATTCGCTGATATAAATCACTTTTGCGGGGCCCTAATTGATATTGCAGCATGAGAGCACATACGGAACCTAAAGACATCTGCGTATAGTCTGCGTCTCCAGTGTGACTCACGCATCAGTAACAATCACAGTTCTCCCTGGTGGTTTAACCATCAATCAGTATGCATGTACCTATATATTAAATCTATTTTAAGAGCTTCTTGACATGTGTCTTCTAACATATGTAATTATTCACCTCTGCACTGCCCGCATTTACATCCTTCTCCACGTGTGTCGACATGTAGCCAAGACAGGCAGATTAACTATCACCCAGGAGGCTTCGACCCAGTCCTCGGACTCTGATTTCTGCATCTTGATTGGGGCCAGGCTGGCAGTCAATATAAGCAGTCAATTAGAGCCGGGATATACTGCTGCAGTACACAACTGGTTGCACAGCTGCTATCATCATCGGGGCGTGCATACTTGCAGGGGTGTAAACGTGCAAGTCCGTCTTGCTTGTAGTTTATTCGCTCTTCAGCTCATTAATCGGCGGTTCATAATTCATTCCAGTGTTTATGATGTTTATTCACGGTTTAACACCAATAAAGTAAACAGCTGACACACACCTGCTACAGCTCAGTGCACGCTCGCTGAACTAGGACGGATTAGAGTTGATTACTGTCTGGGAATGAGCGTTTCTGCATGGAGAACGTATTAAACCTAAGACACATTTGTGATAAAGCCGTTCAATGATTTGATAGATGTTGAGTAATGTATTTGTTAGAGTCAAGCAGAAACCTATCAAGTTAACGTATGATGTTCTCAGGACGCGGCTGTTTCAGCTTGATAATGGTTGCGGCTGCAGAATGATAAAAATCAATTCCAGGCATGAGTCATCTTTTATGTTACTTTCTGTCTGGTTGCAGATTAATCTGTTGCCGCGCACATCACTGACATGTTCCCATAATGCAATATATATGTATCAGTAATAAATCAGTACAAGAATATATAATTAAAAATGGAATAAAGTGAATTCTGAATTTAGCGTTTATTTTGACAGAGCTCTGGGCACAAAGATGACATCCTGAAGTGTAGGTGCAATACGCAGGAATACCAAGCGCTGCTTCAGGATGTATATAACCCAGAGGAAACTGAACTCGGTTGAGTGATTTAGCAAATCTTGTAACATCTGATATATAATTTTAATAAAAGCATCTATGATAACAAGTGGCAAGCAGTGAGGTCTGTGATAGGGTGGGCAACGGCCATTCACATATGTAAATTCCATCCGTATACTCGCAAATATTGATGTATTTTCCTTCTATTTAATAATTTAACAATATAACTGTTCCCATTCTGAGAAAACAATAAATGCCGTAACTCTTTTGTTTTGCACAGCGCCTCTTTCTGATGTTCGTCTGTAGCCTCAAACCCAAAACACTGCCAAATGGCAGACGTTCCCGACTGAAGCCATTTTAGAAATTGATGAGCAGCTTCTACTGATTGGGAACATGTGATCTGTCCTCCTCACATAATATGTGGCTCCTGATTGGTGGGTTAGGAAAAAAAATCACAAATTTGATGATTGTAAATGTCTGAAAGTTTTCAATCTATAATGATGGATCATTCAAGCCTCTTAGGTGGGTGAAGGAAATGGCATAATTCATTTAGTACTGAATTTACCAGATATTTACATTGGTTGCTTACCTTCATTTGAAGATGAACTCCATGCACCTGATTCTTTTCAAGGCTGAAAGGATTTCTCCACTCAGGCCAAGGGAAACGGGTTTGGAGCTTCTGGCACAGTGAACACGAAATCATTAGAGTCCAAAAACTCAATGTCTGACGAATCATTTGTTTCATTTGAATGTTACCATTCACGAGCTGTACCGTGTCAAATGGGCCTCAAGCCTGATAAAATCAAAGTAAATTGAATATTCCTCAACCAGGCTCTTCAGGAATCTGTCTGCCAAGATGCTGTAGAACAGAAGCCTCCTCTGGTCTCTGATTGTTCACTCCATTGGCATTTCTCTTCAAACACGGTGTGACTGACAGCCATATCTAGTGACTTTTTTTGGCAGCACAGAGAAATGGCATCTGTAACGTTGAGGACTTCTCCATAGGTCCTCAAAAGAAAACAGGTTGAAGTTGGCCAGCCTTCCCACTTTGCAGCCATCATGTGAGTGTCATTGTCCCCGTTTTCATCCTTCTTAAAGAGAAGACGGAACATCTTGAGTAGATCTTCATAGTGAAAGCTAATGGCTAGGACCAACCTTCAGAGTGAGCTAGTTGCCGTGGCCCTTGGGAAGCAGCACTTCACAACATCGTCCAAGATCTGGGTTCGTTGAACAGACTAAGATGCTAAGGGTACTATGCTAAAAAGTGATGCCAGTCCTGAAAAGTTTGAAAAAAGACCCTGTCCTCTGTGATGGATTTGGCAGACTGTGAAAGCATGAGGTTTAATTTGTGTGCATAACAATGGATGAAAATCACCTCAGGAATTTCTTCTCTTAATTGCACCTAAACTCATTTCATGTCAGACACCATCACCAGGGCCCTGTCGTATGTCTGGGGAACTAGCACAAAAAAATGGGGTTGATTGGATGACTTGGTTTCATTGTTCCCCCTGAAGTCCAGCTCTCGCCTTGCAAGGTAACAAGTGCCGCAAATCAGCTCATTAAGAATCTCATGGTTTACCCAAACTTTTGCAGTATGCAAGTAGCCAGCACATAGCCATACGTTGTCCTGATCTTTGGAGGACAGCAGACAAGGGAAGCAGAAGGTTCCTGGTGTACCAACCAGGGGAATAAATAGATGATTTTATGCCCCTCACAGTAATGGATGTCATGAAGAGGTGTTGTTGCCCCCCTTGCTTGATGGCAATCAACTTCTGCTCCTAATACAATTTAATAAAACCTTTTAGATGCACAATGGTTGACATTGTTGCTTAAGAGCTCTCTTTGACCTTTCCTAAAATGCTCCAACTCCAGTATTATGATTATGGTACCAGAGGCACTATATCTGACAAGCAGGTAAAGCATGTAATATGTAATATGTGCATCCTTAAAAGTTGGCAGTGTTTAAAGTCAATGCTGAGGACACGCACAGCTGGCAGAGACAGAATGCGAGCAGGCTTATGTTGGGAGGCTTGCTTGTGCATCCCAATGGCAAACAGGCTGGTTTGCTTTGTGTAGTTTGATGTGCAAATCGTTTAATGGCAGCATAACATTTGGGTTTTTGATCGGTTTTGACCTTGAATGAGGAAATACATTTACACAATTTAAAATGCATCATTTGTGACCTTGTTAGAATAATTTATTCAGGGTGGACTACCCTTCCTACCTTGACAACATGTCATTGATGCTAACTGGAATTAGACTTTTTTCTCCTTCTAGGTCTTTCTTTGTTTCACCCTGTTTCCCCGCTGTGAGGCTGAATACTGTTCCAGCTCTGTTCCCAACTCTCTCCCCTTTTTCCCCGGCAAACCTGGACCCTTAGGAGAATTCCGACAAAGAAATGTTCCAGCGGTCTGAGATATTTTAATAAAACAAGCCTCTGCTGCGTCCTGTCTGTCCTCGTGGTGCTGGTCTGTCTGTCTGTCAGCGTGTCAGACCGTCTGACTGCACCTGCTTTACCTTCAGGTTTCACCTTCCCCACAATGCTACAGTGCTTATTGTTATTCCTCTGGCTCGCCTCCTTCCTTTCAGCTCCCTGCCACCGATTCCCATGTTGGCAGTTCCATATGCCTGTGTGACAGCTAGCCATTTATTTATAGGCCAGATGTAATGATTGGCAGAGATGGAGAATGAGGGGAAGAGATGATTTGCAACCAGGCCGTGTTTGGCCATAATTTTCCTCCTCCATTAAAATCAGATTAGCTGTGAGACTTTTCTGTTCCACCATGTGTGTGGGGCTGATATCCTGGTTTCAAGTGAATTATATGCTGAACATAAATATAGACTCTACGCCACACAAAATAACCATTTCTTTCAAATATTGTTCACAAAGGAGTAGATCAACATTTCATGATCGACAACCTGATCAACTCTACAAGAAGGAGATGTCCACATGTTTCAGAGTGGCTTTTTATTGTGGCCAGTCTAAGGACACCTGTGTAATAATCATGCTGTCTATCAGCAACCTAATATTCTACATTTGTGAATCTCGGCAAAAAAAGAGGGCTGACTATCACAGATTTAGACAGATTTGTGAACAATATTTGAGAGAAATGGAAGCCAAAAACAAAAGTGTTCTATGTATATTTTAAAGAAGTGGTTCTTAAATACCATTTAAAGCTCCGTCAGGGGGGTGTTTGACCTCTGGGAATATACTTTTTTATTTTGATTTTTTTTTTTACATCCTATAATAAAGTGCAATTACACCTCCACTACAATAGGGGGCAGTGGTGCTCTCGTTGGCAGAGTGTGCACAGAGAGCATACAGCAGTATGCTGTATGAGTATGAAGTGTAGCCACAAAGTGTGAAAGATTCTCAAGTGACACCATGAAAAATATTTAACAGGAGAGATGAGAAGACAAACGGAGAGAGATGGAGATAAAGAGACAAACGAAAGATGAGGAAATATGACGAAGCGTCTGAAAATTCTACAGTCCCCTATAAAAAATACATGACTTAAAACAACTTTTTGTTTGTCTTAGAATGATAAGTTTTCCATAGAATTGAGGAGCCACAATTTGTAAATATAGACTTGTAAGTGAAATGTAAGGCTATGACTAGTTAGTTTAATTTTCATTTTCCAATGGATCAGCATTAACATCCATCACTTTAATTCTAACTTAGATCCATCAAACTGTGCAGCGCTGATCAAATATGAATGAAGATGATGTTATGGTGATATGATATTCTATCATGGTCATTTAAAGCCATGCTAGCAGCGCTGGGAGACACGCTGCTAACACTGATCGGAGTGAGTGACAATGTTAACGTGATTATCAACACGCGTAATGTGTGACACCATCTGATGTTATCCCTGACGTACTAAAACGCCGAAATTTGCTCATCAGCCCCAAATCACAAAGTACAGCAGATAGGGTGTATGTGGCACAAGAAATATTAGAGATAATGTCTGTAAATCAAGTTGGAGGACTGACTATATGTACAAAATATCATGGAAATTCAGGCGGCAGTTTGAACGACACCAGACAACTGACATATCAAGCTGCTGGAGGCACTGATGGAAACGTCTGAAGATCACCGGCAGGGTATTTCTACAAGGATGTCAAAATGTCAGGGTGAATACTCTACACGGTAGCTGTTGATATTTTAGCCGGACTGACGTGTTCGTCCCTGGATCTGTGCTGCTACTGCTGCTGTAATAGCTGCTACGACGGCAGCGGCCTTTGTTAATGAAGAACACAAAAGAGGCCGTTGGAGAGAATGCTGGGCCGAGACCAGCTCCTCATTATGTCCACAGTGCATTGTGGGGGTGGAGTGTGTGTGTGTGTGTGTGTGTGTGTGTGTGGGGGTGCGCCTTGATTTATTCATCACATGTGATGACAGATTCAGGAAAAGAAACTTTCACAAGGTCTGAGGAAAGCTGAGAACCGATGGAAAGGTCAAATGTTCACTGCAGATTAAAATAAAGTTTATCTTCACCCAGGTTTTGGCCTGCATTTGTGTGTGTGTGTGTGTGTGTGTGTGTGTGCAAGTGCAGCACGATTCCTTCTTTCCAGAGTTGTGCAAATCCTTTGCGGTTCAAATTGGCATCGTCACCTGTGCGCGACCTTCACACTCCCAGTTAACGTGTGTGTGCCTGTCATTTGTGCCGTTACGATGGGGAATGAGCCTCCGCTCTTTACCTCCCTCACAGCTCTAATAAGTGATAGCCACGCGTGCGTGTGTGTGTGTGTGTGTGTGTGTGTGTGAGAGAGAGAGAGAGAGAATAAGACATAACCCTGAAGCAAATTTTCGAAGATTTCAATGGTTCTCTATTTAAGATTGATCCTCAAAAAAATCCCCATCCTCCTTATCTTTCAGCTTCATGTCCTTTCTCTCACTGTTGGTGCCTCTCTCTCTATCTCTGTATTTTTAAAGCCGATTTTTTTTTCTATCACACATTTATTTGAGGGAGAATAAAAGAACTGGAACAGAAAACCACACTAATTGTGTTTAAAAAAAAAAGTAGATTGCATATTTAAAGTATGCTTGTGGGAATTTGTGTGTATATTGTGTGTGTGTGTATGTGTTTCTATGCATTGATGTGTGCAAGCGTGATTTGGCAGGACTGGTGGTTTACACCAGACGTGTCTTTCCTGCAGATAAATGTGCTCAAGCATCTATCAGGATCGTTTTATTTAAACTGCAAAAATCTTATCAAACATGCAGACTTCCATACAGGAAAGAAACACAATGGCTGCCTCTGAAGCAGGAAAACATACAGTATTAATCAATGTAAGTGTCCTAGACACCATGAATATGCTTACACTTTCTTGTATTGTTTTCTGTAATTTAGCCCGAATTCATTTAATCAAAACTTGTGTTCGGCAAGTCAAGCTAATAACGTTGTATGAAATTCAGTTATGTTGACAGGCGGCATAAAAAAACATGACATAATCAAAATGAAAGCGTGTTGTGTTTATGTGTGTGAGACAGATCCATTGTACTCCATGTGGCTGGTGATTTAATTATTACTTTCACATCTCTTTGCATTTTCTAAGATAAAAAAAACTCCCAGCAATGAGGAAGGCCTTTCATTTAATTTGGAGAAACTGAGCGCCAGGCTATTAAAAGACATTAGTCCATTATTTAACGTGGCAGGTTCACACTGAGCCTCAGTGAACTGCTGTTAATTAAACTGCTGTGGTGCTAAGAACCGCGCTGCTCACGTCTTTTTTTTTTTTATGTGATATTTTCAGAACTGTGACGATATTATGATATTGTCTCAGTTTTTGAGCCCACACCTCAATTACTGTTTTTGACCTCTTCACATCCAGCTCTGTCACAAACACGATTTGCTCCATTGCCTCATTCAACATTTACGCCCCATCACAGTGAAATGTGCAACAAACAGCTTCATTGCTGTGACACGTCTTAACATCATCAGGGCAGATGACAGATTAAAAAAATTAACAGGAGGAAGCTTCTTTAAACCAAAACAAAGTATAAGCACACATTTATATATATATATTTTTAGCACTACTATCCGGTATTGTTGATGTGTGTTTACACATGGTTTTGCAGTGACATGGATGATTGTGATGGACATTTCTGGCCAAAATGCAGATTACCTGCTCTCTTATTAATAATCTGATGGTGTTAGCTGTGCATGATGTTCTCAGTAATGAAATTAATCAGGGAAATTTCCTAATTAGAAATAAAACTTATGGTTATAACCAGTATAAAGACATTTACTCATGTACTTATGTTTTTAGGTACTAAAGTGTAATTTATCCTCTACTACTTTATCTGACAGTTTTAGTTACTTTTGTAAGTATTTGACATTAAATATTATAGTTTAGGGGCGACACGGTGGTGCGGTGGGTAGCACTGTTGCCTCACAGCAAGAAGGTCGCAGGTTCAAGACCGCCTTGGGCCTGGGTCTGGGGCCTTTCTGTGTGGAGTTTGCATGTTCTCCCCGTGTCTGCGTGGGTTTTCACCGGGTACTCCGGTTTCCTCCCACAATACAAAAAACATGCACAGGTTAATTGGTAAACTCTAAATTGCCCATAGGTGTGAGAGTGTGAGAGTGAATGGTGTGTGAATGGTGTGTGTGCCCCACGATTGGCTGGCGACCATCTGGGGTGTATCCCTGCCTCTCGCCTTAACGCGCTGGGATAGGCTCCAGCAGACCCCTGCGACCCCGAAAGGGAATAAGCGGGATAGACAATGGATGGATGGATGGATATTATAGTTTAACATTAGAAACCTCATATACAGTATGACTATTCCTGTGTGTTAAAGCAGCGACACCATAGGCCTGAATTTTCATGTTCTGACCGTTTCAGATCGACTGCTTCAAAGAGAATCTGTGCCAGTGTGAGTGAATGCCTGCGCGCCGGATGAACGTGTGTGTGTTAATATGCCTTGATATTATTCATTCAGTGTCTGTTGTCTGTGAGACACAATGCATTTTTATTGTTTGGGAGCATTGGTTGAGTATTTTGTTTACCAGGCTGCATTCAGAATGATGATAGGCATGAGCGAGTGAGAACAAACGAGAGAGGAGAAAGATTATGTGGGAGAGAATGTGTGTGTGTGTGTGTGTGTGTGTCTAGATGAGGGTGGTGTAGGTAGCCAGATTTGGATCCACATTTATTTCTCAAAAAACTCCATCAAACAGTCGTATCATCTAACACGAATTCACATTAAAAGCAAAGAACCGCGCGCTGCGAATCACACAAATCCTCAGCGCCGCCATGACCGGTCGATTTATTGCGTAGGCCAAGAGAAAATAATCATTGTTGTCACATCGCCGAAAAGGTCATTAGTGCCCTAGATCCAGCATGAACTCTGGCCATGGTTTGCATTATTGATTTCAAGTATGGGATGATGTGAGGAATAGATTTATTATAATTGCCCCTTGGCCTCTTTGTTCTCACACCCTGGCCGAGATGTGTTTCTTGTTTATCACATGGGGAAATTCCTTTCAAAACTGTCTAGAGAGATGGAGAGTAGTCAACCAGCCAGACGTGTGTGACTTAATAATCCATTTATTTCATGCATTACTGGGAAGTGACAGATCTTGAATTGTCTGACATTTCCCGAATCGCTGATTTTCTCTCCCTGAGACCTTGAAATAGTTCACGAATGGACTTCACACAAAGAGTTACGGAGCAACTCTCTCAAGTTTGACAGCAATTCATCATCAAACAGAAAATCTGACTTTCTAACCGTGCCTCCCAGAAATGTCCATCAAGTGCTGCTGGCACTTTTTGACTGAGATGAACCACAAATAGCAACATTATGAAGAAGGCACTAAAATCAGTAGGACTCATCTTCTAGGGACCATTTCTTCAACAAGGTTCTTAAGTAAAAGAAATCTCATAATTATTTTAAAGCAGTACATTCTTATTGGCCAATAGTCATTATTCTTAGACAGCGTTCCTCCTTTAACAGCAAAACTCTTCCTTTTTAATTTCTACCCCATTCGTGTGCAACGCGCTGACAGGGGTCAAAGCTATTCTGAGGAATGTGACAAGAAAGAGAATCGGTCTCATGGCGACAGAGTGCGAGGGACGAGCTTTTGTTGTCACCACTGGATCTGATGCGGGAAGACAGAAAGATGCAAATAATTTAGCTGAAAATGGAGAGAGGAGAGGAGAAGAAATATATATTAAAGAAAGAGTGGATGAGGACCAGACACACACAGGGTGTGTGTGTGTGTGTCTTAGCACTCACTTGTCTGTCCGTTAAAACCACTCGTCACTCACGTTTTATGCCAGTTGCCATGGAAACCGACTCCAGCTACACCCGGGTGAAGGGGGATGCTGCGCGGCTGGCGGCGATGTGCGCAGGTGACCCGCTTGGAAAGGTGGGATGCGAAGCTCACGCCGAAACCTGCTTTTATGGGACAGACTTTCAACGTGATATGCTACACTTTGTCGGCGTGAAAAAAACGTAAATTCGCAATTTCCCCCTTTGTCTGGCTCTTCCATTTGTGCACAGTTGACTGGCAGCGAGCGGGGGGGGGCGGTAGGACACGTAGGCACAAATTCTCAATCGTTGCTGCGTTTTCCCGCCTTTAATAGAATTCGTGCCCTTGAAGAGAGACATGACGTGTGTGTGTGTGTGTGTGTGTCCTCAGGTGTTTGGTTATCTCTCTGCAGTGACAGCGTTGGGGGGCATGTGAGCGGCCGAGCGCGTGCTCCTGCTTCGCAGTCAGAAAAGGCTTCCCCTAGTCTTCAGTAATTGACTTCATGCTCTGCTGAGTCCTGATTGTGCTTCTGTTTTGCTTTGGAAGGAACATTGTTGCTGAATTTTGATTATGTAAATGTATTTTTTTTTCACAACTGTAGCTCTCTGTTTTTCCACTTTCCTGTTCATCAACGGATTATATAATCTAGAACAAAGTAGCCTTTGGTCACTTCTAACTAAGCGATAAGAGGATAAATTGAAAAAAAATCTGATTACAAATTCTGAAAGAAGGTGTGATTAATGAAGAATTTAATTATCATCAAAAGAATGAACATTGGGTGATGAGTTTATTTTATTTCTTTATAATTATATTATTCTCTAGTCATTTTAAGGCGGCAATATTCTATTTCTTGTTCTCACAAGTGGCACAATCTACAATTTTACACTCGCTTCCTGTCTCATCTCACCTCAATGTGGATCTGTTTAGGTTTTAAACTGCCACGCAACTTATGGAAAAAAGTCAGCGATTGTGAAGTAAAGTGAAATGATTACTCAATAATGGAAAAAATGAATGTACTAAAGATAAAAACCATTATTACTTAGCATAAGGTCAGAATTTGCTCATTGACTTGTATATTTGTAATGCCCCCAAACTATATATACACATTTTATCCATAATTTTGGGTATTTACTCATTGATCATTGTCTTTCAACTGGAGGTTAGAAGGCATCATTAGACCTCACCTGTAGGAGGTGAATCTCCTCCTGTTTCTCTTTTAAAGGCTCACATGGACACAAGTGTATTGCTGCATTTGTCAGGTCCTTGGAATTGGCGAAAATTTGGCAGAAATGATATTAGTCCAGCTGGGCCATTCATCACACACCAGCTGTTCCAGATGTAGGACTCTTTTTTTTGCTATTTTATTTCATCCATCATGTTTGTGTAAACAGGACGAATCCTGAACACAGCAGCTCTATCGTCTATTGCCAAACTCTGTCTTTATTGTCATGCAGATGGTGGATGAAGGCGGAATTATCTGTTTGCTTTTTGCTGCTGATTGATCAACACGCCGTCCTTCTATAGCTGAGTGTCCTTCTGCGCTTTCACATCTTGGGGGTTTTCTATGCAACTCGCAACCGTCATTTACATTCGAGGTATTTTTTTTTCTTCAGACTTTAGAGTGACTTTATATAAAAAAAATGTTATTGAAGTAAATGTCAACTACCTTGAACACCCATATTACAAGAAATACTCACAATATAGCCATCACAATAAAGTATACCCGACCTTAAAAGATCATAAATCATATAAACCTTATGTGGAATAATGTATATGAGTTATAGGGCTAAAGAGTTGTTGACATGGTAACATTTAAACATATTATTTTGTTCCGTCATGGCCTCCTGGCTTCCCCAACATTGACAGAAATGACCAAGCAGATGGTGCATTATATAGACAGATTTATTTCAGTCCATAAACACCTGAGGCTGAGTCTGCTGACACTATATGAATTTTACCCAGACAAGCGAGGCCTTTCATAGGCTGAGCCAAGCACCCCTCCCTCAAACACCCTCATCCAATGGAAGTTATTTTAGATGCTTGTCCTGTTCTGCCTCAGCTACTATGTATTGTGTCTGAATTCCTCTCCTGTTAGGGAAAAGGTCACTTTTACATTTCATTAAACAAGAAGTGCTCTCCCACTGTAGTCATGCCTTATTTAGCCTAGCAGCCGCCTGCTATTTCAGCAGTCTGCTGTGTGAACATAAACTAACTCCTGATTCCTCCTTCCCTCACTTCACCATCATTATATCTAGCCTGTTGCTAATGGGTATAAATGACAATATGAATACAAATGCTTATAATTACAGCATAACATATAATAGAGGCACCATCCTCCACCATACCTCCACAGCCCACTCAAGGTAAATGCAGATAAAGGTTTTATTGGCAGGGCTGCACTCTATCTAGACCTTTTCAGTCCCATAATAAAACCTGCAATTAAGGTTTAAAAAGGGAGACCAGTCTGTTATAGGTTGCACAGCAATTACTCGTCTATTAGGATGAGTTCTGGAAGGCAGCGCTGCATCCAGGGTGGAGCTGACAATTTCACACAACATAAGTTCAAGGTTTTTTTTTTCCCCGCTGGAGCTAATTCATGCATATTCATTCAAAGAAAAGTGTACATTCAAAGCAATAACTACCGTTTAAAACAGGATACAATTCTTGATTTGATTGTGAAACTTATTCTTTTTGCATTTAGAGATATGAAGTTTGATTTGTATTGAACTAAAGTACCCAAAACAAGGTTTTTGATTTCTCTCAAAAAATATTCTTTTTTTTTCTTCCTGACCTGCAGGTAATATTTTTTAGTGTAGTTGAACGTTAAGGCAAGAATGCTGCAAGACACACAATTCATTATTGTGAATATCGTGTTACGTCCTGGGTGGATTTTGCTCAAATATAAGTGAAAGTAGCAAAGCATTTGCTGACAATTAACTTAAACTGGCTAGCCACCATAAATAGAGGGCAGTAGCTGGAATTTACTAGTAACATTATGACCATAAATAATATTAAATCTATGTGTAACATGCTTTTACAAATATCAGTTCTGTAAATTGGCTAAAAGACATTGTTAATACAGTTAGTTTTTTTGCACTATTTATTTAAATCAACTTATAATAATCAGGTCAAGTGATTCAATTTAGATTTTGTAAAGTCAAATATTTTTTATGTGATATCTGGACATTTTTTTTTTAAGTTTGAACAGGGTTATACTATTTTAAAGTGTTTATTACTGTTTGCAGATGTGTTTTTTCCCCTGCTACAATGATGACAGACTGACGGCTCGTCCTCACACATCACACCTCTGCGGCTCACACATCTGTACGGCCCCTCCCTCCCGCTGCTGATGCTCTTTCACCTCCTAATCATTGTGGAGGGAGGTCTCCGCGTTTGACACGAACGCGCACGCACACAACAGCCGCCGTGTTGCGGCGCCCCGTCGGGCTTCCCCGGGCTGCACAGCTGGTTTGACATTCTGTGTTCCCCATGCACGTGCATACATTACGGTTAAGCCTGTCAGTGCAAAAGCCACCGGTAGCCTGGGGTTGCAGTTTGCATGCACGCAAACATGCTTGCAAGGAAAAAGGGGGTTGGTGGCAAGGGTGCGTCTGAGCAGCAAGTTGGAATATACCATGTCTCTATAGAGTTGTGGTTCGTGCGGATGTTACATCTGTTACGAAAAGTGTGTTTTAATAACGCCGCCCCGGCTAATTGGCCGTGTGAAGCGGCACTTGACAGCGGGAGGAGTTGTTGTTTTGTCCGGGCTCATCGTGGCTCCTCATTACCGGCTGGAGTGTCCCTCTCCGGGCCCTCGGCCTTATTTCCAACACTCTCGTCGTTATTGTTTCCATTCTATGAAGAATAGTCTCTCTTTGTGCCTCTCACACTTTTGTCCACCTGCCACCCAAGCATCATGCACACACCCACACATACACACACATGCACGCATGTGTATGCATGCACACACACACGTGAGGATAGCTGTGAAAGGTCGGCCAAATGCCAGTTTCGATACGATGGCTCTCTGGTCCCTCTCATGGTTTCCCCTGCTGCGTGTTCATCAATTATACACAGCCGACACATTGTGTGTGTGTGTGTGTGTGTGTGTGTTTCCGCGTGCAGGTCGTGGCTGAATTGAAACCGTGCTCGGCGTGAAGGCTTCTGGCTAAACATGACGGCCTGAGACGCTGAGGCACAGTGGCAGCGTGGGTTTAGAGGCTGTGCTTTCTCATTAACATGCTCTCTGCTGTTCATGTGCTGTGTGTGTGTGTGTGTGTGTGTGTCAGGGACGTGCAATCAGGGGAGGAAAGTGAGGCAAAGCCTCACCTGTCATCATGACAAGGAAAAAAATAATAATGATAAAAAAATAAATATGAATATTTGTCCACTGATCGTTATGCATGACTAATTTTGAACAAGATAATTGCATATTTCGTGTTTAAATACCGGGGTGAAACGCGAGGTGCAGCAACAAGGACTCAAACCTCTGAATGCGCAATGAATCACAAGCTGGTTGATACCTGCAATTGGCCCGTCCCTGTTTCCGTATCGCTGCATGTCGCCAATATAATGTTTGCATATACGTTTATATACCCTGATTTTCCACAGTCGGGCTAATGTCTTTAACCATGAACGTTTAATGTTTGTAAAGGACATATTTAGTTTTGCTGATGGGAAATAAAACCGCAGTGAAATACTCTGCCGCACCGACAGGGGGCGTCCGTGAGCCAGCGGCTTGTTGCTGCTCCTTTTACGAAGAAGCGCCAAGTGAGAGTCAAGTGCGCTGCAGCGAGTGGTTTATTTTTGTGTTTTGCTCCGTCGGACTGTCAAAATGGAAGAGGATTCTATAGCTAAGCTTAAAAATGTCTAAAAACTGGACTTTCAGTCAAAATTGGAAGTGATTAACAACGGAAGACTAACGCCGGAGCTAAAAGGCTAAAAGGCTAGCTTCAAATTAGGAGACGGAAGCTAACTCGCGAACTCCAAACGGATGCTACACCAGCCAAATTACTTTTGGAAGCACAAGGATCGATTTGGCCTTGAACGAACAACGGAGACCCAATATTATCATCCACAACGCTAAGGTAAAGGAAAACCGAGAGATCCTGAAAGTCCTTATTAATGCAGCCTGTAGTTTGCATATTATGGTAACGATGAGAGGGCAAACTCCTCTAATCGTGGCAACTACGTAGAACTATTACATGCTTTTGCTGAGAAGATTAACAGAGAAGCTAACATTTGGATGTCTCCAAATGTTAGCTAGACATTTGGAGACATCCACTGTGTTTTCTGGCTTTTCAAATAGAATACGGAACGATCTAATCGAAGAGGGAGATTGATGCTGCCCCATTTGTTGCTGTAGAGCAGTGGTTTTCAAAAAGTGTGTGGGGGGGGCAAGGCACCGACAGAGGGCGCGTTTGACCTCGGGGAACATGCTTTTTTAATTTTTTTATTTAAATTTAAATTTATTATATTAAAAAAATGTTACGTACTTGAAAAAAGTGCAATTGCACCTCCACTACTTTAGGGGCGCTGTCATTGTCAGAGTGTGAGCAGGGAGCATTCGCTCGGTGGTGTAGGTGTAGAGTAAGAAGTGTAGCAGGCCCTCACGGTACGTCATTAAAAAGTATTTAACAGCGACGAGAAGAGAGACGGAGATAAAGAGACAAACGAAAGGCGAGGAAATATGACGAAGCTTCTGTAGCGCTTGGCTTCACTGCGAAAGACCGGTGTGTTAATGTGTCTAAATGCTGGCGGTCAAAGAAATTAAAGAAATTAAATTAAAGTCTTATTTTTCAGTATCATATGGTTTGACATGGTCATTCTAATTTTTATAGTTTAATTAAGGATTTAAATTTATTTTTTAGTTTCAGATGCACTTTAAATATTTTCTGTTAATAGTTAGTTAATAAAGCTATTCTTTGTTGTAAGCTGGTCCATATTTCTTTCTTTTTTATTATCTTATAGGTTAATAAGGATACAGTGTTATGCAGAGATATATAACAATTTTATAGACAAATGATACTATTTATAGTCACGTGGGGGGCGCGAGATGTTTTCTTCTTCCATAGGGGGCGAGACAGAAAACAATTGAGTAGCACTGCTGTAGAGATAGACGACAAAGCACAGATCTGTTATTTTGTGCTATGTAGCTGAAAGTGAAGTGGACTGTGAAGTGAAGGAGGCGTTTCTGGGATGAGATGACGTGATTGATGATAGACGATGTATGTGTTGGAGAAATACAGCTGTGTTGAAAAGCTAGTAGCTCAAACATATGACGGAGCTGCTGTGATGGCATGTTGTATTATATATTGTTTTTTCTTATCTTTATGTACTTCTAATATGTCTGTAATTTGTAAATCTGATTCCAAAGGAGTCAGTGCCTCACCAACCATGAACCTCAAACTGGTGTGTGTTTGCCTTTCCGTTGACCTCCATGCTGCTTTTTTTTTCTTTTTTACTCATGGTTGCTCAGGAGAGGATTCTACCACACATTCACATGCAGACGGGGAATACACACACATAGGCAATTTGTGTGTAGTGAGGTAAATCCTTGGTAATCAGCAGTGGGTTTGTCCATCTTGCTTTTTATTGGCGATGCTGTGAAAATCAAGTGAATAATAATAATAAAAATAAAGAATGAAATTAGCCTGCCGAGTTTTTTTCTTGAGTATAAGATACACTAGCCCGCTCAATGTCCTCACTTCTATGAGACAATTTTCCGTCCTTTTTGTGAAGGAGTCCAACTGCAGACATCACTCGTGGACACACGACAGAGGGCACATGTCGTGTTATGGAAGGAGACCACCGCGGGACATTTTGAGCTATTTTCGAGATGTTATCGTAGGGACAGGGCAGATCACACGAAGGGAAGCGGACAGGATTGACAGCGTGACATGGACGGCCTTCATTTGACAGCTGGAACCTGCCGCGCCGCCCTGCTGATGGTTTCTCTCTCAGCGGGGGGAATAAGGTTCTGAGGGGAAGGTGCAAGACTCGCGACATGCATGCCCTGCGGGTTCATAACATCTCCACCACGTCCCGAGCTGTCTATTTTTACCTGTAGTGTACGTAACAGCGTCAGGCGCAGGCTTAACACCCTTAAGATCTGCCTCGGACTACTTTTCAACTACTCTTCTAATTTTCTTGTATTGTTGCCATGTTTTATTGCTAGAAATAGGGAAAAGGAATGTTTGGAAGACTACAAGATCGATGATATATTGTTGGAATGAGACATGCTGCTACTGTTACGAGGCAGGTAATCGGAGCAGAGAAACGCTGCAGCTCCATCGTCAGAACTAAAACTCTGGACTGCAACAAACTTGGCTGTGTTTTTTCCCCTGTGTTTTCTCATAGAATATTATATCAGATTCTGCCAACTCGGAGTACACAGAACAGCACAGTGACTGTGCGTTACCTGTGATTTGTACAGTTTATCACCGTCAATAGTGATAAAAGAAACAATCTTTTGGTCATAATTTTACATCCGTTTATCCACAATTGTTTATTAAAACTAGGCTGAAATGGAGACGCAGACATACCTGATTTTGAGGAAACAACAAAACAACATGTTTTATTTGTTTCCACTTTTTAGCTGGTTTCAATGGCTCTATTGATTCTCTTTCATCGTCCGCCTGTAATGATAGATCACCGATACTGATTAAACCCTGTGTCAGTCTGATATAGTCCAGCATTGTGCTCTTCAGTCTGCAGCCTGACAGACAAGAATTTATTTCGCCGTTTACAGCAGAGTAGACTCTGGGAACATTTCCCTCTTTGTAGCAAGGTTTTATTAGTCTGACTTGTGCCTTTGTGTCCCCCGTATTGCCGGTGGCAGCGGTTGTAATTTTCTCACTTTCTCCGCCTCTGTTCCCGCTGTCTGCCGCTGCTCCACCTTCCACATCTACCCTTTGCTTACTCTTGTTATGTTGTCATAATAATTCAGACCTCTCTCCAGCAGCAGCTTCCCACCTTTCTCACTTTATTACAGCTCCATACACAATTTTTTAAGGCCCTTTGTTCCCTCATTATCAAGAATGCTTTAAGCAGCCAACTAGGGTTGAAATGTAATTTTTCTGCTGAACATCAAGACTTTCTTCAAAATGATTGATTGCCAGTACTCATGATGATTGCTGCGTGCTGAAGTCTCATCCAGTTTCTGCATGTGTGAAAAATGTTCTATACTCTTCTATACAAATTGCAGGGTGCCAGAACTCAATAGCCTGTAACTACTTAATTCCAACATTAAAAGGTTGAGGCTTTCTCACACGGAGGCATAAACAGCATATAACACAAACTCCTCATTTGCATTTGAAAGTGAACATGTAAATTGACCTATTTATCCGTACATATAACTTAATTTACATACACATGAAATGCATTTTATGTTTCTGGGAAATTAATATAATAACCACAAGAATAATGGGAGATAAGAATTGAAATTAGTTAGGGAAGGTATTGTATGCGTCATTGGATTACCCATTATACAGTAATATTAAAAATCCAAATATTACAATAATATAATTCTCTGGAGCACAGACTGCCATAGTATCTGGAGGATATATATATATTCACTGAGTCTGACAGCCTCAGTGAATGTGCCCTAAAGGTTGTTCTCTAAAAAACTGGAACAGTTGGTGTGCTGCTGCAAGCTTTGACCTCATTGTTCCCATAGATCAGGGATAGTTCTCTTTTCAGCTTTTTTTTTTTTCTCCTTGCAACAGATGAGGTCTATGAGTCCTTGGCATGGCTCACAATGGTATCACATGCCCTATGAAATGTATATTTAATAAAGGAAACAGAGCAGTACACATAATAAATAACTTAATTAAATGTTCACATCTAAATTTTACCAGTATCCTCTTCCAGGGGAAAGACATTTTCTTTTTTACTTAATATCCGGAATGTGGATTTATTTATTATCACACAGGAATTGAAGAATGGAGATTGGAACAGCATCATTTAATTGAGTGCAAGAAGAAGAAGGTGATTCCCCTGAATGCTGCTGATCCTCCAGGGTTGTGTGGTGCAGCCTGCTGCATGATGAGGTTCAACTGATGCATGTCAGCGGGCGTAGTGCACACTTCCGTAGACGTCTCTCGCCTCCCAGCATGCTCCAGACCACCTGTGCTCCCCCCTCATCACAGGCCTGGGCGATTACTCCGCTCTCTCGTCCTTTTCGAGGAGGACGGTGCTGTTTGACAGCGCTGTGCTGATTGTGTCAGCGGCGGCGCTCTGAAGAGGGATAAACCTGGAGGGCCACTTTTGGACGTTGTCCTGGTTGTTGATGGAACGTTAGGACCGAGTGACAGTGGGTGGACATGTCAGTAGCCTCATCAGCCTGAATAACAGGAATAACCAGCATCTGTCACATCTTCCAGGATCTTATCAAGCATGTTACCTTGAAGTGACAGCATGTTCATTTTGCATAGTCTTTGTGGTGCTGTTTTAAAACCCATCTTAAAGACTGAATGTTTTTTTTCTTTTAAATTGGATATTATTTCGGGGATAAAATACTGCCGTTTCCTTACCCATTTCACTTTGGAGTCATTTGGAGTGTTTCCATTTAGGGATATCTATAGATTGACGATGTCGTCACTGAGGGATGCGCATTCACGAACCCTTGTCCAGCTCATTATTTGATAGCCAAACTGGGATAAACGCAGGTTCCAACCATTTTTTAAAGCTTTGTAGCTGTCTGCTTGGTATCTCAGATAATGATGTTGTGTTTACAGAGAGAAATTTCTCAGGATACGGAAAACGCCTCCTGACTCAAACAAGAATAGTAGTCATCTGTATAATAAAAGTAAACGTATATCATGAGAGACAAATGTCCAAGCTTACTCCTGTTAAATGGATATATCATCAACATCAGAAACACTCCAGAGACACCGAAGTGAAATGAGTGAGTAAATCTGTAAAAAAAAAAAAAAGAAACACTTGCCTTTTAAAGTGCGTTCCCGACACACTTTCAGCGATCTACTTAACCTCTGAGAACACGAGTCTCATTGTGGCCGTGCAAGGCCAGCTCGAAGGCCAAGAAGAATGCAACAGTCAGTCAACTCTGATAAATGTGCCTGTTCTTATCCACCTCCTCAGTGTTTCCTCACCCCGACCCTGTGGCCTTTGTCCAGTTGTGTAGTGCCCAGTAAGCCGGGCTTGATCATATCGTTCCATGTGTCCTTGTACACATGGAAAGATGTTTTTTTTCCCTCAGATAACACATCCCTTACTCCTGAACCGAGCTCTTTGGCTTCTAGTTTCTCCATCAAAGTTCTCCTTGAGTGTTTTTTTTTTTTTAAAGAAGAGATCTTTTTGAATTTGGGAGCAGCTGAAATCCTGTCTTGGGTAAACGCTCCATCATTATCAATAACATGAGGCGTCCCTGCTTCACCGCAGCCTTAATTTAACCACACTTTAGGCATCAATCGAGGACACTGATTGGCTAAATTGATGTTGCTATGTGTCGTATGTCAGCAATTTGCTGCGCTGCCGCACTGACCAGAAGAGATAA
This sequence comes from Eupleurogrammus muticus, assembly GCA_036785175.1. Classification (NCBI taxonomy): domain Eukaryota; kingdom Metazoa; phylum Chordata; class Actinopteri; order Scombriformes; family Trichiuridae; genus Eupleurogrammus; species Eupleurogrammus muticus. Next base: position 8,492,080 of record JAYKQN010000006.1, read on the forward strand.
TGAGAGAGAGGAAGGGGTGGGGAGTGGGGAAGAGAAAGCTCATTTACTCTATGCATAATGATTCATACTTTATATTTTTTCACATCAGCTCCCTCTATTGGCCATCCGACGCTAAATCATGCCACGCCAAAATGACAATTAGCTCCCCTCAGCTCTGTGTGTTTGCTATCCTAGCTTGCTGAAATATACAGACAGTTTGGCTGTAGAGAATCAGAGTTTCAAATAGCGACGGTGGGGGAAAATATAAACACGAGGGAATCTCAAGCAGGGTTTCCCATAGCGGGAACTATGGCTTGTTCCAATAAACAGAATTATTAACAGGATTTTCAGCTGAGGAGCCAGTGAGGGATTGTGTCTTTGTGACCGAGCATGGATGGTGAGTAAGGTCATGAGACCTTTCATCGTCAGGTGAAAAAGCAACAGCTGGTGTCTGTCTACCTTCTCCTGGGGCCAGCACTGAGGTTAGCGGGGGCATGGGCTGCCGTGCAGGGGAATTGGACATCGGGAAAAAATTGTTTGCGGAGGAAAATCCAGCAAAAATAAAGGCAGGAGTTCAAAGGCCCTGTTGAGAGCCCACACTCAATGTGGCCAGACATAAAAATATGAACAATACATTCAGAGACAGTCAGGGAATGTGCACATATTGATGATGTAATGTGAATAAATACGTTCATGCAACTCTTAACACTACCGTTGAAGGATCAATGCAACTGTGCACCTCAATAGTAAGATATTGAGCAAGCAGGTGGATGTAAAGTGTTCAATCTGCACCCTTTGTTTCTTCTTTTGTCTGCTCTTTATGTGCAGTCACATGATTCTGGCAACAGTGTTGCTATGGCACCAGGGCCGTCCATATGGGGCAGACAAGGGAGGAAAATGAGGTCACATTTTTCCTGTATAAGTTCGGGGATGCTCTAAAGCATCATCTGCTCCCTGTAATGAAACATAATGAGATGGATGCAGACATGGAGGACCAGCTCTGAGCACGACCGAGCCACTGGAGACAGATTCTCACTCATGGATTACAGGTGTAAATTATGTGACCATGTTATCTAGTTGACAGATCTAACCAAGGTCAGAGAGACGGTTTCATATATAGACACTCTCTCAGATAACAAGCTTTCCCTCCTAAAGCACAGAGTGACTGACAAATCGTTGATATTTAACTTCAGGTCACTTAACAGTGGTATCACAGATGGGTCATCAGATTGCCGTGTCCTAGCCTGGAGGCATCGAACTGCATTAGCCCACTAGTTTTAGATCCTGAAGGCCGCAGTGGAAAAGAATTGGATGTGACAACTTGTCTTGTAATTTGTGATCCTGATGTCCCCTAACCCTCAAAGGAAGGGAGCTGGGTTTGAAGCGGAGGTGGAGGTTATAAATGTATGTTCTAGATCACAGGGGGAAAGAATATCACACATGGGCTCGTGTCTGTGTGTGGCAGCGTCAGGTCTTCACATTTGAACTAATACCACACCTCCCAAACCTCCAGCCTGTCAGCCATCACTAGTGGGGGTTGGGAAAAAATAAATTTTAAGCCAGGTCTAACGCAGTCACACTCTACCTTTCTCACTTCTTTACAGCCATCCATCCATTTTCTATAAATTTTTTATTCCTCACTAGGGTCACAGGAACCAATGCTGGTGTACTGTCTACCCCGAGGCAGACACACACCTGTCACTCACACACTCACACCGACGGGCAATTTAGAGTCTCCAGTTAACCTCAGCATGTTTTTGGAGTGTAGGAGGAAGCTGTAACAAAAACCCATGCAAACTCTGCACAGAAAGGTCCAGGCCCAAGTCCTTGAACCTGTGACCTGTGTGGCATCACCCTTTAGGGCAGGGGTCGGGAACCTATAGCTCACAAGCCAGATGTGGCTCTTTAAAATTACCGTATCTGGCTCACAGATGAATCTTAAATCAATAAAAAAAAAAATTCGTTAGACTCCTTTCGCCGGTTTGCGCATGCATAACAAAACGGGGCCTAGAACGCCGTTTCGCAGTCATTCCAGCAGGAAAGTGACAAACGTGCACCTCGTTGTGTCTATCTATCTTTATCTATTCATGTCATAGGCAAAAGATGTGCCAGACATGCTGTTAAAGTTGAGTTGCCGTATTTTGCTGTTGCGAAAATAGCGGCAGATGTGCGCATATGCAAAAAAAGAGTTAGCACAGCAGCTTGTCATGAGAACAAAGTATCGTACCTTTCAGCAGAAATAGACAGAGGGATTCTGCAGTGTGTCTAATATGCAATGATGAAATTCCATCTATGAAATGGACAAGTATAAAACATGAAGATATAAAGAATCTTATAATACAGCTTTAGAAAATCACAACACAAAAATTCTCTCAAAGTACAGAAAATCTCACATGGATCGAGATTTGCTAATTCAGATTCACTTTATTGACATGAAGTCTAAAAACATTTCAGATCAGCAAACACACACACACACACACACACACACACACACACACACACACACACACACACACACAGGAAATAAAATAGAAATGAGCACCTGTGATTTGAAGTAAACATCACACACATTGTTTCTAGGTGTACAGGTGCACGGCTGCTGCTGCATGAAAGACGTGAATAATGAGAGCAACATGCAGGAGCCGCTGATTAGGATTATCTAAAGAATGTCTGTCTGCTCACACCGGATATGAGGAACAACAACAGACGGCTAAACTGATTAAGCCTGATTTGAAGGAACGATGCTACTGGAGACACAGTTAAATGGATGTGATTGTGATTGGAGTACACACACACACACAGCCCCCCCCCACACACACACACACATGTTCTAAATTATTGTCCAAGGAGACTTGAAGCAAAGTGAATCATGCCACCCTGATTTGATAAGAATTGAGCAGCTTTAAGGGGCTCACGCTGGGCCGCTAGAACGAGACCATATGGAGACATGAGGCCAGCCCTTATCTGCCAGCTGAGGCTGGTCACTAGACACTCTCCCGTCCCTCTCATCGAATCATGCATCTTTATGCTACAAATGTTTGAATGCAGCCACACAGCATGAACACCTCATGACCAGTCATTTTTTTCTGGACAAGTTATGATGTGATTCTACTAATTATCGCTAGATTGTGGAAGCTTGATCTAGAATCTGGCGATGCAGCACATCCAGCCATATGACTAAAAAAATCCCATCACATAAACTGCATGTGCTGCATGCACTGCATGTTGTATGTTGTTGTTATCTGCATATGCATTCAAACATATTCCCATAATCCCATACACCGTATAGGTCATGTGATGCGGTTATGTAATGAAATGCTTCTTGGTTTGTTTAACTTACTTACACAGCTCATGTTGTTGAATGCATTCCTCATTAGAAAATCCTCACATATCGCCCTCTGCGGGTAGTTTTATATTAATTCCAACCTACAAAGGTCACTCTTTCTGTTGAACTTTAGGCCATTTGGATGCGGACCCATCCACTTCCCTTTTTCATCCCTCCCTCGTGTCCTCTTCGTGTTTGCTCATGCTCTGCTTCCCTCTTTACATCATTCCGTAGCGGGATGCTGCGGACTTCCTGGAGGTGCGCTCTGGGAGGTGTGACTGGGGATGAAAGGTGTCCCGAGATGCCACATATCAAATTAGCACACATGCTGTACGCACATACACACACACACATACCTGTGAAAATTAAATCTGATTGCAATAACAGCGGAGCCATACATTAGCAACACAGGATATAATACTTGGCAGGACATGAACTTGGCCGTCTATCAGCATGATGCCAAAACTATGACCGAAACCTTTTAGCTGGAACAAGGTTGAGTGTCTATAATGGGATTATACTCGGGGTAATGATGAAAGTGGGTAATGATAGATCCACTGCGTCACCTCTCTAGTTATAGTTTAAACATTGGGATGCAACGGGAAGTATGGCAGCGAATTTTTCCACTTACCGTAATAAACACCTGAAAGTGCCATTTCCTGCAATATAGAGCCATCAGTCATGACCAATAAAGCTGATCTTTCCCTGTAAAGTGCAGTTTATATTTTACTATGTATTCATATATTATTTTTTTCACCATGTTCTGCACTTTCAGCAGTGACTGACAGATCAAATGTTGTCTCAGAGTGTACATGAAGCACATATTTCATAGTTTGTCAAGATGATTACACAAATATTTGGATAAACTGGACTGAAAAATGGCCTGGTGCATAAGCTGAGAGTTTCTGACTTCTGGGTTTACTTCTGTGTTATAGGACCCATTAACACCTGTCTTGCATTTGCATTTTGTTGAAAACATTCTTTAATGTTCCTTGTTTGTTTTCTCTATAAGAGATTTTAACATTAGGTCAATGTGCACACTGTAGCAAAAATATTAAAGACGCATCTCTGCGAGGCATAATGAATTTAAGCACTGCATCTTTTTATATTTTAATGCATCAGAGATCAATGGGTGTACAGCTGGCAAACATACTGATAAATGTTTTATGGGATAGGGCCTTATGTGTAGTATTGAAACAGGACCCTCAGATACCTCATGCTGCACACTGCATCCGTAGTAAAATCCTAATGCAAAAATTACAACAGCGTCAATCTCCACCATTGTTGGAGTGAAATGCATTCTGGGCTGATTAGCTTTAGTGGCCCAGTCACTCAACCAGTCAGTGACATTTGTAGGAAAATCGTTGTCACAGTCCTTGTTGATTAGTCTGTTCTCTCGTCCTTCAAGCAGCGCGGTGCTTAGCCTCTCCAGCAGAGCTGCAGTGATTGTGTCAACGCCAGCGTTCTGAAGAGGGATAAACTCTGGAAAAAGAAAGAAAAAAAAACACTCTGAAATGTTGATGTGCTGTTACCACAAGCATCAAGCGGCAGCACTTAGAAATGTCACTTGTCTCATCAGGCCCAATAGAAAGATAACCGGTATGTTGGATTTCAGTTGGAATGTTATCTCGACAGCATGTAGTCCAGGAGTTCATTTTGTGGAGTCTTTGAGGTGGCTTTTGAAAACGGTAGCTTTCTTCAAGGTGATCCATTTAACCCCTGAACACACCTTATCTGCTCTGCAGCCGTGTAAAGCCCCACTCAAAAGCCCAAAAGAATCCAACACAGTCAATAATCTTTGACAAAACGTGGCTGTTCTTCTCCTTTCAATCCTGTGGCCTTTGTCCAGTTGCTTAATAAACTCTATTGCAAATTTAACCATATTTTTTGAAGTGTACTCTTATACACTTAAGTTTTTTAGTCTTCCCAAATGAATGTTTTATGCACCTGCACCTTTGACTTGTAGTTTTTCCACCAAATTTCTCCTTGAATGTTTTTTTTATTGAATTTGTGGCTGAAATGCTGCGTCTTCATCATTGTCAATAACATCAGGTGTCCCTGCTCCACCGCAGGCCGACTCCGCTTGGGGCTCCTCCTTAATCGCTCTTCGGGGAAACTGATTGGCTGAGCGGATGTTGCTATGTGCGTGTCTCGTGTCAGGTGGGCCTGACAGCGTGATGCGTCCGTCGCTCCAAAAGAGATACCGAGATACACATTATTTAGCATTTTAGATATGCACATGTTTATATGCCATAAAGAAAAACATGTCCAGCCAAGGCTTGCGCTCAACAGACTGACGAATGGAGCCATCGCGATTGAGCCAAGTGCAATTCTTCAAAAGGCCTCTTGGCCAAATGAGTCCATCCCCATAGATTTCTCCTGGTAAAATCCTCAACTTCCCAGCAGAGATAAAGATGTTTACAGCCTGGTACCGAAAAACAAATCGTGCCTCTATACATAATTTCCCTGTACATGACATCTATCTGTTTGATTATTTATACGCAGCATGATTAAATCAGAGTGAGTCATCTTTTACGTGCACTCTCAGGCCCCGTTGCTCTCTCCCTGTCAGCTCCCAGTCCGCCATCGCTCTGGAGCGGTGAAGTGTGGCCCTTCATCAAAGGGTCACGCTGGTGCAGGGAGGCAGAGGTTGGCAGAACGGGAGAGACGGAGCATGGGTGGTGGGAGCATCGATAACGTGGGTGGGACAATCAAACAGGGCAGGGGGCGGGGAATGAAAAGGTCTTAAAGGAATAGATGTCATTTCCAACGTGGCTTGATCGTTTCTTTTCCCTGGCTATATGAGAAAAATGATAAGTGCCCTTTATAATTTCATCCAGAGGATGCGGTTGTGGCCCCACATCACATTTTCACAGATATTAAAAAGCTAAAAGCAACTTGAGGATCGCTTTCTGCTCGCATTTCTGCTAAATGAATTCCTTAATCAAATCGATGAGCAGAGCAAAGCAAAGAGGACAAGGTTGTTTCCACACGCATTTTAACACACACAGCTGCTACCAAGAAGCACGCCACATGAATATTTATTTAGTATAAGGCAAAACATTTATTACAAAAGGCATCAACCAAGTGAGCTGGTAGTATAGTTATTTTATACAACTGTTTGCAATGTTGTTTTCCTGATAGCGAGAACACACATAAACACCTCCCATGCAGCCTGTTGGTAAGTGCTGCACTTTACCAGCGTTCCCTAAAGGCCTCACATGCAGGCTTGATGGGATGAGCTGTAGTGCCTCAGACACCCGGGATGTGTAGAGCTCAACTCTGAAACTTTTCAGTTCATTCTTCTTGCTACTTGTCACCACTTTGGGCTTAGCTCACATTTACTTGTCGAGTGTGATGTTGACTGGATGAACAGCAGTTCCAGCGCTTCCAGACAGATCCTTTGCTTTCTAGCGAGATGCCAATCTTTGATTTTCAGTAAGTTATTTCTCTCCCAAACATTTTGTGTCACCAGTGGCTGCAAAAATGACCGTACAAGTTTTCTTGTGATACTAATCAGATACATTGAATCTCTGTCTACTCTACTGTAACTTGCTCATATGATGATGATCTTTTTGTGGAAAAGGCTGTTTTTCCTTCATATGTTCATTCATTCGATAAATAAGAGCCGGTGTGAGTGACCCACCTTCCACACAGCGATGTATTTAATCATCATTAACGGAGATAGACAACAACAAAATGGAAGCTCATTTACATGCAAATGCCACGTATTAGTCTTTTTAAAGAGGACAGCAAACAGCCCTGCAGCCAGAGAGTGCTTCCTTCAATATTCCATTTGATGTGTTACTTTATTTGTGTTTAAAAGGCCTGGAGTATCATTAACCACTGTTGAGCGGGCAGAGTGGGAGGTGGATGGATCGGGCCAGAGAGGACAGAAGCAGAGATGAGTGCCGTGGACCTAATGAACACTGTTTTTATCCTCCCTGTCCTCTCCAAGTCTGACGAATTATTACCTCCTCATTAATAGAGGTTCCCCTCACTCACGTGGCCTTCTACTTGTGGGCAGACTATAATTTAGTTTGGTTAATTACAGTAAATAAGGGGCATACAGCAGCGGGGATGGGGCAGCGCTGGATGAAATGCTTCAACAACATGGAGATAAACATGTCTTGCAGGCAAAGCCTTGTCTTATTCTTTTACCTACAAAAAGCACAAAAAGGAAAGAGTTTCTGCTGTTGAGTAGCAAAGAGAGTTTAGGTTTTTTTACTTTGTTTTTTGACTATTTTCATATGCAAGCAGTTTGTCCAATACAGAGCTGTGTATGCAATTTTATCTAATATACGTCAGGGGTGTTGAACATTATTAGGCCAAGACCTCATAAACTGATACAGAGATACATTACATATTATTCTGGTCTATAATAATGTTATACTATAATACGTTATGTTATAATATAAGCATAACTTGACTAAACTAACTATACATTTGTTGTATGACCTTTGCACATAATATGTTTGATTCATGTATTTTAAAACATAAAAAATTATGGAAAAGTTTATTATATTTTATATATATTATATTATATTATATTATATTATATGTGAGTGCCCCCCCTGCAGTAAGTCTGTAGATCCCCTGCTTTAAATGAAAAATAAGGAGATCACCAAAAAGCCATAGGCACTAGTGTAAAGCCTATTAGATGCTGTCAAAGTGGATTTTGGCGATTTTCAATGAATAATGTAATATATAAAGAACATAAAAGAAGCCAACCCTATAGGCTGTTCGCTGTCTTGCATGCCTGGAGCTCTCGTGTGTTTTCCCCTGGCTAACATAAAATGGGAGCTTTGATGGATGTCGACTACAGTCTTCCACTTTATTTTAACCAGCCTTCTTGTATCGCCCGCAAACCGTGCTGTAGAGGTGGAAATTAACTGGGAGGTGAGTGGGTGGAAGGCTATTTCAGTCTTCCAGTGTTAGAAAAACAGGATCTCCCTATTCTCTCTCTTTCAGAGTAGTCATCTCTCCAATGATACAAGAGATGCTTCACAGCTGCAGACTTCATACAGTAACAGATTATAGCATTACGGCATCATTTCAGCCTGTTTGTGTGCTGCTTTCAGTACTTTTACTCTATATATATATATATATATTGGATTGCTTTATATACATTTGTAATTCAGGTGCTGAAATTTACAAGTGGCAACTTCCCAATTATTATCTACACATGAATGATGCATGCACATTATTTACTGTGTATTGAATAATAAAAAATGATTTGTTAGTGCTGCAATGTCCCAATTAAGGTGTAATTTGACCTTATCTCGCGCTGGATAAATAAACAGATTCATTAAACGGGTTGTGATCACAGTGCAACAGCACTACAGTGAAGGTGACTCACCGCAGGAGCACCTTGGGGAAATCAATCCCCCCTCCGGGGAGACGCCTGCGCGGCTGCAGGTGCAACAGAAGCTAATACTCCTAAAGCCCCGTTTTATGCAGCCGCACACACACCTTGACGATCGAGCGCCGGGTGAAATATGCACATCTGCTTTCCTTTTTATCGATTTTGGTGTTGAAACCTTCAGCAGGGTCATCGGTGTCACATAATGTGAAAATAAAGGGTTGTGTCATTCTCCATATCCTATTAGGACAAAACAGGAGTGGATGCAGGTTAATAAATGCTTGAGATGGAGTTTTAAAAGAAGTGATTGTGGAGACGTGGTAACAGCTATCTGTCTGTGGTGAAACCTGCAGCTGTGGGACTGTGAGGCCACGACACTTCACCGTGTCAGTAACGCTGAGGATCACTGCAGCAGGCCTATTACTGGCCAGGGCTCAGCGCCGCGGGCTCATGCTTCTCCATCCACCTACGCCACCAATTTTTACACAAATTGGATTTCCTCTCCCGGTCTTAAAGGCGAACACATAAAGCATGCCCGTCGTGATGTGCAATCAATTCTCCTCCCTTTTAAAAAAAAAAAAAAAAAAAAAAAAAGAAAGGAGGCAGGAAACAAAGTGTAAGAAGCTGTGGTGCTGCTGGGTGCTGCAGACAGAAAAAGTGAACCCCGTGGACTGAGGTGAACTTTCCAAAGATCAACTTGTCACAGTGACTCAGGAAACATCCCTGAGGTGAGCTGTGGGTGACAGCTGCTGCTGCTTTACTGGCACAGGTAAATGCCAGAAACCCCACTTGGATACACTGTCTCAGTGACACACACACACACACACACACACACTGCTGTGTCTTAAAAGAACCTTAGTAAAAAGACAAGCATCATTAGTTAAACTATCACCAGAGAATAGAGACAACACGACACAGGTCTATTAACACTGAAAGTTTACAGTGCATGATGCCGGCCTCCTGGTGAAAGGTTTGGCCTTAATATTTTATATTCAATTTTTATAGTTTTTTTTCTTTGCGTATATTGCAGATAAAAAGAACTCAAGGCTCCTGTAAATCCGGCTTATTACAGTATAACCCTGTTACAATCTGTATATATCACCTACAGGAGTAGGACTCATTAAAATGCTGGTTGCTATTTGAACAGCGCGCAGTGCTTAAATTAAACCTAGCAGGAATTAAAGTTTAATGTGTGAATTTTATCACCTCTTTTACAGTCATTCCGCAGCTTCAGCTCATAAAACCATAACAGATTTGTTCTTCAGAAAACACAAATAGCTGGCAGTGGAACAGACACGAATGTGATGATTCCGTTTCCCCTGTCAGATGCTGTACACTAACATGAATCCACTTAATTCTTCGGAGAGAATAAAAAGTGTCCTGTGATGGTCCTTCACTGAATTGTGCCACACAGATGGGACAGTAGTCGCTATACTCCAGTGTGTGTTTTGTGTTTTGTTTTCCCGGAAAATATATAAAACTGAATAACAGTGGCATAATACAGCGTTATTATTGCATAAGAGACACAAATGATCCCATTAGAGGTGATGATTGAATAATTAAAAACATAAATGTGAATCCCTTCATAATCCTGAAGCAGCATTTAAAGAAAATGTATTGCACAGTGCATCTTCATCCTTGATGCCAGTGCTCTGTGCATGAGCGAAATCATTGTATGAGATGCTTAAATATACAGTAAATGTCAAGACTTGCTTTATGACATTATGTTAGTTAATATCCTGCAGCCAACAAATTATATAACTAGAAGAAACACGAATAAAAAAAGGTGAAGATTTAAGAGTGACCCTAAATAGTGCTGGTTAGAAGCAGAATATTGATTTTATGCGCATCGATCACCTCTCTTACTGTATTGGACTGCAGTAGTCTGATGAAAGAGCTTTAAAAGGTAGAAACACATTTATCTATCCTCACTCGAGTGACCATTTGGCTCTTTTTAGCTGCTGCATGTCGGCGTTGTTTATCGATCTGTGCTCATTGGATGTTGTCAGTGATTGTGGGTGGGGTTCGCTCTCTGTTCGGGATCAATAAAGTTGCCTCAATCTGAATTTGACCTTGAATCATTCCTCCTGCGGTTGAGTTTCTCTCAGGTTTGGAAAATAAAGCGAATGAAGGCGTCCGCTTGTTGTTTCATTAAGTGTATTTTTTTTCCTTTTTTTTCTGAGCTGCAGTCCTGACGACGGCCACTAGGTGCCTGTAGAGTAACAGAGATGCTACAGAGTCACATCTCAAAAATGACTGAAATGATTTTCACTTGCTTCCTCCTGCTGTTCATACTCTAAATAACAGGTGACGGCACACTGGTTGTGGCCATCTCACACACACACGCTCACACAGACACACACACCTCCAGCACCAGTCAGGCCGTCACCATGCAGAGAACAACAAGTGCAAGCAAAGGATCAGTTCAGAACATGTGTTTAAGCAATAGATGACAAATATGACAACAACATCAGGTTGAGGTTGCGTGCACATATGGACACAAAAACTGACAGCGTGATTTGCAGTGAAGGTCACGGTTAGTTTCAGTTCTGCGTTGCATGACCACGCTTCCCAGAAGCTGTTAAAGTTTATCATGAGTGGACCATAACACACAAACCTGTTACAGAAACAAACAAAAAAACTAAGGCTTAACCAACATGTGGCAGACACTCAATGAATGAATGTAAGCAAACCAATTCTTTTTGTTTTTGAAAAAAAAATAACTTAATGTGCATGCAAATGCCTCTTGGAGTGTTGGCTTCGGCCCTCATCGTGTAGAGTAAAGCACACTCAGGCTTTTCCCTCTGCAGATCATTTATATTCAACACACTACTGCTGCTGGGCTGAATTATGAATTATGTGTGAAGCCTGTGCGAGGCTGCTGTCACGGCGACATGTCAGAAAGACGCGCTCCCTGATCCGCTGCACCATCAGTTGAACACGCTACTACGTGTTACTAACCACGCACCGTGTCTCGTTCTGTCCGACAGTAAAGGGGAGGCGGCGTCCATCGAGACCGAGCTCATGAGGGACTACAAGTTTGGACAGCAGCAGCTCATCGAGATCTGGGGTCACGCCTGCGCTCTCGCCATCACGAAGGTCTGTATACCGTCAGTCAGCAGATCTGCTTTTTTTTATTAAGACGCAGAACATGAAGGAAAAAAAATCCTTAATAAATTCACTCATTCATAATTCAGTCGCCCATCTGTCGATATATATATTTATATATTTATATATATATATATGCACATAAACACTGCACAGACACCACATCCATCAACACCTTCATCTCCATATGTGGTTACGCCTCGCACCATAAATAAGAGCTGAGGCAAATAACACTTACAGCATATTTTTATTGTGAAATGGACCTTTGCTTGAAATGTGCTGTTACGCTCTCAGAACTCTTTTCTTTGGACGATTAAACCAGCAGCAGCACCAAACACCGAACAGTGGCTGCCATTTACTGCTGCGTGTGCATGTGTGTGTGTGTGTGTGTGTGTGTGTGTCAGTTCAACACTACAAACATTTGTTTTTAAATGTGATAGACTTTTGTCACCAGTTTTGTTATCATCCAATTCTTCCACACCTAAAAAATGTTTGTGACATTGTTTTTTTTCCTAATTACAGCACTTTTTGCCACTTTGTTCCTCCAGGAATCAGCACTAAACCCTGCAAAGAACCTTGGTTGTGTCTGATCGTATGCACGGGCATAACGTTCCAGCCGCTGCTACTGACATCCTCCTGAATTTGCATGAACCTCCGAACTAAATGTCTGAATATTATGTTGAGGAAATGTTCTAACTTCCTGTGACATTTGCTTTGCGGCTCACCTCGGGGCAGAACACCTGAGCTCACTCCGTGGCAGCCCCTCGCTGCACCGGGCCAGGACCACAGCTCCTCTTCTCTGCTGCGGTTTCAGCTTCTTTCTGCTGTGCTCTGGACTGTGTCAAGCCGAAGTGGCTGTGTGTGTGTGTGTGTGTGTGTGTGTGTGTGTGTGTGTGTGTGTGTGTGTGTGTGTGTGTGTGTGTGTGTGTGTGTGTGTGTGTGTGTAGGCCTGTTAGGAGCACATGTGGTTCCCTTTGACGAGACCACTGGCTTGGTTTAACGCCACGCTGGTTTCCTCAGTGGGCTCTTCAATGGTGATGTGATGAATAAGAGTCTGCGCTATAGATACATAACCCCTGCTTTGCTGTCATGAGGAGGGAAGAGGAGGAAAAGAGATGCAGACTAAGAGCGAGAAAGACAGAAGCAGGGGGAAAAAAGGTCTGAAACATTTATATGGAGGTGACAACATAGGCTGGGCGAGACACCTTTATTATCTCAGCTCAGGAAAAAAAGAGAAGGAGACAAGAGCCTGAGAAGACACACAGCCAAGCAAATCAGCCAATCAGAGCGGAGGCTTCAGATTAATTGGAAGGACGTAAATAGACCTGTCCTTTCTAGATCTTGGTGTGTTTTTTGCTTTCATACATCACAAAGATCTTGAAGCATCTACATTAAAACTCCCATTTCAGGTTTCTAAAGAATCGGGATGAATGAAAAATCGAGTTGAATGGCGTCCCAGTCCACAGACTAAGACCATTGCAGTGAGGAATGTTCTCTTTAAAGCTGCACTAATGAACATGTTTTAAATTAACTGTGGATTAAATCACTACGTGTAATATATGTAGTGTCAAACTGTTTAGTTTTATGACCCGAAACTTTGTTTTGACTCAACACTCTCTTTAACCTGATCCCCCACAGCAACAGAAAGCTGTTTTCAGCAAATAAGGCCAATAAAGCGTCTGTATGCTACCTGCCCCGCAACGAGTGGCACGCAGACAAAGCAAGCAACAGCCTCGCAAACTTAATGAACGCAGCGTTTACTGGTGTCAGAGGGACATTCGTGCATTACCGCATTCCCGAATAAAGTTTTTTTTTTTCTTTCTCACACACCTTTAATTGGTTTAGTTTCATTGGGATTCTTATTAACCATCACAAGTGTTTGGGTAATCCAGCTTTAAAAGCACAACATTCCTAGGGGGTGAGAAACAGGCCGAAACAGACAAAAGGAGTTTTGATAAAAAATTGGAACACGAGAAAGAAATGGTGTGTGTGTCTGCGTCTGTGTGTGTGTGTGTGTGTGTGTGTGTGTGTGTGTGTGTGTGTGTGTGTGTGTGTGGCAGACGTTGTGTGTGATTAAACCGACCACATCCTCTTCCCCTCCATTATCATCAGCCACTGTTGGTCCCGTGCCTGGCCCTCCACCACCGGCCCTAACAGCGTTGCCTTACTAGACAAACACGGCCTGGATGCCCAGGGTCGCCGCTGCCCGCAGCCGCCGGCAACGCACACCGCCAACGCACCGCCAACGCACCGCCGCTCACATGACATCACTGCTATTTAGGGAAAATTACAGTCAGAGGGGATGCAGACAGTCTGATTTCACAGATTTCACTGCTGGCCTACTGCTGCTGGCTTCCAACACATGTACCACACAAACAAGCAGTCACGCACACACACGCACACACACACGCGCACACACACACACACGCACACACACACACACACACGCTCCTACACCTCTGGTTGCCAGATACATTATAGGTCTTCTGTAAGTAATCCCTGCGCTGTTCCAGCAGCAGCAGCCGCAGCCACCAGGTCCAGACTGAGTGTGTGTGTGTGTGTGTGTGTGTGTGTGTGTGTGTTTCTGTATCAGTCTGGGGCTTTTCAACACCTGAGTGGAGACAGGAGGCATTTTTGTTGCCACACGTCAGTCAATTAGTCTCGTTCAGGAGCCCCGATCCTGCAGTTTGCTTATTTTGTGCTAATTTCTGGTTCTGTGTGCATGTATGAATGTGTTTTTAGCGTCCTCTATATCGTTTTCCTAGTCTCATGCAGCGTGTGTGTGTGTGCACCAGGCTGATTCGAGGTGAAGGCACATGTGCGTTTAACATTTATTTCAAAGAGGTGTTCCCTTGGAGACCTTTTCAAAACAGCTCTGTTTCTTATAGGTGTGCAGTGTGTGTGTGAAAGCTTGTGCTGCACACTCCTGTCTTTTCTTCTCGTCAGAGCCTCGATGTTCCAGCGCAGAGCTCACTTCCTAAAAGTTCCTGTGATTTCTAAAACGTATTCATAAAATAGCACATACTTTGAGCATGCCCTCATGTGTTTTCAAGTTAGAGACTACGCAAAAAGCAACCGGATCACAGACCTGCTGAACAGATGCAACAAGACATCTGTCTGCACTTTTCCGCACAATTCTCCTACGCATAAAAGCACCATAAATATCTCAAATACTGGAAAATATCTGAACAGGTTTACTGGCCTAAAACGGATTCATACCATGTCCTTCCTTAAAACATTATTGTAATCAGACCCTTTGTTGCCAAGGAAGTTTGAGCTGTTTGAGAAGCGTATCGACAGAAGTGACATCGTTTTGGAGTAAAACGGATCAGGTTCTTTTATCACTCAGGATCAGAAAGAGGTGAAGCTATCAGAACGCCTTATACTTAATGTGGGAAGCACAAAAAAAATCTGACACTCAGTATATATATATAAATACTTTCTAATGTTTCAAAATGCGCAATCCACAGAAGAGCCTGTATACAGGAGTTTCCTTAAAATGAGCAGTATAGGATTCTAGTCAAGTTGTGATGTTACATTAGTTAGTTATTTACTGTGTTAAACTCTATAATCAACAATTATTACAGTAGATTTCACTATATTTTACAACAAATAGTAGTATTTAAAAGAGTTACTGCATTGTAATACAGTACAAATACAACTAAAATCACAGTTTTTCTTCAGGTCTTTTTTTTTTTTAATTTGAAGTAAAGGCACAATACTGTAAACAGAAGTACGGTACTTTACTCTAAAATATAATTACAGTAACTTCCTGGATAACTGCTGCTAGTTAGTTACCATAAATATAAAGGTAATGATTTTCCAGTGCATCGCTCGTTCCGCCATTCACGGCCATTCAAATCAGCCAATCAGAAGACAGGCTTATCGACATCAACCAGACACAAAACGAGCTTGAGAGAGCGGATATAAAACTATACTGAAATGAATACACCTTCGAATAAAACCCAGGGAATGCGCACCATACGGGCCCTTTAACATAGTGATTAAACCAGAACTGAAATTTAATATTCATCTCAGGATTGCCTTAGTGATCTTTCTTTTTCCATTTAAAACAAAATAACCTTCAACACATACAGGAACCCATTAGAAATGCTCTCAATCAAATCTTTTCTCTAATTACTTTCACTCGGTAAGTCATCACGTTGAAGGCCCGTCAGACTGAGTAATGGGTTGTGTTTTTCAGCGTGTGTCGTGCCTATTTTGTGAGATAAGACAAACGCTTCTCCAGACCAGCCTGAACTGATCCGGCCTGCACTCTCCTCTCTCTGCTCCTTTCCCCTTTCCCAACACCACCATCATCCCAGTGGTCGTTACAGCTCCACTTCATCCCATGGAGTCGGTGCGATGCTGTTGTGATGGAGATGACGGCTGCCGTCCCCTCTCCTGGACGCCGCGCGGGAGCTGACGCTGCTGCGAGCCTTGTTAGATCCAATTATAGGAAGTGTAGGATGACTCGTATATTAGCGGAGACGGGGGAAAATGAGTTTTATGCGCAGTGGAAGAAGTTGGGTATGCAGTGAAGCCCATATCCCACGTTAGGAGCCAAACACAGAGGTCAAAAACCGACGCAGGATGATTGAATGTCTGTGAGAAGCAGCACACAGCGTTTCAGTTTGAATTAAGCAACACTTTATACTACTGCTTGTGAATTGATGGTGTAATTATTTTGTCGTTATGGTGCACTTACATAAATAGATTTCAATAATTACAGGGTGCAATAAAACATTTACAGAAGACCGAAACTCTGGCAGCGAAGGGGTAAAAATCCTGTCGTTTTTGATTTACAGGATACTTATAAAATAATCATAGGGTACAGTGATGTAGTTATGGGGAAACAAATATAGAAGCCACAGAATATTTTTGGATTATAAGGAGATTATTGAGCCATTAGGCCAATAATGTAGTTA
Organism: Eupleurogrammus muticus; assembly: GCA_036785175.1. NCBI lineage: Eukaryota > Metazoa > Chordata > Actinopteri > Scombriformes > Trichiuridae > Eupleurogrammus > Eupleurogrammus muticus. Next base: position 8,508,782 of record JAYKQN010000006.1, read on the forward strand.
TTTACATCTGGCGATTTGAGCGCCTACAAACTCATCCTTTCTGTATCACCTTAACAACATCACTGCACTATTCATTATTCTAACTACAGCTAGTTTCCACTAATGAAACACACAGTTATTAATGACTGACGTTATTACGAGTCCCCCATAAATGCTAACACCTATTCCGAGACTTCTGGTTTTGTTCTATAATTACTGCTTCTTCTTTTACATGTGACCCGTAATTACAACATACTTGCACTGTCTGTAAGCTGTGAAACAGCAGCCATATCCCATTTAAGGTTTTTACGGCGTATTCCGACACACACATAATTGGGCTCTAATTGGGCAAGATTTCCAAAGGCATGCGAGAATCGTCTCGCTCCATTCATTTTTTTTCTCTTTTTTTTTTAATTAACAAAATTATGCTGAGACATTCTCTTGCATAATGAAACAATTGACAAAAACCCATAAAGATCATCATAGCTAATCCTAATGTGGCGAAGGCTGCTGATGGAAAAGGGAAGCAGGACACGTTTAGGGCTTTCAGTAATGGTCATGACAGGAGTGTGTATGCATGCACACACACATGCAACATATGTCGACCACACCATTAGGTGTGGGAGAGGAACAATTAGCCCCTCAGGTTGACAGTTGTGCTGTCTGTCTGGTCTAATAAGCTGCAGGCTGATTTACAGGGGGAATATGTGGCCTGTAAACCCAGCACATGCCAGCAGAAATGGAAAGCGTGTTATATATCCGGAAGCATCCAACGGCGAGGACACTGGTATTTTTCCCTGCTGCTGCCAGGGTTATTTTAATGATTTGGACGGGCCGGCCGAGCCGGTGCCATTTCCACCCCGGTCTGGCGCGCCTGGCACGCCACAGACAGGAACTCTGGGTATGATGGAGCGGCAGAGGCACAAATGTGATGACCTGCACCGAAATAAAAAAAACCCTCTAAATCTGAGGGATAAAACACACATGGCTGTCTGTCTTCCTGTTGCTTTTTTGCCACACTGTTGTTCTCTATCAATAACCACTTCTATTTTCTCCTGCACCTCTCTGTCTTATGCTTTTTCTTTTCCCCTTAAATCCTGATTCTAAATGCCCTCCTGTTTTTTCTCTCCTTCTTTTTCTCTGTTTCAAACAGGCCTACCCTCTCAACTCTCTAGCGAAGAAGCAGCCGACGGTGCTGGTGATCTGTGGTCCAGATCAGAATGGCTCCATTGGCCTGGTGTGTGCCCGACACCTGCGCATATTTGTAAGTCAACTGCACTCGCTTTGTCAGCGTGAAACTGCGTCAACATCCAGAATCCACACGGTGACCTAGAAGACGAACGATCGATCGTAAAATCCCGTCCCGCGCACACGTCCTCTGTGTTTTTGCAGAGTTTGGTTTCAGCCCCGGAACGTCTCAGGCAGTAATTATCCCATCAGCCTCTCTGCGGGGGCCCTCACACAGCCATGATATCATGCTATTGTTGCTCTTGTTAAAGCCGCCTGCAGGTTTACGCTCGGCGGCCGCGGTATGATGTCATGACCACGACGCCCGCCCCTCAGGAGTTTCAGGACAAATTGTTTTTGGAGCGAGCGTCCATCCCCTCATAATCCATTTTAGATAATGACCCAAATGGAAGGAGTATCTTGGTGCTGCAGCCGTTGCCCCGGCGTACGGCTTTATTAGACGGGGAATGTCTGATCTGCGTTCGGGGATCTTTTGCTTTTACAATGGAATGCATCCATACACTTTACCATATGCGTTCTGACACACTAGATTTACAGCGCTTTGATAGTTCTGATTAAAACCATGTTATAGATGGACTCTGTTTAAGCAACCCGATGGCTCTCCGTGGAATTTCTCTGCCTCGCTCCGTCTTTTTCCCTCGTCGGGCCAAGGATGAGGTCAGAGGTCAGCTCAGAGGGGGATATATATTACTGTGGCATTCCAGAAAGGAATAAGGAGCCTCAAACTTAACCCTAAAGAACCCCAAAACATTTGGGCATTGATTCCATGTTCCCTTCTGCTTCTCCTCAACAAAAACTGCTGTGGTTAGGGGATTATTTTTATATATAACATTTCTTATCCCTGTCTTTTTTTATCTGTGGTGTTTCCGATTTTCTCCGTTTTGGCCGCCTTTTCTTTATAGCTTTTTCTTCCACTCTTGCCCCCGTTTGTGGTGTTCTCCTCTCGTGAAACACATTACACAGTGTCTCTACACGTGCTACACGCGTACAGTTTTGCAAATTTTGGAAGTGTCTGCACACTACAGTAGGCCGCCTGGGACCCACACCTGTCTGAGTTCACTCAAACTTTAGAAACTGGAGCACTTGACATCCCTGTCAGCAGGAAGACATGCAAGTGTACACGTGAACACACACACACACACACACACACACACACACACTCACAGAGCCTTGAACTCCTGACGCGGTGCTGCGAATGTGATTAGACAGAGCATAGAAACGAGTGATCAGCTGCAGGCTAACAGGCCAACTCGCTTCTCACGTCACACCGAGGCATCCTTGTTCTCAGAACCGGAGTCTGCCGTGCATCTTTGATTATTCCGTGGCCCAGGTATTGGGTGGAAAAACATGATGCCGCATACCGGAAGATTTTTTTGTTCCTTGAACAAAGCTAACCTTGGGTGAGAATAAAAATACCTAAAAGTCCTTTGCATTATCCATTCATTCCTATCCATTAGGTAGCATTACAACAGTTAGCCGTGTTTTTCCTGTGCTGAAATGTTGTCATTTCAGCGGATAAGGACTTCACTGCGCCTCTCTTTCTTTGTGGCGTGTGCGTGGTATGGAACACTCCAGGACGAGTCATCCCTCGGGGAGCAGAAGTGTAACGCTGCTAATGTGAGGAGGCCACGTCTGTGCCCTCTGCTGGTTTCTGTATCACGGCTCGTCTCTGTGGGCTCTTCCTCCGTTTCATGCGCTATGACCGCCGTCGTGCTGAAGGGGACGTTGAGGCCACTGGCAACCCCAGATGATAAACACACACACACACACACAGACACGCTCGGCTGTTCGCTCCGTCCTGTGTGGGATTCGTTTGGGATCCCCGGGGAAGCAGCGATCCACCGACCTGATCGTTTCCTGACAGCTCGCAGCTCAAACCCCCTTTTTTTGTTTAAAGAATAGTTTCTCCTTTATTTATTTATTTGTTCATCCCTTCATACGATATCTGCGAAATAGCTCTTTGGCTTGAGCGGGATTCACTGGCCACATGGAGATTTCTGTTTCCAGCACAAATACAATACGGATGAAACGGACTTTGTTTGTGAATGATCCGGTTTCTTTGTGCAGACTGCGCTGTCTGCAGTTTTCATTGGCGCTACTTTCTAACCCAGTAAATATTATTCACAGCTTGTACTGTGGATTAGAAATCACACACTGATTAGACATCTTAGTGTTGGGTTTGAAAACCTATCGAGGAATATCTTTTTAAAGAACTTTTGATGTTATTGGATCATAGGTTTTGGGATTTATACTCTGCATCTGTGTACAGTAGAGGTCAGAGGTCGCAGGTGCTTCCTGTCGAGCATCACAGAGCCTTCAGACTGCGGGTGTCTGCATTTCTACTCTGTTCACCATCCAGTTTATAGGGGAAGTGTTTGTCCAGGAAGCAGACGGTTGAAAAACCACAACTTGTGAGCGTTTGCTTGTCATGAGCCACACGCCAAATTTTCACACTCAATCATGTCAGCGTCGGGTGAAATCACGGCTATTTCTTTATATCGTGTACGTTTCTTTTTTTCTCCCCCCGCCTCCTCTCATCCTTCTTCTCTGTTGTTTCTCTCCTCCTCTCACACAGGAATACGAGCCCACCATCTACCACCCCAAACGCTCCATTCACAGTCTCCACCAGGACTTCACGGTCCAGTGTGAGAAGATGGACATCCCCTTCCTGTCTTATCTGCCCACAGAGGTCAGCAGCCCAGCAACACATCTCACTTGTCCTTCATGTGACAGTAAAGCCACACATTTCGTGATGTCTGCTCATATTGAATCTCCTGTTATGTTTGTCTTGCTCCAATTACTGTCAATGCATATCGTTATAATAATTATAAGGAGTAGGATTTTACCTCCTCCGCTGTGGTTGCTTCACACAGCGACTAAATCCTCTTCCAGCGGATCCGGGCAGATCCACAATCACAGGTGAATCTGGTTTTAAGGAGCTGAACAGTTCTGTTGTGATCAGGTGCAGCTCATAAACGACGCCTACAACCTGGTGATCGACGCCATGCTGGGCCCAGAGACGGACCCCGCCAACATTAAGGAGCCCTACTCCGGGATTCTGGTCACCCTGAAGCAAGTCAAGACCCCCATTGCCAGCGTGGATGTGCCTTCAGGTAAGATGGAGCACACATTAAAAATAGATGGAAATACAATAGTGAGCTGCATGCGACCACGAAATATTAAATGTCTCAGTTCATACAACAGATAATGTTGCTGCTCAACCCGATAACAACTGTAAATCTACAATTCGCTAACTAAACAGCTGTCAGCTATTTTATTTTCGTTAACAACCAAGAGCCATTGTATCAAACTGGATCTATTTTAGCATAGAAATGTGAGTCTTTTACCGAATTGAGGTTTTATGAGTCACTCGCTCAAACAGAGTCTGGTTTTCGACTCACTTGAGTCACAGTCGGCCTTGAAAAGACAGACTTTTGTTTGAATTTTTCATGTTTTTTTTTTTAATTTTTTTTGCGGCCACTCGAGGACCATCACCGATGCTCGGTGGGTTGCAAAGCCACGCCGCGAGCAGCACGCCGCGCCTTCAAACCATGTAACTGTGCTTAAAATAAACAGGTTCAGTCAATACAGTGATTAACTTGATGCGTCTCAACAAATATAGTTATTATAAGAGAGATGCCGCTGCCTCGCCAGCAAAAGCATCGGTGGAGGGGAGGACCCGTCACTGCAGAGTCCGTAAAAAGGAGTCTTCTGTTTGGATTGGTTCGTGCATGACTCGTACGTCGCCAGTTGGACACGTGTGTTAATTGAACTGGTTCTATGTCCATTTCACATCTAGTTGTCTCTAGCCTTGCTGTAACACTGGGCCACAGACTGACAGCCATAAATGTCAGTTTGTGACAGTATAGCATTGCATGCAATAAGGGAACAATCAAAGATAATAGCCCCATTGTTTAATTTGATGTTGTCTGTATCACCATTCTGTCGTAAATGGAGTTACTCTGATGCAAAACTCATTTCGGAATTTCTGACAGTGAATTAACGCATTATTGCATCTCACTTAATCGACAGAGGTTTATGTGAGAGTAACACCAGAACAGATTTATGATTGTATAATCAATGCTAACAAGAAAGGTGTCTTAAAAGGGATCAACTGGACATATGAGGAGAAAGCAATCACTTCTATTCCGTCTGAGAATAACTCACTTTTTTTTTCAGAATTGAAGAATCGTGACAGTTTGCAATTAGATGGCAGCGAACGCCGTGTTCACATGCACACGGCTCATTCCCCTTATCCACTTCGCCTTTCAAGATGTCTTATTGGTCTCCATTGTACAGGAGCCCTATTAGCAATCAACCGATATTACACGTGGAGCGTAGCATAATTCAATAATAAGCTGTTATTATTAAAAGAAATGAACTTGCAGATAGACTTTTAATTGTGTCTCATAGACTGTGCCCGCGCACCTGGAGGCTGCCTGAATGGAGCTCGAAAAAAAAAGATTTAATCCAGAAGATTTTGGACTTTGCGTCAAACCCTGCGTGATAAAACAGGCGTTCAGGCAGCTCCCCAGGAGCCCTGGCTCCCAGGCAGCGCGTTCTGGGGCGTGGAGGCACACGTGGAGGATAAATCACACGCCGCCGGCGGCAGAAGCGTGAGCTCATCACGCTTCCACATGCATAACCTGCTGAGCTGTGAACAACGCGCCTCTCTTTAAATGCCTCCTTTTCTTTCCTCTTGCCTTCTCCCGTTGCTCAGGTTGGGACGTAGAAGAGGCGAGTCAGGACGGGATAAACCCAGAAGTCCTCATTTCACTCACGGCACCGAAGAAGTGCGCCATGAGTTTCTCGGGAAAGCATTTCTTGGCCGGACGCTTCCTGCCCTATGACATCCAGAAAAAATACGAGCTTAACCTCCCAGAGTACCCTGGCACAGACTGTCTCATAGAATTGTAACACATGGCAAACATAAAACGCAGTAGGTCCATTCCTCATTTTGACAGCGTACAGTTGATCTATTCTTGTTTTGTATTTTATAGATTGTTAAATGTGATTTAAGGCTAACATCGCAATTGCATAGATAAGGTTACACGTCAGCCATATTTGCTGTAGAGCTGCATTAGGAGAATAATATTTAGAACCTGTGGTTTGAGTCAGTTCTTTTTAGGAAACAGCATGAGGAATTTCTGTGTCTGTCTTCTTGTAAAAAGCTGTAGCATTACGACGTTTCACTTCTGTTTTTCTTTGCAAAAGAGGTTTTCTCTCCCCACACACACACACACACACACACACACACACACACGCAGTCAGTAAAGAATAATGAATTTTCTATGACTCCAACTACTGGAAACATTTTTCTCTTTTTTCTAATATTCATGTTCTTGACTTTCTACCGAGGTGTGTGTGCTGCTGTAGGTTTTTCATGCTCCTCTCTCTCTATGTGTGTTTTCTGTCGATCTACAAATCTCTGCATCACTTTTGTTTCAGTGACTTAAACCAGACGGTTCTCGTTGTCCAATAAAAAAAGACAAAACCAAAACGTTTAATTTGAAAGACGTTTCTCTTTCTGGGGTTTTTCCACTAACACAAACAAGAGTCACAGTTTTTTAGGCAGATATGATGCATAGTAGAAGTCTGCTATGAATCCAATACATCAGAATGCAGCTTCTTCTGTTACATGATGGTTACTCACCACAAGCTGTGTTATATGCACATCACATGCAATTAGGGTGGGGCTCCTTAGATGAGCAAGCTCAGTTACTTCTGTTTATTGATTCCCAACTGGGTTTGATTTGCTAATGAAAGCCATAAACAGGTATGATCGGGTTCCAATCAGCTGCAGAGGAAGGAAGGCCACTCCATACTGAGTGCAGCGGTGATGAGGTAGTGTGTATTTATACTAAGCACAGGAGCTTCTTCTGAATGCTAATGCACTAATGTCCATATGTGTGTGTGTGTGTGTGTGTGAGGGGGGGGTTAAACGGAATGTTGATCCATTTTTCACTAAATCTGTCAGAGTCGAGCTGACGAGGGTAAACACGTCGTGAACATAAAACACGTTGCCTTTGTCACCACTTTGTCATCTGTGCATTTCATGCGAGCGGCTGCGTTCCCGTGGAACCGTGTCATAACTGACAGCAGCATTTGTGGTAATATCCAGCGAAGATTTAGCGGAGCTGGTAATAGAAAGGCCGAGGCAGAGAGATTACTGGAGGGCACAACAGGGAAAAGCATTAGAAGTCAACATCGTGGTTCAGTGCAACTAAACCGGTTCCAGTTTTAGCTCATCATGATAAAAACACATCTTTTGAAAGGAATTTAATTGCATGTTTATATATATCTATAGATATATACATTGGGTTGTCTAGTTTCAGTGTTTAAACTAGGTTTTTGCAACTTTTAACATTAGTATTTAAAACTGCAGCAACACACATCTATACAGGAAAATGCAAATAAAATAATAGTAAAGTAATATAAAATTTAAAAAATGCAATATGATAAAAATACTATAAAAAGCCAATGAAATATGAAAATAGTTTTATTATTAGAATCTGTAACCGATTTCTTGCATTATTGTAATATACTGTAACATACATCAGATCAGACATTTGTCTGGAACAGTAATAAAAGTTTTGCTTCTTCCCACAACTGTCCCTCGGTGTATATTTGAATTCAAATCCTTTTTTTCCGGCCCTCAGGGGGAAAATTGAGGAAAACTGGCTTTGCAAGCAAAGTATAGCATTCATCCGCAGACACACAAAGACGTCTTTGAATAGGGAAGCAACAATGACGTGCAGCTCGCCAACAATATCCAACACAGAAAGGTAATGCAAGTGCATTTCCCACTGATACACAACCTGTTTCTTTATTAAGAAAGACACAAACATCTATTGTCTGTCTGAAGTAATGTGGAAGTATCCTACTCTCCAAGAAGTACATTGATTTTTGAAAGTTCCTTATTTAAAAATAACCTTTATGACCTGACAAACACGACGACTCCCGTGCTGCAAGGACTCGTCCTCATTGCGCCTCATGAGCACGTCCCGTGTCTGCGTTCGGAAGGAGTTTGTCCTGAGTGGCGTGCCATATGACGCCACTTCCACTCTTTGGCAGCGCACCGTCCCGCAATCAGCCACTGCTAAAGAGTTACAAAAACTGAACCAGAAGTGGAAAGCAGAGGGGAGAGCAGCATCTGGCCGCGTGGCTGCTCCACAGACACGGATACACACGGAGTGAGGCAGAAGATGAGCAGAACAGCGTCCTACTGTTAAGAATAAAATCAGGGGAACAAGGCAAGCTTAGGCACAGAAAAATATGATTTCACACACACACACACATGCATTCAGAAGCACACACAGAAAAAGTGAAGGGAGGGGGGGGAGTGTGTGTCCCGTACCCTTACCTTTTTTGTTTTTTTGGAAGATGATATGGGGGGGACCCAGATGTTACATCTCACTGGCCAATGGCGAGCAGAGAGGGGCTGGATTGGTGTGTTCTCAGGATGCCCCTTCTTTTAAAACGCACCAGCTCCTGTCTCCAACTCAGCAACTCTCACATGAGAAGGAGCAGCACCGACTCCAGCATCACCCACACCTGACACACTCAAGATTCAACTCTTTTTTTTTTTTTTCCCTTTTTTCTTTTTTTGTTTTTATTCCAATGCTATAAATCGAAATCCTCCAGTGGATGAAAGTGTGGCACCATGTCGGAATTACATATGGTGGCACTCGTGCTGTGTTTGCTGGCTTCAGTGGCTCTGGGCCAAGGTAAGTGACAATTCACCTGCAGCTTTGATTTATGCCAAAGAGATAAGAGAAAACTTTTTATTTTCATACCCTGTTTCACTTCTAATTATCTAAGAACACTTAAATGATTACTCACACATGCTCTGTAACTGATATAACTTCTTCTAAATTGATGGCATTGGTGGAGGGGTGTAGACAAACGTCTGGTGGTGAGCTCATTTTGTGTGTAAGTGTGTGTGTGTGTGTGTGTGTGTGTTATGCTATAGACCACCTCAGTCGTTCTTAATCTGTGATGTTAGGACAGCGGCACGTTTCACCACCACCAGGCTAATCAACAACACGTGGAGGCAGAAGACGAGGTGAAAAAAGCCCTGGCTCGTAACGCGTAGAAGCAATCTGCCTTCCTGCGGTTTTTGTTTAATCAAAGAAAAAAAAAGAGAAATTAAAACAAAAAAAAGGCTCAAATCCATGAAGTGCTGCTGATGACAAGAGGATCTGGTGACACACACACACACACACACACACACACACACACGCCTTGTTTCTGAAGCTGCAGCACAGAAGCCGCTGTCAGCGAGCGGGAGGCCTCGCCGTGGTGGAAAAAAGCTGCGAGAGTATCCCAACGCCGACTTTTATGATCTGACAAAGAGACGATTCACCTTCACTTTTATAGTGTCAGTTTCTCAACTGATTTCCAACAGCTCTGGCCGTCAGCGTCTTCTTATCATCCACTTCCTGAAAGACTCCTGTAGCCGTACTTTTCTTTTTTTTCCCTGAAGCTGTCAGTCATTGTCTCCCTCACAGCTGCTGCCCATTAACTTTCACTCTTTCTTTTCCTGCTGGGAGCTGGCACTTCATGAACGTAAAAGCAAAAGTGTGACTACACCTTAATAGCCCCCATATCTAGTCGGATCGAGGCCTCGAGAGAAAAAAAATCGTAGGTGCTGATGACCATATATCATCCGTCCGCTTTCTCTGAAGAAAGCGAGCGTGCACATTGGAAACGCGTCGTAAAACTTTACGTTTTGCTCCGCGCTCCGTTAGCGGCGCATCCAAAATGTCCTCGTTTCACCCCTCGGGCCCAGCGCCAGCACTCTCTAAGATATAGGGCCCGGTCGCCGTGGAAACAAGAGGCCGTATTCACAAAGTGAGCGAGCCACTTCCCCGCCTGCTGGGCCTGTGGTCGGCTCACTGAGAGAATGGAATAAAAAGGGAGGGGCTGCAGAACGCAGGTAAAGTAACGAACCCCCCCTGTGCTCCACCATGCCTCCATCTGTCCTCATCTGTGGCCTTTTGTTCCTAATCCTTCCCCTTCAGGTATTTCTCCGTTCAATACTTTCCACACTTATTTACCCCCTCTCCTCCCCTCCCCGCCTCGCCCGCCACCTTAGAGCTTTTGGAATTCGTGACCCGTTCCCGGTAATGTGGAGTGCCCGGCTGAAGCTCAGAGGGGAACGCCGCTGTTGCGTAACCGTCAGGAAGAGGCCGGACGGCGTATGCGAGCAGCTGGCGCTGTGAGTCAGACGCCGGGGCTGGTTAGTTCTCCAGATGCTGCTGCTCAGAGCGGCCGGGCCGGGGAGGGCGGGTTACAGCGGATCGAACAAATCGGTGCAAATTCCCCCCAAAAAAGGACAATGTGGAGCCAAATCCGATCTTTCTTTCGCCCCCTGCGTGCATTTATGTTCACAAATAAATGTGGATGTGCCAAGGAAATGTTTAGTGTCGGGATAATGAGCTGCTTTAAATTCAGCTATTCCTAGTTCCTGGCTCCGTACCTGTGCACAGGTGTAACAGTTCAAGTGTGGACGCGAGAAAAAAATAATAAATGCAGTGCTGCTCGGCTACCTTTGTTATCCAGGAGAACTGCTGCGGCTGCAGATACCTTCTTTTAAGAGCACGAAAGCTCTGTAACACCTTTGTGATTCGTTGTGTCATCGGTGAATGTCAGGGGGTGAAAATCGCTGATTTTAATAAGCAGCAGATGTTTTAGGGATCAGACGCCGTGCGTCGGAGCGCGAGGAACGTTCGGGGGCGATGGACTCGCGGAGAAAGAGCAGACTCCTCCGTAACCGCACACACACCTCGGCTAAGAGGCTGGCCAAACACATTAACAGCTTCCATATGACATGGCAGAGGCCCACACACACACACACACACACACACACACCTCCGAGTGCCTTTAATTTAGCAACAAATACCTCTGTATTAGCTAAAGTCTGAGGCTCCTGTGACGGATCAGCTGGACTCTGATCCTCAGAGAAAGGCCCGGACACGGCAGGACGAGCCGTAAAACGTCCGTTTAGCCAAGAGGTTATGTAACAGGAGGAGCAGGGCGGCGTTTTCACCTATTCTCCTTCTTCTTCTCGTAATGATCTGGAGAATTATAAAACCCAGACCTTCCATTTAAAATCCCGCCTCTCTGCCAACATACATCAGGCACAATAGCTGCTCTAATCTAATGGCTGCAACTTCATAAAGCCTTCCTCTCCCTGACAGCTTTTTTATTAGATTATATTGGATTCTGGCAAAAGCTCAGACAGTGATGGAGAGAGGGGCCGTCCTTTTCGCTCAGGCACTGGCGATTATTAATAGAGGATTTGCCTGTGTGTATTCTGGCCGTATTTCACAGCGTGCCAAAGAGCGTGAAGCCAAAGCTTGTCTTCTAAAATAAGAGTCAAAGTTGTCACAACAGGGCGGGTAAAAAGTGACAATGACTGCAGTGTGGGACACAGTGTGACGTTCAGGCGTTCGCCGCGTGGCCAATAAAACGACGCTACCGGTGGCGTTGCCTTCTCCTGCCACTGTGACACATCTCCTTAGCTTGTCTGTGCTTTATGAGGGGGCACAGTTAGGACGGACGAGGGTTTATAACGCTGAGAGGTCAAAACCGCCGAATGACGGAGACACACCTTGACTTTTAAAGAGATCTGTGTCAGTGAACACTTCGAAGGACAAAGAAGATAAAGTGCACCAGCGGAGCACTGAAGGGGGGATTATTTAATAAGAGGAAATTATAACTTTGCTGTGTTCAAAAGTGTGTTCCAACTACTTGCTTATTGCGCATACCAGCCACATGAAAACACTGCCCAAATAAAATCTCCTGGATTTAAAAATGCATAAAAGTGTTAACATGCTACTCAAAAGCACAAGGAGCTGCAGCTCAGGTCATTACAACATTCACTCATTCTGTCGTCGCTAATCTGAGTTTCCTCTTTTTTTAAGTTTCTATAACCATTAGTCACCGCGTTAAAAAACTTGAAAAATCATTTATGTCCTAATAGATAATCAGGAGCCAAATTTGTGAAATGCTACGTAATCAGAACACAAATGCTGCTTTATGATATCTATTAAAAAATTGGACAAGCTTCAAAGTTGGGGATGTGATTAATTAGCCACAGATTGGGAAACTTTGGAGCTGATTACGTGAAACGTAATGTTCCTAAAGTCATCAGTTAACTGTATTGAAGGTAATAATATGTTCACAGTGTTTCAAGCCTTTTTTATTGCTTTATCATTCCTCCAAATGTACTTACAATATGTGAAAAACCCCTATTTGACTAAAGGAAATAATGTATTCAGGCTCAGCTCCAGTTTTTCACATTTACATCTTTTGTGGTAAGAGACTCTCCTGCTGCAGTGAAAGGATCATAACAAAAAAAGAGGATACTGCACTAAAAATACTGTCAATTTGAACGACCTTGACACGACTTGACTAATTGAAGGGACATACTAGCTTAAGTAAATGTTTAAATAGAGTTTGCATGTGCATAAATGAAGAGATTCTTCTAATGACCAGTATGAACAGAAGGGAAAAAACACATGTTGTTGGCCATCTGACAAAGAACTGTGAACTCAGCCTTTATTGTATGTCAGTAGTTTGCACAGTCTAACCCCCACTATGTATAAAAATATAGTAGTTTGTTTCTTTATTCTGCCCAGACACCAGGGTTTTAAAATATTTGAGTAGATTTGCTAAACTCAACCTGCGAGCGCCACATCTGCCCTGCAGATCAGCGTTCATCTGTCTACCCGTTCCAGTGTTTCAGAGCGACAGTGAAGGTGGAAACCTATCTACCTATACGTGATCTTCTTTTTAATCCAGGGGCCTCAAAGCAACACAAACCATCACATTGAAGGTCGTCTGACTGTGGAATCAGCCTCTGTCCAAACAGCTCTGGTTCGATGTTGAAGGAACCGTAGTTCTTTGCTAAAACTATCAACAACTTTGAGGGCTGAGAAGAAATGTGCTGGCTAGACAGAAAAGACTAGAAGTGAGCTGTAAAACCAGAGCAGAGTGGGATCGATACTCGCTTCTGTGCTCGTAAACTTAGCAGCGACTGTCTGAAAGCGCTCACACACACACACACACACACACTTACACACACACACACGCGCTGCGTGAGTGAATTTTGGTTACCGTCATGACCATTTATTTTTTTTCCGAGTGAAAACTCTGAGACGAAATGTCAAGTAAACAACTGACGTTTGTGAAAACATAAAAAAATAAAATAATAAGCAGTCCAAGGAAAATGAATCATTACGCTTCAAAGCATGAGGGAAAACATATCATTATGCACGTTTAATAAATCAGAGAGCTACATTTACCACCAATGCCAGGCTGAATGTCGTTCGATTGCATCTCAGACGCACCGTTGTTTGCGAGCAAAAGTGATGATGGCGTTATTTATAATGGCTCCCTGAGACAAGCGAGCTTTGTGTGTTGCACATATAGGTACGAATATAATCCGGATTTAAAATTAAAGAGGAAATCGCTGTAGTCGAGGAAGAGGCGACGCAGCCCGATGCTGATTGGCCTCAGCCGGAGCTCGATTAGCATCCTGATCATCAGACCGCGAGGATGAGGAGGGCGAGCAGGTGAAGGATGAAGAGATGTCTGAGCCTGTGACGGATGGAGACGAGCTTGGACAGGCAGGAGAGAATAAATGGCAGAAAAGTGAGGATTGAAGGACCAGATAGTTGGGGGGGGGGGGGTTGAGAAGGAGAAGATTGGAGAGGGTAACCATTTATTTCCTGTTCCAAGACGCCTGTTTCAGCACATAGAAAAGACAGAAGGCAGGAGGCTTGAAATTAACAAAAAGAGAAAATGGGGAAATAACAGGAAGAGTGCAAGTAGTAAAAGCCACGTGTAGTGTCACAAACTCATAATGCAACGACATTCTGAACAAAGTCGACACGTGACTGAGTTCAAAGGTGTAAACTGAAGAGATAAATGCTCTGTTTGTCAGATGTCTCTTTGCTTTTGTTCCGCAGGATCGGGGAAGAGCAGGAGAATGACCCTTAACACAGTCACTGACACACAGTCGGCAGGTACTGAACCCATCAGCCGTGATATTCACAGCTGATCAGTTCGCCCACAGTGCTCCACACGTCTGAATGAAATGATTAGATCACGCTTATACGAACAGTCACTGATCATACGCTTGTACTGTATCAGGAAGCCACATCTTGCAGCAGTGAAATACTGAATTCATCTGAGAAGCTTTGATGCAACAGCCAGAGAAGTTTTAAATTAAGTGTTATGTCATGCGGGTTTTGATGACCTCACAGCGCCAGTGTTAGTCCGTGTCCAGGTGCAGCACATGTCCCCTTCCATCACCTCATCGCATTATTCTGTGAATGAAAGATATCCCGTCAGCGTGTTGCTAATTTTACTTGGAGGAACATGTTTCTCCAGAGAGAGAGAGAGAACGCTCTGATTTCGTAACATGTAGCAGACACAAAAAAAAAAAAACGAGACAATGTACCTCATCTATCAAACCATGCAGGCTTTGGAAAGAACCTGGACAATGCAGCGGGACTCCCCGGGGTGCATGACGTCAGTTTCAAATGGCAGTAGCAGACGTCTTAGAGATTGTAACCCATCCTTGCTGCTTTCCCCCTTCATGATTTTCTTGGTTCTGACCCAAGTCGCCCCTCCATGTACGACTCAGCTCCAGCTCCTTGGCTTTACCTCCCCCTCCTTGTTTCTAGATTGTTTTTCTTCCTTATGCCTTTTTTCTCCTTATCCTAAAACTCAAACTCTGTTTGGTTTTCATCCATGTCTCCCCTCTGCGTGCCTCCAGGCGTGACAGAGTGGACGTCTTGGTTCAACATCGACCACCCTGGGGGGAACGGAGACTACGAGCG
Source organism: Eupleurogrammus muticus (assembly GCA_036785175.1). NCBI lineage: Eukaryota > Metazoa > Chordata > Actinopteri > Scombriformes > Trichiuridae > Eupleurogrammus > Eupleurogrammus muticus. Next base: position 8,523,862 of record JAYKQN010000006.1, read on the forward strand.
CCTGGAGGCCATCCGCTTCTACTACAGGGAGAGAGTCTGTGCGAGGCCCACCGCCATGGAGGCTCGCACGACAGACTGGGTGGCTGCGGCAGACACCGGGGAGGTGGTCCACTCCAGTCTGGAGAAGGGCTTCTGGTGCATCAACAAAGAACAGCCCTTTGGCCACATCTGCTCCAACTACCATGTCCGCTTTCAGTGTCCCCCAGGTAGTGCCGATGACCACACGCCGATACCCACATGCACGGACGCACGTTTTCAAACCGTTCCGCAGTAACAACCCCCCTGCTGCTTCCGTGTGTGTGTGTGTGTGTGTGTGTTTAGTGCAGAGTTACTGGACTGACTGGAGTGAATGGGGTCCTTGTTCAACCGTGATGTGTGACGACGTCGGCATCAAGGTCCGCCAGAGGAAGTGCATGAGCACCCAGCCCATGCCTCTGCTGCTGGTACCGGCGTGCCAGGGCCACCACACAGAAAGGAGGGAGTGCTCCACCCCACCATGTGCAGGTGACGATCCCAACAACTCACAGCATCCCCAAGTAAAAGAGCCACATGTAGTACAAACTCAGACTATTCAAATCAGCAGTTTCCCTTTGCAATGCTGCACAGCTAAATACAACACATCATGTGCACTGTAGCATAAAATGAATGTATGATTCTAATCTACCATTTAATGACAGATTTGTGTCCTGTGGCTCATTTGTGTGTCAGAATTTAGAAAGAAAAGACCACAATATTCTAATACACTGATACGCTTTAGGTTTCAATCTCACATCACTCTTCCTTTCTCTTTGTGTGAACAGCCAAGTGGGGTCCGTGGGGTCAGTGGGGGCCGTGTCCGGTGACCTGCGGTGGGGGTCGCAGGAGCAGGCGGAGGACCTGCGTCCGGAACTCGTCGACAGTGCAATGTACTGGACGCGCTGTGGAAATGCAGAAGTGTGGGAAGAGTCCCTGCCCAGGTATTCTGAGTGTGTCAACTGCAGGTGGTTCCTTCACTTTGGTTTCATTATTCGCCTCTTTTCACATCTCTGTCTGTCTGTCACAACAGCCAAATGTCAGCGCGTATGCACCAGCGGCCGCCCCAGTGACGACTGCAGCCGCTGCGTGTGTGACGGCCATGTGCTGCGCGGCGAAGTGCTCACCGTGACTGGTGCACCCGTGGCGGCGGCCTGGGTGGCGCTGGCAGGCCAACCCAAGGGCGTCCGTGTCCGAACAGACGCTAAAGGCCAGTTCCAGATCCCGGGAGTCTGCTCCACCAGCTCCACTTTGGTCACCGTCAGTAAGGAGAAGTTTACCCCGGTAACTTTAGCCACATCCAGTAACACCACAGGATCGTCCTGGATACGAGCTGTCCTCAAGTCAGCTGGTGAGTCCGAAAAGAGTGAATCATGACAAAGCCCCACATTAGATTTTACAAGTTTGTAAGTTCTCAATAGGACCTGATGTTCATATATCCATATTTCATGGTATATTTATGATTACCTGACTAGCTTCGGGATCATTTTTCCCCTTAGTCGAGCAAACATTTATCTCACATGGGTGATAATCAAACAGCGTCTTCCTGGACAGTATGAAACATGTCTGATATGCTTTTTTCAGTTTTCTCCTCCTCCTACTCTGTTTGTTACAGCCATGTGTATCTTAGCCTATACAACAGACTTTGGCATAGCCTGTTTTATATGCTCTAAACCAGTTGATGAAAAGAAACCTAATTTATATTTTCTTGCTTGCAACATTTCCAAAACCTTGCTTAAAATTTGCTGATGGAAACACAGCTGCTGTTCCACAGACCCAATCATTTCTCCAAGTCAGGCTCCAACCATCTCCTCACACTGCGGGGAACTTCAGTAACAGGAAATTGACCAAACTAAAATATTAACAGACAATATTGCCAGACTTCACATAGTCAGAAACACATGCTTGCACAGAATTCATATTTAACAGTACTTGCACAGGCCAATTTGAGAATGAAGGTTAGTAAGGTTTGACTGTGTTTCATGAGCTGTCAGTACTCAGCATCAGCATTCACAGCAGTCAGGGTGAGACATTTTGAAGGTTTGCTCCTCTCTGCTCTCCACAGAGAAGCCATACATCGTGAAGCACCCGGAGGACAAGGTGCGTTATGAGGGAGGACGGGTAATGTTGTGCTGCAAGGCGACGGGATCACCGGCACCTGATAAATACTACTGGTGAGATGAATACCATACTTTTCCATTTTGTGAATATCTCATAGTTGTCATGTGTTTTCTTATGTCTATAAATGATTGTTCTACATTAAAGGTACCACAACGGGACTCTACTGGACAGGAAGGTGTATAAGTATGACGAGGACCTGATCCTGCGGGACCTGAAGCTGGAGCAGTCGGGACAATACTACTGCAAAACCAGCAGCTCTTCAGGCAGCATAAAGTCCTCTCCAGCTGTACTCGATGTGATTGGTATGTTTAGTCTATGAGCTGAATAATGTCCAAGCTGCTGTTTTGTACGTTCCAGCAAAACAGCAAAAATATGGTTCTGAGGTTCTTTTCACGATCAAACAGAAACAAAAACTCCCTTCTATTAAATGGCGCAGTGATGCAATGTAAACTGTAATTCATCATCATCAGCCATGAGAGAAAGTAATTTAATATGGTGATAGCAAGCAGCACACAGGGATTATAGCTCAGGATGTCAAGAAAAAACATTGACAAAAAGCAAATGACCACAATTTATTTTACTGTATAAAGAACTGCTGCTTTTATACAGTCCATGGATTAAGAGGTTTCAGACAAACCACTGTGTCCTACAGCTAAGAGAGAGAAAGAAAACAGGTCAGGTCATTTAATAGACAGTTTCATTGGTCAAAAAAAGAAAATAAAAGAAAGACCTCACATAATCTGGCTATGGTTTTAGAAGTATTTCTTTCATTATGTTTGCATTGGTTGAAACTGCATATCCCCACGCAGCGAGACGGCCCTGGACACTGTACAACCTTAAACCCAATTTCTCCAGAACACCCAGTGTTTAGGTGAAATCCAAGATTGACAATAAATTCAGTTTCTTTTCTCTCTCAGACACGTATTCACTTTCACGTCCCTGAGAGGCGAGCTGCATCACTTATATCATCCAGGTGCTTGTTATCTAAGACACAGATTAAAAAACAGGGTTTCCATAGAAGAGTGCTAAAGCAATCTGGCCACAGACAAATCCCTGCACTCCAGAAGTCATTATGGCAGTGTGGCTGTGTGTGTACAGGAAAACACCTGCTCCTCACAGCCTCTGAACATTTCTTTTTATCCATATTTTCATTATACAGAATTTTAATTTGATTCTCTAGAAAACGTGTTAACCTCAGTTTATCCAAGTAACTTAAAGATACAAAATGTTATAATGAAAGAAAAATCTAAATACTGATGGTAAAGTCATCAGCAGTACACTAATGGTATTTCATTCATACCACAACTCCATGTGTCTGCAATTATCGACTTACGTGAGTGATGGAGGGCTTAACACGGTTACTTGACTATAAGCTCCAGCATGATATCATTCACACTAATTATTCTGCCAATGTCTGGCTATATAAAAAATATCTTTTTTTCAACTTCCTTTTGGATAGATGGTAAATAAATGTTCCCATCAATTTCATGTGTAATTACCCTTTCATGCATAATCCTCAGTCCAACTTGGCCACTTTTAGCTACTTTCAGTCCATGCGAACATGTGCATGGTGTGTGAGACAGAGAATGTCTCTTGTGTATAAATATATTTGTTTGTCAATCCATGTATGAAAAAGGAAAGACTGAAAAAATAAGTTTTTTTAATATTCAGCCTCAACTTATTCACTGTACACTTGTTCTACTCTGCTCATGCCTCAAAAGGCAATTAGCCAGTACCCAACAGTGTTACACTTATATCCTGATAGATTTGACAAGCTTTTTCACACATAATCTTAATGCATTATATTATGTGATTCACAGCAAAAGGAACCCCAGCATGCAATTCTACCCCTGAGAGGCACCTCATCAGACTGCCAGTAGACTGCGTTCAATCGGGGACAAACTCCAAGTACTACAATGCTGGCCGCTGCCCTCACAACAAATGTGCTGGCTCCCTTGACTTTGATATGCGCTGCAGAGATGATTCTGGGTTCTGCTGTGGGGTCCAAACTATGGAAAGTCGCACCATTGACTGTGGGAGCTACAGCCTTCCTATCCGGGCTGTGTCACAGTGCGGCTGTCAGAAGTGTGTGCAGCCGACTGTGCTGGTTCGTGGCAGAGTAGTCACAGCTGACAATGGTGAACCTCTTCGTTTTGGACACATCTACATTGGTAAGGAGCGGGTGGGCACCACTGGATACCAAGGAGGCTTTACATTACAAGTTAGTCATGACACACAGAGATTAGTGGTGAACTTTGTTGACCCCACTGAGAAGTTCCTTGATACTCCCAAAGTGTTCATCTTTGACAAAAAGAGTGGATCCATTTATCATGATGTGAAGGTGATGAGAAAGCAGACACCAATTGATATTAATGCGGGAGAGACCAATGCTATTGACCTTGGTGACATTAAAGGCGAGGACCCCATAGGGCAGTTGGTTATTCCTGCCAATTCCTTCCATAAGGAAGATGGAGAAGTCTATGAGGGAACTGTAAAAGCTAGTGTCACATTCATTGACCCAAGGAACATCACCACGGCTGCTGCGACCCCTGGAGACCTCAACTTTGTGGACGATGAGGGGGACATGTTGCCTCTGAGGACCTACGGCATGTTCTCGGTTGACTTCAGAGATGAAGCCAACAAGGAGGTACTTGGAGCTGGAGCCGTTCAGGTCCTTCTTGACACACAACACGTCAAAATGCAAGAACACATTCCTAAAATGAAACTGTGGTCCTTGAACCCAGATACAGGAGTCTGGGAAGAGGAGAGTGACTTCTCCTACACCAAAACCACTGGTCATGGACGGAGCAAACGAGAGGAACGAACATTCCTCATAGGCAACATGGAGATCAGAGAGCGCAGACTCTTCAATTTGGATGTGCCTGAAAACAGACGCTGCTACGTCAAAGTTCGTTCCTATATGAGTGACAAGTTTCTTCCTACTGAACAGCTGGAAGGTGTTGTGATTACCTTAATAAACTTAGAACCCAAGCCTGGCTATTCTGCTAATCCCAGGGCATGGGGCCGTTTTGACAGTGTTATCACTGGCCCTAACGGGGCCTGTTTACCAGCTTTCTGTGACTCCCAGAGACCTGATGCTTACACGGCTTATGTCACAGCAATGCTAGGTGGGGAAGAACTTGAGGCAGCTCCTTCCTCACCAAAGATGAATCCAAACATCATCGGAGTGTCTCAACCATATCTGGACAAAATAGACTACCAACGTTCAGACCATGAAGATCCGGCTCTGAAGAAAACAGCCTTCAAAATCAACTTGCCAAAGCCTAACCAAAATAACCTTGATGAGACCAATGGGCCAATATATCCTTATCAAAGTTTAATAGCTTGTGAAAATGCCCCTTTTGATGCTAATCATTTCAGATTTTTCAGGGTGGAGAAAGACAAGTATGAATACAATGTTGTACCCTTTGAAGAGAATGATTTGACGACTTGGACAGGGGACTACCTTTCTTGGTGGCCTAATCCACAAGAGTTCAGGGCATGCTACATCAAGGTCAAGATCCTGGGACAGAAGGAAGTGATGGTCAGGTCAAGAAATCTAGGAGGAACACATAGACAGACAAAAGGCCAACTTTACGGCATTAGAGACATACGCAGCACCCGGGATATGCGAGAGGCCAACACTTCAGCAGCCTGTGTGGAGTTCAAATGCAGCGGCATGTTGTTTGATCAAGCTGAGGTGGACAGATCCATCATTTCAATCCTCCCACAGGGGAACTGTCGCAAGATCAACACCAACAACCTCCTACAGGAGTATCTCATCAAACATCCACCAGTTGCTCAAAACAATGAGTCCAGTGCTTTCACCATGTTGGCTCCTGTGGATCCTTTAGGACACAACTATGGCATCTACACAGTCACAGACCAGAATCCCAGAGTTGCCAAGGAGATTGCTATTGGACGCTGCTTTGATGGCACCTCCGATGGTTTCTCCAGAGAGATGAAGTCAGACTCTGGAGTTGCATTGACCTTCAGCTGTCCAGAGAGAAAAATTAACAGAGAAAGCCTCTTCCAGCGCCTGCAGACTAACCCAGGTCAGACGCTGTCTCAGATGGCAATGGACATGAGGGAGTTGGAGGGCCTACAAGTGGAGAGCTCATCCACCCGGGTGGTGGCCTATCCGTCAGAGCAGCAGGGCAGGACCCAGAATCGCAGAGTCACCTCTACAACCAGGAGGAGAGTGTCCACACGCACGCAGCGACGCCAATAAATGCAATAGGAGGTATTCTTATATATGATAATTTGATAATAGCAAAAAACACTATTATCATAATAATCTAAATGTTCTTTCTTTTTCATTTCCAGATCTTCAGTCAAGACTAACATGGTGGTATCAAGTTCAAGAAGTGAAAGTTTTCAGTCTGTTGATGAGTATGAACAACATTCAGACACAAATTTAGCAATATCATTGAGTGTGATTGAAGATAATCATTCGTCTTATACTTACTTGAAGGGTTTTGGTATATAATTTTTTTTCCTTCTCTCCTGAAAGACGGCATCCTATGCCTATATGAAATGCAGTGACATGGCATGCATTTAATTGGCTTTGATTACGTTTATGAATGAAACAACATAATTAAATGTTCGAGAATAACCTTTCAAGCTTTTAGCTTTTAAAGCTGTTTTCAGGCATTCCTTGGTGGGTGTTTTTGCTCACATAGGTTCAATGCTTCAATTAAAAACAAACTTTCTGAAACGTTAAATATGACACCAGATCCAAAATACTCGATAATTGGCCTGTGCTTTCCATTTAATTTTTTTCTACAAATGGAGAAACTCTCCCTACCATGTCTCACCCTACTGCATTGGATGCAGTAGGGTGAGACATGTCAACCAGGAAACAGAACAGATGTTTTCAGTCATGCTTCTTAATGTTTTTCATCAGACTGGGATTCAGACATCCTTCTACTTCACACTTCCACTCGGAATGTGCAAGACAAAGCTCTTTGCCAAAACAAGCAACTATCTCCTAAATAGCAGACACCCTTAAAAGAGGATAATTGATTGTGAGGCATGACATAATTTCCCTTTTGTCTTCTGCGCATTCTGAAGTAGCTCAGCAATGAACAAAGTGTTACTCTATGTATTCCCTAACATCTCACTTTCGAAGAAACTGTTCGGCTCATTCAATATCTAATTGTACTGTTTTTGTTGTTGGGTATGTGGGTGGTCTGCTTTTGTATGCTCAAGTGCAATAAGTATGTAGTATAATTTAACTTGATAATTCATAAAGAAGTCCTCTAACTATTACAGTACATAAAAGTGCTGCTGGTGAATGAAGCAACAACTATTTCAGTACACGTGGCAGGTAGTGTTTGTATAAGATCTTGTACAGGACGTATTTTGAGTGGTTTTCAGCCAATAATTTAACTATGTAATCGTTCTTCAACTCGGTGAAGAGTAGAATCTATTAACCTTTTTTTCATACACTCATACATTGCTGCATGACTCGGTTTATTTTAACATTTGTACACTACGGGCTTTTCAACTTCAGAGAGCAATCTTGTTAGTGGGAGTTCATATTCTCAGAGGAGCCTTTTCCTCATTAACAAAACACACCCATGATTACGAGAGCTACAATTAAAAAGTGACACACTTTATGAGTTTAATGGCCAAGTTTTCAGAGACCCTGTCCTGACTGTAGATGTGACAATATAAGTAACTTGTAATATGAATAAATTGTATAAATCTTGACAGATGGATTAGTCTCCACTAAACTCTTGGATAGAGGAATATCGGGCTATTTAACTGAAGTCAGCAAGAAAAGCTCACTCTGTGATAAAAGCTCCAAACTTGTTTATCTGCAATTGAGAATGATGCAAACCCGTAGGAGAAGCTTTTCAAGCTGAACTAATCCAAAACCAAATAAATGGGCCTGCGGTCCATGGAGAAACCAGGAGAGGCTAAGTCGTAAATGTAAGTCTGCTGTTAATTAGAAAATAAATTACATATTCAGTGGGGAACCATTAAAACAGTTTGACTCAGACTTTCACAAACATCCAAACAAGTTAATTTACAGGATACAAAGGATGGAGTTAAGTCATTAACATTGTACTGGGCCCAAGAGGATTATGGTCAGACATGTTTACCATCAAAATAACTCCCAGCTCTTGATACAGTTAATTATTGAGAGTGTTTTCATCTTGATCAGTTTATCTTGATTACATTTTTAGTTCTAATGCACAACAGATTCATTATTTTGTGTCTAAAAGTGCTGATACAAAGTTGTGTAAGACAAAACCATATATTGTAACTGTACTCTTATACTCAGCCATACTTTGGAACACAAACTCTTTCTGTTCTGTATTATGATCAGCGTAGTCTAGGACAAACATAGAGTAGAGTGACAACTTGTGATACCTTCACTATGATCAGTGACCTTCTAGTTACAGGCCTGTGGGCCATCCAAGCCTCAACTGTTTAGATATCCAGATAAAAAAGACACTTCTCCCGGAAGCAGTAAGTAAAATCCACCCTTCAAGGAAAATGATAATTAAAGCCATATGCAGGAAGAGATACTGGAAGTCCTATAAAAATGCAAAAGGTGTGTGATGTCAGCTGAAAATGTCCAACATCTGTAGAACAACTGGGGGAAATGTTAGATCAAAAACCTCAAGAAAAGGAGAACTGAGATTATCTAGTGATAGATTTAAATAGGTCGGAGAACTTTTTGATGAAGGTAAAAAAAAAGAAGGGAAAATATTTGTATTCGTTGGCATCACTTACAGAATCTAAGGCTTGGAAAGTGGTTGCATATGGAAGAATGACATTTTGAAGGAGAATGCTTGGACAGGGGAACTGGCTTACTAATGAGGAGAAAGTTCAGTTATCAGGGAAGATAGAAGGACAAGGTAACAATATTAGCCGGTGTAAACCATTATGTAAGGCTTTGCATGGAAAGGTAAGTCAGGCTCTCAACAGTTACCTTGTCCTCTGGGGACCTTAAAGGCTCCTCTGCAGTATTTGGTTTAATGACTCAAGAACAAGTTTCCAAAGTGTTTAGGTTTAAGTGAAAAGAGTTGTAGTCATAATCAAACTGATAAAACACACAGCAAATATTTATTTTTAATGAGAAAAACACGTTTAATGTCACTTAATCTCAGTGGGAATGGCAGTAAGGTTAACCTCAAAATCATGGGTTAATGGATGTTTCTGTTGATTTTATTGCCAATCTTCAAAGGAATAGTTTTACATTTTAGGAAATGCACTTAAAGTCAGAGGAGAAGACTAATAGTGCTCTAATGAGGCACTCTCATTATGAAGCAACGTACAACCAGCAGCTTAAAGCCTGGAAACAGATGGAACAGCTAGCGAGACTCTCTGGGATTCAGTGCCTGTTGCTTGGTAGTGTAATTATTTGGCATATTTGTTTTATTTTGACACTTTCTTACACTTTATTAAACCAACAGATTACATTTAGCAATGCTAAGTAGCTGTAGCTTCATATTTACTGCCTATACATGAGAGTGGCACAATCTTCTCATCTCACACCTCAGCAAAAAGTGAAGTGGCTGGATTTCAAAATATAAATATGCCTTTTATACTAGATGAAGTTTGGTTGTTTTCGTAACTATTCAAGTTAAAGGAATCTGGGAAGTATTTTTTTTCTTTGAGGTATTTTATTTCCGAATACTTCACCAGTGTCTGTCCATGTAGTACAAACTCTTTCCTTCAGGGCAGAAAAACACAGAACTCTTAATCCACCAGGAACCATTAAAAATGAAATAGTGTAGTTACCATATTATCAACGATTCAGAAATGCTCTCTTCTCCACAGTCCAAGCTGGTCTCAGGGAGATCATAATTTATCCAGGAGGTCATCCTTGAACCTTTCCATGACTTTCTTGAGAATAGGATGAGAGTTGTATATAAGCCACTGTGCTGCAGGAAGCTGCCCTGAGCTCAAAAAGAATCACATTAATGAACTCCTGATGATGATGCTCTGTCAACGCTTAAATAACAATAACTATTGCATGGTGATGTTCATCTCTTTGTTTCTATGTTTTTATGTGTAAATTGTGTATTGTATAAAATCTACTATATCTGTACGGTCAAGAAGCTGTAAATAAATGATTTTGTTAAAACTTGTTGATTGATCGTCTCAGCTAATTTTGTATTATATAATCCATAAAACAAAGTGTTGTGAACATTTTGTAAATTTAATGTTATACAAGTTTGATTTTTAGGAGTCACACCAATAAATATAATTTACAACAAAAAAACATACATAATACATACATCATACAAAACAGATATAAGTGAGAAACAAATGCATTCCAATAAGCATTAAAAGGTCATACTTTACTTTACGTTAATGTCTAAAACTATTTTGGGCGACATAGTAAAGTATGACCCTTTTTGAGTGACATAGTATAGTATGACCTATTTTGAGCGACATAGTATAGTATGACCTTTTTTGGGCGACATACTATAGTATGACCTTTTTTGTACGACATAGTATATTATGAACCTTTTCGAGTGACATTGTATAGTATGACCTTTTTTGTATGACATAGTATAGTATGACCTTTTTTGTATGACATAGTATAGTATGACCTTTTTTGGACGGAAAAGTATAGTATGACCTTTTTTGTAAGTCATAGTATAGTATGAACTTTTTTGAGCGACATAGTATAGTATGAACTTTTTTGGGCGACATAGTATAGTATGATTTTTTTTGAGCGACATACTACAGTATGACTTTTTTTGAGCGACATATTATAGTATGACCTTTTTTGGGCGAAATAGTATAGTATGACCTATTTTGGACGGAAAAGTATAATATGACCTTTTTCGGGCGACATAGAATAGTATGACCTATTTTGGACGGAAAAGTATAGTATGACCTTTTTTGGGCGACATAGCATAGTATGACCTTTTTTGAGCGACATACTATAGTATGACCTTTTTTGAGCGACATAGTATAGTATGACCTTTTTTGGGGGAAATACTATAGTATGACTTTTTTTGGGCGACATAGTATAGTATGAACTTTTTTGAGCGACATACTATAGTATGACCTTTTTTGAGCAACATAGTATAGTATGACCTTTTTTGGGCGACATACTATAGTATGACTTTTTTTGGGCGACATAGTATAGTATGACCTTTTTTGAGCGACATAGTATAGTATGACCTTTTTTGGGCGACATAGTATATTATGACCTAATTTGGACGGAAAAGTATAGTATGACCTTTTTCGGGCGACATGGTATAGTATGACCTATTTTGGACGGAAAAGTATAGTATGACCTTTTTTGGGCGACATAGCATAGTATGACCTTTTTTGAGCGACATACTACAGTATGACTCTTTTTGAGCGACATACTATAGTATGACCTTTTTTGGGCGAAATAGTATAGTATGACCTATTTTGGACGGAAAAGTATAATATGACCTTTTTCGGGCGACATAGTATAGTATGACCTATTTTGGACGGAAAAGTATAGTATGACCTTTTTTAGGCGGCATAGCATAGTATGACCTTTTTTGAGCGACATACTATAGTATGACCTTTTTTGAGCGACATAGTATAGTATGACCTTTTTGGGGGGAAATACTATAGTATGACTTTTTTTGGGCGACATAGTATAGTATGACCTTTTTTGGGCGACATAGTATAGTATGACCTTTTTTGGGCGACATAATATAGTATGACCTTTTTTGAGCGACATAGTATAGTATGACCTTTTTTGGGCGACATAGTATATTATGACCTAATTTGGACGGAAAAGTATAGTATGACCTTTTTCGGGCGACATAGTATAGTATGACCTATTTTGGACGGAAAAGTATAGTATGACCTTTTTTGGGCGACATAGCATAGTATGACCTTTTTTGAGCGACATAGTATAGTATGACCTTTTTTGGGCGACATACTATAGTATGACTTTTTTTGGGCGACATAGTATAGTATGACCTTTTTTGGAGGAAATACTATAGTATGACTTTTTTTGGGGCGACATAGTATAGTATGACCTTTTTTGGGAGACATAGTATAGTATGACCTTTTTTGGGCGACATAATATAGTATGACCTTTTTTGAGCGACATAGTATAGTATGACCTTTTTTGGGCGACATAGTATAGTATGACTTTTTTTGGGCGACATACTATAGTATGACTTTTTTTGGGCGACATAGTATAGTATGACCTTTTTTGGGCGACATAGTATAGTATGACCTATTTTGGACGGAAAAGTATAGTATGAACTTTTTTGAGCGACATACTATAGTATGACCTTTTTTGAGCAACATAGTATAGTATGACCTTTTTTGGGCGACATAGTATAGTATGACCTTTTTAGGGCGACATAGTATAGTATGACTTTTTTTGAGCGACATAGTATAGTATGACCTATTTTGGACGGAAAAGTATAGTATGACCTTTTTTGAGCGACATAGTATAGTGTGACCTTTTTTGGGCGACATACTATAGTATGACTTTTTTTGGGCGACATAGTATAGTATGACCTTTTTTGAGCGACATACTATAGTATGAATTTTTTTGGGCGACATAGTATAGTATGACCTTTTTTGGGCGACATAGTATAGGATGACTTTTTTTGGGCGACATAGTATAGTATGAACTTTTTTGGGCGACATAGTATAGTATGACCTATTTTGGACGGAAAAGTATAGTATGAACTTTTTTGAGCGACATACTATAGTATGACCTTTTTTGAGCAACATAGTATAGTATGACCTTTTTTGGGCGACATACTATAGTATGACTTTTTTTGGGCGACATAGTATAGTATCACCTTTTTTGGGCGACATACTATAGTATGACTTTTTTTGGGCGACATAGTATAGTATGACCTTTTTTGGGCGACATAGTATAGTATGACCTTTTTAGAGCGACATACTATAGTATGACCTTTTTTGAGCGACATAGTATAGTATGACCTATTTTGGACGGAAAAGTATAGTATGAACCTTTTTGAGCGACATACTATAGTATGACCTTTTTTGGGCGACATAGTATAGTATGACCTTTTTTGGGCGACATAGCATAGTATGACCTACTTTGGATGGAAAAGTATAGTATGACCTTTTTTGGGCGACATAGTATAGTATGACCTTTTTTGGGCGACATAGTATAGGATGACCTTTTTCGGGCGACATACTGTAGTATGACTTTTTTTGGGCGACATAGTATAGTATGACCTTTTTTGGGGGACATAGTATAGTATGACCTTTTTTGGGCGACATAGTATAGTATGACCTTTTTTGGGCAACATACTGTAGTATGACTTTTTTTGGGCGACATAGTATAGTATGACCTTTTTTGGGGGACATACTATAGTATGACTTTTTTTGGGCGACATAGTATACTATGACCTTTTTTGGGCGACATAGTATAGTATGACCTATTTTGGACGGAAAAGTATAGTATGACCTTTTTCGGGCGACATAGTATAGTATGACCTATTTTGGACGGAAAAGTATAGTATGAACTTTTTTGAGCGACATACTATAGTATGACCTTTTTTGAGCGACATAGTATAGTATGACCTTTTTTGGGCGACATAGTATAGTATGACCTTTTTAGGGCGACATACTATAGTATGACCTTTTTTGAGCGACATAGTATAGTATGACCTATTTTGGACGGAAAAGTATAGTATGAACTTTTTTGAGCGACATACTATAGTATGACCTTTTTTGAGCGACATACTATAGTATGACCTTTTTTGGGCGACATACTATAGTATGACTTTTTTTGGGCGACATAGTATAGTATGACCTTTTTTGGGCGACATAGTATAGTATGACCTTTTTTGGGCGACATAGTATAGTATGACCTTTTTTGGGCGACATAGTATAGTATGACCTTTTTAGGGCGACATACTATAGTATGACCTTTTTTGAGCGACATAGTATAGTATGACCTTTTTTGGGCGACATAGTATAGTATGACCTTTTTTGGGCGACATACTGTAGTATGACTTTTTTTGGGCGACATAGTATAGTATGACCTTTTTTGGGGGACATACTATAGTATGACTTTTTTTGGGCGACATAGTATACTATGACCTTTTTTGGGCGACATAGTATAGTATGACCTATTTTGGACGGAAAAGTATAGTATGACCTTTTTCGGGCGACATAGAATAGTATGACCTATTTTGGACAGAAAAGTATAGTTTGAACTTTTTTGAGCGACATACTATAGTATGACCTCTTTTTTGAGCGACATAGTATAGTATGACCTTTTTTGGGCGACATAGTATAGTATGACCTTTTTAGGGCGACATACTATAGTATGACCTTTTTTGAGCGACATAGTATAGTATGACCTATTTTGGACGGAAAAGTATAGTATGAACTTTTTTGAGCGACATACTATAGTATGACCTTTTTTGGGCGACATACTATAGTATGAATTTTTTTAGGCGACATAGTATAGTATGACCTTTTTTGGGCGACATAGTATAGTATGACCTACTTTGGATGGAAAAGTATAGTATGACCTTTTTTGGGCGACATAGTATAGTATGACCTTTTTTGGGCGACATAGTATAGGATGACCTTTTTCGGGCGACATACTGTAGTATGACTTTTTTTGGGCGACATAGTATAGTATGACCTTTTTTGGGGGACATAGTATAGTATGACCTTTTTTGGGGGACATAGTATAGTATGACCTTTTTTGGGCGACATAGTATAGTATGACCTTTTTTGGGCGACATACTGTAGTATGACTTTTTTTGGGCGACATAGTATAGTATGACCTTTTTTGGGGGACATACTATAGTATGACTTTTTTTGGGCGACATAGTATACTATGACCTTTTTTGGGCGACATAGTATAGTATGACCTATTTTGGACGGAAAAGTATAGTATGACCTTTTTCGGGCGACATAGTATAGTATGACCTATTTTGGACGGAAAAGTATAGTATGAACTTTTTTGAGCGACATACTATAGTATGACCTTTTTTGAGCGACATAGTATAGTATGACCTTTTTTGGGCGACATAGTATAGTATGACCTTTTTAGGGCGACATACTATAGTATGACCTTTTTTGAGCGACATAGTATAGTATGACCTATTTTGGACGGAAAAGTATAGTATGAACTTTTTTGAGCGACATACTATAGTATGACCTTTTTTGAGCGACATACTATAGTATGACCTTTTTTGGGCGACATACTATAGTATGACTTTTTTTGGGCGACATAGTATAGTATGACCTTTTTTGGGCGACATAGTATAGTATGACCTTTTTTGGGCGACATAGTATAGTATGACCTTTTTTGGGCGACATAGTATAGTATGACCTTTTTAGGGCGACATACTATAGTATGACCTTTTTTGAGCGACATAGTATAGTATGACCTTTTTTGGGCGACATAGTATAGTATGACCTTTTTTGGGCGACATACTGTAGTATGACTTTTTTTGGGCGACATAGTATAGTATGACCTTTTTTGGGGGACATACTATAGTATGACTTTTTTTGGGCGACATAGTATACTATGACCTTTTTTGGGCGACATAGTATAGTATGACCTATTTTGGACGGAAAAGTATAGTATGACCTTTTTCGGGCGACATAGAATAGTATGACCTATTTTGGACAGAAAAGTATAGTTTGAACTTTTTTGAGCGACATACTATAGTATGACCTCTTTTTTGAGCGACATAGTATAGTATGACCTTTTTTGGGCGACATAGTATAGTATGACCTTTTTAGGGCGACATACTATAGTATGACCTTTTTTGAGCGACATAGTATAGTATGACCTATTTTGGACGGAAAAGTATAGTATGAACTTTTTTGAGCGACATACTATAGTATGACCTTTTTTGGGCGACATACTATAGTATGAATTTTTTTAGGCGACATAGTATAGTATGACCTTTTTTGGGCGACATAGTATAGTATGACCTACTTTGGATGGAAAAGTATAGTATGACCTTTTTTGGGCGACATAGTATAGTATGACCTTTTTTGGGCGACATAGTATAGGATGACCTTTTTCGGGCGACATACTGTAGTATGACTTTTTTTGGGCGACATAGTATAGTATGACCTTTTTTGGGGGACATAGTATAGTATGACCTTTTTTGGGGGACATAGTATAGTATGACCTTTTTTGGGCGACATAGTATAGTATGACCTTTTTTGGGCGACATACTGTAGTATGACTTTTTTTGGGCGACATAGTATAGTATGACCTTTTTTGGGGGACATACTATAGTATGACTTTTTTTGGGCGACATAGTATACTATGACCTTTTTTGGGCGACATAGTATAGTATGACCTATTTTGGACGGAAAAGTATAGTATGACCTTTTTCGGGCGACATAGTATAGTATGACCTATTTTGGACGGAAAAGTATAGTATGAACTTTTTTGAGCGACATACTATAGTATGACCTTTTTTGAGCGACATAGTATAGTATGACCTTTTTTGGGCCACATAGTATAGTATGACCTTTTTAGGGCGACATACTATAGTATGACCTTTTTTGAGCGAAATAGTATAGTATGACCTATTTTGGACGGAAAAGTATAGTATGAACTTTTTTGAGCGACATACTATAGTATGACCTTTTTTGAGCGACATACTATAGTATGACTTTTTTGGGGCGACATAGTATAGTATGACCTTTTTTGGGCGACATAGTATAGTATGACCTACTTTGGATGGAAAAGTATAGTATGACCTTTTTTGGGCGACATAGTATAGTATGACCTTTTTTGGGCAACATAGTATAGTATGACCTTTTTCGGGCGACATACTGTAGTATGACTTTTTTTGGGCGACTTAGTATAGTAAGACCTTTTTTGGGGGACATAGTATAGTATGACCTTTTTTGGGCGACATAGTATAGTATGACCTTTTTGAGTGACATAGTATAGTATGACTTTTTTTGAGCGACATAATATAGTATGACCTTTTTGGAGTGGCATACAATATGATATTTTTTGAGTGACATTGCATGGTCATGTTCATCTCTTTGATTCCATTATTATGTGAAAATTGTGTATTGTATAAAATCTACTACATCTTTATGGTCAAGAAGCTCTAAATAAATGATTTTACTAAAACTTTTACTAAAAATTTTTTACCATATAATCCATTGAACACAGTGTTGTGAACATTTTGTAAATTTATTGTTAAATAAGTTTGATTTTCAAAAGTCACATCAATAGATATACATTATACAAAACATACATAATACATACATCATACATAACAGAAATAAGTGAGAAACAATTGCATTTAAGTAAGCATTAAAATAAGCACAATAAGCATCAAAAATACCTTTCTGAAAAAACATACGGAAAGACTGAAGTAAATGCTGGTTTCCTCAGTGTCAAAGACATCTGCAGATGTGAAGATGGAAGTGTAAAAAAAAAAAAAAAACATCCCTGGCCTGTGTAATATCTGTGAAGTGTTCACTTTGACTTTCCTATCGTTTAAAAATAGATAGCTGCATTTCCATTGTGTGTCCATTACTCTCAAAATAATAAAAGCTCACAGCAAGACCTCTGGTGCAGACACAACAGGTAAATTTAGCCAGCAGAATTATTATTGGAATAAAATCATCCAACAGGGAGAGCTGCAGGAAACAAAATGAGATTCTTGAGGCATACTGTCACTGACACCTTTATGACTGGGCACTGTGTGTCTGGCAGGAAATTGTAGCTGACAGAAAGTATAGTGAGTGGCTCTGCTCACCACTTCGAAATAAAGAAAACACATTTGCACACATACATAAAACTAGGAAAACACATTTTTCTTAAGTCAGTGGTGCATTTAAGGTCTTGAACCTTCCTCCAACGCCTTAACCAATCTTTGGAGTCCCATTGCGTCAGTAATAGACAAACCTGTCCGTGAACATGCCAGAAAAGGACCGAAAGGCTGAGGGAGATGTCTCAACACTAGGACTGTAGCGTAATTGCAGTGCTCTTGATATGTGTTCTTCTTGCTGAAGCTTAATTTGCCATAACCAACACCAATTCTGAAGGGGAGTTTCTGCTGCTTGACATCACTGGAATAAATGTCTAAATGCATCCAATGTCTACAACTCAACCTGTGTAACTGCTTGTCTGAGCGGTCAACAGTTTAAGGGCATGTGTAATGCTTGTTGAACACAAGGAAGATGGCTTTATGTAGTCATGAATATGGAACAGGTTGTTTTTGGATAGAAATTGCCTGCTGAGAGAAACTGTAATACCAAGAAATCTTCTCCAGGAGAGGAAGAGTCGGAAAAAGTGAGCTGGATGCTGAACGACAGCTTGGACCTCAACACACATTGGAAATGTACCACAACAGATAAATGGAACCTGCATGTCATGTCAAAAGACATCATGTTTTTCAATGTCTGCTTGTCTATCTTCTTTCTTTTAAATTTACATTTATGGGTCTGAGAAATTAGAGCTGACAGAATAAAGACTTCTTCACATTCATTCTGGTTCTGCTTTTCTCTTTTATCAGATTAAGAGAATTCATTTTAGTTTACATTTTTTTTTTCATCTAAATCTATGTATCTGCAAACATCACATTGATTAAATGTAAATCAAGAAAATAATCACTGGATTAAGGGATAATGAATAACGTCATCATGTAATTGCAATGACACTCAATACAACACACAACTGAAAAATAAGAACAATATATAATAAAATACAATAAAAGGTGTGCATCCTTTGAACCAAGTAGGCTTCTTCATTATTTAAGTTGAAAAAACTGGTTTAATTCATTATGTTATGAAAAGGCTAGTGCAAAATGTGTCACAGAGAAAATAACTTTAATTTAATTAATTTAATAACTTTAAAAAAACATTGTTGTCGACCAATCATGTCAATGTAACAAATAAAAAAACACTTTTATCCAGCCAATAATCAGATATGTTAGTTCTATAGCACACTTTGGCAAATGGTGCATTGAGGTCAACACTTTGCTACTGTCTGGTGTGTTATCAAGGCCATTTGCAGCATCTGTACTGATTCTCTACATGAAACAATTTAATGATGTCAGACAATCCTCTGATATCATCCTGAGTTCATAGCAATCAAAGGGAAAATGGTCTGTGAAATGACAGATAAGGCTTAAGAATGTTTTTAAGATGGACTTGGGTTTGTTGGAATGAGTCTTGAGATTAGCCTGAGTGAACTCGCTACGAGCAGGAGGCTCCGCTGGTCTGGTAGTCGGAGGGA
Source organism: Eupleurogrammus muticus (assembly GCA_036785175.1). Classification (NCBI taxonomy): domain Eukaryota; kingdom Metazoa; phylum Chordata; class Actinopteri; order Scombriformes; family Trichiuridae; genus Eupleurogrammus; species Eupleurogrammus muticus. The sequence goes on from JAYKQN010000006.1 coordinate 8,543,195, forward strand.
GGATGAAGCCAGCTCAGCTCTTCTGCTCCGCGGGGAAAGGCTGTAAGGACAGACGGCTTGCATGCTTCACGTACACGTTGCCCTCCTCCAGCTTGACTTCATACACTTGTTGCTAAAACAGGAAAAAACAGAGGATTAAGAAAAATATATTACTACTGTGGAAGCAGCCACAGATCACATTACTGGAAAGCACAAACTTTGGCTATCTACAAATATATTTAGTTGAAAATCCCTCCTATTAACACTTTTACTTGTTATATTTAATTGTAAGTGAATCTTTTTCTCTTCATTGATTCATTCTAATAACAGACAGGGGAAGAAAAGATTTTTGACAGGAGAAAATGGGAACATGGCGTTACTGTGAGTGAGCTCTGATTTCTCATGCTGTATCAATCAGGGAGGGAGATGAAGTGTTAACGCTGAGGTGCACTGAATCTTCCTGTCCCTCAGAGATACAATAGCTTTTTCATATTTCATCTGATTTGATTAATATTCAACGAGGTTAAAACTAATATAATGTCAGATGATGTGATACAGTATTGATGTCAGATGACTGGGACACATATTTCCAGAGGGACGTATGTATTGAGTAATTTAGGAGGAGTCCTTTTAGGAATGTTTTTTTTCCACCACAATAAGTTCAATCGAGTAGACATTTTAACGTGGTGAAAGGGGCTAAAATGGGCATATTCAATGTCTGACCTGTAATGATGTCCCTGACTTCCCGGTTCTCAGGTCAAAGTCGTAGTCGTGCCAGGGACAGAAGACCTGCAGGACGCCATCCGCCTCCTCAATGTCGCCCTCACACAGAGGACCTCCTGGGGGATGGGAAAATAAATGGTTTATCAGGTTATTCTCCAAACAAATGACTTCTGCTGTCTTCCTTCAAGGAAAATGTGATTGTGAGGTTTGTGTAATAACATTGTGAGGAATATATAAGCCTGTGTGACGGCAGGGGGGAAGAGGCTGGTACATTTGACAGAGGAGCATGTACAACTGGCTCCTTTTTATATGGTCTGCTGAATGTCCAATTCGGTCATTAGGTGATAATTCTCATTAATCTGTCATGTAGTGTAACCCTATGACCTATTGTGGACGACATGGTATAGTATGACATTTATGAGCGACAGTATGGCCTATTTTGAGCGACATAGTATAGTATGAGCTTTTTTGAGCGACATAGTATAGTATGACCTTTTTTGGGCGATATACTATAGTATGACCTATGTTGGGCGACATAGTAACGTATGACCTATTTTGAGCGACATAGTATAGTATGACCTTTTTTGAGCGACATAGTATAGTATGACCTTTTTTGGGCGATATAATATAGTATGACCTTTTTTGGGCGATATACTATAGTATGACCTATGTTGGGTGACATAGTAACGTATGACCTATTTTGAGCGACATAGTATAGTATGACCTATTTTGAGCGACATAGTATAGTATGACCTTTTTTGGGGGACATACTATAATATGACCTTTTTTGAGCGACATAGAATAGTATGACCTTTTTTGGGCGACATAGTATAGTATGACCTTTTTTGGGCGACATAGTATAGTATGACCTTTTTTGAGCGACATGCTATAGTATGACCTTTTTTGAGCGACATAGTATAGTGTGATCTATTCTTAGCATCATAGTATAATCTGACCATTTTTGAGCGACATACTCTATTATGATGTATTTTGTACGACATAGTATATTATGACCTTTTTTGGGCGACATAGTATAGTATGACCTTTTTTGGGCGACATAGTATAGTATGACCGTTTTTGGGCGACAAAGTATAGTTTGACCTTTTTTGGGCGACATAGTACAGTATGACCTTTTTTGGGGGACATAGTATAGTATGACCTTTTTTGAGCGACATAGTATAACATGACCTTTTTTAGCGACATAGTAAAGTATGACCTTTTTTGGGCGACATAGTATAGTATGAATTTTTTTGGACGACATAGTATAGTATGACCTTTTTTGGACAACATAGTATAGTATGACCTTTTTTGAGCGACGTAGTATAGTATGTCCTATTCTGGGCGACATAGTATAGTATGATCTATTCTTGGCATCATAGTATAATCTGACCATTTTTGAGCGACATACTCTATTATGATATATTTTGTACGACATAGTATATTATGACCTTTTTTTAGGCGACATAGTATATAGTATGACCTTTTTTGGACGACATACTATAGTATGACCTTTTTTGGACGACATAGTATAGTATGACCTTTTTTGAGCGACATAGTATAGTATGACCTTTTTTGAGCGACATAGTATAGTATGACCTTTTTTGAGCGACATAGTATGACCTTTTTTGGGCGACATAGTATAGTATGACCTTTTTTGGACGACATACTATAGTATGACCTTTTTTGGACGACATAGTATAGTATGACCTTTTTTGAGCGACATAGTATGACCTTTTTTGAGCGACATAGTATAGTATGACCTTTTTTGGACGACATAGTATAGTATGACCTTTTTTGAGCGACATAGTATAGTATGACCTTTTTTGGACGACATAGTATAGTATGACCTTTTTTGAGCGACATAGTATAGTATGACCTTTTTTGGGTGACATAGTATATAGTATGACCTTTTTTGGGCGACATAGTATAGTATGACCTTTTTTGGGTGACACGGTGTAGTATAATGGTTTTTAAACGATATCTTTTTTGTCAACCATGGTTTGTCACTTACACAGTCAGGTTTTCATTTGGTGTCGCTATTAAATACCTTTTCTCCTGTAGATCAACTTTACTCATTTATGATCATTTGTCATTGCTGGATCAACACACACAGACAAGAATACATTCTTTTCTTTTTAAAAAGAGTGTAATCCACACTTATGCCTATAATGTATGTATCTACAAATAGCAAGACAATCTGTTAAATTTGCATCATAAAATACATTGATTCTTCAACCTAGTTTCCCTCTTTCCATTTAGCCACACTCCCTTACTCACTGATAAACTAAACCACCAGTTCTTCTCTCGACCGCTGCGCGAACAACAGCGTATTAAACATCATTTGCTGTTAAAATAATGATGATGATAATAATACCAAAAACGCGCGTGTGGATGCGCGCATTTCCGTGTTTACGTGCGTGGGGGGAGGGGGAAGAGAGAAACAGGAATTTGAGCGGTGGGAATGACGCCCCGCATAACGACGATGAGGCTTTTTTCTGTTGTTTTACCGGAATGTGAACAGCGGGCGTCCATGGCGAAAAACTCCCCCTTCACGTAGAAGAGGCACACGTCAGACTCGTAGCCGAGGCGGGAGAACATGAGGCGGCAGCGCTGCTTGGAAAGCTCCGAGGCCGGTCCGATCAGCCTCCACGCGACGCCTCCCGCGCCGCCCTCCTCATCGCCACAGCCGGACGCCATCGCCTGCGAACAGGCCGACGCGATCGTCAAAAATCCCCCTCCTTTTCTCTCTCCTCCCTTAACCCCCGCGCCGACGCGAACGGATGTGGAAGTCGTCCGAATAATCCATATTGACTTGACCCGGGGCCGCGTGCCGCCGCGCAGCCGCCGCGCAGAGCCGCAAAGCGGCAACAGGCGCACCGTCACAGCGGAGCGACGCACCCGCACACGGACACGGACACGCTCAGCTACTCAGATAGCCTCATAAATAAACAGCTCATATCCCCCACTGTGCTGTTAGGAGATATTTTATAGAGCTGCTCAAACATGTGTGGCCCTTACATTTGTTTTTTTCCACAAAAAAAAACAAGGTAAATCATCCTGTTCAATCCTGATGATATTTTTTACTTCATTAAAACCAAAAATAATATGCAAAGATTTTTAATATTAGATGCTCAACTGCTGTGCGCTGTAAAGGTCATTCTCTGTATTTGTGTGCTGGAGGCTTCATGTTTGCACATCACACTTGTGTAAATTATTGATACCAGAAGAACGCCCTGAAAGCGCAGACCTCCGCCAAGCATTGTCGTCCTGCACTTGTGGAATACACGCACTCATCGTGGAATGAAAAGCATCAGTTTTCATCAGTGTTGTCTGAATTGTGATTGTTTTTGACACACAGTGTAAAGTTGATCCAACAAAATGACCTGCAACAAAGCCTATCCTGTGCACAAACACAATGCACATATCAAAATTTTGCAGATGCATATGTCAAAATCTGTGCATAGAAAATAAAAGACACTATCTAAAGTTAATACTGGAAAAGGAAGTGAAAGCTAACCAGCAGTGTGCCTTCATGACTATTAAATGGGGACAGACTTGAAAATAAAAATGGTATTCTGGAAACAAATCATCTGCAACTTTTTGACTGCATTAATGATAATGCTCATATGAGTTATATATATATATATATATATATATATATATATATATATATATATATATATATATATAACTGTGTAAAGTCTTTTAGGCCAGTCTTTTAGTGTCTCTGGTAAAATGTGCAAAGAAAACGAGCTATGCATGTGCAAGATATGATGATCAGGATGCTCCAAACGATGGCGCCTATTTAAGGGTCGATTTACTGCAATGTTACCACCAAAGAATAAATAAAACATTTAAAGCGATCCAAAAACCAGGATTTCTTCTCGGTCATTACCAAAATATAATCACCTGTTCATGGTACCATTGCCAACATTCACTGAAGTTTGACAAAACTTTTTTAAGGTGTATTTGCTAACAAACCTATAGGAAAAAAAAACACCAGCTAAAACATAACCTCTTTGGCAGAGGTGAATATTTGTGATGTCACAAGTCATGCCCCTGGTCCCCTCCCCCCTGCGCCGTAAAATTAGATTTTCTGTAAGCGCAGAGGAAACTTTCCACTCTCAGCAGATGGATGTGAAAACAGCCTTCCAGTGTCGAACTCCTGCGCGTACGTCATCCTCAGCGAAGCTCAAACAGTCGACTGAGGGAACGAGAAGAAAAAACATTTGTGAGTGGAGGTGAAGTTGAACGTGGGGACTTCATAATGTTTCATTGTTGGACCCAGACAGACACTTCCTGCGGTTTGATTAGGATCACTCCGTGCGATTAACACTGTTTTATGTTCAAACAATGCAACTACGCTAAATAGTCACTCTGGTGGCCTTCTCATTTTATTGAGAACACTTTAAGCACTCTTGGACTTATTCCTAAGGAGTGTGGTAAACGTGGAGCTTTATTTTTTATATGGCCTACTGTACTGTGCAGTTTAAAATCCATTTCTCAATTATCAGTTATAAAGCATGTTATTGTTCTTGCCTGGCAGACGTCATACTGTGCTGAGCTCCAGACAGGTATTTGAGTTTTCCACGGTGTAGTTAAGCATCATTACAAATTGTTTGTGAACTCTGCATCTCGACAAGTGTTTTTAGCGGTTGAGCGTGCGTGACAACTGAAACAAATCCCTTTCAGTTGGCAGCACTTTAAAAAGTTGATAGAATAGATCAAATGTTACATCAGGACTGCACAGCATAAACATCTTTAATTTCTGTGAAAGTGCTGGTTAAACCTCAATTAGAACTTTTATATATCGTATATATGATTAAATCAGCCATCTGTCTGTGATCAAAGATTTATGACTCCTCACAAATGAACCTCTCCAGTAGCAGCGAAGTTGAGCAGAAAGCTACCTACAAATTCAGCCAATTGGCATTTTGCATAAAATAAAAATATATACCGATGATCTGCATTTCGTCAGCTTTTATTCACTTTGTCTCCATTGCTTTATTTCGCCAGTAATAATGCTGCGGGCAGCTTAGTTTATAAGTAGTGGGAGTTGCATGTCTAGACGAGACTGATGCATAACAGAAGTGGCTTGTTCCAATTCTGACTTTGAGAATGTGACTCATGTTCGGCTGCAGCACGAGCGCAGAGCAACAATGCTGTGAAAACGCGTCACGGGCAGGAAGAAAGAATGCTTACTGCCACTCGTCAGAAGTCAGATCCCAGTAAAACCGGTGTGACTGAGCTCGGTGATTAAATTCTGGGACACGATGCACGTTAAAGGACAGATTCATAATTTAACATGTCTGTTGTAAAAAAAAAAAAAAAAGTCTTCCCTGTAATCATTCCTCCCGTTCATAATGGCTGTTATTAAAGGATCCCCTTCAAATACACTCTCAGTGTAACAGATGGCGGCCAAAATACACAGTCGTTTTGTCCAAAAATGCATTTAAAGGTTTATTTAAAGCTTATGTGAGGCTTTAGTAGTCTCAGTTAGTCATATCACGTGGATATCTGCCACATTTACAGTCTTTTTAGCATCATGTTCCTTCCTAATGTTTTCTCAGACAGTGTTTCCCAGTTGAGCTGTGGATGTGTCGCAACAAAAAGAGGGCACTAAAAGAGAGTGCACTGAATGATTTCTAGTGGAATTGAATGGTTTGGACAGCTGCAATGTTATATGAGCTTCAGATAAACTTTAAATTACATTTTTTTGCACAGAAGTAGACCTATGCATTCTTTTCCACATCACTTCTAAAGCACTTTATGAAGGGATCTTTAATCGTCATTATTAAAGCTATTTCCATGTTTATATATTAAGTATTGATTGATTATAGATTGACTTGAACCCGCTCAGGAATGCTGGAATTATGCTTATAATTATGTTTAGGTAATATGACTGAGTGATTTTTAAAATAACCAAGTTACCAATTTATGTTACTGTGTCTCATCACCCACTGTCAAACAACAGCTACTGAACATGAGAAAAAAATAATAATTCACGGCTGTTTCCCTGTTAGCATCCGTAAGTATTTAAAAACCTTTATTTGTTCCGTTGAAATACACAGAATGAAACCCAAATGACCAGTACAAAACACAGCTGGGAATATTTTGGCATGCTGATCCCGACAGGTAGACTTGAGTCATGCAGCTTCCATGCATACAGCAGGCCGAGATTGGAAAAACCCCAGAAGTGTTTACCTAAAAGAAATACAGCTAAGTATTACCTATCAAAGGGTTTGGTTCTATGACAAGGTACAAGGGAAGTTTTAGAGAACTCCAATGTCCAGCCAAAAAACCCGCAGCCTCCAGTGAGGACAGTGCAGGTTCTGTATGAGGTGACGCTGACAAACTGACAGTCATCATCAACAGCTCAGCTTTGGCATGCCGAAGGTGAGAAAATTTACCCTGCATACGCTGGGAATCAAATTAAAGAGCTCCAAATGATTCAAGTTTGCAGAGAGAAAAACATCAATTACATAAATTAATATGATGTATTGTGGAAAAACTGAATCAGCAGACTGGATGGAAATAATAAACAGAGCTGGAGAGAGAGAGAAAGGAACGGTCCAAAGTGATCACAGGAGTATTGCGCTGGCCATAAATTTCTTCATGGACGGTGGCTTTTCATTGCAGGACTCTGGCCACTGGACAATCTAAGTGCTTGCATGCTCATGGGGCAAGATTGGGTGAAAGTCTGGCCTCAGATGAGATATTAGACTGAGAGTGAGGCCCAAACTCATCCATCACTAGCCTCCTCTTGTCTACAACCTAGCAACCACCCTCAAACGTCTCCTAACTCATCCGCCAAAGGTGGATGAAAGTGCAGCTCTCCAGCCAACGTGGTTTTCATTAGCAAAGCAAATGTTCAGCCAAACACAAAACACCACTACCTGCGTGCTTTGCTCCTTGTTTGAATCAATCTTGCCATTCAACTGCTTTCTTTTATGTACCAATATGAAGACAGCATGATTTATAGCCCACAGAACGTTTGAGATTGCACTTTTTTTTTTGCAGTAACTATGGGACGATTACGGCCATCATGTCGCTATGTCATTCCCAATGAGAATCCAGACTTAACTTTGATGTTTAGTGGACAGGAAACTAAACCCACAACCGGCTCCATGGCCCAGTCTAATGTCTGCCCTCATAGACCTGCATTCCTAATAAGCCCCGGAGGCTCAACACTGTCCCACTGTAAAAGCGATAAGTGGTTAAAAGGTCTTTCATAAACATTTTTTAGCTCTTTATGCACACTTTTTGTGAGTCTTTAATGCTTCAGACTTTCCTTGAGGAAACTGCATTCATAGAACTCCAAAATTGGATGTCTGCACAAAAGAAAAACCCTGGCTCCAACTTACTTACCTTCAAAAATGCCAACTTCTCTAATTTTTAACAAGTTGGTGATTATGGTCTCAATTGGTAATTGCTTGTTCTGGCCTTCTCATAAGTGTGCTAGTGGTCATTCTGGGACGCGTGCTTAATTAGTAAGAATTAAAGACTTATTTTACCTTTAATGCCTGCCATGTGGTAATTGATAGACATCTGGGATTGACAGTTCACTCACTCGACTGCTCTCCCCAGCAGTGGGACTAGTCATGTTGAGACGTTTAATGTTACTTGATTACACTATATCACGTGCAAGCACAGATTTACATTCACATTATATGGAAGTTCCTCACTCCAAACAGAAAAGATGGAGCATTTAGGCTTCAAAGCAGCTCCAATCCAATCCACACGTTAATAGAGAACAAAAGGGGCCATCTAAAATGTCACCAGTATCCGCTGTGCTCTTCCTGCCGTGGAAGTCAAAATGTTTGCTCTGAAAAGGGCCCAATGCCCAAGAAGCATTTTGACTTCCTGCATTCTTTCACACAGGTCTCATTTCACTAAGTCTGAGAAGTTTCAAGCGCTTAGGGCTTAGGTTGACATTAGGACTGGCCCTCATGTGCTGTAGAAAGCTTCTGCCCCCCCCAGATATATTGTAATGCATAATCCTACGAGAGAGAATGCAGATTAGGTTTAACCACAGTCCAAATCAATTCCCAAGTTTAGGGGTTGGAAAATGCAATAAAAACAGTAAATAATAAGGATAAACCACATAAATCTTGTGCTGTGGAATATTGATTCTTCTGTTTAGAAAGTTATTCTTTGTATCCCTCCCTGTATGAAGGACTGAAGGGGATAGGACGCCACATCCATGAACTCATAAAGGTTGTTGTTCAGAAGGCTCACACCACGATGATACTGTAGCAGTGTTTGTGTGCATCTTGGAAAACTGTATCAATGTGAGGGAACCGTGTTTGCGTCACCTGGAACTTTAAATGGACTCACTCTTTGGCTGTTATATGCCCATGCAGAGCAATAATCAGATGTAATGACAGGAGATGGCTGCTCACACCATTACAGATCCACAATATTAAACTCTTGGCAGCAGCCAATGCTGACTGAAGGCATCCTTTGGCTTTTTCCAAACATAAAGCTGCCCGAGGGAAGGAAAATGGGTGAAACAAGAGATGACTCAATGGACCGAATGCGGTTCCGAATGTTGGAAACTTGAAGAACGCGGTACAATGAGCAGATCTGTTGCTAATTGGCAATCAACTTAATATGTGTCGTCTGTGTAGCCTGATTTATTATTGTGATTTAGTTACATCAAGGTCAGACATTTTTCAAATGTGGTTGTTCTTTCCACCTCTATCACTCGAGATTATGTGTGGATCACGATTCACAGAGAATCTTAAAGCTTTATATGTTGATTAATAGCCTTGTTTGCTTCTCTTGAGTTTGGTCTTCCTAAGTTCACTCATGTTAGTGTGATCGATGGTTTTGAACACAAACGCTTCTTACTCTCCTCTCCATCTCGTCTGCTCTCTCAACTCGTCAACATGCATCTCTTTGGGATTTTTTTTTTTTTATTTTACTTTCCAATGCAGTTCCTCGTGTTTAAAGGTGAGTGTTGACATTTAGATACAGCATGCTGTTTTCCTGGAGATGAAATATGACTGGATGGATGTGAGCTGAAGTGATGCTGGACTGCATAATTTTCTGGATGAAGTACTTAAAAATGCTCCGACAACATGTGGGCCAGAGAGTGAGATTTAGACCAATTTTCCAAACAGCATTACTCAGTGAAGTGTACCTGACTTGACCTGCACACGTCTTACTGTAAACCGCCAAATGTTTTTCCGCCATCAAATTTGTAGAAGAAAGACATCATTTAACTGTACCTATAAAAGCGAGAGGCCATTACATCGAGCTGCTGAGTCAATCTATGTAAAGACTACTGCTCCCCCCCCATCTCCACCTTCACAGCATACGTCTGCAGGACAGATCAGACTACATTCCTTCATTAATGTCTTCAGTTCGTAGATTCCAGACACAATACGTCTTGTTCTTTAAGGCTTCGCAGCTTAGCAGACTGACCAGGAGGCAGGAGCTCATCATCTGAAAATGCAGACGTTTCGCTGGAATTATGCGACTTGATGATGATGGTTTTACGGCGTGCTGTATGTTTTTTGTAGGATTGTGTTAATAGACAACTGGTTCTAATCCCGTTATTCCCAGGTTGTCACATAGCGCTGTCTTGTCAGGCCCCTCTTATGTCTGAAACTGACAGAAAGGCACAAAGTTAGCATCATTACGAAAGACATCAGCCTTTCACCTTACTCCCACATAACCCCCCTTCCCTTCAAGATAGATGCTTCATCCTCTGCATCTGACACTGACACATAAGACATCACAGGATCTGTATAAGATGCACCAGGATCTCAACGTCTCTAACTTTTACGAATTATTGTTACGTTTGCATAATATAATTGTGTTTTATGATGTGACAACTCTTGTGGTTAGTCTCTGGTTAGGGTTAAGCATGAAAACACTTTGTTAGGTTAACAGAAAGGTCACTGTTTGGGTAAATCTTTGGATGTGATGGCAAAAAGGTTCAAATGTGCGGCGTCCAACAGTGCAACTTTACCGCTTTTTTGTATCCATGGTAACTAACCACCATCCAACTCTTACTTTACACAGTCGTCATCGAAGGGAGTGACAAAACAGCTATTTGACACCCTGGGAACGAGAAGAAGCCGTAGCATGGGCTGTAATTTATGTTTGTGACTACATGGGAAATTCAAACTAACCACAGGCTGTAAATCGGGCCATTTATAAATGTCATGCTAAAACATGACAGTTATAATGTAAATATTATCATCAAAGCTACATCTGGCAGGCACGCATGAGGTTCTGCTTTCTTTACTTCATAAAATGTTGTATGAGTATTAAATGTAATAATTAAGAAACAAAGGGAGCCCTGTTGGTTTGGGGCCGTTGAAGATGAAGTGCGATGCTGCAGGTGGTCGGACATTTTCCTAATCTCCTACTGTTGAATGTCAACAAAGAACCTAAAGATAAAAAAAAAAAAATCATTCTCAGTCTAAATGTGTATCTGATTAACCTGTGGCAACATTTCTTTGAGCAAACTTAATGAGAAATGGCTTCATTAACACCAAACACCACAATAGGTCATAAACACTAATAATAAGTGAAAGTTTAAAATGACTTTTTCCAGTTCAGTTACACATTGTATAGTACAGAATGTTTTTTTTTTTCAACAAATTTCAGTAAGTTTTCACTTTATTTAATATTTTAAAGCTTCGGCATTGCCCAGGACACAGTGTTCTATTCACAGTCCTATAATCTCTTGACCCTCCTGCAGGCTGCAGATATCTAAACACCAGATCCTCCGACATAGAACAAGCTCCTTCTATTCAGCACATTATCATATTCAGCTCTAAGGCGCACAGAGAGCAACCTAAAGAATAATTTGGGCTCCGCGATAGCCCGAACACCCTTCATTCGAGTTAAGCCATGAAACCTGCTGCCTATTTAAACTGATGGAATGAAAATATTAAGCACTTTGCCATACCACATTTGAGCTAGGATACACAAAACTACTGCAGCCATATCTGAGAAAGCAAATGGGAACATACAAGATTGGACACAAAAAAGCAAGAACTTGTTTTGTAGCTGCTCCTCGAAATAGAGAGCAAGAGAGAGAAAGAGAGAGATGTTGGAACATTGCATTTGAAAGTGGCCCACAGAGACATGTTAAGTCTGTTCCCGTCTGTTGCCATCAGCAGGACGGACGGCTGCTGCAGATTCCATCCCTGACTTAAAACTAAATCTTAGTTTTCCTCTCATGGATATTCAAACCTCACCGATGTGCATGGGTCCCATAAAATCACCCTTAAAGGGACATACTGTACCTCCCGACTTCCGAAAAACAAAAGGAGGGCATATAAGGAAAGGGACGTATTACAGTGTGGAGCTATTAAGTCAGGATAACGGGCTGAAAGGCCTTCTTACTAATTAAATGCAAAGTTGCCTCATGCGTGTGCCATTTTGTTTTATTAGACAGATTATAAAACAGTCAATTTGCTAAGAAAAACATCCTGTAAGTTGGCTATAAGCTTGTGAGACATACACCAACCCTTCTATTATTTTTTCTCCAGGGATCAACAGAAGCAGAAAATCAGCTTTATATATTGCAGCATTAATAGATATACCATGCACCCCCTGTTTCCATCAAGGAGGATTGTCTAATGGCCTGAGGTGAGGTAAAAGATCTCTAAAATAACATTAAACGGGACATTTCGATCAATCTTATGTTTAGGCTGGTCATGCTCAATGTAAGGATTCCACAAACGTCGGCTCAGCTCTAATGGGCCGCAGGACAGACCATGAAAGGAAAGATGAAATCTGCATTGGCCCACAGCTTCTCACCACATCACAGCAGCCCGTCAAACAGCCGCCCCAGCCAGGCCGCCGCTTTGAGCGACTTACAGGGGAGGTATGGATTTCTGAAGGGGGGACCCATCCATCTGGGAAAGTGAACATTCCGGAAACAAAGGTCTCATGGAGCGAATCACAGCATGTAAGCGGCTTACACTGTCTCTGACTGAGGCTTTGTTCACAACTTCAGTTTTCTTCAAATGATTCCATCCATTAACATCTACTAACTAACCCACAATCCAGACAGACTACTACCTTTGACTTATCCTCATGCGTTGCTTGCACATTCATCCCACGGCACAAACTTCACCAATGGAAATGACAGACGGTGCACTGTGTGATGACCTGACAGCGCTCTGGAGCCTGAACAAACATTTTAACTGCTGAAAGAACTGGATGGAAGGCCAGAAGAAAAGTGAAAAAGATGTTTTGAATGTCTTCCATGTTACTTACTGTTGTCTGTAACTATTGTTCCAGCAGCTGTACATAAACCTGCTTCACCGTGTTCAAACCCAAGCCCTTCCTGCAAGGCACGTCCTCTTTGCAACATGCACAAATCACGAATCCTTTTCTTAAAATTACCCTTATCAGCCGATGTGGTGATGGAGAGATAAGAATAGGAAGGCAGTTGCATGAGATACATTTCCTTTTACCGCCTTTTAGCTCAGGTATCTGATTCAACGGTGTCTCATGACAAATATTGAGCATTCTCTGTGCACTGTGTATGAATTTCACTGCTGTCCTTGGGTCGCTTAATGGAAAAGATATAAATTCAAGTTATTTTTACTATTAGTCAAGCAACCTATAAATATATACAGAGTATAGCAGATTTATATTACTTTGGCTGAATCCCCACATACCAATGTGAAGGTAATGATTCTATAAATAAGTGTGGGAAACAAAGAACATCTGTTAATGCTGAAGCATGTGTGCATGGGTGTAACCGCACATAGGTACAACAAGTCCTAGAGGTTGGTGCGTAAGAGATAAAGATGAAATCACCCGTTTGTGGCTCGCTGCTCTGCAGAAGCTCGTACGTCTGTATCGAGTGTGAGGGAGCCGTGCTCCAAGTGTTAGAGAAAGCGTGACTATGCCGTATTGAGAAGTTGCTTCTTTCCACATGTCAAGTGTAAGAGGTGAATTGCTACGACAATTTGAGAGCTCATTCCTCATTCTCATTCCTTCCTTCTCCCGTTTCCAAACAGTTGAATTAGCGGGCAGCTGGCGACGGGATTGGCAGAGCATCTTAAGACATGGCATCCAAAAGAACATGACGGTGTAGTGCTGGAGACCACCAAAGACTTGTTGTTTGTGTGTCAATCCCAATTCAACGTCTGATTGAGTGATTAAGAACCCAAAGTCAAATCAAAGCGTGAGATCATCTAGGAAGTGACCAAGATAATAAAATGGATGAAGGTCAAAGTAAACAAGTTTAGTGTGTATCAGTTAAGAGTATGTGTGAAACAATGGGGATAAAAATGGACTGTAGATTTGTAATCAGTTGCAATTCTGGATCACTGGGATCAGTTTTGATTTAAACAAACGGAGAAATTGCACAAACACACACAGAAAAAAACTTGAAGAATTTGAACAAAAACATATGAAGATAGAAGAGAAAAGAAACTAATCGATTTCCCCGCTTTTCTCTCCAGAACGGCTTGGACCGTCAGCACCAGACTCCAGGTCTGCTTTCAGACCAGAGGGGAGCCACCCAGACACCCCGGCCGTGCCCGTCTGATCCAACCAGCTCTTCAGACCTCAGCGTCACCTCCTCCAAGAAACTGTCAAACGAGCCAACATCCAGGCACAATCCACACAGGACAGAGAGATGTTTCTGGGAGTGTCTGAGGTAATAGCATCAGCAATAAAACAAAGCAGATTTGTAACTCCTAGATATATTTACACTGTAGGAGCACTGAAAGGCAGATGTACTACCCCTCTAAGTGGTAGGTGATTTGTTCATTTTGAACAGGTGGGGTGGCCCAACGGGAGGATAGAGTATCCTGGATGGAGGACAGGAACACTCCAGTTTTCTGTCGATTGTGAAAACGCATCGTTCAGAACTGAAGCCTTTTATGTAATTACTGTGAAGTTTAAATATACCATATACAATAGTATATAAAAGAATTATTCAGAAATCCAGAAATTTGGCTTGAAGTTGGACATCACATGGTCAATAACTGTGGCTCTTACAGTACTACAGTACTACAGTTACAGTACACACAGACCAGATTTCATCATTGTTTGAGTTAATTACTATAAAACTACCAATAAGATTGATTTGATACGGTTTATGCAGAAATGCATGAAATGTTAGAAATGAGGTTGAATGAGAAAAGAGGTCATGCATTCATTGAATGAATTTTGTGTGTATGCAATGACAAATAAATAACAGGACTGTATGACCAGTGTGTTCCACCATTTGAAAACAGCTGTAACTTACTGTTCCTGCTTCTTTCTATTCTATCCCTCGTACCCATGGGACCAGGAGCTCACAGACCGTCCATGTGCTCTTATGAAAAAACGGAGCCTGGTCTCAACCTGGAGGGAAGTTTGGAAAAATCACATAATAAATGGGAGAAACTGAGATCTTGATTTTATTTCC
The DNA here is from genome assembly GCA_036785175.1 of Eupleurogrammus muticus. Classification (NCBI taxonomy): domain Eukaryota; kingdom Metazoa; phylum Chordata; class Actinopteri; order Scombriformes; family Trichiuridae; genus Eupleurogrammus; species Eupleurogrammus muticus. The sequence goes on from JAYKQN010000006.1 coordinate 8,558,295, forward strand.
CCTCACCATTAAGCCTATCTGGACTTTGTATAAGATTGTTTTATCATTATTGGAGTGGTTTTAACTTTACATGTGCCAGTGCACCTCGAGCAACAATCTCGGACTGTTGACCACCTTCTTTTAAACGTCGACCCTATGCAGGATAATCATATTAGTAATTAAAGTAAGTCATTAGAAAACGGTTGTGCTTAATACACACTTTTTATTATGTACTGGATGTGGACATTCAGTATTTTAACAATGGTTATTTTTTGAAAACACAGCAGTTTTGATGGTATACACCTTGAATTAGGATCATTTCTTAGGTTACATTACCTGCTCCACACCTATAATAAAAAAAAGTCATCTCCCCCATAAAAATATCTACTCACCGAGGAGGCTTGTCAGAGAACGTGTTTTAAGCGTAATCCTCTTGAAGATAATACTCCACTATTGAGTATGTAAACTTAAAAAAAATAATACAATTAAATATTTATAATATATAGTTTAGAGAATGCTACAGATCCAAGAAGAAAATGACAATAACAGTAGGGCGCGAATCAGAAGAAGAAGAAGAAAAAAAAATCTATGTGCTACTTCAACACCATGGACAGCGCCATGGGTTTATCAATAAATAGACAGTTGGACTTCTGATATTTCAGAGGGCCACAGACTCTCACTTCCACAAGTTTCATTCAGGGAGAGATTCAATGAGTCAGGCACAAACCCTCTAACCTGCACTTCCTCTGCACACACTGTCTCACATGACCAAACACAACATTCACACAAACAAGAAAACAAATGCCACAACCTGTGTTACATCAGACGGTATGAATGAGTGGCTGCAGTGCGTCGGTTCAGTCGCTCCCTTCAACATCCAGTGTTTAGTCCACACAGGAACACGGAGGCCTACTTAGAAGCCCACATCTGATTTCACAGTTTGACAGACTGAAGGAAAAAAAAAAGAAAGAGTTCCACGGTCTGTTCACTTGAGCCTGTGGGACTGTAAATTTAGTTTGATGGCAAAATCTGATATTTCTCAAATAAAATATGAGGGGGGTCAGACATATTATTACACGCCGGAGGCAACATTATATGCAGCTTGAAAACTTGATACAAGTGTTTGACTTGAGATCTCTGAGCAGATATGCAATTGTAGCATGCCGCGTGGTACCATTTCACAAATGGTCCATGCAATGAATCGTTCCGCAGAGCAGAACACACAGCTTATTCGAGAAAGCAACATCTTATTGTACCTTTCAATTGCCAGTCTGAAAAAAATGTTTCAAATGCTTCCTCATTTAGCAAGAAGCTAACTACTAAAATCCTTAGACAGAACAGTTGTTTTCTCTTTGATTTTTTTTCTGTATTTCCTCCGTTGATGCACATAACTTTTAGACGACATGATAACCTCTAAGTTTGCCTGAACTCCTCAGCTTTAGCCCCTCACGCCTCCTTCACAGAACCAGCAAGAAGCACAAGGCCTGTGCACAGAGGGCCAAACCACTTTGCATCACACCAATTATGAGCCACCACAAACCAACTGACACACAGCGAATGTGTATTTTTCTGCCCCCCCCCCCGGAGATTGGGAACCTCCAGACAGTCGTAGGCTGCACATTTTCACTGGTGCAAGTGCCGTTTGTCAACTTATCCAAGCAGCTTAACTGACATCTGGAGGTGCTGCGTCGACCCCGACCTCAGACGCCTTTTCATCTGCTGCAGATCTGGCGAACACGGCGAGTTGCACTTGTTAAACTAGGTCAGGGCCACAGCTACCTGGTCGGAATAACCAGCATAATACCCGAGGAATCCTCCATGTCTTCTCGACTTTCCTTTGAGTGTGAGCTGGGAGCAAAGGAAACACAGTGGAATACTTAATGAGGTGCTGAGAGCCTTTCCAGTCTCAGATCTGTTGGGTGCAGTGATTGGATGGGATGAAGGGAGTCAGGTCCAGGACATACACTATATCAGTGATATCAAGCCCGGAAAGAATGGGAAATAGCCAAGGGATGGTTTTCTGTTGCATTACAACTCAGGCAGAGGAAGCGGTTCATGATATTTATCTATAACTGTTGTGTGCTGCAAACAAGATGCCTGATGCAAGTGCGTTTGCGCATTTCTCGTTGCAAAGGTTTCAGATGGAATCATAGATAACTGCAACGGCTGCTCTGACATGCAACATGGCCTTGTTTTTTTATTTATTTGTGCTACCGTAGCTACTTGCCTGAGGGGTTGGGTCGGGTAAAGTGTGCAAGAATGGAAAAGAAGAACAAACGAGCAAAACACTGAAATGACTTCAACAAATGTGGATAATATGAAATTTCCACTTCCTCCAAATTAAAAATGAATTCCTTGCATGGGTTTGCTGAATCGGTACTTACTGCACATGGTTGTTTGAAATTGCATTTGTGCAAATTTTTAAAGAGGTGAATTCAAGACTCGTCTTTTGCTCCAAATACCATCCCTCAATCCGGACTTCTTACTCTTCTTTTCCAGAGGTTGCAGCTGTGGTAGGAAGTGAAGTTTTTCTTTAGGTAACACTTTGATCCTGTCATTTCTTTTCATTATTTGCAGCAACTTTTTCAGCATGTGACAATTGCTTTTCAACAATTTCAGATCTCCTTGAAGACATTCGCAGTGTTAGATTCATGATTATCGTGATCCAAATCCTACATTTCACAATTCCAAGATGCCATTTTTTTCTAAGATCTCCAGTAATCTGAACACTCTGCAGCACAAGTCCAGACATTTGAAATATGAATCATACAAAACAGCTTAGTGTTCGTTCTTTAACTGTTTTGACTAGGGACATTTTTGGACTTTTTTATTACTTGTGATTTTTTTCAGATAGTAAAAAATAGATCATCATTCTGCTTTAATAACACATATGGAATACATTTTGAAAAAATTGTATTCCAAATTGTGGATTTTGGAACTTCAGCCCCAGCTTCTTTATGACACTCAGTTTGTCAAAGTGCAAAGTGTACAAAATGTCCCCATTAAACCTACTAAAACTGTATTTTTTTTTGAATGCATGGGCGTTACATAACTTTTTAATCAAGAGCCCTGGCTGCAAAATTGTAATTTTGACTATTTTCCACCAGACTGAGCTATTTTATCATGTTTGAACTACGGGGCAAAGTCATGCTATGTTCGTGACTTCCACAAGAGGCATCACTGCTGAGTCATTCATCATCTTTATTTAGCAGTTTGGGGAAGGAACGTTTTTGTTCTCTAAGTTAACAAAACATGTTTTCTTTACCTGACACTACACAAAAAATAATAATTCTTCGCATAACCGTTCATGTTAAACACTGACGTACCACACACTGAAAATCCCCTTTTCATGTAGTAAAAAACTCCTGTTCTTTCTTTACAAGTTTTGTTGATGTATACATTTCTGTCCTTTATTATAACATCAATGATTTTTTTAAAGTGAGGCTCAAGGGTTAAGCATGTTAAACAAGGCAAAAAACACACACACACACACACACACACACACACACGCTGCTTTGTGTCTTCTCACCTGGCAAAGAAATCTCCCGTCTGGAGAAAATGAAATTGTAGAATTAGAAATGTTATGGTTATGTCCTGCAACACATGTCCCGTGAGAGGTGTCTGTGTGTGTGTGTGTGTGTGTGTGTGTGTGTTGAGATAGATTCCTGTGTCTGATGTTATGACATTTTATTTTCCAAGTACGCTGTGAGCCACTAATGTTTTTTTCATGTTTACTTTGAGGAGTGTTGTGTGCTACTTTGCCAACTGATCTGAAGATAACGTCGGCTCATAACAGGCCAACATTTGACATATTCCTGTTTTCAGCTTCGTGACATACTTGATATGTACATGATTTCTAAAATACCAGTATTCTGAATGTGCAGAAAGTTTTGAACACAACCAGATGTAGTACTGGAACACATATGAGCTATTAAAGTAGGCATATATGTCATGAGTTTGTGAATTAATTGAAAATAATGATTTCATTATTAACATGAACAGGTGTTAACAGAAGTGGTAATGTTGCATGTAAGTTGTGACTCAGCAGTGATTAAATGAATTGAGACAACGGAGAATAAATATTTAATTCAATACATAATGACTGCATGAATTTCATGTTATCTTTTACACAAAGGCACATATTAGTGCATACAAATCCAGCAGTATGCGAGGAAATAAAGTGCATTGAACGGCACCACCCTTTCCTCTCTCCACTCGTTTACTGATGAAGTTTAACATGCAAATGTCCTCCTGTTCCCTCCTGCTGATTCCTATCTGTCCTTCCTCTTTCCCTTTTGAGCAGTTGTTTAAAATGGCTGTGATCTCCCCAGCCGAATGCGTCTGAGCCGGGTCAGTGAACAGCAGGTGTGACGGTGAAAAAATAGCTGCTATTATTGTGTGAGTGACTGAACTGTTGATGTCATGTTTACCCGACTACTGAATCATAAAGTGGGGAAGCAGACCGGCTTTGGGGGAATAAACAAACAGAGCACCAGAAAAGTTATCCCAGCGCGCAATTACCTGGGTAATTAACTGTTTGGGCGGTAGACTCCGATGGCAGAGGTCCAGGAATGCACGGATACGCGGATCATTATGGTGTTTTTGTTGTAACGCTGACCATCTGTTAAAACGCACAAAGAAACCTCTGAGCACTTCTGTAGGGTCGTCGGAAAAAAAAAAAAACGAGCCACGTCGCATTTTCATCATCAAAGCGGTGACTCACAAAAGTATGTGCCCGCACAGACGTGTTACGTGCACAGACACAAACGCACGACCCCCCCCCCCCCACGCACACACACACCCCCACCTCGGCGATTGCAGCTGTCAGGAATCGTCCGATAAGAAGCGCTCGTCTGTTTTCTCGATTGAAAAGAAATCTCTTTAATGACAAACACAGGCTGTCTGACTCTTCTTCCACCTCGAGGAAAAGGCCGCTCTGACGATACACGCTCTATTGTTCCCATCGTCTTCATCCACCTCCCGTCTGTCCGTTGTTTATCCAAATACCTGCATTCTCTCCTCCTCCCCTGACTGCCAAATACCCAGAATACCAGTGTTCGTTTCCATCTGGTGGGACCGATCTATTCAAGGTTTCCTGTGTAAAGGTGGGGGATTTGAACCTGGACCAAGCTGCAGGGAAACGCTTCTGCACCGCGTTGCTTTTAGTCCCACTTTGCACAATCTGACAATGACGCTAATAGAAAACTTGTAGTGAGCGATAAATATCTTTGTAAAATCCCCATGTTTAAAGATGCTGGTAAGATGCCTTAGGAAGAAGTCGTTGTTTAAAAGCGTGTTCTGATCGGTATCTAGTGAAGTTTCATATCTCAATTCATAAATAGCTACCCAACCCTGTCCTAGTTTCTTTCCACCTTCTTCTCTTCTCTTCTCCCCTCTCTCCTGGGGTCACGGGGGCGTGGGGGCTTCCCAACAAGGCAGCAATGAAAAGAAAGAATTTTTAACACACACACACACCAACTCGAGTTGTGTTAAATCGATGCGCTCGCTCACACCGAATCAGAAGCGGCCATGTACAAACACATGCAAAGTTCACCTCAACCTCCCCAGAGCGAAAAAACAAAAAAGGCAGTGAGAAGGTTTCACACGTCATTTTCATTCGAAGTGTAGCACTTGTCACGCTGTTCCTCTGGGGAACTACGGTATACGTGTTGCAGTAAAACTTTTACAATTCTGCCTTTCTGTAAAAAAAACACACCTCACAACCGATCACAGAAACGAACAGCGCATTCGGTGGATGTCGTGACCCCATTTGACATTGTCAGACCCAGCTAATCTTCACGAAATCTGTCTCCTCAATCATCTCCTAACAAGATAATGGGAATGTCTATATAATCCCACATTTTCTATTAATTACATCTGACCCTGACTTTCCCTTCCATGAAGGCGACTGATGTATTAGTCTTCTGTTGCCTGCAGCGCTCACAGACCTGTTTTGCACCAGAGTGAAAACCGATACACCCTTTTAAAGGTCTGGTTCTGTTTCCACAATGTTTGACCAACAGGTTTTTTTCGTTCTCTCTGTGGTCACATAACTGGATCTGTGTGCTCAGACAGACGGACTGATGAGGAGACACTGCACACCACAAAGGTATTCCATGTGTGTGTGTGTGTGTGTGTGTGTGTGGAATAGAAAATAGATGCAGTTGCCACCCTCTGCTATGTTGCCTGATTACCTGAGTCTCTGTCTGTCTCAGTCAAACTTAACTGCACAAAAATAAAAAATCTCTTTAATACGGTAATAGGGTGAGTTTTCTAAACCCCCTCCCCTCAGAGGTGATTGTCCAATCGTAGCTTAACGGCTGTAACTTGGCAAAGCTGGCCCGTCAAGCCGTGGATTTCTCTCCGTGTTGATGCGGTGTGCATGGCGCTGCAGTTTTAACCTTCTTTAAAATCTAAGATATAAAGTATAAGGAGTATTTGTCTACTGGCTAACCAGCTTTAAGTAATCCAATGAATTCCAAGGCCAGCAGCATTTCACGCTACAGCATCTTTTGAGAGGTTAAAGGGGTTAAAATGACATTATTTTCAGTGGATGCTTTGTGCTTTCAAAATAAGTTATTATGCCTTTCATAATAAGTCAACACTCAGTTCCATGCTTTCTATTTTGACTTGACGCATGGCTCAAAGACTGTTAAAGATGCCGTAGTTTTGCTCAGGAAATTTTGCCTCACGTCTTGCTCTTTCAGCAGATGCATGTAGCTGTTAAATGTATATTTATGATTCCTTTCCAAGGAATGGTAAAACGAACAAGCTCGAAACATTAAAAAGTCAGCTGGAGGCAGCGGTTTGAACCAACTAACGGGGCCAACGTCAGCTTTATTAGGGTGGCTAGATGTACTAAAAACTGCCAATGATGTCGCTGAAGCCAGCAAAATCTCTGGCTGGCTAAAAAAAAATGAGAATCGCTTTCTGTCTATATTCACTGAACCGTAGTTTAAGATATTACCAAGAAAATCTGAAGTAATTGGTGTCACCGTGAACTGTGTAATGTGTCGTGCCAAAGCGTAGCAACATAAAGAACTCTGAGGCAAGTTAGGGGAATGGTCGGATTCACTGGATAATGTCAATGTTTGCTTTATATCACTTTGGGGATTTTTTCCCCCTGTTGAATTTGACGTTGGGGGTTGGTGAGCGGTTATCACAAACCCCACCATTTATCACAATGTCCACATACTGCAGTAGATCCTTATATTGGGATATTGGCTTGCGCAAATCAAGTTTTTTAAAAATTCTATATTCTCATGAAACAGCCCCAGACTAGACTGAGACAGGCCAACACATCTCGCTGTTCATACCATTCCTCATTTTCGACAGGTCCACTTCAACAGCTTGATGAATAGCAGAAGTTCATACATGAAAAGAGTTTTACTAAGAAAAAACGGGGCCTAAATGTTTTGTTGGAAAATCATCATTCTTCTACAAAATGAAAAGGGGGGAAAAAGAGGAAAATTCCCATCCTTCTATTATGCTGGTTTAAATCTGATACATCTAAATATGAATTCCATGTCCAAAGCGGATAGACACCATATGTTTTTTGGATTGGAATGGTTTAAGCAGAAAAGAAAAACAACCATAGAGCTGATATAATTTATGCCGTTCAGGGCTCAGTCAAATTGTTTGTCTCCCTCTTCCCTCGCGTTGTCATGTGAGTAGAGGGTCGATATTTGGCATTAAGCCACCGCTACATTTTTAAGCTAATCGACTCCCTGACGATTCATATTTCATCGTTTAGCCTTATATTCTAGCGGCGTAATGCTGCTTTAGAGTTAGAGGATCATAATAACACATCGTTTACAGAAAGCCGTCAAACAAGCACAAGTAAGATTAATCATTTTAGGATCACATTTGTTTGAGTCATACAACGGAAGATCTGATCTGCTAATGAGGTTTTGGTCAGCGCTGTCAGATGAGAAGTCATTTTGGTGAAATGGGAGTCGGGTGGGAAAGTGAACTTTCACGCACGCACACGCACACAAATTCAAATGAGCTCTATCAGCAGCGCTAAGCAGAAAACACACATTTGGCGCTTCAGGCAAAAGTCAAAATAACTAGGTACATCCTTTTCTAGTTTATTGGATGTTTTCATCATGCACTATCTGTCAAAGTCCATTTGAGCTGCACATACCTCATTTTAATTGAGTATAAACAGTCAAAGGCCTGACTTGGACGAGCAACGTTTTATTGAAATCACAGGTGCACCTGAGAATGCTTTCTTGTCTCTCTCATCTTGCGAAATTGCTCCAGGCATCAATAGCTAGCTCTGTCTATTTGTGTAGCATTATTTTTCCAGCTGTGAAAATAGTGCTTATAAAACCTTTGAATGAACGAATGACCTTTTATTCCTGCAGGCTTACAAGTGGCTGAGAGTGCAACTGCACGCCTGCACTTTTGTGATCGGCCATTAGGCATTGAAACAGCAAAGAAATATAACATGGATTATTTGATGCCTTATCAAGCTGTTTTTTTTTATGATTTCTGCTCTACATCTGCAAAAAAGGAAATGTGGTTGTATGTTAAGTCTCCTTCTTGAGAACGGAAATGCTTACTACTGATTGAATCATGTTTCACTAGGCTGCATGTCTTATTAGTTTTGCGGTTTCTGTTTCTGTGTAGAGTCATTGACAACATCAAAGTAGCACTACAGATAAGTATTTATTGTGGTAAATGTCTCAACCCTTCTGTGGAAAACTGCACAAGAATTATCTGTATGAATTTCATAAGCTAATGTGCAATGAGGGCTGGGTGTCAAACCTCAGAACATTTTTTTAGGACTGGTCTATTTATGATGTGTGAGAAAGAATCTTCTTTCCTGATTAATATGTAGTTAAGTACATTTATATACTCACTGAAAATACCAAACTAAGCCTCAGCAGTCCTCTGTGTTACTTTAAGACCAGAACATTTTATTCACGATCTGCATAAAGATGCACAGAGTGATAGAAAACCACAATACATGTGGAGATTTGATTGGTTTAAGTAAATAGATAAAACAAGAAAACCTTAAAATTGGATTATACTTTGCTTCCAGCTTAATTTCTTTACTTATTTACTTTTTCAAATGCTATGTCATTTATCGTCAGATTTTCATCTGAGCAGGTTGGTCGATTCCGAAATAACAGTTTTTCCTCAATTTAATTTCGATATTCTTCACAACAAATCTTTATTCCGCTCAGTAAATTTCCCACATTCAAGAATGTTCCAGGTTGTCTCCACAGCAGATCTTTGTGCCGTTTATAAATAGAATTCATTTACAGGATAATTCAGATACATCATTTAAATAGTGGTCCCAACGCTGAGCCCTGAGGCACCCCAAATGTTACCTCCAATGACTAATGTATTTCAACCAGATTTTTAAATAACTTTTTTATTGGAATAGTGCTATCCCTCTGATTGCATATCTTTTAACTGCAGTGTCACATGCTTTTGTCCAGAAATATCTCAAATACATATTCTTTTTAATTTATTTTTCAATTTTGTCTATGATGGTTGCATATGAAGTTGCCCTGTGAGCTTCATCACACAGTACATCCTGTTGTGTAATGAAACCATATTTTATGAAATATTTATTCCACTAGTTTTAGAGAACTGTAGTAACAAACGGGTCCGTAATTCGGACTAATTAGTTGTCACCAGAGTCATATATTGGCACCACTTTGAAGAGACTGATTAGAGATATTTTCATGAAATGCACCAACTTGCAATGCGAAAAATAAGCATTTATGTATAAAGCAGCACATCCAGACCTGCACCAAAAACTGACAGATGATTAAGAAACATTAAAGTACGCTGACATCCTGCTTTCAAATGAACCGTGGCCACAACAGGCCATGATTCAACAATAAATCTGATGAAAAAAAGAAAATGAGGTCATTATCAGTGTTCTGTTGGCATCATGTGGTTTGTAGATACTTGTGGGTGGAATCTTCACCATCTACCTACAATTTTAGTGAAACTAAGCATGTTTATGAATGGGTGAAAGTGTGGAGCCCACTAGGGATGCGGTCTCATTTCTGTCTGGGAATTGTCTCATTTCCCCTGAAAACGATGACGTGTTGCCCTCACAGATGCTGAGCTACAGTCTTGGAATCCAGACTTGTTCCGTACTTTCTTGGGGACAGGAAGTGCTTCTGTTTTGGCCACTGCATGGTCAGTGAGCCATAATCCTGCAGGAGGAAATTAGCAGAGCGTGCTCATAGAAGGGAGACAAAGACTGATGTGATTAACTATATTTGTGCAAAACAAAGAATATTTTGGCATTACAGCACAGACGTGAGTCAGCGAATATAATTGTTGAACACGCTCAGTATCACATCAGGGCGGCTCGGGGACCATAAATCTATTTTACCATCTGTGTTTTCAGTTAATCCCACTAGTTTGATATTGTGACTTTTCAAAGAATGTCTGTTCGCTGTCTGCTGGATTTCACCGTTACTTTTATCGTTGTCTTTCTCTTTTCTTCTTTATTAACATGTAATTTTCACTGTGATGGATGTTTTTATGGCTATTATTACATTCCCTCTCTCCTTGTTGCTTTGTCCAATGGCTAAACCAGCGAGGCCGCTCAGCACTGTGGTCCTCATAAAAGTGATGGCCTGATGGTAAAGGCCCTGCTCTGCAGAGCAAGCTCTTCTCTACAACCTGCAGTTCCCATTAGGGTCCCGGACTCCTGGAGCTCACATCACAAAAACCTGTTCACTCATTTCCTTCTCATCCCATTCCTCCCTCAACACACCAAAACCCAAATGTGCATCCTTTAAAACTGCTACGATAACACGTTTGATTAATATTTGAGGCCACATTCTTGTGTCTACACTGAGGTGTGAAGAGACATTGACGGAAGTGACACATGGCTCTTTGAAACCTTTCTGATATAGTTTCGTTCACATGTTGGATCCACAGTTATTGTTCTGAGCTAACATCCAAATTCCCTTTTCATCTCTGGTTGCTGAAACACAGCCATAACCTGCGATACAGGAGGTACCTGGAGTTTACCTTCATTTGTGCCAAACTGAAACAAATAGGCCTCCTGAGCACACGTTACATTATAAAAAACATTCGATTTATGTCACAAATATGTTTTCTTAGTGAAAAAATGATTATAGGTTTGGCTCCTTGCTTGGAAGGAACAGCAACAACAAAAAAAGATTTAGTGAACTATTCTTTTTCTTTAATGCAGGTTTTTAAAAACACACCCTACTGACTAATCTCCTTTTCCCTTTGTACCCCTGCGAGCTCAGAGGTCACATTTCACTTCACTTCACTGCAACTAAACCAAACTTTCAAACAAAACATTTTTCATGCACTTTTTATGAAGGGTTAACATCAGAACATTTGTTTCCTCTGAGAAACAACAGCTTTGCCCCTAGGTGCAAAGTGAAGTGCCAAATCCGTGGCTAAATTATGACTAATCATGTCACAGTTTACTGCACCGATCCTATTTATGCTCAAGTGTGTTCTCATGTGATGCAAATTCATGGACGTGAAAAGTCCAGCTCAGATATTTGTGATTTTGAGAAAAGTTTCAATAAAAAGCATTGTTGACCTGACATAATCCTATCTAGCTCTTGTACTGGGGCGATAACTAATCAATATAAAACCAAAACCTTTATCGTGACAGGTGACAGAGACGTTGTTCTAATGAACGTGGTTAAAGCCACAGTACGGATATGCATGCTACACGAACACTTCCTCATCTCTCTAGCACAACATATAAGACAACACATTCGCACGCTGGAAGTGGCAGTGATCTGTGTGTTTAGCAGCTCAGGCAGACTGTGATCTGACCATGAATATCCAGTGTAAACTTTTCATACTGATATTTGTGCTGACTCTTGATGACCGAGGTAAGCTGAGTAGCATTTGATGGCTGTGTATATCCTGGACTTCTTCATCATAACCTGCAGTTTATTCCAAAGTACATACGAAATCCGTCTATTTAATGATTTTTCCGACCTCTAGTCCATGCAGGGAAAATCATCGGTGGTCATGAGGCCGTGCCGCACAGCAGGCCCTACATGGCGCTTTTGGAGATGATCTTATCGGACGGACAAGGACAACACTGTGGCGGCTTCCTTCTCAATGAAGATTTTGTGATGACTGCAGCTCACTGCAAAGCCAAGTAAGATCACCACACTTCACATTTTCCTACTGACATGGATGGTTCTGGGAGTTCAGGGACAATCGGGAGAGTTAGTATTTACATGATGTGAATGCAATTCTCATCTTGTATTTAACTTTGTCATTGCAGATCCTACACAGTTAAACTAGGTGTTCACAATATCACGAACATGGAGGGCGTACAGCGGTTGTATGTGGAAAAGACATTTCCATTAAACAGCTACAATAAAACTGCACATACTGACGACATAATGTTACTTAAGGTAAAATCTATATTATTGCCTTTACAATTCTTGCATTTAATAGTGAATATTAGCTTTTGTCGTTGTTGTGTCTCCTGTTCTATACATATATAATACATGCACGTCCCTGAAGGATAAATCATTCTTAAATTCTATTCCTTTCTGTTCCAAAAGTTGAGCTCCAAGGCAACTTTCACTGAAACCGTGAGACCCATTAGCCTGGCGGGTAACGATGATGCCTCTCTGCCAAAGTCGTGTTCAGTCGCTGGTTGGGGGATAACAGACAACAGAAACGTATCGTCCGATGTACTCATGGAAGTCAATGTAACACTACTCGACAACAAGGAGTGCGCGGAGGAAAAGCTCTACTGCACTGAGGGAGATGTCGGATTTGATAAGGTAGGTTCATGCACGTAACAGCACATGGACCAGCAAGCTTCGCTCCGTTCACTGGTGCTGAGCAGTAACTGCATCCTGTATGTACTTCCAGGGAGACTCTGGCGGTCCTTTGGTCTGCGAGGGCGAAAAAGCCTTCGGGGTGGTGGCCTTCCACATAAAACGTTACCGCTGGGCTTTTGCCAAGATTCCCGGCTATAAACCTTGGATTGTTTCGGCCATGAAAAATACTGAAATGCCGTAATACATGTGACACTTGACGGACCGAATCCAATTTATATTTACAGGTCTTCCATTAAAAAGTGTAACAGCGGAGATGTAATCAAAATACTGATGCTATTTTTGCTAAGCAAGTTGAATCAACAAAGAAACACAGGTATTTACATGTTCTGGCTTTTTTATGGTGCTTGCATATATAAAAATACATTGATGCTTTTTTCAACAAATAAATGTTTGGTCTCATACATTGTTCTGTGGTTTCTGTATATTTTGTAAATCAACAAAAAAGACAACACTGCCTCCTTGTGAACGTTCAGTGAACTGATGAGCTGAGAGTATCCTTATCATTAAGTTTCTGCCTGTTTTTAAAAATACCTGGAAATTGCATTTTTAGCCGCATATGAGGATAATAATGTTGAGATTGGTTAACTTCAAATAAGGCTTTTCTGCTTTATAACATAGACATTTTAAAAAATTCTTTATAATTATCTAGCGCCCTTTTCATAATTGGATATTCAAACAAAGCTGGGTACTCACACACATTTCTACAGCATTTTCAGTCTGCTTAAATAGTACATGTTGAATATAGACAAGAAATGACTTTATTATGGCAGGTCAGTCAGGACATGACCACACATGGACATTACATATGTCACAACTGCTGGTGATGCAAAAGTGACGTTTCTGAAATGGAAGTTTTTGCATCACAGAGAAGAAGTCCAGCTTAGACTTCTGGCTATTGCAAAGATAATATAGAAGTTAAAAATGTATATATAATAGAAGTCTACCAAACCAGCATAAGTAGGTTGGAGTATAGTAGTATTTAACACATAGAGCTTTCTACCACATACACACGGTTAATGCTGTTATATTATGCTTACACACAATGTAATGGCAGTTGGTGACACTTTGTTTGGCCTGATTGATTGTTGAGGGGAGGGTGACACGGCACAGAGAAATGTTGGTTTTATCTGCACATTCATACATTTGATTCCAGCTCTAGAATAAAGGCAGTCTTAGAATAGCCCATGTATTACCTGAGGAATCCCGAGTGGGAGGCAGAAGCACTAAGGTCACAGTGGAACGTGATGAGGGGCTGCTTTTATAGACTCAGATCTGCTGATATGCTGGATAGATCACTGGGTGTTCATGAGCAGTTCTTAAAGATAAACTAAGGTAAGATATTCTGCTGCTGCACACATCGAGCGGAGGAAGCGGTTTATGATACGGATCGATATTTCCTGTAAGTTACAACATTAACATGTCAGCACATTCCAATCAGATGTGGGTAAGTCAAACTCAGGGCAAACTGGGGCCAGAAAATCATATATTTAAAAAAAATAAATTAGGATGACTTTTACTAATGTACTGATCAAATCACATCTTAAAACACATTTGTCTTAGTTTGTATTATTATTTATTATAGTTAAACTTTTAATGATGATGTTTAATTCCTTCCATATTCTATTCACTCCTATTCTAACTTTTGCTCTTTAAATTGTGTTCCTGTTCCTACTGATTTGTTCTTTTTGTTGCATGTGAGGTGTACTTGGGTGTTTGAAAGGTGCTGACAAATTAAATGTATAATTATTATTGTTATTATAAATTGTGTCAAGAATAGAGGATCAAGACTCATGATGAATTATAATACAAAAACTGGATAAATCACAATAATCGTTAGGTTAAAAATAAGTAAGAAATGTAATGTCTAGTTGGCTGTTTGACCCCATGACGACAGCAACTAGACACTGTTTTTATTTTATTTTATTTTATTTGTTATCAGTTTTATCTATCATCCTGCCTTGCTCACATTTTATTCTTTAACACAATTAGTAGTAGGCGACTGATTATGTGATCATCTGTCTGTGTGGCCCTGGAACATATTTTTTAACCAGATTTCGATCCGGTCTTTTATGAGTTTTATGAGTATGAGTGTTTTATGTCGGCTTTGGCTCAGGATTCACACCAGGCACGAAAAAAAAAGTCTTTTTGTTTATTTGACTAGTGTGATCGGAGTGGGCTTTCTTGGTCTGGCACAGCTGGAACAGCCGTTCTTCACTGTACAGTCGTACGCAGGCGAGAAATTTTCATGTTGAAGTTATGTGAATTAGAAAAAAAATAGATTTTTTAATACATTTCAGTGTCTATCTGTTGTCTATATTTAATTAACCTAATTTCCTAATGAATGTGTTGAGGACTGGTGAAGTGTTAAATAAAACGCTATGTCAACCCAATACGATCATATCCAAACAACTAATGTAGTCATGCAGTATGAAATCAGATATGAAAATGAAACTTTTGTCATGAGAGGCGATAGAGACGCGGTTCTGATGATCGTTGTTAAAGCCACATTACGGACATGCACGCTACACACACGCTTCCGCATATCTCGAACACAGCACTGTCTTTGGCAGCTCAGGCAGACTGTGATCTCACCATGAAAATGCAGCATAAACTTGTTATACTGATTTTTGTGCTGAGTCTTGATGACCGAGGTAAGAGAAGTAGTATTTCATGGTTGTGTACTGTATATCCTGGAAGTTATTTTTTAACCTGCAGTTTATAGCAAAGTACATGAGATACTGCCTGATTATTTTTCCAACCTCTAGTCCATGCAGGGAAAATCGTCGGTGGTCGTGAGGCTGTGCCGCACAGCAGGCCCTACATGGCGCTTTTGGAGAGGACCATGCAGGGTGGTTCCAAAAAATACTGCAGCGGCTTCCTGCTAAATGAAGATTTTGTGATGACTGCAGCTCAATGCGACGCCGAGTAAGTTTACCACACTTTGTGCATTCCCACCGACATGGATGGTTGTAGTTCAGGGTCCACCTGATAGATCGTTTCCACATGTATCCATAAGACCCCAGCAATATATCATCTCGCTACCAAATGACGGCTTTGTGAATGCAACATAAATCTTAATTTTTCATTATGTGAATGCAATGCTCATAATTTAATGTTTGATCATGTTTTGCGTTTCACTTTGCCCTTTCAGGTCCTACAGCGTTAAACTAGGCCTTCACAGTCTAGACAAAAGCGTTGATGTGCAGCAGTTATCTGTGGAGAAGGAATTTCCAGCAAATGCAAACAATAAATTTATTGACCTTATGTTACTCAAGGTAAAAGTTTAAGTTTTGTTATTGAATGCATCATTTAAAAATTCTAACTATATCTATATTATTGAAGCCATCAAATAAAGTAGTAATTACATTTTTGTTATTGTTTCTTTCTGTTCCTATAGTTGAGTCCCAAGGCGAGTTTCAACGAACATGTGAAACCCATCACTCTGGCCAGTAAAGAAGGAGCCATTCTGCCAAAGTCTTGCTCGGTCTCTGGCTGGGGGGCGACAGACAGCGAAGGATTTATGTCTGATGTACTGATGGAAGTCAATGTAACACTGATTGATGATAAGGGCTGCGCTAGAGAAAACCTCTACTGCGCTGAGGGCGACGCTGGACCTGATTTTGTGAGTACATTCATGTAGCATACGACAAGTTTTTTGGCCAACTTTAATACTTCATTTGCTAAGGAGTAACTTCATCCTGTACTTCCAGGGAGACGCTGGTGGTCCGTTGGTCTGTGAGGATGGGAAGGCGTATGGGGTGATATCCTCCAGCCAACCACCTCCCTATAAACTCTACACTTTTGCCAAAATTCCTGATCATCAACACTGGATTGTTTAAGCAATAAAAAATATTAAAAATCTTCAATGCATTCATCCATTTGGATTTAAATGGTGTAATACTGGCGTCCTTCAAAGCTGATCAGTAAGTTACTTTTATCACTGGTCCCAAATGCATCTTTATGGATTTAATATAAAAATATACAAATCTTACCAATGCTATTTTTTTAGTTCAATCAACACATCGAAAAAAAAAGAGAATTTTCTTTTTTACTACAAAGACTATGTAATTGTTTTGCAAATAAATAATAAGCTGAAGATGCAGTTAAGAACAGAAAAACAATGCTGTGTAGGAGATGTCATATCTATCTATGTTATGGTAAACATCTTGCCTGAATGCTTTATTATACATTAATGCTTTGTTCAATAAATAAATGTTTGCTCTCACACACTGTTCTGTCAGTCTCTTTATTTGATGCTGCCTCCTTGTGAGCATTCAGAGAACTGGTCTATATTCATTACCTGATGGCTGAGTTGACACGCTTCTTATCATTAAGTCTGCACCAAATCCACTTTCTGCCAGGAAAGAGATTCATTTACTGTCTATGAGACGGCACAATGTGACCTGTGTATTTTATAATGGAAATCAGCTTTAGTGTCATTTCTATACTGCCAAGCAAACCTTGCAAAAAGCACTAATGTGGCATTGGATATCAAGCAGAGCAGACAGTTACATTTATATTAAACATTTCACTGCAGATCTCTAACTTATAATAAGGGCATCTTGGTACAACATGCATATAACCTGAGGAATCCTGAATGTGAGGTAGAAGCTTTAAGGTCACAGCGGAACATTTTATGAGGCGCTGAATGTCTTAACAGGGACAGTGAATGTTCAATTGGATTCTTCCGATCAACTATTAGTGGCTATATCACTGAATGTTCATAAACAGTTTTTTTAAGATGACAGATAACCTAAGGTATGATATTCTGCTGCTGTGCACATCAGGCAGAGGAAGGGGATGATATCAATCTGTACTTCCTGTGAGTTACAACATTACCATGTCACAACATTTCACAGTAAACTGGAGCCAGAGAATGGTAGCAACATATTTATCAATTGATCTCAATTAATAAATGTAATGTAATATAAAGGTAAATATCTGGTGGCATGTGAGGCACTTTAAAATCATGCCACCAGATTATGTCATTTAACTTCAAATGTTATTTACTTCATTCATTTTACTGCCTGAAGACCCTAAAGAGAATATTATTCGCAAGCCTAAAAGAAGCTTAAATGCATCCACAGGAGTCTGTAATATGGATACATGTGCTGCTGAAGTTTCTTCACTTCTTGACAAAAAAAAAAAAAAGTTACAGGCCAATATTAGCAGAACTGGTAACACCCCACACAGGAGTCCAGTCTATCCTGTGGGGCACACACCATCCACTCACACCTATGGGTGGATGAAGAATAGTTCCCTCCAGAACATGCAACATCCACACAGAAAGGTCCCAGCTGAAGGCCTTGACCCCTGTGACCTTTTTGCAGTGAGACAACAGCGCTAACCACTACTCTACCATATAATGTGCTGCATGGAACAGTAGGAGCTCCACTGTGTCGCCCAGGACGGTGTCAGTCATTACAACGGTGTCAGTGTTCTACAACAGGGGCATGAGAAAATCTCAGACATCAACATATGATCTTCACTGAAAAAGGTTGACTAACACCGTGCGGTAGAGACCTCCTCCTCAAAACCACACCGTTTGCTCATAGGCACCACACAAACACTTCCTTTTCTCTGTAGTGCGAGGAAACGTTTAAAGTGTGAGATTTGGGCTGATGCGCGCCACTGCTCTGCAGCCGCTCAGGTGAGCCGTGCGACCTCATCATGAATAGCTCGTGTAAACTCGCCATCATACTGACCCTCGTGCTGACCCTTGAAGATCGAGGTAAGTCAGGAACAGATTTCATGGCGTCATATAACACACAAAAACACACACACACACACACACATACACAAAATATTACAGCATGAAGTTTACCCCATAAACCAGAAATGACATTTTGAGTTATGTTATTGGTTTATAAAATTCTGTACTAAAGCCACCTTCTCTCCCTTTCAGTTCTTTCAGGGAGAATATTTGGAGGCCACGAGGCTGTGCCCCATAGCAGGCCCTACATGGTGCTTCTGGAGACGCAGAAGCACAACGACATGATATTCAACTGCGGCGGCTTCCTTCTGAATGAGGAATTTGTGATGACTGCAGCCCACTGCCAAGCCAAGTAAGTTTTACCCACCTTCCTTTCTTTGTCCCCGCATGCAGTAAAGATCATCATCAATTTAGCACAGAATGTATACGCAAACACATAAAGACCAGGTTACTTTTTTTGCCTTGAATAATGTCATTTCAGGAGCTACAAAGTCTTTCTAGGAATCCATACTGAACAGGCGAGTGGTATGAAGAATGTATCTGTGGAACAAGCATATCCACATAACAACTACACTGAAACTGATCTTCAAAATGACATAATGCTACTTAAGGTACAAAATATATTTTATAACAATACAAATATTGCAACTAAAGATATTGTAGTAGCAGAAAAGTAGTTGGCTTGCAATTTTTTAATTTTGCCCCTACCATAGTATTTAATTATCTCCTGAATGTACTGATTAAATGTAGCAATAAAAAAAACATACAGATAGATGTTTATGTATATTTGTTAAGTTTACACATATTTTCTCATTTTTCTTATTCTCTCCCTGCTCTCAAAGATGAGCTCCAAAGTAAAATTCAGCAAAAACGTGAAGCCCATTGCTCTCGCGGATCAAGATGAGGACAGGCAGCCAGGCGCGTGTTCGGTCGCTGGCTGGGGCAGAACCAACCCTAACAGCAAGAAGAGCTCCAAGACACTCATGGAAGTGGACGTGGAACTGATGGACCAGGACAAGTGTAGCGCTCAAAAGAAAAACTCGTACTGCTCTGTGGGCGACATTGGGCCCGGTCCGGTACGTGTGTTTATGTAGTAACCGTGGTCAACCATGATACTTCACTGGTTTTAAGGAATCATTGCATCCACTGTGTTTATTTCCAGGGAGACTCTGGCGGCCCGCTGGTCTGTGAAGACGGGAAGGCGTACGGCGTGGTGTCCGCCAACCACCAAACGCTTAAAATACAAATATACGTCAAGATCTCTGACTACAGAAGCTGGATCGATTCGATTATGCAAAAGAATGCAAGGCTCTAGATCCATGTAACACACTATTGACCAAATCAACAGTCAAAATACAGAAAACGTATTAATGTGGTTTTGGTCAATTGAAGTGAGTGACATGTTTCTGCATTTTATGCTAAAGCTGCTTTTTTCTGCTGCAGTGGGCTACCAAATTGATGACTACAGTTTCCATCAATATGCTATGGGTTAATAAAAATTAATTACAAATTTAAATCAAGCACGTTGGTTCTTCAAGGCTGCAATTCAACAGGACAATAGCAGCACAGACACACTGACTGGGTCAGATTCAACAATTCCAACGTAGTCTCAGTGACAGTAACAGTTGATGCATTAAATATGTATGTCCTACTGCTCTTTAATGAGTTATGTACATTATTTGCTTTTTGCTTCTATGAGAACAAAGAATCCTGTTTTGTACTATCTTGTAAAACAATAAACACTTTCTATGACCAAGCACCTCTATGTTAAAAATTATTTGATACCTTCCCCAAGCTATATCATATATATATATATATATATATATATATATATATATATATATATATATCCATCCATCCATCCATTGTCTATCCCGCTTATTCCCTTTCGGGGTCGCAGGGGTCTGCTGGAGCCTATCCCAGCGCGTTAAGGCGAGAGGCAGGGATACACCCCAGATGGTCGCCAGCCAATCGTGGGGCACACACACCATTCACACACCATTCACTCTCACACTCACACCTATGGGCAATTTAGAGTTTACCAATTAACCTGAGCATGTTTTTTGTATTGTGGGAGGAAACCGGAGTACCCGGTGAAAACCCACGCAGACACGGGGAGAACATGCAAACTCCACACAGAAAGGCCCCAGACCCAGGCCCAAGGCGGTCTTGAACCTGCGACCTTCTTGCTGTGAGGCAACAGTGCTACCCACCGCACCACCGTGTCGCCCATATATATATATATATATATATATATATATATATATATATATATAAATAAAAGCAAAAATCCATAGTATAGAATCCACTGATTGAGTACATTCCAAATTTTTTTCATTTCAATACTGAAGTGAATTAACATGTAAACTGGTTACATAGGTTTAAATCTGTAACCATGCAATGGTTTGGATGATAAGTTTGCCTTTAGCACCACCAATGGGCAGCTTTCATGTTTGCATTCAGACACATCAACACACCCATGCAGAAAACCTGTTTGTCAAGTTTTGCTACTAATTGAAAATATTGAACACATCCAACACTGATCAAAGGTTCACGTACATGTTCGCATTCATGTGATTGAGAAGGTGTGTGAACTTTTGACAGGTGCTTATATTCAGGTGAGGAAGCAGCCACTATGACTCCATGTTTGATCCAATATACAATTTCCCCAAGATGTCATCTAGTGGTGGCTACAGTTTCTCAAAGTCTGTCTTGCAGATGTGTGAACTTCTATATCAAATGTTTAATAACTGTTAAAATGCCAGTCTGAGGAGTGTGTGCACTTGCCTGAAGGATTTCCAGCATGCGGCTCTCTTTCTGAGCATTTTTTAAAATAACACAAGATTTACAAAGCACATTCTTATAACCTAATGCATGCAATGTAGATGCATCTCTGCAGTCTCAATTCCTCATCTAAACATTGGTGGAAATTCAGATTATAAAGTATTCACTTATACAAGTAACAGAAGAGAAGAAAAAGTTGCAAAATAAAAGGTTTTAAAGTTGTACGATGGTCTATGGTAGAAATAAATATCAGTACGTAGTATATATTATAAGGCACTTAAGTGTCTAGTAAAATGTTTCATTATGCCGCTGTAATAAATCTGTCTCCATAATGGAGTATTATTATATAAGCATACTTCTGACTCTAGAAAACTTTCTGCACATTGGAGCGGTACGGAACAGTGTTATGTTGAAGGACAGTATGAGCAGGCCTCTGACTCTATGAAAGGCAATTTGAGACATTTATCATAGTGACAGAGGAGGGTAAGAGCTTTTAGAGTTCTCAGCCACCAGTTTAGAAAGGCATCATGAGGGCTCAGCATAGCTGCACATTACCAGCGGGAAGTACTTCACTTACATGTGATACTCACTAGAACTGCTGTACGGGCTCGGCGGCTGCGTGCAGTGTGCTGGAGGATCTTCATGTCACGCCACTCTTGAAATGAAGGAGAAACGAGGGACATTAGCCACTGAAATCGGCTTCATTAAAAGCACTACTCTTGATTGTTTCCCGTCCGCCTCTTCAAGACGTAACACTGGGGCGACAAGCACCATGTAGAAAATGTTGAATGTCATGGACACGGCCTCGATGATGGTGTGTTGGCTCCCCTGCTGTCAAAAAATAATGAGAAGAATCCAGCGACTGCACTGCTTTCACTTCTACTTTATACACTTACACTACACTGCACCTCATTTACATTGATTACATACAACATTTATTTTGGTTGTTTTTCAAATAAAGATTCAACACAACATAATGTGTAGTCAGTAGTTGTGGTTGAAGGCCTTTGCTCATGGGCACCTCAGTAGCGTTAATGTTGGAGGGGCACGTGCTGCTCATCACTTTCCCCACAGAGATTGTTTTTAATTCTTTAGCTCACCGCTGCCCTTAATAATATTAATATTCAGTACTCAGATGTATGACATTTTAGATAAAAGCATCGCCTAAAAAAATAAACAAAATTGTACAATCTATTGTGCATTCACATAATTAGTATAGTTATTGCTATAATTTATGTTAGGGTTAGAGCTGTTTTTATTAGAATTATTATTATTAGCAATAATATTATTGCTAATATTAGTATTAATTGTTATTATCAAGCTCTTTGTGTTGTGCATATCAAGTTCACCCCCCTATTTTTTTTTTTACTATATTTATACTATTAAGGCAGAGCTTTTTCTTTTTTGTTTCCAAATTGAGTTTGACTGGGCCTAAAACACTAAAAACATCAGGATACGAGGTTGCAATTTATAGTTTATAATTCAATAAAAACAAACATAACACATTTTCTTTGAGTATAAAAATGCTGCTTAAATGTCCTTTGTCAGGAACACAGTAAGAGGCTCGACTGATGCTATTCCACCCTGTTGTCCACTAGATGGAGGCAACAAATCTTGACAATGTTCCTCACAGAAGCCTTTGCTGCCGCATATAATTTGGAGCACAGTTTGTGTTTGGTTTACAGAAGGCTTCATCTCCTGAGGGACACCTGACTCTTCCCCCACGCACCTACACAATCCACATGCAGTAAATCTATTATGTCAAAGACATTAAGTATTCAATATGATATACTAGGTAAAGGTGTAAATGCAAAAATTATAGAAAGCATTATGCCAGCCTTTATAGAGAAAGTCACTAAAAAGAAAAAAAATAATGATATACAGTAGGAAGATGATGAATATAAAAGTAAAACTTAACTATAATTATACCTGCATGCTCCTGAGCACAGACAAAATCAGATCTACTTGCAATAAGCTGTTTGGAAACGGTAATCCTGGAATGCCTCTTAGCTAAATGCTCTAGCTGTAGGCAATTAAGATTAGAAAGACCACAGTCAAGTTAAAAATAGAAGACGATACTGCTGCAGTAAGCACTCTAACTTCTGAACTACTCTTTTTCTACCTCAGCACCTCCTACACACAAGTGCACCTCACAGCTTCCTGTGCAGCACCACAGTTTTCCATTGTGGTGCGCTTAGGCCTATCAAGTTTCACTGACAACTTTAATCTGGTGAGAACCTGCAAAATAGCACTTCTGAGATATTTATAGAGAATGCACTTGTTGTACAGCTATGTACAGTGCTGCGAAAAAGTAAACACCTTACTGCCGTGTAGCTTTTGAATTAATGTGTCGTTTCTTTCCTCATCAGCCAAACAATCAATAGCAACAAGTAAATACACATGAATCTGTCAATTAAGCAATCAGAGAGTTACATAATAGGAATGCATGTTTGCTCTTAAGTGTCTGAATCTGTGAATGTTTTTTTTTTTCCCCTCTTATATTTGCCATGTCATTTATGTCATTTTAATTGATATGACAGAAGGGGGCACTCTAAGCAAAGCTATTGCAGGCTTTTCCTTATGCAAGTTAGAATCTGGACCAGCACCTCCTCTGAGAGGTTCATTGACTGCAGCCTACAAGTGCCATGTCCTGCACTTGACTCTATGTTCCCAAGCTTTGCAAAGGCTGCACGCTACTGTTGGGTCAGATATGACAGAATGTCACAAACACACACACACACACACACACACACACACACACACATATATATATATATATACGCACACCTCAGATCAATACGCTAGTGACTACTGTTATATATATAAAACATCCATTCTATGAGGATCACATAAATATAATGATACTCATTCGTGAACTGAAAGACAATGAAGTGAAAAGCTGCCCGTGTCCCTTTAAGAGGCAAGATCACATTGTTATTCTGGGTTTGTCCACAAGCCGACTGTGGAGGTGGAAAGATAGTGGTTCTGAGGGTGGTGTGTGTGTGTGTGTGTGTGTGTGGGGGGGAGAGAGAAGGTGTGGGAGGGGCGTGTGTGTGTGTGTGTAGGAGTCTCATAATATGAGTCTCCAGGGGCTAGTATGGATTAGGAAGAGAGGTGGAGAGAGAGAGACACTGCGATGTGGAGGAGATGTCCTTTGGATGCATCCTGTGCTTTACAGCAACATCCGAGGAGGCAGAGATTGATCCCATGCTGCCCTGTTCTCTGGAATGGTGCTGCGGGGCTGAGCACTCCCGGCTAAACTGCCCATTAACAAGCCAATAATTTGTGTCATTATATGAAGACTGCAGCTGGTGCCACTGATGCGCTGCTTCTCACATGTCAGGGCTGAAGACTGAAAGGAGCCTCAGCGCTGTTCATTATGGAGCCGGCCTCTCATCCCTGCTTCCATCCTTTGTCTTGCAAGCATGCGTGGCAGAAAAGGTTTGGCCTGGATAGCTTATTTATTTCCTCCCCGGAACCCTTTTTTTTTTTTTTTTTTTTTTTCGAAACACAGCACGCTCAATATAAAATCAATGTATTAAGCGTTCTTGAGAATGCAGAGTGACGTGCTGCCATTCCCACTCTGTGCCTTTGGCTGTGATTACAGCTAATTTGAATGATTGAAATGGTTCCATAGTGAAGCTGGAGTGAGTGAAGTGAAGGGCTCACACAGATGAAGGGGGAGGAGGCGAGAAAGGCTTGGCTCTACTCCAGGTGGAGGATTTGAGTCATTCCCCACACAGATAGACTGTCTATCAGTTTATGCGTGTGTGTGTGTGTGTGTGTGTGTGTGTGTGCCTGCATGCTGAAATTGTTATTGAGAGAATAAAATAGTGCTGCCAGCAAGAGAGTGATGAAGAATGAATGCCACTGTATACATTGTCGTTTCTCTGTTTATGCTTTTTTTATATTGTGATTCCGTGTAGAGTGGATATCTCTGGGTAATCTGTGCATTCAGCAGATGAATAGTGGAAGTATCTATGATCTTTAGGCCAGCTGACTCTGATGCGCAAGGTGGGCGTAAAATTCATGTGGCTCAGCATGAATAAATGAGGGCAACAGGGCGTATTTTTATCTAAGAGTAGATACCATCTGCAATTTCTATTTAACCTACATTTTTGAAGAACAAGCAAAAAAATCAAGACGCTGCCTGACCAAACTAATTTTGTGCCATATACACGCTTCTCATCAATCGTGCGTATCAGTTTGCATTTGTTTGTGCTGCAGATGCATTTTGCGGGCTACTCCGTGCCGGCGCCCCTGGTGGGCGTCAGGTTCCTGTGGTCTCGGCACCAAACTAAATGAGGACAGCGAGAAGTTTCAGTAGCAGGTTCTTCCATATTCTACTGGAAACTTCAGAATTAGTCGGTTAGCAGCATGCGCCAAATTTATCACCGACACAGTTCTTCTGAGGTTAAGACCTCAGGGGGGTCATGTGAATTAAGGGGCAGATCATACAGATATGGAGCAGGCAAATGTACAGAAACACACACATGAAGACCTGCACGCACTACTTTACAACGCTCCATAAACATAAAACAAATATGCAACTTTTAATATTATAATCCCACTAACATTATAACTTTCTAACAACTATAACATGTAATTGCACAATGAAAATTATTTTAAAAAAATCGTCATAGGTTCTGTGTGGACTGTGTTGCACAACATTTGTGGGATAATTACACTAAAAGCTGTAGGTTTGTTTGTGGTTCATAACATTTTGTCTCGTTTCTTTTTAAAACTGTTCAAATTACGTTTATGCCGGTGTGTCTAACACACGTGCAAACTCCCACGCGGGAGGAACATGAGCTCCGCTGCTAACGCTGCATCAGGCGGTACGGACACATGTCATTATAATCACAAGGTATTTTACGGGTGACTCTGCAGACAAGACGTTGCTTACTTGTCATCCAACAAGAGCGGGTGAACACAAAGGGGACATTCTGTTCTCGACAAAGCAAGCACACACGCCTGCCTCCTTCCACCCCCGCCTGCCCATGCACCCAGGCCTGCTAGCCCATCTCCAAAAAACTCACCAGATACCCGCTTGTCTGTCTGTCTATCTCTCTATCTATCTATCTAATCTAATCCACCAATGGCATTGAGGAAATGCAAATAAAAAGTTGTTGTCATGGAAACCTGCCGTGCCTTTCCTCCTCTCCCCTCATCACCCCCTCAGCAGCAGCATGCGTGTACACACAACACAATGCGATCTAGGGTCTATTCAATAAACACTCCTGTGGCTCGAAGGAGCAGCACAGGGCAAAGACGTCGAACTCCTACAGTGACGGTCTAGTGTCTGGTGGGTAACACACGTGTTCAAACACTTTACTGACTCTGCTCATTCTGACCAGTGGCGCGGTGGCTTGTTCGGCAGGGGAAAAAAAAAAGTCAGACGGACTCCATGAGCAAAAAAAAGTGATTTTAGTCCAAGTAGCCTCTTTGTTATGTGCCTCCAGGCCAGAAACACATGATGGATGTTATTGCACAGTATCCGGAAAAGCAACAGCAGCAGCCAGATGGATCTATGCAAATGCATTGCAGCATTTATGAATCTACTTCTAATCTCGACTACTTTTCCCCTCAAACACAGAAATGGCTCCTTGATAAGAGGAAGAACAGAATGAGCCTTTTTGGCAGGAAGCCAGGTACAGGTTTCAGGTGGGGGTGGGGGCGGGGAGCAGCTGGGCCAACACCGCTGCTGTTGCTGTTGTTGTCGTTGTTGTCCCTGCGGTGACAGCGTGGTCCTGAGGAAGCCTGCTGCCCTCGTCATCTCCTAGGAAAGCAGACACACACACACACACACACACACACACACGCACGCACACAAACAATGGCGCAGGTTTGCCGTGGGTGTGTCCCCAGCTGTTCTCACAGGGCTGACGCACTTCCACTACGCGGATGATCCCGGGAGAGGGCACATGTTTCACAGGTCTCCATTCATTCAAGGTGAGACGCAGATGACATGACAAGTTGCTGCCATGACAACGGTTGGTTGGCTGAAGCCGTGTGGCATGAGCCTACATGTTGGCTGATAATGAAATCAGCCCTCCTTTCTTCTCCTTTGCCTCTTCCACTGGAATAGAAGAAAAAAACACTGTCACATGGGTTTCCAGTTTGTTATGTTATCCTCCAACTATTGTACTGTACATTATTATGCTGGTGGGTTTTATAGGTACATATGCTTATTTGTACAACAGGATTTGAGAATCTGCAGATTCTGGAGAGGTGATGGGTGCTGAATGTTTTACCTGACATGTGATCTCTACCCTGTCGTTTACATTGCTGCTGATGATGCTGCGCTTCCTAACTCTCTAAACCTGACGCGATGCACTGAGCATGATTGGCATGCGCAGAGAGAAAACAAGCCAAAGGAAAAACACAAGAACAAAGTGTTTGTCAAATTAATCTACCGTCCCACCAACAGCTAACGTATTTGATATGATAATTATGTTTATTTATTTTCCGGATACTTGTTACACTAATTAGACTTTAACAAGCTTATTAGGAAGAGGTCTGTGTGGAGGAGACACTTTTTGCTTGTATACAGACTTGTCTTTCATGTTCATGTATTTTTTTTCTTAATTTTATGTTGTTTTTTTTTCATCTGAATCCAATCACTGGTGATAAAATGATGCTCTAATTACCAAACCAGTGTTTAATGTGTTACTTGGTCAGTGTGTATGTACCTTTATGAATCATGATTGGCCAGAGTCAGCTGGCCTCGAGGCAATGTGAGGCCTGTGCTCACAATGCTGCAGGCCTGACCCATGGATGTATAATAATAAGTGGATGCAGTGTTGCAGGCGAGGCCCCATTCATTTATATGAGAATTGCACAGCAGAGCATGAAGCAATAAAAAAGAAAAAAAACACTTCTCACTGTAAAGAAATACCAGGATTAGTGCATAGTGTGCACACACAATGGCTGATGGATCTTCTGCCGGCTACTTCCGATGTAGCCCTTGAGCTAACGTGAATGTGGTTAAAATAATTCAATCATGCTGAGCAGATTAGAGTCTGATAGTGAAAGAGGTCATAATGTAGTTAGTGTTTTACTCTTTTTTCCATGATTGTGAATGGAAAAAAAAATGCTTTTCGGGTCCAGTAGCATCACCTGATGGCGTAATGCTACAGTTCCGCTGCTTAAAAAAATCTGAATGAATTAAGAAAATTCAGATTTAAAAATTTTCCATGAATGTGTTTGAACTAGCGTCACATGATGGATGCAGCTATTGCCATTCCATTGTCTTGCCACTAGTAAAACTTTCTTTTAGGTATGAAGCAGTTTCTGCAGGTTTGGGCCTGACCTGGTGACCTACGCATGCTTGCATCACCACTGACCTATCAGTGAGCAGTACACACGTTATCAGCTGCAGACGGACCACTCCAGGGCGCCGAACATGGTAATCCTGCAAATAATGATGTCAAAGTGTTTATGGAAGATCTTTTCTCCCCCTCTAATCCAGTTCATTCACCCTGCTCTACATATTGTATTCAGATAGACTGCTGCCACAACAGCCTGTAGATGAGGAGATACATTGCTGGTGACATTTAAAAGGAGTCACTACCCCCTCATCTGCCTGTCCATTGTCAGTATCCTCCGTGGCCTATAATGAGAACGTGCACGCCCAGGCCATTATAAATAGTCTGTGTCCTGGTTAAATGCAACACCTCTCTTTGGGTGCTATTTGGGCTGCATGATTCACTGTGATTCATGCTTGTGTGTGTTCTCTCTGTTCTCACAGATGAGCTGGATGACCGTGGGGAGGAGATAAGGACTGCAATGGGAACATGGATCATGGGTATGTGTGTGTGTGTGTGCATGTGTGTGTAGGCTGTGCCACGTGTGTAAGTGGTAAATTGAACAGCGAGTGAAAGAGATGGGAGGCAGCGAAAGTGCACAGCTGAAGTGCTAAATTTGTCAGCCCACTTTTGAGCCCACTTTCAGAAAAATCAGACCTACTTGAAGGAGGGAAGAAAAAATAGGCAACAGGAAGAAATAAAAAAAAAAAAGATTCCCTTCACAGCCAACTGCAGTGATACATCTGTAGTGTGTGCGGCTGAGTCCCTGCTTGATGTACACGTGCCTGGTTGTCTGCAGAGACAGGTGCAGCTACTTAAAGAATAGGGAACCTTGTTATCACGCCGGTGGTATTTTCCTACTGTGCATGCATACTCAACATCCACCTCCTCCTTAGCTGTGACAGACAATGTGATTGAGTGATGGACACCCATTTAATTGCACCCCGCCGTGTGTTTTCTATGTACTGGCAAGATAGGAAGGCAAAGCCAAGAGCTAATGGACTGATATGAGACTCAGCCATGAGGGCACATACTGTACCGTGTTCTTTGCCTGTCTCCCAGCGCCACCTACTATGCTGCCTGCTTGCTTAGCTACTAATTATTTACACCGATATCACTTGGCATCTGCTAGAATGCATGTTTGTCTTTATGCGTGCGTGCATGTGTGTGTGTGTGTGTGTGTGCGTGCGTGCGTGTCCGTGTCTGTGATTTCTAGTGCACACCAGCTCCCAGTGGTCATGTGGGTGTGTGGTGGGTAGCTCGGAGTTACATTAATAGCCAAAGGGCAGGCGGGGAGGCAGGGAGGGAGGACATAGACAGGAAGAGGAAATACAGTTTACTGGTCGCCCACCACTTCCTGTGTCTCCTACACTCGCAGCCCACGGCCCAGAGACACTTCTAAAACCAGTTTGCTGCAGAGCAAACAGAGACCAGATAGAAACAAATGTAAGCAGAGGGTCAACAGGGTGAGGAATGCAACTAACAAAATAATACATGAGCTGTGCAAAGTTAGTGGAAACGACCTGCCCACGCTGGCTGTCATCTTCAACTTGCCAGGTATGTGAGCTAGGGCAACGAGGTGCTGACAATGCCCAAAGCAGCAACAGAATATGAATGAAGGACCTTACTTCAAACTGATGAGCCACCTGCCTAATCCGCCGTGTCACCACGCCATCAGAGTCCAACGTTAGTTCAAACCAAACATCCACTCCCTGAAGTCCAGGCATGGTATACCTTTAAACTGAGAGTGGCGTCAACAAAGCTTGACACTATTTTTCTTCCCCCCTCAAGCGATAAAGGAAGGGGTTGCAGTAACCAGACAAATCCAGCAGAGGTCCTTCTCTCATTAAGTGTTGTCAGTGTCTGCAGACGAAGTAGGGTCCGTGTTAAAGTGGGGAACAGCAGTGGATGGATGTTTACTACATGGGGAATACAAACCCCCCCCACTCACAGCCCATACAAACACACACACACATACATACAAACACACTATAACAATGCAAAGGGTAAAGTGTAATCTATTCATATGAAATCCAACAATGAGACTCTTGAGTCTTTTAAACACTCACTGACCACAACAAAACGCCGACAAGCCGCCATCAGCGCCATCGCTGACACTGCAGAGGAGCAGGAGCTGGCTGTTGAGTTGAAGCCATGCAGGGAGAGAGAGATCGAATGGGCCGATAAGAACCCCCCCTCCACACACACACACACACACACACACACACACACACACACCACCACCATTTCGCACGCATACTGTGCTCTGGTAGGAGGCAAACCCCCCCTGCCCTTCTGGGATCCCACATCCCCATTGAACTTTCCACCCACTCACCGAGGAATGCGGAGAGAGGGACGAGGAGCGTGGGGGTGGCGGTGGTGATGGGTGGGGGCTGGAAGAGGAAGATATGGGAGGGAGGGACCGGGGGAACCGAGTGAGGGAAAAAAAATGTTGTTTTTTTGTTGTTTTTGTTTTAAATAGGAGGAAAGCCCGGGCGAAACAAAATTTGAATCATGATGTTTAATGGCCTTCCTGATATTACTCAGAGGTTTCTCATCTGTGCGGTAATTGGATCATGTGAGAACAGGGACGGGAATGTAACGACGCAGCCAGCAGTGACACATCGCGCTGGGCCGGGCAGTGGGGACCGCTGGAAGGGTTCGCATGGCTCAAGCTTTCCCATTCTCCCTTTTTTTTTTCTTACTGAACAGGTGGCGATTGACATGTACATGAAAAGGGCATGGGAACGAAACACTGACCCCCCGCCCCACACACACACACACGCATGCACGTAATGTGCATGTACAGAAGCATATATAATTATCTAATGACGTAACCTGATGTGTCAGTGTCCGTCATTTCCACAAGATGAAGCAGATAATAAATACTCTATGTGTGTGTTTGTGTGTGTGTGTGTGTGTGCTATGTTTCGTTTTTGTCCCATCGGTAAAAACATGCTTGTGCCGTGTGACATCACAAGCCCTTAGACGCTTGTTTCACTTTGTTTCTGACATCTCGGTCTTGTCAACAAGTTGCTCTGGCCTCTCTCTGTTCCCTTTCTTTTTCCTCTGTGTTTTTTTCCCCACCGACTTTCTCAGAGGACCTCAGCGCTGATGAAAGCAGGTGCCTCCATATGCCTCGCATTGAATTAGGAATTCCGCAGCGTAAAGTGGCATCATTGTTGATGAAAGGTTAGAGCTGTTTCAAATTTTCCCCCTAAATGAAAAGGCCCTCTCTCCAGTGGTTGTACAAAAAGAAGGGATGACATTTTGGTTGCATCAACTGTATATCTAAAGTGTCTGCAGCAAAATGCCAGAACGATCAAAGCCAAACAGGCAGGATAATACACACAGAGAGCACCTCGGCGCTCTTTGTTAGGTTATCTACCCACAAACCTTAGTCAGACCTCATAAATAGTCATTACACCCCCCAGTGATAATTCTGTGAATACCACCATTTAATGATAAACATTTACATGGTAGCAGTGAAAGGAATTTATCAGGTCTTTACATTAGGGATTAGATGCAGTGGTTGAATTAGTGTCTGTTCAAGGACAGAATGGAGGATTGGAAACTCAGTGGGTGGAACATGATGAGGTTTCATAAGAGGAGGCAGGTGGCGGTGACACAAGACATTAAAGCCTTCTCTCCTTCTCTGAAAATAATGCGCGTTGCTCTTTCTGCCTCTTCTTGTCGCGCCACGCCTCTGTGAATGGACGCCTTCCCTTTGAGGCGCGCGCCGGAGGACGGCGAAAGGGAAAACAAGGGATTTTTCCGAAGGTGCCGCGAGGCTAGATCCTTGACCTTCATTGTCAGTGCCCTCTGTTGGGGTCAGCCGACACGTCACCTCCGCTCCGTATTGTTCATTGTTGTTAGGAGCAGACATGCTATCTGCTCACCTCGCCGACCTGCTGCCGCTCTGGCAACGCTGACGCTCGGTGACTCACCGCGACTTCAAGCACTTCATGTTTACTCCCTTTTTTTTTTTTTTTCCAAGCCGGTGGCACCCCACAAAAGGGGAGTCATCAGGTTCAAGGTCTACACCTATGTAGGGATTATAAAAGGAACGTGATGTTGAAAGGTAAACTTTAATTCCGCGCCGCCCAACAGGCAGACAGGGCTGGGAGGCAGCGCAAACAGAAAAGGATGTATTTGCTTTTCATGTGAAAATCAATGGGCCCAGACAGATGGCGGTTTGTTTCCTCACTATTTACTCCCCGGCTCCATGACAAATGTCCCCGCCGCCCCTCCTGGGCTGACGGCGCACAGGTAAGCAGGAAGCCGT
The DNA here is from genome assembly GCA_036785175.1 of Eupleurogrammus muticus. Taxonomy (NCBI): domain Eukaryota; kingdom Metazoa; phylum Chordata; class Actinopteri; order Scombriformes; family Trichiuridae; genus Eupleurogrammus; species Eupleurogrammus muticus. Next base: position 8,591,202 of record JAYKQN010000006.1, read on the forward strand.
CCCTTCCTTCCCCACCCTGAATGGATGACAGATGTGGCCGAGACCGCCCCGGATCTTTCTTTCTCTCCCTTTCCCGCGTCCTTCATCTGTTACGCCGCCGCGTTGACCCAGCTACCACAGCTTTCCACCCCTTTGGAAGGAAAATTTCTACACGTTCAATAAGCTATTCCATCAGATATCGGCCCTTATCATCGTCCGTTTAGGAAACAGTAGCTGACTAACACTTGAAAAAGCAAACAGGAAATGTTTTATTATCAAGAAACACATTGCTTTTATTCATGGTTTGGTGATTCATAACGTGGAACAGGAGACAGGCAGCTGTTCTGGCCGAGGTGATAGTGGATATGTTGATGAGCGCGCCAGCAGTGGCTCAACTATCCCGACCTGAAGGTTACCTCGACCTGGCTCATGTAGAAGCTTGAAGTGAGGTATAAAAGATGCATTACCGTGCTTTCCTGAACCATATAGAGGATATGTCTTGTATCCCTCAGTTACAATGAATTGTGTATTCATGTAATAATGTAATGATATCTCTCTTTCATTCGAGGCTAAAAAGCAATATTTCGTAGATCAGCGCACCCACTCTGAAGGCTTTTTCCCATGACACGCGCAAATTGCTTTTTACAGGAATTCGCCTCAGCTGAGACCGCGTGTGAATGTTTTTCCTGGTCTCAATCAGTACAAACTCCAGCTCTGGAAGCAGGAATGATCCTCAGAGGAGTCACTCTGAGGTCTGCGCTGCCGAAAATCTGTGGGTTTTAATAGAGCCTCATGTGGAATCAGACTTTCCTTCTGCTGCTCACTGTAGATATTTTTAGTCAAGACAGTGGCACTTCTGCAGTAAGCACATCGAGGCAGAAGGTACATTTCCCTGATTTTGAAGTTTTTTTCTTTTTTTCTTCTTCCTGCGACTTCTGGTGGAAACGTGATTCAGCCGTCTCCGCTTCCCCTTTATTTCTCCCCATTTTGTAAGAGAAGGAGGGGTGAGAAACGCGGAGAGGAGGGGAGGGGGGGCGGCGGCGGTGGGGGGGTGAAAGTCAGCATTCCAGCCAGACCAGAGTGGAGCAGAGGTCGTGCGGGTAGCGAGCAGGGGCGGAGGTGTGGGTGTTGTGCGGTGGCGGCGGTGCAGGGGCGTCGCAGAGTAAAGAGCAAAGAGCAGTTCCTGATTCCACAGCCCTGAGCTCACCACCTTTGCGCCTGCTGTCAGCCACTCCTTTTCTCCTTCACACCATCCTCTTCCTTCTCCTCCCACTCCTCCCCCCACGCCATGTCTCTCCATCTGAGGTGTTAACTCCTTGTTGGGCAGTTCCAGAGTCGCTGGCATCCACGCCGGTTTTCGTGGAAGCCCGGGGAAGAGGCGGAGAGCTATAGATCCTTACTGGAAGTGAAGGCGTGTGTGCCGGTAAAGTCGAAATGATTCACTGTGCAAATGTTTTTATCCGTTTGCAACACCGTATAATCCGCCGGACAATTAACTGTGACCTGGCATGGCAGACATGTCAGTGCACACACACACACACACACACACACACACGATACAGTACAGGATCAATCAGTGAGGCGAGGAGAAACACAAATAGAAACAGGGTCGACTGAGGAGGAGCCCTGGATTGGTCATGCCTGTGTTTAACTCATAACACTGGGTTCACTCATGCGGCACTAAATCATGAATGTTGGCTTTATGAGTGTTAAACAAAAGCAGATTAGCAGATAAAGCCAACTGTTGTCGTGTCATTTCGCTGAATATCGAAGGCTTGCCCATAACAGAGCATTATCTCAGTGCAAATAATGGAAGGTATTAAGCCAGATTGACAGGTGAATACAGGAGGAGACAGGAAACAGTGACAGACAGATGGTAGCTCTAACACGGAGAAGTAACATCCTAATATGGGCGAGTTTGGGTGGAGGAGGTGGATGGGGCTGGGAGTGTCTCGCTCAACACGCTATCTGGTATGGACTGGTTTGGGCTGAGCAGGTACATGCAATCAATCTATTCTCGACCTCTGTTTTTTCCACACGACGCAGACGCGTGCGCGTGTGTGCGTGTACGGAGTTGACTGCGAGAGCGCAGCATTACACAATACGAGCAGCAGACAGTGACATTTGAATGTGCTGAGTGTACCTGGTAGCATCGCATGGGTGACGCGTGTGTGTGTGTGTGTGTGTGGGGCGGAAAAAGATGACCTTATGATAGATCAACTGTTACGCTCCCTCCTTTTCTTCTGTCGTTCACACGCTGGCCCTGCCACTGTCCACACACACACACACACACAGTTCTACCTGTGTTCTCCCTCTTAGTTTAATAAAGATGAACATAGCTCACGTGGCTACATATTGTCCTCTGGTTGCTGTGCTATAAAAAGATCCATTTGGCTGCATTTATTTATCAATGAATCTGGGCTGAGCCTCCCCTGCTCTCACTTAGCAGGATCAGGTGGTATATGATTAAGGGTGCCATTACAGTTTGGCAGCTCTTGACTTTAGTCCGTAACCTCTGCTGGCATAATGTACTCTAATGTGTTTGAGTTCCATTTAAACTTCCGACTATCCATCGCATGTGGTATGAAAAACGTTCACCTTTAGAGAGCACGCTACCATGTGCAAGTGTAATTAGCAGAGAGAAGTCAAGGGTCGTCGAACGCAGAGACATGAAGCATAATGTGTTCTTATTGTCTGCTGGTGATAATGAAGCATTACTTTCCCTTCCTGATTTGTCTATTTTGTTATGTTATTCGCTCTCATTCATTCTCTCCCGATGGAGAGGAGAAGGGGGTTAATGAACTTGGTTCGGGTGCATCTGTGTGTGTGCTTCTGTGCTCTCGGGCTTGCGGTGCCGCGGTCCACACACACAGAATAGAGGATGTCAATGTAAACACAGCCAGTCAGTGCAAAGGAATGTGTGAGGCACGCAAAAAACCCTGGGGACAAAGTCCAAAGGAGGAAGGGAGGGGTGAAGAAGGGAAGGAAGGGGGGAGCAAAACGGAGCGGACGGCAGGAGAGCGGGTAAAGGAGAAAATTAGGTGAAGAGGAACAGCACGTGAAGAAGAAAACACAAGGTGATGTGGAAAAAGACAAGAGTGGGGGGGGGCGACAAATAAAAGATGGAGACGGAGATGAAGAGGTGCCTTTAGGGTTCGTGAGACAAAGAAACGGGGAGTGAGGACCAAAATGAGGGGGAGAGGGACAGAGGCCCTGTGGGAGGAAATCAAGGGAGGGAGCAAAAACAGGAGGGGGACCTCACCCTGGAGACAGAGAAATGGAAAGAACGAGGAGGAGGAGGAGGAGGAGTGGTGAGATAGCAGAAAAAAGGGGTGAGAGTACAAGGGAGGGTCGGTGAAGGGCAGAGGTGGGGGTAGATCATTCATTTGGAGCCGGCTGGTGTGAGGAAGGAAAAGCCATGAGCGACTTCAAAGGCCTCGGAGGCCTTGACAGAGAGGAGGGTTAGAGTTCTGTAATCCAGGGAGAGGTTAGGGGGCTGCAACTCTGGTTCCCGGTGCTGCTGAAACTAATTTAGCCAGCGGGCCCCAGAGGCCTCAAGAGGGGCCACGTCGTAACCAGAGGAGCTGTGAGTGACAAAGCACAGACACACACACACACACACACACACACACAACAGGATCTCTCCTACTTTTACCGGCTTTTGATGGCCTACAGCACATCACACACACAGGTTTGTCATATACAAATTCATGCATGCGTGATGGAAAGATGAAAAAGTGCACGTCATACATATTCATACACACAGATGCCCCTTCTCGCAGGAAATGGGGTCTGCTCTCAGTATGCACTGTGCATGTTGTCAGCTCTATGGAAATGATTCCTTCATCTGTCTACATGTCAGTAAATATTACATTTGTATGTGGGGTGGAATGTAATGTAGGTAAATGTATTCAATTGGTGTAGGTAATGGCAATTTTGATGTATTTGTACATATTTCTATTTGATGCAAGTTTATACTTGTTGTAATTTCAGCAGTAAAATTTTACATACAATATTACATTTGAATATTATAGGGATTTTATATTGATTGAAAATAAAAACAAACAATATAATATAGTATAATAATATAACACTTGAAAGGGGCATACATTTACTTTTTATACATACTTCTTGCTGATGATAGTTATGATACTTCTGTAGTACAGATTAAGTAACATTCTTATTCTGGATTGTATTTTTTGAATGCAGTATTTAGACATTTACTGAAGTAACAGATCTAACTACTTCTTCCCCTCTGATTTGTAGTTCAGAGAAAAAAAAAACGTCTGGGTGGATCTTACATTGCAGCTCGGCCACGACAGAGATAGAGAGGATGAAGACAAACGCCTCTCCATCTTAACTAAGTCTAATTGACATGAGGACGAGAAGGGAGGGGCGAGTCACATGTCACATCATCCAGAAACAGACTATTCACTTTCAGGAAAAGTCGGGGTTTTATGCTCGGGCAATTACGTTTTACAATCACCCACTCGGAATTCCTTCTTTGCTGACACATATGGAATTACTGTATAAGCTCCGAACACGCCCTGAATGACAGAAAACTGTAAAATATGGGTAAGCCTCTGTTCGCCTCTGAATGGAATGAACGTTAGCTGCAGAGTCCGGTCTGATGCAGAGACAGATTGAATAAGCACATCAGCGGGCACAGCCTGCATAGGAGACGCACAAAAGCATTTGATATTTGACAAGATCTCTATGAGTAGTGAAATGTGTGTGGGAGTGTAGCATACGTGTACTACTTTTATGTATGTCGTTTTTTGTTTTTTTTTGCATGTTGTGTGTATGTGTGTGTGATCCTATGTGTGTGTGTTTGACGAGAGGCTGTGGCAAATGAGTCATGCTGCAGTAATCATACAGAAATGCTTGGATCTCATTCACATCCTTGGCTGACCACCCGTATGGAACTGACCATACTGCGTGTATGTAAACAGGCGGAAGACTGTGCACGCTGTCTGCTGAGATAATAAAACCAAGACAAAAAGGGAATGTAATGGGATGAATCACAGGCGTAGTCATAGAAAACGGGCCTGCATAGCGTCTTAAAGGAGAGAAAAGGCATTATGAGCGAGGTAGGCAGCGAAGGGTTTGTGGGCGTCTGGGGTTTTGTGCAACAAGGACGCGGGACCTACAATTAAAAGCGGCAGGTAAGTGAGGCCGTAGTGTCGCCTGCTCAAGCAGGAGACCGAGGGATTGATTGTATGGGTTTCTGTGTGAAAATGTGTGTAATCGTGTGCGTGTGCGTGTGAGCGTGTGTGTGGGCTGCTGGCCCCTCTGCTCTGTGTGGGCTTTGGGTGTTGGTTTGATTACAGCCTTGTCGAGCCAAGAACTTTAAGCACTTCTGTCTGTCACAACTTTGAGCCAAGCACAGCAGATGTGCACACACGGATATGAACATGTATACACACACACACACACACACACACACACACACCTTCCTCTCCAGCGGTGGCAGTGAATGATCACATGCATACATTCTCGCAGGTACAACAGGTTTGAACGTGTCGAATTAATATTTATTTTTGATACAGACAATTAGAAAAAATTGCCAAGAACATCATGTACCATAGCTACGAATGCCACCTTAATAAATGTATGTGTCATGGTGACAGGTTGTCCTTTTACCAGTTGCTTATCCAAAAACTGGGGACAAACCTGGACAGCAACCACTCACTTGTACAAATTAAACATAGAGCAATATGCACAGGAAAAGCAAAAACTAAGCTCTATATTTGGGTGAGATCCTAAATCAAGAGGGGAAAAACTTGGCTGTAGTTCTACATTTGTTAGTCCACTTTTACACCACTAGTTTGATTATTTATACACCAGGCAGCAAAATTTTTACAAGTTGTAAAATAAGTTCCAATTCTGATTCCTTATGGAGCAACACGTTCGCACATCGCTACTTGCTCTCATCTTTGTATATTACATCCTCTGTATTAGCCATTTTTGGCAAACTATTCAATTCCAAATTGAGTCCACCACCTCTTTTTGCCGCTTGGTTTAATGCGCAGTGCTATTGATGCTTTCCTACCAACAAAAACGAACTGAAGTAAGCACCTTTGGTTCGAAATGGGCCGTTTGGTGATGTTGGTGTGAAATCACTCTTAGGTTGAAATAGGCATCGCAGGTGGCGGTAATGTGTCAGAGAAATGCACCAATGCACCAGCAAAAAGGACATTGTAAGCCAACACCAACATGGAGGTAAGCAATGCAAGTCTCAAACTTTTGAGAAAAACTTAATAATACCATTCTAGTTTCGGTGTCCAAACCAAAAAATAAAAACAAGACATCTGAAGAAATTTGCTAAAAAAAAGACAACAACAGAGGGAATGCAGTTTTCACACAAATCTCCTATAATGAGGTTTTTCTCCCATGTTGGGATTTTATCAGTCAGCAGTGCATGTTTTGAGAGGGAGCATGTTCTGTTTACTCAAAACAAAACCAAATCTGATGATTGTGAATATGGCAGATCGTTGCTGGTGTGGGTTTTCTAACTGTGTGATTGACAGTTGACCAGAGTGGAGGTTATCTCCGCACCTGTGGAGCACCAATCCGATGAATTTTCCAGAGAAGTACTCCTTTGAAAGGAATCGATAGGGAGACGTCGACCTTATTTTAGTGATGCACACGCAGCACAAATGCCTGAATTGAAAAACATGTGTTTACCTAGGGAAATAGAAATGCTAAAAAAAAGTGATCATGTGTTAGATAGGGCATAATGAGCATTCCCCTGATGGAGATTAAGGTGGACATGATAGATCCAAAACTCTGTTGACGCTACCTTAATGGAGAGAAGTTGGCCTCTCTTTGAAAAGTGCAGCACTCACCCAGACACCCAAAGGTCCTGGGTGACCTAGTTAGTAAGTCCCTGTGGTGGGTTTTAGTAGATCTTCTGACAGGCTTGCCTCACATGTGAGCTCCGTTTTTAGCTACTTCACTTCCTATCTCTCTAGCTCACACTGCTGCTCACTCGGCTCTGTGTCTCTGGCCTCTGCCTCCTACTCCTGCATTATCTGTCCTGTTTCACCATGCAGGTGACAGAGGTGTGTGTGTGTGCGTGTGTGTGCGTGTGTGTCATTTTTACCAGGTTTCTGCTTAAGGGTAATTCTGAGAATTGTCAATTCAGGAAGAATATTGAGGTCATGCTGGGCAGGTGTATGTGCGTGGGTGCGTGCTAACAGTGAGATCATCGGATGACGGCCACGGGGACCTGAATGTCACCGCAACTGTTACGAAGACGGAAAGGCGTCTCCTGCAATAAAACATGACAAGTTTGTTAACCATCTCTGCTCTTTGTCCCTCGTTGTGTTAGTGCGTGACCACAAAGACACACGCTGTCCTCACAGAGCTCACTGCAGACTCCACCTCCTCTCACATGCAAAGTCTTTCTTTCTTTCTTTATCTAATGTACGTCCAAACTGTACTTAGGGACCCGATTGTTAAATAATAGCGATTACGTACATGAATACATACACGTACATGCTTACACACACACACACCGCACACACACATACCTAAAAACATATAAGGTGCTGTGGCTATATCTTGGTGCTACATGGTTACCAAGCAGATCAACTCTACACACTGTCAGTTTTAAGCTGTTCAGCTTTTAGTTAAATATTTCTGCATTGTTTTCTTTATTAATGTTTTTTTTAAATCGATATTTCTGATATGTAGCTTTAATTGAAAGCCATGTAAGATAGGTGTGTATATATTGTTTATGCCCATGCATATGCCTTTTCAAGGGCTGTTAACCTTGTTCGTGCTGTCTAAGCTGCTTGTGTATTGGATCATGCAATCTGACTGTGCTTTGCACTTTTTGTGATGTGTGTAGTAAAATCCTACTAAGTCAATCTGAAACTATATAAAGAAAACTAAGAAAGGGCAAGTTTTGAGGGCTTTGGGGGATTTGATTTGATAATAAGCTCACTCAGAAAACACGGGGGAAGCAGGAGGAACATGTAAAACTATGCTAATATTATTAGATGTGTCAGGTCAGTGTTTGATTACGATTTTATAATCTATGAATCAGCGGCAAAGACATTATTAAAACTGTTGGACACAATCCAGTGTCAAGTTTTGAGACCAGGCTGTGGGCCTGTAGAGACTGTTCCAGGATAAACTTTAACAAGTGGAAATTGATGAAGTAGGAAACTCGCACCCACTGATCAAAAATAGAATGGCATTATGTTACAGGCACGGAATATAATAGAGAATAGGTAATCAACCAGAAGCAATCAGCATCTTTGGAAATAAGAATAGGACACATTGGGCTCAACTTAACGTAACTTTAGGGGATATAATTAGAACCATGCGGCTCAGAGTTCATTAAAAGAGGCCCTAAAGAGGACGAGCCCAGCAGGAGGCCACTGGACCTGTCGTGAAACTGCAAATGCAGAACTAAGGACATTTAAGTAGGCTACCATACCCTGCTCCTCTTTTTTAATGACGTTTAGCCTGTTTTTTTAAGCTGTTTTATTTGTGATATATGATATTTGTGTTGATTTGAATACTTTTACATTTTAATATCACATAATAAATTATTAAGTTACTGATTTTATTCATGCAAGCCCCTCTATTAAAGAACCTGAATGTAAAATTCATCTAATTCCATGTATGTATATAAACTGCACTATAATCAACTCTATCGCTGAAATGTATTTATTTTGCTCCAGAGTGAATCGCTGGCTTTGTTTGACTGGAGTGTCACACAGAAATAGGCCATGACTTCTATAATCTCAGGTGGAAAAATGATTTATGCACCAACACAATGTGTTACAGCGAACATGTCAAGGAGCTGAGCAGTTTAAATAGCGGCGGGTGAATGGGCGTATTGGTGTATCGCTGCTACATTCAACACATTGTCTTCCTGGAGAAATGCAGAGGTGAAAGTGTGAGTGGGTAGTGGCAGCTGTCAATTGTGGGATGTGATGAATGACAGATAGGGTGTGTGTGTGTGTGTGTGTGTGTGTGTCGGGGGGGGGGGGGTTCATCCCAGCGCCTGTCGTGACTCCCATTCTGACCCGTGCAATGACCGGGCGAGTGGGAGGAAAAGAGAGATAGAGCAGAAGGCAGATAAGCGGAGAGATGGCTCGACGTGGAGGAAGGGAAAGAAAACGAGAGGAACGTGGGTCGACCCGTTTTAATTTTTCTCCGCAGCGAAAAAAACGAAGGACACAGCAGGAGGGGTAGGTGGGTGTCAGAGTGGGAATGGAGCATCATCTATTTGTCATCTATCTTTCTCACTCTCATCCTGTGATCTTCCTTTCCTCCCTCCATTCCCCTATTTCCATGCCTCTGTCCTGCTGTTTCTGGCTTCTCGTGGGAGTGCAGCAAAGGCAAATAAACAGAGGAGATTGTTTATTTCTGCCGGTGGGGAATAACAGCGCATTATTAACCTTGTATTACCTTGCCTTGGGTTACCTCAACCCACTAATTTATTACGAAGAACATAGCGTAATGATTTCTGCTATCTGGATGTGTCTGCGTGACACAGTGTCTGTGTCAGAGGAGCAGAGCCTCCTCCATCTCCTGCAACACACACACACACACACACACACACTTGGAACAAATGTGCACACACACATGCATGCAGAAACTTTTAGTGTTGTGCATGCGTAGGAACATTCACACATACATCAGAGACTGCTAACAGACACAAATGTATAGAGTACGAGTACACACACTTAGCACTTATGAACAGAACTATATACTTGTCCCCACAGGCGCAAAGACACAGGCACACACACACACATGCACACACACGCGCACACACACACAGATTATTAGCTTCCAGTGCCAGATGTGCCACCCACATACGAACACAGAAGGCCCCATCGTTTGTCCTCACCAATCACAGGAAGTTAGTCCGTGCTGCTTCTTATCTCCCGGAGGAGGATGTGTTCCACCATGTAAGGACAATCACCTATAGAGCGACAAAAAAAAAAAAAAAAAAAAAAAACAACAACAACAACTTTCATCTGTCACTGTTTCCCTTTATCGTTGCGCTTCGTTTAAACAACCGGTTTAATATGAAGAACAGTGGAATAACATCCATTGAGCTGACATGAAATAATATGATATGATGCGAGGTCGAAAAAAACGCAGACACAAACATTTACAGGAGAAAAAAACATCTTCCTAAATGTCCGCTAAAGGTATAATGTCTGGTATCTGTCCACCAGGCGAATGCACACGATTAATAAAAGCATCACATGTGCAATCTGCACATTTACCCCAAAATAAAACTGACACGTGTTTTTATTTGCTCTTGCGAGCTATCATCCTCCAGCTTGTGTGTCTGATTTACATCCCCTCCTTCCTCCTCCTCCTCACCACGTCAGAGCCAAAATGTCCCAACCGGCTAACCTTACGAGTCAAGTGTTTCTAAAAACATTGGTAAACTCTGCTGCCCACGCAGTCTTGCTGCAAACTCCCCAACTTGAAATTACTGCGGAGGAAAACTGACAAGGCGTCCATGCGGCCGCTGAGCAGAGGAGAGCAGCGAGATGACAGATTTAAGGATTGTTTTTTTTTTTACCTTTAGCTCTATGTGGGTTAAGTGGGAGTGACAGCGGAGTAGTTCTGGAGACGTATATGAAGGGAAAAAAAAAAGACAGAGAGAGAGAGGAGACACAGTGGCGCATCTGATATCCTGACATAAACAGACACGGTCACCCATGCGCGCACACACACACACACACACACACACACACACACATGCATGCCATGTGCAGGTGTCTTCTCTCCAGGCTGCTTCATACTGAGGTGATAATTACCTCATGCTGTACGCTGCACATCAACACATCAACCTCACAATGGACACACGACCACGTCAACGGAGCGGCTTTTGTCCGGAAAGCACGAGCCGCCTGTTTGTCTTGCAGCAGGTCCTTTTGTTGAGTGTGTGTGTGTGTGTGTGTGTGTGTGCTCAGACAGGGTGTTCGCTTGCATGTGCGCCTGTTTTTTTTTTCCCCCCTAAAGCTCCGCTGAGATTTGCACCTCCCTCCATGCAGTGCCTGCTCTCCCCTGACCCGGCCCGATCGTGGCGAGGCCCTCCTCTGGGGGATTCGCTGAGTAACAGCACAGGCTGCCGGGCACGAAGCTGACGTCCACCCCGATGAAACGCAGACAGAAGCGCACCAACAGAAGCTCCCACACATGGGGCGCAAACAAAGAGGCACACAGGCACATACGCTGATCCCCCCCCCCCTTTCTTCCTTTTTCCTCCTTTCACACATGCATGAAGAGATGGGGAGTGAAGGAGAAACAGAGGGAGGGACAGAGGCGGCATTGATTTTGGCTTTATCGTTTCAGAAAACCTGTTATCTTGAGAGAAATCCGACGCTGAATTATTAATATCTTCATTCAATTTTGATGCTTTTCTCTTGTTGGAAAAAACTGGAAGTTCCTGAGCGAGGCCCTGCATAAGGTCCCGAATACGTGCTGGTACTGCTGCAGCTCCGCCCACCCCTAAACGTCCTGCATCCACACACACACACACACACACACACACTCATGTCTGTCTGTCTTTCACCTCCTGGCACTCCCTCCATCCTCTCTGGCTAGTGAGCGTGTGTTTCTGGAGAAATAGGAGGGGAAAGAGATAGAGAAGGAGTATTAGATCATGTAATGAGAGCTGCTGGCAGTGTGACTAAATTGGCTAACTATAGCTAACAACATTACACACAGTCCATCTGGGGCCTAGCCTGTCCTCCCTCTGCTCCTCTCTGTATACTAGTAAAATCAGGCATGTAAAGGACTCCCTCTTTCCCGGCCAGGGCCTTTTCCTCATGGGAAGAAAAATGTAGAGCAAGCAGAAAAACTCTCGGAAGCACGGGAAACGTTTTGTAGGCTCGATGGAAATCTGGCGAGTGCTAATAGATAAGGAATACTCCATGTCAAATATATATTTCAACGTTAATTGAATGATTCCAACTGGGCAATCCAATAGCACGATTATCAAATAATGTATCTATATTAATATCGGGGAATTTATCGCCACATGCCTTACTTTTGATCAGTAATGGAAGAATTAGAGAACGCAGCCAGCACACTGTGCCATGTAAAGTCTGGTAAACCCCCTCCCTCCGCAGTGCCTCCCTGCTGTCTCTGTGTCCACAACTGGCAGCTCGCCTGGGTAGGAGGCCAGCGCCAGGCAATCTGCGCTCCAGCACCTATGCTGACCTGGCAGCTGCTGGACACCATGTGTGCTCAAGAATGTGGGCACTGGGCAGATGCTCCGAGGGAGGCGAGGACGGAGGGATGTTGCAAGGAGAGGCGGAGACAGAGGAGAGGAGTCATGACAATGTTCGCTTCAGAAGTTGCGTTGAAAGCGGGCAACTTCCTCGCCTCGGACCGGATTGTAAGCTTTGTAGTAAAGTTATTCCTTGAACAGACACAAGACCAGAGGGAGGAGTGAGTGGCTGTAATTCTGCAAAAATTGTGGGTGGATGTTTCTTTTATTTCTTTCCTTTTTTTTCCCTTATCAGATTGTGCAGCGATTTCAAAGAATAGATAGACGGAGGCACAGAAAGGGAGGATGGGTCGGTACGGGCGCGGGCGGATAGCGAAGGTGAGTCGAGAGCACGGAAGGGTAAGAAAGTAAAAGAAGAAGAATGAAAGAGAGGGGATAATGGCCAAGGAAGTAATAGCGCACAGCTCCCAGGCAAAGATGAAATATTTGCAATTCCTCTGGGTCCCTGTGCTGCAGGCTCTTACTCCATTTGTATGGAAATGAGTTTGTCTTTCTTTTTCTGAGCGCTCAGGAGACCAAAGGCAGCGCGAGAGGGATGGAGACGGAGACGGAGGGAAGGTGGGCAAAACTGACTGACTGTCAGGGATATTGTGATTCCTGCCAATGCCGTCGGAAGGCCGGGGTCCCGCTTGTTTCTCCTGTCATAAATCTATGTGTTTATGACAGCCTGATCTATGTGGCTGTTGCGTTGGGATCCGGTTTGCCTGTCGTAAAGCTCTTTGTCCGTTATTGACCATTTCTCTCACCAGGCTTCTCCCCTCGCTCTCCCTCTCACTCTCTATTTCTATCAGTGCCATCATCCAGGCCGGGCCCACAGCTGGGACTACTCACTCTGATCCTGGGCGCAGACCCGCTTTCTGACAGATAATTAGCAGATGTTGTGGAAGGCCTGTGTTTTGCTATTTTCAGCTGCTCCTGTGCGTCTGCGTCTGCGTGTGTGTGTGTATGGGTGCCTGTGTGTGCATGTGGGCACTGTGCGTGTGTGGTGAGTGACGCTGCCACTCATGTATTCATGGCCAGCTGCTCATCTCTGCTACCCTGAGTGGTGGTGGTGGTGGTGGTGGTGGTGGGGGGGAGACATCCCATCTCTGACACCCTCCACTTCTCTCTATTTCTGCCCCCCCCCCTTCCCTTCCCTCTCCCATCCCCTCCCCTCCCGTTCCCTTCCTTTCTGAGTCACAGCTGCCAGCCACAAGTCTGCGTAGGTCTGAGTCATGCTTCGGCTCTCGTGAGATGGGCCCTGCTGTCTGTGAAACCACAGACATGAGATATGAGAAATGGGAAATGAGAGAACAAACATACACACACACACACATACACACACACACACACACCCTGTGGGTTATATTCTTGTACCAGGAACATTCTGGGATGAATAAGCAGATAGAGCCAGACTGGAGCACCTGTCTCTCACAATGAGCATTGGCTGTCGCTGTAAAGCACCAGTAGGCCCGAGTTTGATGAAGCTTTTGTGAAGGGAAATCTACTTTGTGGAGACATTGACCAATTGTGACTATGGCTGGATCCTCCCCATCAGATTTGACAACTGGAAATAAGAACGAAAGGGAATATATCTTTTTTCTTTTCACTTCAGTCATTGTTAAAATAAGCCTCTACCATTGCTAAAAAAGCAACTACTTTAGCAACAAATGACAGTTAAGTGATAAGGGTAACTGCTGCACAAGAGTTGCATTCACATAGATAATGCACACATAAATAAAAAACATTCATGCAGAAATTCTGCACAACCTATCAGACGTGTCTGAGACGCCAGTTCCAGAAATTTATCAAACATTGTTTGTTATTAAAACTTTTTGTTTCTTCCATCTGAGAGGTTGTCCATGGAAACAAAAAGAGTTTCAAAAAGAGCAGTAATTTGGCCACAAGCGCACAACTTGAAGCATGTCAAGATGGATTCTTCCCTCACACGAGTTATTATTCCCCCTAGCGCAATTTCTTTTATGTTGCACACTGCAAAATCCCCCCAAACCTTTAATTTAATTTATTTGTACCTTAAATGATACATGATTTTTATATTTCGAGTTGTGTCGTAATGGAGAAAGCGACCCACACATTTTCAATATTTAAACACAAAATCTTTGCAGTCCCCAGCAGTTCGCGGCTAACAACATTAGCTTGTCTGGGAAAATCCTATTCAAATAGGATAGTTCAACATTATTTGAATATTCACCCATCATCATGATTCATATAGCAATAGCAGATTTCCAGAGAGTTAGCACAAACAGCTAAAAGTTATGGTTTCCCACACTTTATAGCTAAGATGACAATATCTATATTATATTAATATTCTGCATCCCTGCATGCATAGTGTAACATCTCTCAAAAAACACACATTATTCCCCACGCTAACACAGAGCACTGTAGCCATAGCCCACACTAAAACAACAAACACCATAAGAAAAGTTCACGACCATAAGCTGAAACATGCTTTTCCTGGCCGCACATAGGTGAGTGTGCACAGGGAGTCATTTGGAGACAATGGTGGGCTGTGTCTTTCATACTTGCATGTACGATTTTTGTACTTTTCGAGATGGAGGAAGTGTGTGTTTTGGCTCCTCTGAGCCTCCACAGCCTGAAGTTACCCCTGACACATTTTTTTTTCTTTTCCCTGCAAGCTTAAGCAAGGTTGTGTTTCACGGCTCGTGCGTACAATGTTCCAAAAAAGGAGAACTTCCCAGTATGTTTGACGGCATTTTTGTCTCGCCCGGTTACATGGGCACAATGTATTCATAGAGCAGCAGTGCATCATTCAGTGTTCTGTAGTGTTCTGTTGCTGATGACTCACTGCTGTTATAATACCCTCAGCATATCTCTTTGACATGCACTCAGACCTACTGCGTGCGGTTTTGTGTGTGTATGTGTGCGTGTGTGTGGGTGTCTGTGTGTTGAAACCAAGAGTCGCAGCCCAGTGTTGGGATGAGGCTGGGAAATTGTCATATTGGGAACACGGATTGAAACGGGCGCTTGTGTAAGTCGCCTGATAGGAGTTTGTGGCGACAGCAGCAAACAGAGAAGGGTTTTAGACCGTAAAGCCGCCACCACGTACTGTATCATCTCCAAAGCAGAAAAACTGAGGAAGCTTTCCCGACTCAACATCAAAGAAGTTCACCTTGCTCATTAGAATGCAGGGCAGCTCAACTTTCAGCTGCGCTGCTACACCACTCTTGCATAAGAGGATTAGCGATCTGACTTGTTAAAACTACACAACAAAACCACAATAACCAGGGATCAGAACGATGAGTTTGAAGTGAAGCGGGGGGTAATGACGTATGACGAGAAATAGATCGGCGGAGTTTGAAAACGCTTTCTTTGACCGAGTTCAAGTTTTTGAAGTCTGCAGTTTGAATCTTTGAACCAATATCGTCAAATTCAGAAAAGTGTTTAATGGCTTTTCTTTGATGCGTTTTTTTTTTTTTTGCATTTACACACCCATATACATTCCAATGTTCCCCCCGATCACATCTAATTTCAATATAAATCCCCTACATCATCATCGGTCAGTGGCCTTGCCCTTTGGGGTCAACTTCTTCCCCCGGCCCTCGCCCTGTTTCCAGCATCCCGAGCATCCCTCCTGCGCTCCGGCCAAAGGCCTAAGGCGATGGTCAAGAGCTATTGATCCCTGGAGGTGAGAGTTCACACAGGGGCAGCATTGCCAGGGGGTCAAGGGTTAAAGCTGAGTGGGTCAAGTGAGATTGAATGTGCCCGCCTTGTTGCCAGGAGCCGCAGGGGTCAGCTCGGCCCAGTTCATTCCGCGACCTCGGCTCGTCAATAGCGCCTCACGTCCATCAATTGAACTCTGATTTGTCATTACATTTTTTAATTCGCAGCCTGCGCATATTGTGGCCTGGAAGACAGGGAGGCACGGCGACACAGATGCACACGTTACTCCTTGACATTGATTTTGGATGACGATCATCTTGACCTGCAGGCAGGGGGCTAGTGGGGGATTGGTGCTTGTCAATAGTGAACAATGGTTGCTGATTTGGTGTTGTTTTCAGCGTGATACTCCTTCCAACTAAACTACGTAGCTCATCAGCTGGGTCAGGAGGCCAATTGCAGATTTGCATGTATAGACACTTTTCATCAAGCGCTCTGCCGTTTCCACCTACATGAAGGCAGAGCCCGAAGAACTGCCTCCCCCATAAACAGGCTTTTTAAATTCCCATTTGGTAGTGACTACTATTGTGGCACCACATTTACTATAAATACTACTACATTTACTGTTAAAGGGGCTAAATATTATGAATTAGTTCCAACTATTGTACCCAGAATATCTATTAAGCATTATGTGACTTTAACATTTAGTATATTATACTATATAGTAGTATATATAACACATTCTGTATAGTGAATACCTTTACTTTTGATATTTGAAGTACATTTTAAAGATACTACTAAGTCTACTTTTCCTTAAATAACATTTTTAATTCAGGATTTTGACTCGTAATAGATGCTTTTGACAGCCCGAGCGCTGGGATGTCATTCAAAGGGAACTCTCCGCCATGCAGACACGCATGTGTACACACCCAAACACACACCTACAGACGCACACATATAGACGCGCTCACACGTACACAGCAGAGAGGGATGCTCGCACGAGGCTGGAAGCCAAGTTGGCACCGGCCGGGAGAGAAGAGAGAGACCGGAAGCAAGAGGAGGGAATGTGGGAGGGTGTATTTGTGAACAGCAAATAAATAAATAAGGAGAGACACACAGAAAAAGAGGTTACAAGATTGGAAGAGTGGAAATAAAGTGGCGTGCCATTGATTCAGAGGGAGAAAACCAAACAGGGAATGTGTTTATGGTACGGTACGGAATGGATTTATGGCAAAGAAGCGTCTCTCCTGAAATCAAAGCGGTATTACATGGTGCACGCACGCTGTGGACATTCCTCCCCCCTCTTTCCACTTTTCTTTTCTTTTTTAAATCGTTGTTCATTTATACTTGTAGCCCCCCTCTTTTCTCTCTCTGCCGCTCTGCCTGTCACTGCGAGGTGTGTGTAGGCAGCATTGTGATAGGAATAGATGTTCCCCCTAAGCGAGACCTGCAAGAGCCATTTGAAAAAAAAAAATCTGCTTAATGGAGAACAGTAGGTAAGGAGTGGGCAGCCTGTACTTTTTTTTTCTTTCCATTCTTTCTCTGGTGCTCCCACTGTCTGTCATTTGCTCCAGATCTTTTGCGCTCTGCCTTCCTTTCCTCCGTCGTGTTCAGCTCTCTCCGCGGCCCTGTTCTCACCCCCGTCTTCGACTTGCGCCTGTCTTCCTCCACTCCGAGTGTTTCTCTCTCTCAGGTGGCTCACCCCCCCCCATCTTCCTTCTACCTCATCCTCACCTGCCACGCTCTCTCCCCGCCTGCCCTCTCTCTGTCTATATCTGTGTCTATCTCTCGCACTCTCCACCCCCTCGCTTTGCTCTGTTTTTCTTTCACTTTTCTTTCTTTTATCTGGGCGCACATTCCTCTCCTCCCACACTCGAAATTCTCACTAAATGATTCCAAGTGTCTGGGCCCCGTGCCTCCCTGAGCAGGCAGCATAGCCACCACACACACACACACACACACACACACACACACAGAAGAAGAAATGGGAGGTCTCTTTGTTCCATTTTGTAATAACAATTCCTTTTTATTTTTTTTAATAGTAATTTACAGTAATTTTTCCAGCCACCAATGAATGGTCGGTGCACATATTCAGCTAGCAGAAATACGTCTTTCATTTTCTCAAATCCATACTGCGCTTAGTTAAAAAAATAAATCATGTGACACTAATGGGGTCACTCATTTGGGAGGTATTTGCTCATAAGCACCGAGGATGGGGCTCGATGGGAAGTTAAGCGTCATCAAAGTGATTTATACTGTAAAAATTTGCTTTAGTTAACACACTAAACTAATGAAGAAACAGTACACTACTTATTATATGTTTTATAATTATATTATGTAGCAAACACAGGATTTCTACTATGATGAAAATTAATGGAGAAATGCCTTGAGGGTCACAGGCAAACATTTTCCCTAAAGATTTTGCTCTTGTATATGTTTTCATTCATGGTATGGGACAAATATCCAATTCCAAGAGCTTCCTCAGAAAAAAATATGTGAAACAAATAAATTTCGTACATAGTGTATTTTTATTTTTTATAGCTTTTATTTTCTTTAGCTTTTTCTTTTCTTTTCTTTTCTTTACTCTGTACGCTGCAGTAACAAGCAAATTTCCCCGTTGTGGGATCAACAAAGTTATATCTTATCTCATCTTATGGTATGTCTGCAGTGTTGATTTTAAGAAAAATCTTTTTGTATGTACAGTGTACATGTTAAATTGTATATGTACACAGTATTTTTATATTCTAAATTTCTTGCTGATATTTCCAAATTTATCATCACAATCACATTGAATAGGACAGTTTAACCTTTACATACAGTTTGGGTTCAAATTGACCTATTTCAACATTTAACGATCAGTAAAAAATAACCTACAAGATAATTTTCTGAAATTGTGTGACTTTTCCTGAAGTGATCCAAAATACACAAAGCTAAAATAATTTTACATGGGGGATACAGTCTGCAGATCACCAGTATTGACAAGGTTCATCCTCAGGAAACCATGAATGCGTGTACAAAATATCAAGACAACCCATCCAATGGTTTTGGGGATTTTTCAGCCCGACTGGCAAACCGGCCAATGGGAAGCAAAGGTAATTTACCATCACAATATGTAGTACTACGCGCTCTTAGTATGCATTATGCAAAGCAGCTTTCATCAGGGCCTCATTATTGTGCTCTCTCACAGCACACCAGCCTCCCCAGCGTGAGCCACATATTACTCTGCCTTTAAGATTGGTTTCGCATAGTCAAATTTTCTAAAACGCTATTGTTATTGTTTTGTGAATTTGTTTCGCTAAGAACGACATATATTAAATCACAAGTTTCATTTTCACACCAGTAATCACTTTTTTTTTTTTTTATCTGATTAGCAGTCGCATTTTTCATTCGGCGAACATCTCATTTTGGAACCGAGACTGTAAATAATGATGAAATAATAATTATTTTCCCCGCCTTGCGTCATGCTCCCTCCCTCCAGATTGCCGTTTCCTGCTGCCTGTTTCTGTATTCTTTAAAGACATCCATTATTCAGGCATGAAGTTGAGGATGAATTATTCACATGCTGATGTCAGACATAAATGCACTGTGCACCCCAAAAAAAAAAAGAAGGGGAATAAAAAGAGGGGGCTACCTCGATACTACGAAGTCAGCTCACATTTAAGCCAGACTCCCACCCTCTTCCCTCTAACCTCTCTGGATTCCGCTCTCCCATTTTCACTCCCTTCATACACATTCAATTCTCTTTTCATTCTTTCTTTTCACCTAGATTATATGCATGTAGAGCGAGGCGCTTCTGTTTGAAAGAGACAACACGGGGACAAGGATAAGTAGTGGTGGCTGAAAAGGGGATTTCACTGCCTATCCTCTCAGCACACAATGCAAGCCAACAATCCTACAAACTAATCCCATCGCTGCTTAAAAACTCGAGGTGTAAAAACATTGGGGGAAGCCGGGGCAGGAAGGCAGGCAGACAACAGATGAGCGCTACGAAACACGCTGCCATGTCACTCGCTTTTTCCTCTGTTCTCCCCCTTTTCTTTAACTTTTCCCCCCCTCCTCCCTGTCTCTTTCTGTGTATTCCTCATTAAAACAGTGCTAGTGTGAGTCATAGGCTATTACTGTATTATATAGCCTCTGGGTCTATTTAGACACACACTGCCTCCTTAACAACTGTTCACATTAATCATTTGATTCAGCATGACGCTAATTAGGATTTGTCAATACTATTAATCTACTTATCCAGGCCTCATGTGGATCTGAATATCTCAGTCATTATAGCAGCAGTTGATAAAGTATTACCTGTTTCCTGGCCAACCGAAGGGAATGATAGAGCTGCGGAGAGGAATCCTGCATTCAAAGACAAACGGCTTTAATTGTGTTTACATACGGGATATTATATATTAGAACCTATGTGGACTTTTGGATGAAAGACCTTTGAATGTATGAAGGTTGTTTCTAGCAATGCAAAGAGTTGAGAAAAACTAAAACAATTAGTGTGGCGGCAAAGAACATTAACTTTCTCCCTTATTTTTAAACTTAAGGCTTAAGTTTATCCTTAGCTGAGGTAATTACTTCTGCACAAAACACCTTATGAGGATTCCTTAGCTTAAGGGAACATTTTTAAGGTATTTGCCACATTGGACTTTACAGCCATTACATTGTACAGTTTCCAGGGAGACAGTATTGTCTCAAAGTTAGTCTATAGATGGTAAAGGAGTTGGTCAGAGGAGAAAAAATGTGCATCTGGGGGAATATAATAAAAGAAAACACACATGCAAAAGTAACATTGATCTGCAAAAACACAGAAAACAACAAATGTGAAATCCATTGGATTCTCCTGAGCAAGGAAAACACTTCTGCGGATGCATTCAGTTTGTTAATTTATCTCCATAAACTCAGCAGTGTTGCGGATAACATCAAGTCAGAAGTACCTTAGGTTTTTTCTATTGCTTTGGATGTTCCTTATTTTAAGTCATTCTTTGAGTATGTGGTAGATCCTGGTATACCGGTGGTAATGGTCCAAAAACACCTATCTAAACCTGAAGCAGCAATGAGGTTTGTGTTTATTCTTCACTTCCACTCCTGTTATGACGTCACAAGAGGAGCCATTTCTAAATGGCTTGTGTTCTGCCAGAATGAGCCTTTATTAACACAATTCCTACTGTGGCCAACAGGGGCAAACATGCTGCAGAGAGAGAGGAAAGTAATGTTATCACAGGAACGAAGCAGAAACAGACTTATAAACCCACAAAACGTATGCAAATATCAAAAGTACACACACACACACACACACACACACACATCTGCTAGAGAAACCTGCTGCAGATTCGTGATCTGTTGCCAAGGAAACATGACGCTCTGCTCGTGATCCGACCTGAGTGAAAGCAAACACGTGTAAATGCAAACCACTGAGCTTAAAAATGAAACAAAAGCAATAATCTTCATATCCGCTCCACACCACAGTGCACTGCATGACAGTGCATGATCTCTACTGTTTTCTTTATAAGCGTTCAGGTCCAAATGGTGCACGGGCGCACAACGAGCAGAGCGTCATGTTTCCTTGGGGACGGAAATGGACGGCAACTTTCTCTCTGTTTTGCATTTGTTTCATGTGTTTGCGTGTTTTCAGTTTCGCATCACTTCAGTGTTTGCAGCGTTGGCCACTGTAGGAATTGTGTTCTGTGCAACAAATTAAAGGACAGGGCTTACCTGGACCAGGGAAATCTTCGTGCAAACCAGCCCTCACTTTCTTGTAACAACCAAAGGGAATGTGCTATGTAAATTTGCAGCTCATGGGATTATTCTAGAACATGTGTTTCGTAAATGCTACACTCGAATCCACATTAAAGTTACCCCACGGACCTTTCCTGTCAACAAACACAGTTATGTTTAGATTCAGACTATCTGTATTGTGTGTATCCTTGAGGCCTGAAACACATGTTCAATCCATTCTCTTCCTCACAAAACATTTGCAAAACCAATTTGTCTAACCTACATTGTTTACATTCAAGGAGTCCTCTCGTTCCTTGTCTTTACCCAAACATCGCTGCATTCCTCGGTGTTACTGCCGCCAACTGTCGACCAGTGACTAGCGTGAAAACTCTTGGCAGGAATGCGCGTCGCCCACATGCTCATGCCTGTGTGCATGCGTGTGTGTGTCCTCATACGCGTACATGGGGGACAAACAATGGAGGCCAGCTCATAAAAACATTGCTCCAGAGCAAAAAACTCTGCAGGGTACCTTCAAGTTGATTGTTCAAGTAAGTACATGTAATTACAGTCTCTGGAGTTGCTGTTTTGACCTTAACTTCCGTGCAGTTCCTTCTGGCTTCAGCAAAGCCATCCCACTGTTACGTGACATTGACGGAACATGCTTGCAGGTGGAAGTGTTATTAGCAAATGTAAGGTCTGTAGAAGTAGAGGTATAAATAATAAAAAAAAAAAAGAAACAGGAGGGACAGAGCCAAATATGCAGCTGAGCAGAAGCGTTTTTTTAAGACATGAAGGGCCTTGAAAGTCCAAGCTGAAGGCTTCCCTGGTGTGGTTTTCCTCCTTTGGAGAAGTAGTCTGAAATGTACTTTCCTCCCCTTTCGTGCACATCTCCAGGGAGTGGGCCGAGGTGTGACAGAGCCAGACATTAAACAGAAGCTGGGCCAGGTTAGAGGGGCCAGGCGTGGGAGACAGGAGAGAGCCTGTGGGATGGAGCCCTGTGTAGGCACCAACTTAACCTGCCCCCCCCCCCCCGCCTCATCTCCAGGCCTATCTGCTCACCCACGCACTGTCCTCCATCCCCACTCCCCCTCTCTCCTCTCCTCTATTTTCTCTCCATTGTATTCATCACCCTCTGCCCACACTGCAAACTCCAAGCGGAGACAGAGAACGAGAACTCCGCTCGGTGCGTTTCGCTAAAAAAAGTGACATGTACGAATGCGCCGCAGCACTCCGCCGCTCCTGATTGCCGGCGTTTTCCTTCCAAGGCGAGGACAAGTTGAAGTGGTCTGCACTCCCCTACACAACATCAGCAGACATATACAGAGACAGCAGCCGGACAGGAGTGTTTAGTAAATGCACACAGTCAGAGGTGAGAAGGGTCTGCCCGTCAATGCCAGCGCTACGATACGCATCAACACAAACATGTGCTGCAGTGCAGGGGAGCAGGAACAACTCATTTTAATCAAACCAAGTGTCGTGATTTAAGTGTAAATTCTTTGAAAAATCATGATAGAGAACTTAAAATTGGTTCGGCTGTTGTCAAGAATGAAACTTAATCAGCCTCAGCACTCGTGAGCAGTTTTTAATGCTTGCAGTTCACATTTGTCGTCGTGCTGAACTAAAGGTTCAGTTTCTAAATTGTTGTCTACCTCAGAAAGAGGACCAGGTCGATATCTTGGACATCTATTCTCTGTTCTTTGCCAAGGGTTGGACGGTGGAGATTGAAAGCACTCAGGTAGTGGCTGCAGAGCCTCTGGTTTAATCCCATCCAGGACGATCAGGTAGCGTAACGCCAGGGCACCATCTCAGGGCAGCCGTCGGGTTTGTGGGTTTATGATGCAGAGAAAAGGGCAAAACACACTGTTTTAATGATTATACTGCCTAATGATTATAGCAAGTTAGAGCTATCGCTGACCCGTTTTGATTACTTTTGATTTTACTTTTATATTTCACATTAAAAACTGTGTACTTTGCCTCACTTTGTGTAATTATTCCACTATGTGAATTTACACTTATTTTTTTGTTTTTGACATACTATCTTAACACGGTGGATACAAAAAACTTAAAATCAGAGTATTAAAAAGTTCTACTTTTTACTCTGAAAAATCACCAATATGTTTCAACAAACCATTTTTACAACTTAGAATAAGTTAAAATTAAAAGTATAAACACCCATCATTTACCACTATTTCATACATATAGATGCATCCTGGTGTTAGGTTTTAGTATATGAAAGCACCAAAAGAAAGAATGAAAGCAACAGCTTTACAAAAAATGTTTCGGCTTATACTTTAATATCATTCTGCCCCAGTGTCAAGATTTTGTATTGTGAATTCTAGTCCGCCTTGTTCTTTTCTTTCCTTCTTTCTTTTTTCTTTTTAAAAAAAAAAAAAGAAACTGAACCCCAGACATCAGTTTAAAGCGGATCTAATGTGAAGGTCATGCAGAAAGTGCTTGCGCTGTGAGTTAAAGGCCTGTGGTTGATGTGGTCAGCAGTTACTCCTCCTCTTCTAAGCCAAACACAAAAGGGCAGCGAGTGCTCTTTACCGTCAGGGACAGTACCTCCGTCACCTCCAAAGAGCATCGTTCAGGTACGCGTGGACTCCTCTCTGCCGCCGGTTTCACTCTCCCTCTGTTACTACTTTAGCATTTTCATTTATGCAATCGCTGGTCAATTATTTATACAGTATTTTTTTATCTTTCTTTGCTTATGTGTCAGCATGACTGCTGTAGATTATCTGATCTGTTAGAGTAAAGGGGGGGGTGAAGCAGAAAAGGTCACAGCCAAATAGGAAATGGCCCTGATCCACAGGTTGGTCGGGTTGGGTAAGACGCTGCCTCGGCTGTCACCAGCTCCATATTTAGCGCAAAGGCCCCAGGAAGTAACCAGAAGAGCAAATGTTTATCTTTATTATCCCTGACCGGCTCGTCTGTCGTATGTGATTACGTACTGGATTCCCGACAGTACGTCAGCGCTGCTTCTGAGCGACCTTTGCCTCGCCAGGCAGCTCCGCTCACGTGTGTCGGCCTGGGCCCCAGGCTCCTTTTCAGGTCGTCCGCGGGCCTGTCCCCGGCTCGGCCTGATGGCGGTCGTGTCGGCGCGATGTCGCTGCAGCCGGTGTCCGGCGGCGCTTACACATCACCGCCTCAATTACAGAGTATCACACTTTCCCAGGAGGAAGAGCTCGGACGCACGCATGACGGAGAGTGCGTATGTGTGTGTGTGTGTGTGCTGCTATGCCACTGTGATCCCTGGATGCCTGTCAGGGCCTTTAGCCAAGCCCGCGGCAGGTCCGGTAGCAAAACTCATAAAACTCTGGAAGACTTTCCCAGCAATTGGAACATGGACTGACGAGCAAAAAAAAAAAAAAAAGAGAGAGAGCTTGGCAGCGTTCCGGCTCACTGGTACATTAATATTTTTCCCCAGTCAGGAGGCAGCAGGCTGGCTGTCAGCACAAGACTTCTACCCCCCCCTTCCAATCTGTGTCCATGAACATGGAGGCATACAGGGCTCCCGCGTGAGTAAGGGAAACGCGCATCGGCCCTGACGTCATGACACCGGCTGACACCTCTGCTGACATGTTTTCTGAACCCCCCTCCCAAACCCAAAACCGCACACACACAAAAAAAACCCACAAACAGCGGCGGGGGGCCTGTGTGTCCGTCTTAGGGGAGAAGAACGATGGAGTGGAAACATAAACAGCGAAAAAAAAATCAGCCATAAGGAGAGAGGATGAGAAACCTATCGGAGGAGGGAATGTAACTCACTGTGTTATGACACAAAACAACAGGCAGGGTGAAGAGAAAACATACAAAACGTAGGAATGAGAGACAGGAAAATGTTCAAATGAAAGGCAAACAAAGGCTGACAGCTACAATAACATCCACAGCGGTTCCCTGACAGTACATATGTTGCTCTGGCAAGAGCCTGCAATATCAATTTATTTTAGCAATCAAAAGCTCATAGTTGGAGGAGGAAATGGTGTTTCCTGGAACAAAAAAAAAAAAAGCAACAGAAAAAAACGACCAAAATAACGATTAAAGGAGCAGTTGGGTGTTTTTTGGAGGATATCCCTGTTAGCAGGGCTTAGCCTGTAAGTCTGATCCACCAAGAAAGTTTTCATTGTTTGGTTGGTTGAAGAGAGGCGAAAAAAAATGTTATGACCTGTTTAAATTCAAGATATACGGTCTGTCAGACAGGCCCGGAGTAGTTTACCTCGTGTTCCAGCAGATGGCATTTTTAAAATTCACTATCAACTTGACCTTTTGCACTTTGACCTGTCAGCAAACTAGGCTGATAAATAAAAACTAGGAAACTAGTAACTCTGCCAAAACCTCCAGCTGCTGCTGCAGGACAGTCATCCTCCTCCGCCCCAAAACTGTCCACGGTGGGCGCCCTGTTCTCATCGGAAGCCTGTTAGTCGAGAATAATAATCAAATCGGGGCTCAAATTGGCAGAATGAGGGATAGTTAGCTGGTTAAATGGTGCCATGTCAGCTTGTTTTTAATGCTAAGCTAAATAAGCTAACCAGCTGTGGCTTCATATTTAGCAGAACGACGGCAGCGCGTCTTATTGGTCTTCTCCACTAATTCTCTGAAAGGGAACAAATCGCTCCTTTAAACTAAATTGATTAACAATATGAATCGCGGCAATTAGACGATTGAAGTTCATTTGCCTGGCGTTGCCATTACCACTGAAATATGTAAGCGTTAAAGTATGTTGACGTTTCGGGGCTGAATCGCCGGTGAAAGGAGCGTTTAGGGATAATGGCGGAAGGGATCAAGTTCTCGTCCGGTCGTGGACGGGATCCAGGTGATGTCCAAACGCCCGCCGTTCGTCCTCTGCCCCCAGAGTCTGCCCGGCAACAATTAATGCTGAAACCTGCGATGGCACACGGCTTGTGTCATTTACCATGCATTGCAATCTCCCCGGATTGATTGGAACAAAATCAATGTTGTTCGGGGACTGACTGCCAGCGTTTATAGAGTTGTCAGCGCGGCCTCCCCGTGGCCGTGCGGTGGGGGCGGGCGGTGGGGGGGGGAGTGGCATGGTCGCACAATGGCTGCGTGGAAGGTTTGTTTAAGGCTAGAGGCCTGTGGGTGTTGACACAGCTGCCAGGGGAGCGCAGATGAGAAAGGAGGGAGACGGAGAAATTTGGGTAAAACTACTTTGAGCGTCGGGGTCAGGGGTAATGACGGTGGGATGGAATGATGATGAGCGGCGAGGAGGGGGGGGGGGGCGGCGGAGATGTGTGTCTGAGTTTCAAACTGGGAAACGCATTTGTTCTCAGAACACGAGTTTTTGGTTCCTATAAATACGCCGTTCCCGGCTCATGGGCTCTGCAGACTTTTGTTTATACCAGCGCATATGTGCGTTTGTTTATCTAGACTCATGGTAAGGAAGGAGAGAAGTGACTGTTTTTATCATTATCAGCATTTATCCTTCAGGGTGACCCCTGGCACACACATCAGCAAACTCTGTGTTTGTGTGCGTGCCTGCCTGCGTGCATGTGTGTGTGTGTGTGTGTCAGCAAGTTGTTTGTCTTCATCAGGATTAAAGGGCTTTTCAGTGAGGGGAAGCTTTAACGCTACTTAACCCGTGTTGCCTTAACCCTGCAGCCAACGACCTTTGTCTGTTCCCCAATCCTCACACTTCCTGTTTCACACAACACAACTCTTCCCAGAAGATATGACAACGTACCAGAAAAAGCATGGAATGGATTTTTGTGTGTGTGTATGTGTGTGTGTGTGACAACTGCCTGACTCTGAAAACACACTGTTTCCTCTCTAATGAGAAACACATTGACTCTTACATGAGACACTAGTGCCTTGTTGTGACTGAACGACTGTAGGCAAAGTGAGAGAAATCTCTTTTTCTTGGATGATGTAACTGCTATTTCGTATGCTATATACCTCTCAGACCCTTACATCACCCCCCTCCACACATACACACACACACACACACACACACACACACACACACACACACACCCACAGATGAAAGAGAATGCAGTCTTACAGTGTCAGGAGTCAGATGCTCAGTATTCTAAATAGAAACCCCGGCAGTGGAAAGACCAGTCAGACCCAACACACTACATAACATCACTTATATACATAGACCAGAAGAGATACACCCATCTTTGAAAGCTGCAGCCAAACTCGCCTCGTGATCTCTGCAGCCTGCACATATGCAAAGGTCAAAGCATTCATCAGAAATAAACAAACGCTATTAGACACCATGTTAATACTGTGTCATTTCTGTAATTGCAATGTCATTAAACAGACATAAAAGATGAGAAGAAGTCATAAATTGCAATGTTATTGCACCTCTATGTGTACCAGTTCTTAAGAGTAAACAGTCATTATTAGAGGCCCAAGGCCTGCAGTGTATCATTAAGCAGGCATAAAAGGCATATAAGTGTCAAAAGACACAATGTTTTGCAGACAGTTGATGACAATTTAATCTATTAGAAGCAGTTAGATTATATCTAAAATACACACAACACAGACTAGACCAAACATTTACAGCTGTGATGTGTTGTTTCCCTTTGCTCTCTACTGTATTTGATGTCATTATAAGCTGTGGGATTTCCTTTATTCAAACATTTGCCCTGATGAAAATCCAGCAATCAAAAACATGGATTTATCGTAATATTCTTGCAACGGGCCTGTGGGAAAAGCCTTTTGTTTTCCATGTGGAGTGGCACATGACATTGAGGTGTTTTTGAGGGGTTGTCAGTCAACAACGGTAGCTGCATGACAGTGTTAACAATCAAATAGTAAGTAGGTGTGTGCCATGCAGGTTACCACACAATTTAATTCAATTACAACTCAGTGTGCTGGGATTCAGTGATTATAATGAGTAATAATGGTTTGAGGCTGCTTCCTTAATCGTTTGCCAGTTGCCTGCAACAACCAGAGGCTGCTTCTCATCTTCAACCTGGAAACATCGGGGTATTTTATCTTGGTTTTGCAAAGATAACATACTGAGTAGCTTCATTTAGCCCGTGTGAAAACCCAAACGTTTCCACACGCTAACTTTTAATTGCCAAGGTTAGCAGCTGCCATTTTCTCACCTCCCCACTGTTGCGGTTCCACTTCCTAAACTGTCGGTAGCCGCTGCTTTTTTTTTTTTTTTTTTTTTTTTTTTTTTAATTTCCATTTCGGACGCTGCAGCTGTGTCCCTCGCATTCATTTATTATTAACAAATGTTTGAACATTAATGAATTGATGCTGAATCTTCACGCGCCGCATATCGATGAATCTAAGGATCGATAAGTCCCCCCCCCCCTCATGCCGAGGTACCTGGATAATTACAGATCTTAATTTTCTGCTGACGACAGGCATCACATGCAGCATCGCTGACCCTGTGGCTACACCACAGTCCTATGTCTTGATTTGTCGCCCTCCCGACAACCAGATGTAGTGGCGCTAACCCATGGTTCGTTTTCATTTACCAATACTGATATTAGACATATAAAAAGATCCACGGCGGCATGGGACCAGAATTATTGCGCTCAGTCAAATTAGCCTCTGGAAACTAATGTAATTATTTAGCACTTCAGTGGGTCATGGGAGTGTGGGGGGGGCTGCATGCTCGAGCTGACATGATTTCATGCAGAAAATTTATTCAACTGTCAATATCATTTAGATCTGTCTGGGTGAACACTGGAGGCTGTGAGGAGGGGTCACAGATTGCAGCTCAATCACAATGACTTGAGTCTTCAATCTTCTACTGCTTTAAAGCAGGGGTCGCACCTGTATCTGTGCTGCTATTCTGCCTGCATGCATGCGTGCATAAAGATGCTTTGGTTCTGTCACCTCTTCACATTGTTAAAGATCCCTACACGCGTATAACTGTAAAGCTGCATGCACACTACTACGTCAAGGTGGCAAAAACACACACACTGGAAAACAGGCTTGTCACATATAAGAAGCATTTATTCATCGCTGGGGGAAGCTATGAGCTAGCCAAATACATTAGCAGTGACCTCCCTCGTCACTCATCGTTTAGCACTCCTGTTTGTTTTCTCCTGCAAGAGGGCCGTGTGATATGGGCGTGACGAATCAGGGAAGGGCACGTGGTGACTGATAAGACCCAGTCTTTTTCAAAGCCATCAAAAAGACTCTGTTTGTGCCGTGCTGACTACTGAGTAAAGTTTTTCAATGTGAAAATGGGGTCAGCGGCATCTTCAGGGTTCGTTTTAGGGTAGAAAGACACCACGATGTGACATATGAAAACACACAGCGTGGAACAATAATGTGTGTCTGATATGGTTTACTAATTAATCCGTATATTGGCTTCTTCTGCTCCCTCCATAACAATTCGTAATCAATGAACAGGCAAATATTTATTTTAAAAGTTTAAAGATTGACACAAGATGTCTCCTATGTACTTCAAACTAAAGTCCAAGACTTAAGGTTTTCACATCAATCGTATGTAAGTCTCATACTGGACAAGGATTGACTTTCAAACTCAATGTGATGCACAAATCCTGCTCATTAGTACCTTAATATCTGATTTTCAGCTGATGAATGTTAAATCCGCTTTTTCCCAGGGTCAACTTTGCTATTGCATCATTCTGCACAGTGAAGCTCAAACAGCTGATCCAACTGTGGAAAAACTGTGTGGAAAAACACGTTTTTCAGAGCAGAGGGACTTCACAGAGTATGAGTCGTATTTATCTGAATAAATCAACTGTGCATAGCTGTTGTCATCGTTCCCTGATGATGGAGGGATGGTCAGATCAATCTACACTCCTCATCTCACCATTTCATCTCGGAGTGGTCAGTGCCACTCCTATCATCCCACCCAAGATAACATCCCTCCAGTTCTTTTCCATTCCAAGCGTGAACTCTATTTGAACCCACGCCTTTGCAGAAACAGAGATTTGACATCAGGCACGAAGGGAAAGAACGAGGTTTTGGTTTCGCGCCAGTCATCGGTGCACAGGTTCTGCGAACTGAAACAGCGGCGTCTAATCGTCCTGGGTTGGGTTGACGGATGGCCAGAAGCGACGCGAAGCGACAAGGGTTGACGGAAGACGGAGGGACCAGTCGCAGGCTCCCGCAAACAGCGTCAGCACGGATGCTGATAACAGAGAGCCGGTGCACCGACAATGACCGGAACAGTCGGCTAAGAGACATGAGTGCAGCAGAATGGATTCTATCTATCATTTGCATTTTCAAGCTTGGAGCGTTAAAACCCACAAAGACATATTTGCATTCTCTTAACATTTGCAAAGTCATTTGCAAAGGCAATTCAGGAATGACAAGAGTGCCTGCTGATTAAAAAAAAGGATCCCTCCTGTCTATTGTCAAAAAAGTTCTTCTCTGGGCATCGTCATTGTGAGACTCATGGACATATTCCAGGTGTCATAATGTGTCCTATTTACTTTGGCTTACTTGAAATTCACTGAAAAGGTGAATGTCTGTCCTACAAACAGACAGGACGCGCACATGTTAAATGACGTGTGCGTGAGAGCGCATGCTCGTAGAATCACACAGGCGGTTACAGAATTCAAATGTACGCGTCCTGTTTGGTCCTTCTCACCTCGAGAGGACATGTGAGATGACTTTGTGCCATAAAAGTATAGATTGATGCTGGCACTTGGCCTTTATGTCCTGTGAAAGCTGTCAACATGCCCATCTGCTGAGTTCATTGGTAACTGTGGGATGCTCTGCAAACCCAACGTACAGGTAATTAATTAGAATAAAAAAAAGTTATCTGTAAGTGTTATTAAATCTCTTTAGAATTAGAGTGCATACTTGCCACTGAAGAGCAAACATTTTGTGAATTTCACGCACTATCAATTCTCCATTTCTGCATTCCCTCTCCTCTTCCTCTGTCTCACATTCTTTTTTTTCCATGCAGTTTTATCTTCTCGTATTCTTCCACCCACACTGATCCTGTTTTATTCAGGACAGACTGTATAATACAACACAATAAGCAGGACCTTGGCTCTGAGAGGGCCCACCTCGCCGGCCCCGAAAAAGTCCCGTCATGCGTGTCCACCTGAGGCCGTGGTGGGTGCTGACGGTGGCCGCGGCCAGGCGTGCGTCACCGCAGGGCTGAAAAGGCAACGTAAATGTCAGAGGAATTAGCTGCCTCGCCGGCGCCCACGGAGACCGGCATGACAATGGGTGGGAGACGAGAGCGAGAGAGGACGGCGCACGGTAACTGTCGAGCATCCGTGAGCCGCGCCGCTCCACGACGCTCTCAACTCTCAACCTCTACTCCTGCCTCCCTTTCTCCGTGTTTTTTTTCCGCTTTCTTTCTTTAAAATTTCTTCTCCCTTGCCAACTCATTTCTTCCTTACTTGCCCCCCCCCCCCCTTCACTCTCTCCTCCTCTTGCTCTCGTTCTGTATCACTGTCTCGCCCACCTCGCCTCTGCCCGCAAGCAGTTTGGAGCAGATTATAGCCCTGCCACCCCCACTCGCCCATATATACAAACATTAACTCCGGCGCTGACGCACACAAACACATGCAAACGCACGCATAAACGCGCACGAAACGCACTTTGAGAGTTTTCATGCATCTCTGCTACCTACAACGTCCGCTACATCATCCTTCTACCCGGCAGAGCTCCAGCACAAACTTGTTATAAAAACATCCTGTCCAGTCCAAGTCGAAATAATCAAACCCATTATCAAAGTAGAGCAGATGCGTCTCCTAAGGTTAGCGGATGCGAACCGCAACGCAACCAGTGATTAGAAATCAAACAGTAAAGTGCTTTCTGTGTACTATGTGTTGTGGTGGAGGCCGACCACAACTAAAACCATTGCTGAATGTTCTGTTGGAGAAAAAATGTTATCTTACAGAACATTATTTCATCCGTTTCGATTTCTTCTCCACAGAAACTACACCTAACCTTTGGGTACGACATTCCAGTATGAAATAAAAACCTTTTCACATGGTGTTTGTCGTTCCCGTTGTGTGTTTTTAATGACTTTAAGCAGGCTAATGCTCGCCCTGTAATGCCTTGATGAAGCAATAATTATCATTTCTATGACTGAGAGGGGGCAGCGATGCAGAGGCTGGGGTGGATTGTTTTGGCAGGAGAGGAGCCTTGTGTGTTTGCGTGAGTGTGTGTGTGT
Source organism: Eupleurogrammus muticus (assembly GCA_036785175.1). NCBI lineage: Eukaryota > Metazoa > Chordata > Actinopteri > Scombriformes > Trichiuridae > Eupleurogrammus > Eupleurogrammus muticus. The sequence continues at coordinate 8,623,886 of JAYKQN010000006.1, forward strand.
GCATGTGTAAATATAAGAGTGTGTTTCTGCCTCTCTTTTCTGCATGCATGCATGAGCTCCTCTTTGTTCTGTCTGTCTTTCCTGGCCCCCGTGTAGCCAGCGTGTGCTGCGTGCTGTACGGCTGAATGGGGACTGCGTGGGCCTGACCTGCGATCTCACCGCTCACATACACAGAGAAGCCCGGGCAAACAGCCTCTGTTTCAGCCTGCATTCATAACTGTGCACATATGTGTGTGTGTGTGTGTGTGTGTGTCTCTCCCTTAGTGGTTGTGCATCCTCCTCGGGGGACAGAGGACTGCAGCTGTCCCTATGACAACCTCAGTGCTGCTGTCAATCACCGATGCCTTATTCCCTCCTTATATTCTGTACACGTCTTCCTGAGCTTTGGCAGGTGTGCACGAGGCACATGGCGAAACAGTATAGCTCACACCAACGAATGCTTGCTGATTTTAACCAGGTCATGTTGTTCATCTGTAACACTGCTCTTGTCGCCTGCTTGCCACTTTTGATCCAATTCCTGTTTAGATTAGTACATGTTCTGCAGCATTAAAAAAGTAATGATACATTCATTGGTTCAATCCACTCGGACGGATGGCAGCACAAAGCAAAGCAAAGAAATTCTCACTTTTCTGTGGGATGTTACTTTGAGAGGAATGGTCGCTATTGATGCATCTAATCCAGTGGAGATGTACATTTTGTGTGTTTGTGCGAATGTGTGTGTGTGTGTGTGTTTGTGCGCATCCTGAACTCTACAGTCTGCTGGTAATGAGTGCCCTGAGCGCTCCCTACTACACCTAACTGATCCAGTAATTGCTTTTCCTCCTCTGCATTTATCATCATCTGCCCAGCCTGTCATGTTAGCTGAGCTGAGCTGAGCTGAGGTGGACAGAGAGGGGTGGAGGATTGTGTGTGAGGTGGAGGACGCATGTGTGTGTGTGTGTGTTTGTCATGGAGGGGTGGGAGGTGGGTGGAGTACAAGGAGGCAGAGAGGACAAGGGAACAGGGAGAGGGCAGTGATGTAGTGGTTAATATAAAATATGACCTCCAGCTGGTCATCATCACAAGGCAAATAAGCAACAATTACAATTTCATGAAAGCGTTTTTTTTTTCCCCCTTAATTTTCAAAGACGGCATCCTTTAAATTACGCCAGCTTTAGCCACTTAGACGCATGCTAAATGTGTGAATAAATACATTCATGTCGTGTTAAACAGGTCCATATTTTTGAAGGTGAAGGTTTTTTCAGGTTGTTGGTTAGAGCGTGTGGATAATGACCACCATGGAAACTGAGGTGACAGTCTGAATGGATGTTGTTATCCAGGCACAATTGTCGGTAGGCACATTAAAATGCATATACAGTGCACACACACACACACACACACACACGCACGCACAGACTGCCCAGAAGATTTAAACAAATAGCCTCCTTTTTGCAAGGCCTGCAAATGAGGTGTGTTTGTGTGATTGCACGTGTGTGTGTGTGAAAGAGGGTGCATACTGTATGTGGGGGGAGGGTGTGGTGCCCCTGCTAGTGGGGATTTGATGCTGATGAGGTCTGTAATGGGAGAGAACAGGGAGCGTGAGGGGAATAGATTGGGACTTCACTGGCAGGCCGACTCTCCCCATGCTCTGCCGCGTGCTCGCCTATTTATTCCCTCATTTCAATGCGCTTTTGCTTTGACCTTTCTCCAGCCAATGACAGTAAAATCACATCGCCACTGGAGAGCTACACGTCAGCTAGCGAGCACCCCTATATGATTTCCTCATTCATTCCCCCCCTATTGCTCCCTGTAGACACCGACAGAGCAGCAGTGCTTTGTCCAGGAAGGAGGGGGGGGGGCTTCAGACTGAAATTAATTGTACTTATGCCATCAAGTAAATGATCACAGCTTTGACTATGCAAATTCAGAGGCGGGGAACGAGACGCAGTAGAAAGGGGAGGTTGATTAGGAAAAGATATGATTCTGTCTCAACAATCATTCACATAATCCGTGAAGCCTCACGCAACGTGTGACGGACATGTGACCATTAATAATACACACATGAGCAGATATGATATTGGTGTCACTGGAAAGGCTCGCGTCAATAAAGGATTTAATTGAAGGATCATGTGATGCTCATTGGCAAGTACAATTGGATACTTGCAGGAAAGCTGAAAGGATGAGGCTGGGGATATTCTACATGCTTTAAAATTGTTAACAAATCCTATGAAATGTCTAAACACACCAATACACTTATTCTACGAAGGAGTATTACCAGAAATAGTTGATTATCTGACTATTCTACTGACCAAGGTTATTAAAACTACATTAATTAGCCAATGACAATGATGTTTGTTCAACATGAATATGCTTAACATAAACTGACTGATGGAAAACAAAGATACAGTAACTGGCTGCTTCATTAAATTATTAAATTATTGTATGTACACACATTTTTTTCCACATTATTTGTTAACAGTAACAAAAAATACTGCATATTCACTCACCATGCACTTTAAAACTGCATTGGAAAAAGTTAAAAAAATATAGTCTCCACTTCAACAACTTAATATAATTAGTGAGAAACAACCTTCAAAAAAGTTTTGCATAGATTTAAACATTTCAGGTTAAAGTGATTGGACTATTTACTTTAAATCAATAAAGACACATTATTTATTGTAATTAAATAATAGGACAACTTGACACACTTGGTTTGGCCAAACCTAATAAATAACTTACATCACTGTCAAATATTTTTGTGATTGATTCTGATCCATTTTATTGAAGTTGAGCCATTTTATTCTTCTCTTTAGGTCCCGAAAAACTGAAATGTTGTTTTACATGAATGCAGCCAGTGGTGCATATTAACACTCCAGGCCAGTGTGTGTTTCTGCAGCTTTCCCCTGAGCAACAGTATGACAGCCTTGTTAAGTTGAACATGCGCGTGTGTGTGTGTGTGCCTGCACACGGCGAGCGCAAATGTAGAATAAATAAGGACAAAGACGGTGCTCTGTCGTAGATAATGCTCCAGATGGTGAAACAACCGTATTCAAAAACAAACATGTTGCCCGGCATGATGGCCTCAAACAAAAAGAATACATTCAGCCAAAAAACAGATGGAAAACACTCCCTCTGCCTCTTCTCCTCCCTCGTCCTCTTTCCTCCCCGCTCTCCTCCCCTCTGTCTCTCAGACACACACACACACACACACACACACACACACACACGACTATCCTCCCTTTTCCCCACAAATGCATCCTCCCCTGCCTCTCTGTGGAGCAGATGCAGGCAGCACAGCAGAAAAAGAAAAAAAAAAAAAGAAAGGTTCAGCAGTGTTTCACCCACGAAGCCTGGCTGAAAGAAAAGAAAGGAAGCAAGAGATGACGCTAAAAATATATGAATGCTTGGGTGACAGAGAAATGCTCAGAGGTCTTAAAATAGCTGGTCAAACAAAGGCATGAATAAACCAGAATGACTGTGAGGGAGGGGGGCTTCCCCCTCAGAGGAAGCCCCTCTCTCCCTATCTCTCTATCCATCTCTCTTTGGTCTCACCCGCACACACAGCTACTCCCCGGTTGCTAGGTTACGACACTTGTGGCCGCCATCCACGCTTCTGAAGGCGCTTTTCGCATTCGGGTCGAGAGGCGTCCGTCTTTTTTTTTTTTTTTTTTTTTTCCCCCTCAGCCGTCATTTGAGTATTTTTCAAAGAGCAGAAATGGAAACACATGCATTGTCAATTAGGGAACCACCAGGCACAGTGAGGGACATCCTACAGATCAATTTGTACGGAGACGGCTTGTGTTTCACATGTACCATGGAAACAGAGATGACTCTAAATTACCTCAACTAACAGCCACAGCAGGAGGAATTGAAGGGGAAGTGGAACATTTCAAATCCTGCCCGTGTGAACGTTCAGATCCAGTGAATTTCCATCTCGACTCAATGTTCATCACTTACGGCAACGCCAAATGCACTGTGAAATTAAGTTATTTTAAGTACGTTATTACCGGGCATGTATTTACTCGTTATTATTATAAAATAACAATGTCTTCAAAAAAAGCATTTTGTGTGCCACAGCAGAACGTCATGAACCCTCCGTTTGTTCAAGCAGAAGCACAATTTCCACCCTCTGCTTTGTCATGCTGTTTGCACGGAGAGGCAACCTATTATACGGCACATCAGGGGAAATATTGATAGAAGTAGATGAAGTGAGGTGACATAAGGAGTGATTCACACGCTCAACTTTTATAGGACAAAATTTTCCATGTGGCGTTGTTTCACATGGCATAAATCCTCCCTTATCTAAAACACACAATGAAAAGAGCTGCTCACCACAATGCTAAAGGTCACCGTGCTTCCCTGATGGATCATGTAGGTACCACGCTGGAAAAAAAGCAGGTACAAATAGGTCATTTCCAAACATATTTATCAAAGCATCGGCAGGGCTGTGTAAACATTTTCTTGTAACACCTCTCACCCTCGAAATTCTGCTGAAACTCATCTATACAGCACAAGATGAATCGATCACACTATTCGATTGCTGATACAGTAGCTGCATTAAATCATAATTAACATAGCAAAGAGCAAGTTCTCTGATATACAATTCGATTTTTTTTTGGTTACAAAATCAATTCAGAGAGATGTTTATTCTAATTCACAGGCTGGGTTTGCATCCTACATCATGCTCAGGTTTTTATTTCCTCCCTGAACATGTGGCTCAGGAATCCAACAATTGCACAAATTCTACAAAACATGTGGAGGGGTTAATTTAAGGATTTGCGAGCTCTAGGCAAATCAGTCATGGGGCCTCCTTTGTGCTTTTTTTCAGAATGTTAGCATCAGTAAAAAAAGACAATGTACTTAGTTACGACCACATTAACAAACTACTTTCTTAAAAATAAATGTCTTTAACTTACAGTTAGGTAAAAGCGCCTAGATAAAAAATCTAGATTTGTGTAGTTGAGGCCTTAGGATCTGAAAACTCGTCCCACCACTGAGAGCCGCATGTTGCTGCTCATTTTCTTCCTTCTGCTCGTCTCCTTCTTCCTTTAATGAGGTTTCTCCTTAAATTATCATCGTTCTCTTTGTTTTTCATGAGGATTTGGGGCGAGGGAGGGTCAGCGCTCCTGTCATCTGACAAGCGAGTCCACAGGAAGTCGTTTAGTAGCTCTGGTCCTGCTAGTTAGTTCAGGGAGAGCAGAACATTCTACGAGGACCACTTTAGTTTCCCTTTTAGTTTTTTTTTTTTTCCTTTTGAATTGTCCAGCGTGATAACTCTGTTTCACCATTTGATTTTACACAGCACGTAACCTCGAGGAGTCGCGCCGAGGTCACCCAAGTGATGGAATAGTCCTTTTATCTGTAGCGTGCGGGGGGTTTTCAGGACTTTTTGTATGGAATTTGGGAGGTTTTTAATGGGTTAGAATACTGACAGAGTTTTATATGTTCCATGTGTAAATATAATAAGAAATCTATTGCAGTTTAAGGGCCATGTTGGTTGAGGCTGATGCTTACCTTGCAGTCTCCTGGGCACCCAACACAAAAGCTCAATGAGAAGCGTACACACACACACACACACACACACACACACACCCTTGCCCATTAGGGACTCCAGTTCAAACAAGTCTGCACTGCAGGGCAGGGCCCATATTTCATCAGGGAGGGGGGTCAAAGTTGAAGCCCCAAGGACGTGCCGTTTCCTCTCCCTCCCAGGGTTCCAGAGGGCGAGGCGGACATTGTTTACTGGACAAGTCTCCCCGGTCTTCCTCTGGACAGGAGGGAGTTGGCTGGCTTTTAGAGCCACGGCCAGTCAAGGTGATTTAAACCAGCCAAAGCCCCGGCGTTACGGACCAGGCCTGGCTCCCCGTTCCTCCAGTTCCTGTCTTTCATTCGTCCCCCAGTAAAAAGATCACAGTCCTTCTGTTTCACTGTTTTCAGGAGGTTGTTATTGTGTCCTTGGGACCTGATTTACAGGGTAACCTTGTGTGCTGGGAGCTACTTTCATTGGTTTGTTCTTCTGTCTTTAATTGTGGGCCGTAGTATGGTGGCCCTCAAGAGCAAAACACAAGATTTCAGAAAAGACATAAGGAGACACCAGAAGGGACTTGGTTTTGTTCTCATAGAACTCAGCTTTCTGGATCTAATAGCTACTGATGTGTGCTCTTCTTTGTTTCGTGTGCGCCCCTCAAACACAATTACCCTGCATTTATTGTTCGTAATGCAGTTTCTTTTCATAAAGTATTTTAGATTGTTAAAATGAGGAAAACCGCTGACTTTCACATTTCTGCGTTTTATCTATGTGATTAGACTAGATCACTAGAGTTTCCCAAGGAAATCAGTGGCTTGTTTCTTGCCGGTTGATGCTTTTTTTTTTCCTCCAGCCCAACGATGTTATTTCAACGTCGGATTCCCATTAAACTCCAGTGTTTGAGTATGTGGGACGGACCGGGGAGGTCACCCCGGCCATGGGTATCTACTGGTGAATAAATAAAAAAAAGTAAGCACCTTGTTTAAGTGAATATCTAAAAATGCCTAAAACTAACAGGATGTTATGTTTACTGTGATTCATGGGAAGGCTCTGCTGTTGGTCAGTTTGTGAAATCCTGCACGGCTTATACCCTCCCAGAGATCTTATTGGGAACACCTGTGCAATCTAATGCCGTCCAATAGAAAAGCTCTGCCATAAATTACACTTTTACAAGGCGTATACGTTTTTAGTTCTCAGTAACATTGTCTGCAAGGTGATCGTTCTTCTTTACATTTATTATTAGGGTTGGGGTGGGTGGTGGTTTTGTCCTGGAGTGCATTTCATTGAAATTGATCCCACTGTCATGTATCTTAAATATATAGATAAGATATATAATAAAGGATATGGGAAAAAAATAAGAAATTGTAAAAAAATCACATGTGGAAAGTGGAAATATTCTTGTTTTTTGTTTATTTTGGGATCTGAATTTAGCTTCTGTTTTGCACTTCAAGGCCACTGTACAGCAGAGACCAACACACACACACACACACACACACACACACACACACACACACACACACACGCTGGACTGTTTGTGGAGAGAGCTTTGCCGCTGGCGAGCGGGCGGCAAGGCAGGAGATGAAACGTCTTATTAGGGAGCGAATTGGAACCAGGCGGGCCGGAGCGGAGCCAGGTCCTCTATTAACCTGTCCTTCCAGGGGAGAGGCTCGTAAACAAGGCCGTGATGGCAGGAAGGGCTTGGGGAGCCGTGACGTGGAGGTGGAGGGACACGGAGGCGCTGGCGTGCAGGGGGTGGGGGGGGGTGGGGGGGAGTCTCAGAGACACCACTTGTCCCTTCAAAGCGGAGAGGAGCGAGCATTGATCTGTGTGATCCCTCTGATGTAGAGCACATGAACACAAAAAGGGGCTAACGCACGGAGACGCTCCGGAGGACAAGCTGTCATACTCTTTTAGGCCTGCGCATCGGGAGATGCATTGTTTGTGGGAGAGAAGATGAATCTATCCCATTAGCCTGTGGCTAGGACTTTTTAGGGCCAATAAAAATCACTCGAACAAACCTGTGATTGATTTCAAGCCAGCGGAAATGGCAGTGTGGTAGTTCTGCCCATCTATTGCCCAATGTAATGTTTCCATCCCCGGGTTTCTTTCTTTTCCTCTAATACGCCATCACACACACACATGCGTCCATTCCTCCACAATGCCCTGTCGCCTCGAGCAAGTAGGTTAACACGGGGCACAGGCAAAGGATGAGGACATTTCACATGGTCTACATGGTTTGGTTTGATTGACAACGGCAGCAACAAACAGGCATGTTAATATAGTCAAGGCTGTTGAATGGTAATGGAGGCTTTTGTTTCTTTTGTGGTAGAAACACGGGCAGAGCCCAGGGTCGGGCTGGTTGAACGGATACACAGCGAGCCTGGAGGAAAAACACGAGGACATGGATGGAGACGAGGAGCGAAACGGGAAACAAAAGCTCCTCTCCTCCTCTCCTCCCCTCCTCTCCTCCTCTCCTCCTCTCCTCCTCTCCTCCTCTCCTCCTCTCCTCCCCTCGCCCCCGCAGCCTCCTGAGCACAGCTGTCTACATGGCTGGGCTGTTTCCACTGACAGGCTGTGAGAGCCATGAAACAGGAGGGCATCAGGGACCTGGGCCACCTCGACAACATGCGCCCCCACAATCTGCTGTTCACAGCGCACCCCAACGCTCGCTCTCCCTCTCTCTACTAACAATCTCCTTCACTATTTCAAATATTTCATCCGTCTGGTATTTCTCTCTCTCTCTTTCTCTCTCCCTGTTTTTGGGGGTATTTTCTTTCAGTCTCTTATCTCGGTCTCAGTTCTATGAGACTTTCTGTTCGTGCCCGTCACTTTTCTTTCCCCCATATGTTCCCTCCAGTGGCTCTCTCATACTGTCACATCTGCATGCTTCATGCCCTGATTTTTTTTTGCTTGTTTGTTCTATTGTTTTTTTGTTTTTTTTGCCTCAACCTCGCACATTATCTCACAAACCAAGATGCGAAAGGAGGATGTGGGAGATGGGGGGGCGGGGTGAAGAAGAGAAAACAGGGAGTCCGAGCTGACTTGGAGAAGGTTAAGAAAGCATGTGAAATAAGAGGGAGGCAGGGTGAATAAACCAACAACAAACAATTTCTTATTTTGACTGGCTGCACAGCACAATTGCAAGGCAGCCGGAGATTTAATAAGCAGTTCTTTGGCATTAGGAGCGTGCTTGTTTTCCTTGGTGCCGAGGCAGACGCGCTGCATGGTTTCCCCCATTTTCAGCTCCAGACGAGGGAAGGAGAGAACACTGCCAAGGGCTATGGGAGGAGAGTCTCTCTCTGCCTCTGCCTGGGTGGAGCTTTGCTGGGGCGTTTGGATGGAGCGTAGGTGCGGGAGCTGAGGTAGTGATGGGGACAAGCCCCCCCCCCCCCCCCCCCCCCCCCCCCTCTGAAAAGCCCCCGGGGGGGATACAGCTTCTTTTACAGTAAATAAACAGCCCACTCTCCCTGCACGGAGCAACTCGCTCCTTTATGCATCTCAAACCCTCCAGGACAGCTTCACATCACCATACAGCCTGCACCGTCCCTCTCCCTCATACACCACACACACACACACACACACACACACACACACACACACACAGACTCTCTCTGTCATGACACACTTGTGCAAATATTGTCTCCCCCCCTATAGACACACCAACTCACCACTCTTAACACAGCAGATCATAGAGGATGAAAATGTGATCTTTGTAATTCCCTTTTTTTTCTCTTCCCATCCCGGCCCACACCATCGGGAAGCGTTTTTTTTTTCCTCCTCTTTTCTGTCTTTCTTTTTAAAGGAGAGATAAACAACAATGAACAATGTGGGATCTGTCACATTCTTTCTTCCCATGGGAGGAGACTTCTAACAGCATCTTCTATTAGGGATGAAGAGGCGAGAGAAGAGAAGAAAAGAGGAACACCCCCACTGTTTAAACTAAATCAAAGTGGGAATTTAGAATGTAAGCGTGCTGTGGTATCACATTTGCTCAGTATACTGTATGTGTGATTCATTCTGAATTACAGCTACCTAAAAAAAAAAATACTGTTAATAATCGAAAGCTGTTAGACTTTCTTCTCAGAATTATAAAAAATAATCTGAGTAGACTTAATATGAACTGGCACAGTTAATATTAAACTTCAAAACACACGTAAAACAATCCTCTATCATCTTTTATTGCCTCATTTAACATTTCTCAGTTTGATACACATCGCCCCGTCTGGTTCGTTCGCTTTCAGCCTCTTGACTCGTCCTTCACAGCAAAAATCAGACCACATGTGACACCTCGTCAGGACCACCCCTCACAAATAACACATCCGATTAGCTCGCTGCTCAGTGGGCACCACACAGTGACGCTGTGTGTTTCTAACGGACGCCTTGGCTGCTACACGCGATACAGCCGCTGATACACGGGGGCCTCCTCTTCCTCCTCCTCCTCCTCCTCCTCATAGACCTGTCACTGCTCAGCTCAGTGAGAATGACCCACTTCCTGCACCGGTGGGATGAAAACGAAGGCCTCGGGGAGAGCGAGAGAACACACACATGTTCACAAACTGCCACAAACACGTCACTTTATACGTGAATGGATACACATGATGAATAAAACATGTCATTAGTGTTATTTATTAATTCTTAATAATCAGTGAAGCGAAGCGTACATCTACAGAAGGTGAGCCGGGAATATTGCTGAATTTCTCTTTTTTAATGGCAGACCAGCAGTCAGACAATCAGAGCAGGTTAGTCAAAACTAATTTGAACAGAATAGATACAACTTGTACCTAAAGCTGTGCTATTATGAGCCAATTTCCTGCACTGCAAAAACTGAAAAAAATATATTAAATTGACTAAAATCACCCCAAAAAAACACCTGTTAATATTTCAGGTTTTACTGAGTGGTCAACTTTGACCTTTCGCACTTGAACTAAACCGTAAAAATGTAACATGCTGTTTCAAATTAAAAATACAAGTGAAAGTGCTGCCTCGAAATGTTTGGTTTAGTCAACAACAGGTTAAGTTAGAAAATGACGTCTACAGATGCTGCTCTGCGGCATCAGCACAATCATGTGCAGCACTGACCTCAGCGGTGCACGGCCCAGAGATGATGAACGTGCTCATTGGTGTGACTGCAGCTGAACTCAGCCTGCAGCCTGTACTGACACTCCTCCAGCGCCACCCTGTTCTTTGCACACCTCCAATAGTGATGTCACCAGGTCAACGAAACCAGTTCGCCTCTCTCTTCTCCCTCCCGTCTCTCTCGAGAGCTCCGCATGCAACGATCTGCTCTCACTCACTCTCGTCTGCCCTCAAAGTACGGCCTAGAGGAGCAGCCTCCTCCTCCTCCTCCTCCGTCTTCTTCTTCTTCTTCTTCCTCACAGAACCTGCTTCGAGGAAGGTTCAGGGACTTCCCAGGAGCAACTCAGACTCCAGCAGCAGGAGTCACGGCGGGCCAGAGGGTCTGCTGACTCACAGCAAGAAGGTCCTCCAGCCTTCACCAATGGACTGCAAAGCTGGAGCTGTAAAGCCATCTGACAGCTTAGCAGCTGAAAGCAACTCCAGGCTGGCCTGCAGACAGGCCTGCAGCTCACATTAAAGCTGTTCTTTTTCATTACGTAACTGGGGAAAATTTGGCACAACTTCTGTTAGCAAGTCACTGTGTTACGAGGTTCTTTTATAACAGCAGTGTTTTCCCACTCATTGATTACTGTGCGGTGCTGTGCAACAGAATGAAAACAGAGTGCCAAGAATTGAATCTGCCTCTTTTTTTGAAGAAAAAAAAACACACACACAATTGTGTCATTCTCATCTCAGAGGGAGATGTCCCCCCAGCGCCACACAATGCTGCTGTCTGTGGGAAACGCTGGTTAGGGTATGCTAAGTTTGATGTTGGTATGTTCCGCATTATCTTACATTAAACTCTTTCAGGCGGGCACCTTTGAAGATTCAAAATTGACCTTAAGACCCACACATGCATCACAGATTTGTTCACACATGACTCAGGATGGTCCAGCGAATCCTTTTTTCTCTCTTGCTGCCAAACATGTGACTTTAACCAGTTAATGGTCACATCATCCTTTGTTTCTCACACAATGTGGTTTTTCGTACGTAGTCATGCATTTCAAACCTCCACATTTAGTCACCATCTTGTCTGTCTTCCACAGGACGAAGTAGCAGCCATCTTAGTTTTGGACACATGAATAATAAGTAGATTACCTTATTTAGTTATATAATGTATTATTATATATATATACTTATATTTCTTTATATAAAGCAATATAGGAGTAGAAAAGAACTCCATTCTCTTTTTTTACATCCCACTACCCTGATAAGATAATTTAGATTAGTTGTATTTTGAATTCATTCTTAATCAGAGACTATATCAGAGAGCTATGTATTTTTACTTCAAACTACCGAAAAAGAAGAGTATGGATCATTATAAAAAATGTTTGGTTGAATTAACTTGAACCTGTAAAACACATATTGAAGGTAATTTAATGTTTGTTGAAGTTGGAACCATTTAGGTACAGCGTGGTGGTGTAGGGGTAGAGCTTTGCTCTTAAACAGCCTGAGCTATTTTGTAAAAATGAACATTGTTCTGTTCATTTACGGAACCTTTGCAGCCTCGCTGGAGTGACAAGCTGCCACTGCTTTCGTTTTACAGGCTGCACACAGCCTCACCTTCATCCATGACTTATCCGTCTATGGTATGTCACAGTACAGGTACTACTGGAGAAAATAGAGAGGAACTAATTAACAGAAACCCTGGCGGCTAGATCAGCCCCTTTGTTTGTACATGCCTCAGAAACAATGCAGGCCCACCTGAACTCGTCTTTCTCCGCTGGCCCGTCTTTAACCGTGCGCTGACAGCTCACGACTAGGTGAGCAAATCATTCAGGGCCGAGGGGTTATTATTGTACATCACAGGGGCCCTGTTTGGAAGGCGCTGAAACGGTCGCAGCGCCCGAAACGCAAGCGTAATTGCCGGTTTCAACCAGCGCAAGTGTCAATTTCACGCCCAACGCCCACGTCTTGTAAATAGCAATGACAGTTGTGGCGGAGGGTGTGTCCCAGGCGTGGCCCCCAGGCCATAAAAGTGCAGTGATAACAGGACAGGTGAGGACAGGTTAACGCCGTGCGGTTCAAAGGTTGCATTATGAGGTGTGCCGACTCCTGTCAGCGCGACGTGCGTTCACTGCACACGGAACGAGCAGAAACATAAATAGAGAATTAAAAACAAAGCGAAAGAATTATTGCATGGATATATGAATAGGTCTATGGGATTGCAGCTTCACCCAGGGCCCTCTGCAGCTGGGGGAGTGTGTAGATCCATTAGGAAATGGGTTTGTGTCAGCATGGCACAGTGAATATGGTTTAAGTCAACATTTAATGAGAAGATGTAATTATGTCATTTTACCCAATGAAAATACTCAAATATAATATTATTAGTGCAAGTAAGCCTCTCAAAATTACTTTTTATAGATAAACTAAAGCTTCTTTATCAATGGAACATTGGTAAAATGCAAATGTATTGGACAAAATTCATTATATATCTCTTAGATCTCCCTCTTATATGTTCTTAAAGCTTATTTCCTATTATTAAATGCAACACTATACTGACAGCTGTATGAAACAAGAACCGCGCGTGTGTGTTTGACAACACTGCGGATATTGATATATCTGCTCGTAACATTTCATTGAGCGGTCCGAGCGGCCTTCTTTGGTAATGTAATCAACGATGAAGCTTTTCTGATGACACGGGAAGTTGGATCAGGGAAACTGGTTCTAGATTGTGGATTTGCAAATCGAGTGGTTGAATTAAACTTTAGAATTGTAGAAAATAAGAGTAATCTGGCTAAAATATTCCTTTATGGTCATGATGCACATCTTTCCAACATAACCCACCATTTCTGAGTGGTTGAGTTGATGTTATGACAATAAATCTGGAAACTTAGACAACACCCACTACAGAAATGGCTTAGACGCACCCCTAAAGTGTGTTTGCATCTGCAGAATAAAGCCCGTACTACTGGTCATACTACTTAGGAAGTATGACCACCATGTGACCATGAGGCCATGATGACATGACGGATTTAGGCCACTTAAGCAACAGGAAACAGAGCATGGAAGACGATTGAAGGACAGAGCATTTTAGGAAAGTTGTAGTAGAAGTCAGGCCTTTTATGCTTAAATAGTATTTATTTTTTTCTTGTTGAAATGGCAGTTAGATTTGTAAGTACAAACTTTTGTTTTGTTAAATATCATTATAATAGGTAGAATGGTGAAATCGCTAAACCATTACATCAATGAGATAAAGGCCCAGTTATGAGAGGAGGAGAGGTAATATTCTCTGTCCATATTCATATTTTCTATCACATCCACTATTCCAAGGCCAGAGGGATGTGGGCAGATCACACACACGCACACACACACACACACACACCTGCAGGCATGCATAAGAAAGCCCCAGGGTTACCCCCAGCTACCATGTGAAGGGTTTGATATGTGGACAGCATCTTTGATGTCAAATTGATGAGAGCATTCTGAGAGCATAGAAGAACACAGAGACATCGGGCCAGGGGTCAGGTCTACACAGGAGGATATCTGAGCCTTACAGTCCCTTCTGCTTTAATTTATTTATCAGATGCTTGCACCAGGAACACATAAAGCCATGAATAGCGTAGCGCTGTGAGGGGGTGTGCTCTGATACACTGTTGATTTTTGGATCAAAAGAAACACACACACACACACACACACACACACATACACAAACACTGCATTCTGGCTCACTGCAATACTTGAGCATTGAATGTTTCTTCTTTTCTTCATATTTTCAATATATATGTTTTTAATTAAGTACCAATCTACATTCTGAATCCAGCATCCGCTCAGGTGTGTCTGTAACTCGGTTGAATCACCCTCAGTAATATTCCCAGGTTGCTACACTATATAGGAAACACATATAACATAAGAAATTTATCATAAATCTGGTTTTGCTTAGCTATTTGTTAATGTATGGCAATGTCTTACCCAATTTACAATTTGACTGCTTAGTCGAGTCCAACACACCCTCAGATGACCAAACATAAAAAAACTACTTAAACTTCCACTTTTCTATAAAGGAATACACACTTTCTGTGGCCACTGCACTAGTGAGCTTAGCTCCTAGTTAGAACATAATTGTTTACATGCCACTAAAATAAAACCACACAAACTGTGCTTATTTGTGACAGTTGCATATTGTGATGCTGCAGTTTCCTTTTTGTTTGATTGCTTATTGCAATATTGTTTTTGATTGCATAAATGGCACTTATGATACAAGTGCAAACATTCTCTTTTTAGATCTAGTGGCAAAACGCCTTGGCCATCAGTCAGTATCAGTATACTGAGCATCTGGCTCCATTGAATCTATAGCGATGATAATAGCAATAAGTGTGATTAGTGATTAGTAGAAAAAATGGCATTATTTGGTATGTATGACAGGAAGTAGGGTCAGAAAGAGACATGGGGAGATGCTTTACGAGAAGGTCAATAAAAGTTCTTGCAGGCTAATCAGTCTTGTGATTGAAGGCTACCACTCACACTGGACGTGAATGAACAGCTCCAGCATATAACTAACTCCGTCCTACACGCCTCCTATATGAGCGCCAAAGATGGGAGTGAGAGAGTGGGAGACGGAGCTGAGGAGTGGGAGGAATGGAGGACACAGGAAATGGAGTGAGCAACGCGGGGCATCGCTAAAACAATGATGACTTCCACTAATTGTGTTTCCTGTGGCCAGTGTGAGTGTGGTGACATTTCAGTTCTGTGTTTGTCGGTCAAAGGATGAGCTAATTAATATGGTAATTTACCCCCAACGCCTCCAGTGACAGCCACACCCCCTCGTTAGTGGCCACAAGGATGAGCGAGCGAGAGAGAGAGACAGAGAGAGAGAGAGATGTTCCTAGCTTTGCCTTCTCAGCAGCTCTGGAGTCACACGGCAGTGTCTGTCTCTGTAACGGGAACAAGTGATTATTTCTTGAAAATGGGGAACTTTGTCAAAACGTGTCCCACCCACACACTCTCTCTCTCCCCCTCCCTCCCTCCCTCCTTTCCTCCCTCTCTCTCTCTCTCCCTGACTCTCTCACACTCACACACAAACTTTCATGTTGAGGATGCGTGGGCACACACACACACACACACACACACACATATACATGGCAGGGTATAAACATACACAGCTATGCAAATATGTGCACTCAGAGGCGATGTGTAAGGTGCTTCCACACGTACACGCACGCAAACACACACACACACACATGCATGTGCACATGCAGGACTTAAAACCTAAAACTCGAACATGCTTTATTTGATTAGTTATACTAAGGGCATCTTTCCCTGTGAGGAGTGGCACAGAGTGGCATTCAGCATTATTATGAAGGATAAGTGGGGAAAACTTCACATGTAAAAGCCAACACAGAAGCTTTTAAAGAAAATGAGATCTAAGACATAAAGGCCCATTCTTCAGCGGTTGGAGGTTCCACATTGAACACGTTTCCTTATGAAGTTATATCTGTGGTTTCAGTACCAAAAAGAAGTTGAAAAGGAGAAATCATGGGTTCAGTGCTAACACAACTTTTTTTTACTGGTGTTTTAGTGGTGTTGCTTTAAATTATTCAAACACTATTGTGCTTTCTTTATGATGAAAACTGCTTAAGAGCTGCTAAACAGTTTTTCTCATTAATAACGCATTAATATCGAAAACATATGACAAGGGTCCCTCAGAGGTCACAAGCCAAAATTATGTGAATATATAGCAATGCATTGTTTTAAAGAGTTGAGTTAGAGTTGAAGAATAACAGAAAAAGGCAAGTAAAGGACATTTCATTCCTAGGTTCAGCACTTAGCAGAAACTACCTGTGGTGATCTGCTCATTAGGTCACTGATGCATTCAATTTGTTTGAGTTTTCAGATGACTGAGCTGTCACATACTGTCAAACCGCAGGGCCTGATGTGCAGTTTGCTCCTCGCTCGAAATTCCTACTCAGAGTCCGAGTTTATTATCATATACATTTGAAACATTTATTTAAGGGTTTCAAAAGAGAGGAGCAGGAATCTGCTGCCAAGACACACTCAGGCCTTCATTATTGCAAACAACAGGAGACAGTCCAGAGCTCGAAATGTGAGGAAGCGCGTAAATGTTTGCGTCTTAAAGTTCCAAACAAACCCAATTGTAACGCCAGTTGTCAATTTGGAAATGTTATCTAAATGTCACATGAGGGAAACGTTTGTTTTGGAAACTTGCCATTCAAACCCCATTCAAAGACAGTGTTTCATACTCAGATAGTTTTCCACTGTGACTTTTTTTTTTCACAGTGATGTGTTTATGTTCCTGATTCCTTCCATATTAGTTCCTCCTCTTGTGTTTCTATCTCGCTCGAGTGTGGAGAGTTTTAGTATTTTTGTGGCTGCGTGAGTCTGAAAGTCTTTTCTCTGTGATTTACAGCAAGTAACTGAAACTGGCTTTAAACCATATTCTCATAATAACAATAGATCATATAACTTGTATTATGCGGCCTGCAAATGTAAAGCTGTGGTTCATCAACTCAGTTGTTAGCAGGTTTTTTCCAGTGAAAAAGCTTAAAAAAAAAACACCCATACATTATGTCCTCAGCAGCAAATGGCAGAAAGAGAAGTCACTAGATGGAACATAGTTGTGCATTTTACACCTAAGAAGACAGATTTTTCCCTTCAGAAGAAGAGGAGAGCAAAGCAGAAATAAATGGAAAGTGAAGATGGCCATAAACCTCTAATGAATGCTTGTCTGCTGGAAATGTAGCTAAGCAACTGTATCCTAATATGATTACCAAATCAAATTTGTGAAAATTGTGGAAATTACAACATTCATCTAATGGTGTGCAATTCAGAAGTTCCAATCTTGCCTTAAATATTCTGAATAACTTTACAAACTAACAGCATTCTGGAAAAAAAAAAAACAGAACTCATTTTGCGGCGTTTCTTTTTTTTGTTTTTTATTTCCTGTGTTAGAAAAAAAAAGGAGCACTTCAACTGTTTCCTTGATTGAAAAATTTGGCTTTAAAAGAGGAAACGCTGTATCCTAAAGTGGAAGTGGTCCAGAACAAGTCCTGCAGAGGTGTAACTGTGCATCGCTGGCCGTTTTAATGAGCAACCCCGTTCTCCGAGCACCCGTTTCATCATTTCTCTTTACCTCCCCTCACTGCTCACGCTCTGCCCTGACAAACATAACACACACACACACACACACACACATGCATACACACATATTTGCCTGGCTCATTAATTAAAAGCACAAACAATCTACAGAAGCCGGCTCCGCCACTTTCCAGACTAGGGGTCCTTTTTTTTTTTTTTTTTTTTCTCCTCATCCATGTGTGGAGGAATGTTTGGGTGAGCTGGGCCCTTTAGTTAATGTAAATAATTTGCCTTTACCTTTATCCTGCTGGAATCTTAATTGTGCCTCTCCGGCTCACTTCGCAGCAATTCATCAATGTCCTCCTTGACCAGAAAAAGATGCGCCGCCTGTCGCTGGAACGGAAAAGGGGAAAAAAAAATTTAAATCTAACACTCGGAACAAAAGTGAAGGCACACAGACAATGGAGGGGGGGGACACACGCGTGCACGCACACACACACACACACACACTGGTGCAGATTAATGACAACTCTCCCCCAATTAAACGAGTGTTTGTTGTTTTCATCTGATGCTGCTGGTCATCTATTGTCTCTGGATATTGATCTATATTTCAATGAGGAAAATACAGCAGAGAACAATAAGAGTATTACGCGCCGGGGCCATGTTAGCCTGAGAGCATTTGGAGCTTTATTGGCGAATCCATTAATTCCATAGCAAGGTATTCATTATACTGTAGGACTGTTAAATACAAAGATGAGCTGCATGCACATATGGAGCTGGAAGCCATTCAGAGGGCAAGATGCTGATTACATGTGTGTGTGTGTGTGTGTGTGTGTGTGTGTGTGTGTGTGTGTGTGTGTGTGTGTGTGTGTGTGTTTCTCTGTTTATTTGAGTGCATGCAAGGGAGGGTCAAAGTGGTGGAAGGGGAGGGGGGCGAGGAGGAGGAGGGGGTCGACTCTTTATTTTTCATTCTTGGCATATCAGCCTTGGAGGGCCTCGGCGGTGCAGTAAAAAGCCATGCATCTCGGTCACGTGACCCGCGGAGCGTAATTGCTAGCCTCTCAGCTCGAAATGAAAGCAGCGTTTGGCCATTTCTCAACACGAAAGGCTAAAAACGAGACCACAACAACCCACCACTTCCCTTAGCGAGAAATGTCCCTGCACTCCCACAGCTCGCGCTCTTTACCAGAATCAGCAACAGCAGCAACAGACGAGGCAACAGTGGCTGGATGTGCGTGCATGTGCGTGCTTGTGTGTGTGTGCGTGCATGAGTGTGCACAGGCAGGGCCTACGCTGGTCTCTGCTGATTTATCTGCGCTTAATTATGTTGCGCTGCAGAGTCACAAGCCAATTATTTGCCCTTTCAAAGCTTTAGAACATTCTCAGAAGTTCAAGAAGAGGCATATTTTTAGCTTAGCTCAAAGTAGGAAGTACAGATAGGCTTACTGTATGAGCCGTCATGAGTAAACTTTGGTTTTCGTGACAGTAAAACATGTGTTCCTTCTCATTCACAGTTTCGATTGCAGATGAATGACCTATGTATATATAGATATAATACTCTGAAATCTAAGAGTGGAAACTGCTTTGGCGATAAGTGTATGCACATCATATCCTGCAATAGCAAAGAACGATGGATGGGGTTGTACGAGCCGTAAATGAAACCAAAAGGTGAGAGGTCACGTGTGTGTGTATGTGAGGACATCTGGGCAGCACCAGCCTGCCCTATACACTAAATACACAATTTTTTATTTTTTAATAAAGAAAGTTGTTGGAGACATAAAGCCAATCAATGGCCCTGACCCAGTACACACCCCCCCAACTCGATGGATAGATCATGTCAAGCCAATTAACATCCATCTGACCCAGGGGTCCTGAGTGCGTGGAAAGATGACGTCAGTGGATCGATTTGATTAGCACAGGTGTTGCAGCGACTGTCCAATCAATCATTATGCTGTATATATTATATGTATATAGTATATAATGGTATGAGATTTAAAAAAAGGGGAAAAAAGCTGCCTGAACAAAAATGAATAAAACAAAGGCAGAAAGCAGAAGTCGGGAATCGGGTATGTGTCAGACAATCATTCAGCACAAATAAAGGAACTGGCACATGTGCTTCCTTCGCAGTTCACAGGTGGATAATAGTTATTGTTGATTGTATTTTAGGCACACTTAAAGTCCTTTAAGTTCCTCAAAAACAAATCAAAAAGTGTGCCTTATGCATTCATTCTGGTTGCGCTCACTGACCTCGAACAGATTTTACGAGGTAAGGTAAGAAAGGAACCCTGAACAGCACCTGTTGAGAGACACGCTTACGGAGCAGGTTTCAAACTCAAGGCTACCAGTCAGAATAGAGCAGCTGTGAGACAATTCAACATTATTGGCTCAATGTTACGAAAGTAGAGGAAACAAGAAGATGACCTGGCCAAAGTAAAGTAAAGATTGACTTATCTGACTGCTTTGCCTCAGGTGATGTGCCTTATAATCCAGTGGGATTTATAGTTAAAATATAAAAGTATATACTTATTCACACCTCATATTTGCTGTGATTTTTTAATCGTACGCTCTTGGCTGGATCTTTATGCCTTGAGGACGTCAGATTTGAGGTCTGAGGACATAATTCTTAATTAACATCTTTCGAATGAAGCCATGTTTACTGCAAACAGGTGCTTTGTGTATTAATGCCATTCAAGGATTAAGCCCAGCTTATAGAAAACAGGAATCTTCTTGCTGCAATGTGGTAGTACAATATTAAAGAGTTGTAATGTTGTCCTTTTAACAGTTTTATATAGTTAGATGCATATATAGTTTGAGGATACATATCTTTCTAGCTTTATTTCCCAGTTATTGGCTCCAGGCAAAGTATTCAAAGTAAATGTGGCCTGGAGAACAGGTGACAGTGAGCCTGTGTGTCGTGGTGATGAAGGGTCAGCTGAGGGTCATGGTGATCCGGTTACACTCACCTCTCCTCGCCATTGATCCCCCTGATTCCTCCTGATACACTGCTGTTTCTATATTGATGTCTAACCATACAGACGAATGCTGGGAGGCATGCAGTCTTCCAGTGTCTGGGCTCTTTATTGAGCCGTACGAGAGGCACTAATGACCGGGATGGCTTGCAGCGTGCATGCACGCTGAACTCCTCCACCTATTTTGACCTCCGTTCCCATCTCGGCGCTGTCTCGCTCGGGGCCATGATGTCATCGGGACCCCGTGTCTATCTTTCAGTCGTTTTTAATCAATAGTCACCTCTTGTCTATAATTTGTCTTTTTTTCTCCCCCCCCCCCCCCCTCCTCGGTTTTCCATTTCCCTGGCTGTCTCCCTCCGCCCCTCCTTCCTGCACCTCCCCACCCTGCACACCTGCTCAGGGGCCGACCGCCGTCCCCCACCCCCCCTCCCCCTCTCAGCCTTGTGCCTCCCAACCGAGGCATGTGGGCTGGAGAACAGACAGGCCCCTGTACTTTCTGATAGTCATCACATAGCTTGCATGCCTGTTCCTCTTCTCTGCCTCTGTTCTTTCTGCTTCCACCCCCCCCCCCTCCCTCAGCTTACCCCCTTGCCGCATCTGCCCCACCATACATCAGCCGTCTGACAGGCTCACTCAGCAGCCACAATGCCTCGGTCTCATTCTTTCAACCTTTCGTCATCAATGTCATCAATTGCAGCTGTCAAAAAATGTGGAAATATTCCTTTAAAACTAATCTAGTATGTGGTGCATTCAGCAGATGAGCTTCTTCCCCCCCCCTCACCTAAGCCTACCCACTTCTTAACCCTGACACCCTTTTTTCCCGGCCCCTCCCGCCCGGCCTGTCTCTCCGTGCAGGTGTTCCCATTGCCAGGGGTGAAAAGCAAAGCAAAGGGAGGCTCGGCTTTGCTTCATTCAGCTATTGAGCTAATGGTTCCTCATTCACCACCCACACTGCTTATTAGGCCTGCTCTAAATAACTGAAAAAGAAACAGGGAAGCGACAGTCGGGTCCCTCCCAAACGCTATTCACAGATCCTAAAGTGTGCATTACTCTGACGGTTACACGGCTGAGGATATCAGCTCTCGGTGTCATTATTTGATCAAGTGGTTCTCAGTCATCCAGCGGTCTGTGTAGTACTTGAGGGAATGAACACCCCTGTGGGCCCCTGCGAGCGTCTTTTGTGTCTGTGTAAAGAAAGCCCAGTGGAACAGGGGGCCCTGTTGTAGAAGAAATTGTTCATTTATTAATTCATGCTATCAGGTTGCCGGGTTTCATGTTTTACAAAAAGCGCCAGCAATGGGCAGATTAGTTATCAACACCAGCTGTCCAGACGAGACGGGCTGGGTCTACCCCCTCCTACCCTGCCTCATCAGCCTATCTGTGCTTTTATCCGTTTATCGTCCCTTCATTCTTCTTTCCCATCCTCCCCGCCTCTTCCTCGCGTGTACCCTGTGCCATTAAGATCTGAGCAGATGGACGGAGCCTTCGATCAGCCTGAGGGATCAATACTTCCCTGACTGGCTGAGGCGATCGGCAGCAGAGTGACGGACATCTGACGGCCCTGATCCGGTCCGGTCTGGGCTTCTTTCCTCTGGTCTTGCATCAGCTTACTTCGGCCTGGTTTGGTTTCAGTCCTGTCTGGTCTTGTTCAGTTCTGACATGTTAGGATTTCATTCTGAAATGTTATGCAATTTGTGAGCAAATGCAGTTTCCAATTCATCAGTCAGTATTTAAAAAAAAAATAACTAACTGTCCTTCACGATAGCTATTTTGTAAGCATCACATCCGTAGATTTCTGATGTAGGGGAAAGAAACTCTCCTGCCAGTTTTTTTCCCCTTCACCAAATTTAGATATAACTAATTATTCTACATACTTTTTTGTAAAATTCACACAGAGACTCTCATTCTTCTCAATCAGAAGTCATTTAGTCAAAAGACAGCTCTGCGAAATGTCAAAACGCTGCAGGGGGGGAAAACCACAGAGAACCCAGTTTCATTGTTATGCTCTTTGATTATACACAGGTCAAGTGGAAAGTCTATCTGCCTCCTCTGAAAATAACCTATTTTGGCTTCGAAAATTGGCATGTGCTGCATGTTGTAATTTGCCCCGCGCCAAAAAGCAGAAAAAAAAGGGTTGCACACGAACGGGGGATACGGTCGCCCACTTGACATCATCTCCGATATCCTCATTTTCTCTCCCCCTAAAAACAGAGTTCACACGAGGCTGACTGGGACGAACGCGCTGAGGAAAAACAGGCTCGCGTCCCTCCCCACCTGTCCCACCCCCCCCTCCACCGCCCGTACAGCGCTGCCCAGTCTAGCTCGTTTCTTTTTTGATGATAGACAGTGACAGAGCTGAGCAGAGCCGAGCAGAGCTCCACGGTTCCTGCCTGTCTTACGGCCGCGGCGTCTGGCGCGTGTTTGATGTAGTCCAGGCTCACCACCGGCCCCGTGTCCAAGACTGCTGGTGCATGACATCAAACTCAGCCTGAGCTGGAGATCTGCAGGGGAAGGAAACGCGCTCGCAACAGACACTCAACTCGAGGAGGAAAAAACAACAGGCAGTCATCGCTCAGTCAGCGGTTATACACCGTGACACGGTTCCAGGGCTTCGCCGTGTTGTCCTCAGCGGACGTGGAAGGAAAGAACAGAGGGAACCACGGATGCGGAGAATGAATATGAAATGGAAAGAAGTTTGATGCCTGAGTCACTTCTAAAAATAGAAATGTGCTCCGCTGTCCAGAGAAAACAAACAGCTTTACAATCTCTGGCGTAAGATGTTATGCGAGTCATCCTGCTGATTTGGCCTCACCAGCATCAATGTCTCTGTCTTGAATGGTTGGTCCATCACTTTTGGTCAAGACTATCAGATGATTGCTGTAAAATACATATGTGCAGACATTGATGGTCCCCAGAGGAAGAATCCTATTGACTTTAATACCCTAACTTCCCTCTAACCAGCCATGAGTTTAATATTTTTTGTTTTTGATGAAATGCCCAGTGTGATGTCTGCAGTAATGTCCAGCCATTTCTACCATCTAGGATGGCAACACCACTTTAATTAAAAAATTCCATTTGCAACT
The DNA here is from genome assembly GCA_036785175.1 of Eupleurogrammus muticus. NCBI lineage: Eukaryota > Metazoa > Chordata > Actinopteri > Scombriformes > Trichiuridae > Eupleurogrammus > Eupleurogrammus muticus. The sequence goes on from JAYKQN010000006.1 coordinate 8,647,594, forward strand.
GGTTGCAAATCATTTTTTGAAAGATTGCAAGTATAGGAGCATCAGTAATTAATTATTAGGAATAAATTAATGATTTAGATTTTTTTAGAAGCTAAGGGTACAAGGAGTGTGAAAAAAGACTGACCTTTGTCTTTGTTAGCGCAGCTGTTAGCATGCTAACCTGGAGTCGGACTTGCCACTTCTTCTATTCTGTTTATTACTTTAAACTTCTGATGGAACGACACGTTGCAGGGTTACGTCTAGTTTATTTATCCCAATTTAACTCATATGTTCTTGCCTATTTCACAAGTTTGCTTGAATAAACGTGACAAGTACATGGAAACGCCGATGCTAGCTGTTGGACGGTCAGTAACTGTTTCCTGCTTGTTAAATCACAAACATTTCAGTTTCCATTTCTCTGTGTGTATTAAATACAAAATATGCAGCGTGGGTGTGTGTGTGTGCGTGCGTGTGTGTGTGTGTGTGTGTGTGTGTGTGGAGGGCTCCAAGTCGTTAAAAGTCAACCTTGACACAGCTGACGACAGATTACAGCGCTAGCTAATGTGAAAAGTGTCTTCCTAACATTTTAACAAAGATGATGATATGAAGCAATTAAAAAAGAAATTCTTCTAAAAGGTTAAACAAAAAGTGTTTGTGTTTTTATATACATGCCGCGTTCACACAGCAAAGTAAACTTTGGTCTGTTGTCAACTATGAAAAACATCTCAGCCGTTTTTATTTGCTGATCAGACAGCATTATCCCAGGTTTTAATGGAGGCTAAGTGAGCATTAAATTGCCACGATTGGGGGGTAAAATGATAAAGTAATATGAGCAGAAATGTAACAAATCACCTCGGCCTTAGCAGTAATTACATATTTTTGAAGTGAATAACAACATAAGAAAGAAATTATCTGCTAATGTTTGCCAGAGGCTCAGGAATCTACACATGATGATATTGGACAGAGAAGTTTTTCATTAGGTCCTTAATGAGCCGCATACGACTGGGATGCCTGCAGCCGTAACCTTTGGAGGAAAGCCACTGCTCGCTCTATGTTATTCAATGAGGTTTCAGTGAACTTTAGTCATACTTTTCAAAAATTCTAATTACTCATGAAAATGTTTTCCAGCTGACAGAAGATTAATGTCATGTCCCTGTATTTACTGTGAGAGGTTGCTTTTATTTGCGTCCATACCAGTCTGTGGATGAAACATGGATGTATTGGGTCATGGATAAAATCAACTTACTGGTTTGTCAGATTTCAGTTGGTTCGATGCCGTCTTCTTGTGATTTCCAATCCTTCCAGGAGCGTTGCAATCCAGCCTTGAAGTGCAGTGTCTTCGGAAGATTTGTGCCACAAATGAAGTTTTTTTTTTTTTTATTATGTTTACTCTCAAACAAAAGGACAGAACCTGCCACTTTGTTTACCTGCATGGCCATTTTATATCACATGATGCCTTTAACCAATCAGAGCTGCTCTCAGGTGAAATCAGGAAGTGTTACTGTGGATACCTGTGAAATCTAATATCTTTTAGTCATTATTACAAGAAATGCACATACGCATTTAAGAACACAGCCGATGGTGTTATATTTATTTGCAGACTATTTAAAAGAATTATGCTTCAATAAATGGGTGATCTCCCTCATTCAATGACCACTAAACCACTGGTGGGTTCATACTAATTAATACAGCTCAGTGCTTACTGTAACTCGGGGGAAACTTAATAAGTTCCGCCTTTAGTTCCTGAGAAGTTTTTTTGACTGATTTTTATAGACCTTTATAGTCTTTTTAAAGTTTTTTTTTCCTGCAGCAGCTAATTTCACCCCAAAGTAATGTGTTCTTGTTGTTATTGTAGGCAGGCCTGTTTGTTAAAGGGCCCTGGCAACAAAAGGCGCGCCGTGAGACTGAAAAACACACAGAAAACACAGTGATTATTCACGTTCTTGGAGCATTTTAATTCCCCCTCGGGCACCGCGGTAAACTGTCATGTGATGTGGGTTTGGCTGAAGGTCACGATGTGAGTCACAAAGCAGAGCGGACTCGTGTTTCCTGCCAGGGGAGTAGCGGAGTGTTTCATGCTTCCTTGCTGGGACAGGAAGTGGAGCGGTAAACAGAGGGAATCCCACACGCTGACGAGGAAACTCCACAGTGCCGTCCCACACTCGGCCCACAGGGACTCCTGCGACGGCCTCCTGTCTTTTTTTTTTTTTGTTCAGTTCATGCACACACATGGCTGCCGTGCTTCAACGTTTAAGTACTCGTGTGCGTGCACGGTCCCTCATGTCCTCTTGTTTGAGACAAAGGGTTGCTGTGCAGCGTCTGTGGCTGGCAGAGATAAGAATATAAATTGCATTGGTTCTTTAAAAAAAAATCTTGCTCTGTCCCATTCGGGGGAACCTCTGCGGATATCCACTTTTAGAGCTTCATTTTCCAACGCGCAGCGTGAGAAGAAGTAATTTAGGTGTTTGTTTTGACAGCTTACGTCTTCTACAATGAACATTTACCGGGCACGGGAAACAAAAATGGCCTGCATGTGGGGGGGAAAGGAAAAAAAAAACAAAAAAAGAGTGTCTCTGCTATGCTTTGAACATGATCACCATTGTGATGCAATAATGTGCAACGTGCCCTTTATAAATTTTCTGGGGAATTAGCCTAGTTTGTGAAATGTCATAGCCATTGCTCACCTTGGCATAACGCTTTCTCCCCTGTTAGCATGTGACCTTATTTTCTCTTATCTGTAGCAGACATGCAAGACCGCTGCTCATCTGTTTATGTGTCACTCATTTCTGGTGCACCATAATGTGTTTGGTTCAATCTGGAGGTTGAATGTTTTTTTTTTTCTACGCCTCCCATGTTTACTGGGGTGAAAGCAGTTTGTTTTGAGAACAACTGTAATACTGCGATCTGCTTAATGGGAGGTGATCCGGAGCCTCCTGCATATTTGATGTTAATGTAATAGGAAAGTCATAAAAGCTTTTCAGATCTCAATTTATCCAGTCAAAGCGGCCATTGATTTAACCTGCAAATTTATAGAGGGCTCCTTCCTGTGCCCCCAGTTCACCGCGGTGAATGTTCTACCCATAAATCGTATGTCCAAATCACAATGAGGATTTTTCCCCCCCACCCTCCGCAATTTATATTCCAAGGGGCTTAACTATCTCATTTGAATTATTTACTTGTGGGTTTGATGGAGAGACTGGGGAGCAACTATTGATCTGAAAGATTTAAAGCCTGTTGGCTAAGCTAAATGGCAGAATGTGATGGTTAGTGGAAGCATTGGGAGGTACCTCCTTTCCATAATAAAGCACAGGAGTTGTATAAATGGCTAAAAAAAAACAGGCTATATCTATCTGTTCTATATTTCTCTGGGCTAAGACAACTAGACGAATGTCGACTATCAGTCATAAGTGGCTCTTGAGCATTAGCAAAATTTTCAATTGTGTTTTTTTCCTCCCCGAGCACCTTCATCAGAAGGTCAATCCCACTTTACAGTGCTGTTGTTGTGCAGATCAGATGTAGCAGAGGGGCCCCGCCAAGGCCCCAAGGCCACTGACCCTAATGCTGGCTCAGACTGTCACACTCCTGTGATGATGATGATGATGATCCAAGGAATCGTGCATGTGGGTCAATGAGCGCCTGCCAAGGCTCGCACAGGGACAGCGAATGGGGGGTTGGGGTGGTGGTGGTGGTGGTTGAGGGGGCGTGGAGTGGGGGGGGGGGGGGTTGAGCACAGAGATCAATACATAATATCTTACAAATTGAATTCGACCTGGATCGACCCAGAGGGCGTGTGTGACCGGCTGAGAACTGTGGACGAGTGCACAGTAAATCCTACTGATCAGTACGGGAGGGTAGAGAGGAGGCAGGGCTGGGAGGAGGGTGTGTGTGTGTAGGGGGGGGTTCGTCTCTCATCTCTGCTCAGGGGGGAAGGATGTGTGAAGAGTCGGGGTTTAGAGAGGAGCGAATATGGCGCAGGAGGGCTGATGGAGTAAGAGAAAGAGACAGCACTGGTATCGGTTTATCTCCTACAGTCAGGGGGTCACTCACTTCTCAGTCATTATCGTTGAGAGGCTTCACCCCCCCCACCCCACCCCTTCCCACCTCAATCTGTCTACATAATGGCGGGCTTGTTTGGACACGCTCAATTTTATAGTCTCAGATGTCTTCTTGTGTCCATATGTGTTTAAACAGAATGAAGCAATAATGAGGAATTTTAAGCATAATATATATAAGCCCAGGAAACTATTCTAACAGAGCATGATCGATAAAGATCTCTTGATCTCTAAAACAATAACAAATGTTATTTTCATGAGAGGAAACAACCCTGCTTTCTGCAATCTATCATTTTTTTCCCTCAAAAAACACATTTGCTCTGTTCTTTTTTTTTCGGTAAATGAGAGTATGTTTTGACAGAAACCAAAAAAAAGGGGAAGTCAGAGCCATAGAAGGTAATTCACCTACACGACGTCTGCGGCGTCACACTCACTGTCTGGCTGCTCGCAGCCGAGAGGCCGGGGTCAAAGTGAAAAACAATCTATGCGGCGGAAAAGCTCTCGGTCAATTCTAACCCAGAAGGCCCTCTGGTATCACCTCGGCTCCGGTGACACGGGGGCTGATGTGTGGGTGTCGCTTACACGGGGGGGGCTCGGCGTACGGCCGCGCTTAGGCTGAGGGCGCATTTATTTGCGTCCGTCTAATTGACATGTTGGGATCGATGGGGGGAACAGAAAAGCCTCTCTGCGAGGTCCGCCAATACAGAGCCGGTCCCGTGGGCCCCCCCAGCACGCCGGGCCCCGCCGCCCTGTCAGTCACGACCATAGGCCTGAACTAGGAGACACCTCGCAACCCCCCCCCTCCCCTTAACACCTAAACACACACACAGATGGAAACTCACACAGACGGAGGAAACAGACACCAAACCTGGTCAGGGGAAACACACACACACACACACACACACACAGACAATCAAACACACAAAATCCCTATTGATCATCGCCCCCCTGTTGTAGCAGAGACCTCACACTGTTTTGGGGGAGGGCGGAGGGGGGGCGGCATAGCAGGAGGGTCCTGGATGATCCACTGATCCCACCATGGACAATTGGATCACGCTCAGTGGTATCTACTGGAGGGCTGCTGATGTGTCACTCACGGCTCCTTTGTTGCCACACATTCCCTGACCCATAAACCACCGAATTACCCCATAAATCAAAGCACATTGTTAATGTTTGACCTGAACTCTTTTGTTTTTCCTCTTACAGCCCAAATAGCAACAACTATTCACTGCACATCACTGTATTTTAGTTGTTTTTCCTTTTCTTCTCCGGGTAACTCAAGCATGCTGTTTTCATGATTATATTAAGGTAATTCAAAGCATTTGGTTGAGGTTCGGGAAGGATCATGATCCTGGTTAAATACAAAAACAAGCCATTGTAGACTTTTTTTTATAATAGCTAACCTATTACTAAGCACAGGGTTTCTGAAAACAGCGTCTGTGGTCTGTGTCCTGTGATCCACATCTCGTTGGGTTTGAGCTTCACGTGGTTATGGTTACGGGGAAAGATGGTGAATTTGGGCTAAATATCGTCATGTTTTCACTGACACTGTACTGCAATAATGATTTAATATTGGATTTAAGACTTTCTGGGTGTGTAAAATTGAATGTAACCTAAGAAAGAAATCCATATTTTAACATATGGTTGCTGATGCATTGAATCTGCAAACAGTGAATAGCCAAAGATTTATTCTACTATTTATTTCCATTTTATTCTTTTCTATTGCTTCCTTCTTATCTGTGCTCTTTTCGGACAAGTGTCGTTGGAGTTTATGGTCGCATTCAATTAACTGAGCCTAACATTTCAACTTATAAAGCCTTGTAACCTCACAGATGTAGCAATCTGATTCCAACAAAAGCAGGATTTGGCAACACAACTGCTGGCACCCCAGAATCCCACTTACTGCCACTGTCGCAGATGTTTCAACGTCTGTGACTGTGATTTATGATCATAAATCATAACCACTGACAGACACGGAATAACAATCCATTCCATCCCTTGTGTGCGTGCGTGCGTGTGTGTGTGTGAGTGTGTGTGTCTTTATGTTGGTGGGGTGCACAAGTGCTTAATGAATGGAAGACCATTTCTGAAGAGCTTAAAACCCAGGAGGCACCAGCACCTGTCCCAGGCCTTTCAGGCGGCTGCGGGAAAAAGGAGGATGATGGGGGTTGAGAATCTGTCGAGATGATTATAGGGCCTAAAACTCCTGTGTGTGTGTGTGTGTGTGTGTGTGTGTGTGTGTGTGTGTGTGTGTCTGGAACTGAAACCGAGCCTCCCGTCCCACCACACAGGGTCAGTGTGGTGGGCTCAGGGTTTTTACCTCAACCCTCCCTGATCTGCATGCACACACACCTCCTCTAAGCCCCCTGTTCTCTCGCACGTGTCTGAGGCTGCCCTCCACCACACACACACACACACACACACACACACACTTGTATAACACCCCCCCCCCCTTCCTCTCCTCCCATTCAAAAGAGATTTGTCATCTATGGATTTAGCCTTAAGGACCAAAACAAAGTCTGCCCCCCACCTTTCGTTAAACCTTTATTCTAATATACACCAGCAGCACTGAAGAGCGACGGCTAATTACAAAGGATAAGGCCCAGGCTAATGAGTGAGGGACTCTCGTAGAGACGGGAGCTGGGTAAATCTGTGTGGATGCAGTGTTTTTAATTAGGCAGCGAGGGGGGAGGAAGGCGAGGGGAAAGATGAGCCAGGTCATGAGGGAATCGTTTTTTTTTTTTTTCAAAGCTCAGGACGCTTCCATCTCTGACTTTTATCACCTGCAAGGATAAAGTGTGGCCAGGTTCAGCTTGAGATGTTCCAGCTTTGTGGGAAAATAAAATGAATGTCGCCCTTATTTATTGAAATAATTGTCTTTCACAGCTACAATGCCTGCTGAACCTCAACGGGACAGCCAAGTCACCAAGCAGCTAAACATGTATAGTCAAAGGGAAGAAATGCTGATTTCTTGCTAGTTATTTACTATACATATAAATGCAAATACTGCATGCATGCATCAGGGACTGTCTGACTACTCTATTCGCGCCTTGACCTAAATATGTGCCAGCATGACACACGTGCTTCTGGCTTTTTTTTGCCCGTCCCTAACGCGGTCCTCCTCCATTCCCCGCTCTCTTGCTCCAACACCCTTCCAGCTGGTGGTGGTTTGTTCGTGGCATTTTGCCCTCCGACGCCACGCGACATCTTCATTTTTGCTGCCGTTTCTGCGAAATGTCCGATTTCGCTCTCATCACTTTTCGTGTCCGTCAAGTTCTGCCTGCCTTGGCCTGCAGCATCGACCAGAACAATGGTGGTTGTGTAAGCTGCACACACGCGCACACATGCACACACACATGCACACACACGTACGACTAAGCTGCATGAGCACCAGTGCCAGAGTTTAGAGATGTGTTGTGACCATATTGCTAATTTGGCATTAATTCCAGGGACATTTGCATATTCATCAGTCACACTTCTGATAATATGCTATTATTTCTGTTAATGCCGTCAGTGCTGCTTTAAAATCATTGTCCTCGATTGTGCTGAACATATGGGGGATTTTCCAGCGTGGCGGATTTCTTCGGAGGAACAATGCTGGCAGAGTGTTTTGTCTCTCGTCATTTTTCTGTAAGCGTTCTGAAAGTTCAACGCGTCCGCGTTTGCTCGCCGTGCTCTGCAGCTGCTGCCTCCTTAGCCGTGGCGTCCTAGAAATGACGTCAAGACGAGCGAGGAAGGCGAGTCTCTCCCCGCCGCTTCGGGTTTCAGTTTGTTACCATAGCAGCTGCCACTTCCTGCCAGTGTGGGTCTTCCTGTGTTCATTCATTTTTGTGTGTGCACGCTCCAGAGGAGTCACAAAGCTCTGTGTTTACATTGCCATATATGGGGTTTTAAGAACAATGGGCACAGGGCTTCCCCGGAGTCAAATAAACACCATTAACGGTATGCACACACACACACACACACGCACACACACGCAGCCTTGTGCCACGCTCCCAATCATGCATTCAAAAACGCGCCCATTTGCACACAATTATCGCCACTTACAGTTAAATGGAATGTTAATGTGAACGCTACTTCATGTGGGATTTCAAAGGACTGCAGGGCAAAAGGATAAAGCGTAAAGCAGTTTAGGTTAGAGCAGAGCTTTTTAAACGCCCCGCTCCCCAGCACGAGAGCAAACTATTTTTTTCCCAGATAGGATCCAGCAAACAACCGTTATCAGGTACATTTCTGCTCCCCTGCTGTCGACTGCGTCTCCCTTTTTGGTGGTGGAAACTATGTTAAACCCACACACGCACTCAAAAAAAAAAGTGGTGTTTCCTTGCTAACTGCTCTCTGCAAGGCAATAAGAAATAAGGGAAGCGGTGGTGGTGGCAGGGGGGCTGATTACAGCCCTACTGACAGACAGATGGCTGTCAGAGAGCTCCCTGCATTCTTGTTCCGTGTTTATTAGGAGCCGGGGCCTTGGCCTTTTTCTCAGAAGGAGCTCTGTCCTCCTCCCAAAGGCCGACTACTGTCCCACATACTTCTGCTGATTAGCGGGATCCCTGCCCTGCCCCTGCGTCTCCGAGAAAGGGAGGGGCGGACAAGATCACGCACGGCTCAGCCCAGCTCAGCTCCGGCGGGCTGGAGGAAGACCAACTCATTTGCATTCAGGACACGAGGCCGCGCGCTCCCTGTCTGTATCCATGACCTCAGCTGTTTCAGCACACTGTAAAGCCATTCCATAACTCACAGCGCCACATCTACTAATGGGGGCCAGGGGGGGTGGACGGGTGGACGGGAGCTGAATAAGTGGGTCGAGAGGGAGAGCGGGGAGGACGCGGAAAAAAAAAAATGTCCATCCACGTCTTCCCCCTGTGCTCCTCCCTGCCTCCGTGTTTTCGTTGAGTGCTCATCATATTGTTTGCACAGGAAACCTGGTCAGCGCAGAGCAGCAACGGTACACCTCCCACAATTAATTCAGAGAGAGAGAGAGATCTAATTAAGCAACAGGCCCGAGGCCCGAGAATCCCAACTATGCCATGTTAAAGTTGAGACGTACGACAGACGCGGTTGATGTTTGCGTTGTCAGGGCTCGTTTTTCTGCTGAGACACTCCACACAACGCTCCCGTGTCGAGTGGCACATGGAGGAGGATTAACAGAAAATATCACATGCTGTTGGCTTAAGGGACATAGGTCACTTCTGCTGTATGGCTTCAGTGTATAGAGGGCTGCACTGAAAAAAAAAAAAAGCCAATTTGTATTTTACGGCCTAAAACTGTGGTTAATGTTGGCAAAACTTGAAAATGTAAAGGCAATTATGTAACTTGGCACAATAAAGCAAGACAGCTGTATGCTGCAAAATAATTTTATGACTTGTTACACCTAAATCCTTAAGTTATGGTTCAGTGCAAGCGACAACAGTTCTGCTAACTTTTTTTTTTCCACTCTGAATAATTGGCATTTTTCTCTTCCATTCTGCCAGGAGCTCGGAACAGGGACGTTTTAAACAACCGTTTACCGTTTTTCTTAAAAGTTTAAATGAGGCAGGGCTGCAGAAGTTAGCCACGAACATTAGTGACAGTATTACGAGACTTTAGCTTTTATGGAAATTCCTATTGGTCATTATCCCGTTGTCATAGCAATAGCAATTTTCGAGAGTTAGCATGATTATAAACAAATTATAAATCCAACATAGCAAACAGTTAGCAGAAGGATCAAAATGCACTAAATGTAAAATTATTAAGTCAGTATAACTTACTGTTGAGTTGCCAAAAATCAGAATTCAGAGTTGAGCTAACTCAGAAACAAAATTAAAAAATTGTCTAATTGCCCAAATGTAAAAATTGATCAAAGTTTGTTGCCTTGAAATTTTGAATTGACCCAATTCTTCCTTTTTTCAGTGTGCATGAAACACGAAACATAAAACATGATTTTACGTTTGTACAGTTAGTGCTTCATATTCTTAACAACGAGTTGAAGGAAGCTCAGCCAGTTTCACCCCCACAGCTGCTAAAGGTCACCAGAGCAACTGCTGAATGGTACTTCATCTTCTTCTTGGTAAGAGTAAGAGAGACAGACAGAGACAGACAGACACACAGAGACAGACAGAGACAGACAGAGACACACAGAGACACACAGAGACAGACAGACAGACACACAGAGACAGACAGAGACAGACAGAGACAGACAGAGACAGACAGAGACACAGAGAGACACACAGAGACAGACAGACACACAGAGACAGACAGAGACAGGCAGAGACAGACAGGCAGAGACACAGAGAGACAGACAGAGATAGGCAGAGACAGACAGAGACAGACAGACAGAGACAGGCAGAGACAGGCAGAGACAGGCAGAGACAGACAGAGACAGACAGAGACAGACAGACAGAGACAGACAGAGACAGACAGGCAGAGACACAGAGAGACAGACAGAGATAGGCAGAGACAGGCAGAGACAGACAGACAGAGACAGGCAGAGACAGACAGGCAGAGACACAGAGAGACAGACAGAGATAGGCAGAGACAGGCAGAGACAGACAGAGACAGGCAGAGACAGACAGAGACAGACAGAGACAGACAGAGACAGACAGGCAGAGACAGACAGACAGAGACAGACAGACAGGCAGAGACAGACAGAGACAGACAGACAGAGACAGACAGAGACAGACAGAGACAGACAGAGACAGACAGACAGACAGAGACAGACAGACAGAGACAGGCAGAGACAGGCAGAGACAGACAGAGACACACAGAGACACACAGAGACAGACAGAGACAGGCAGAGACAGACAGAGACAGACAGAGACAGACAGAGACACACAGAGACAGGCAGAGACAGAGACAGACAGACAGAGACAGGCAGAGACAGGCAGAGACAGACAGAGACACACAGAGACAGACAGAGACAGGCAGAGACAGACAGAGACACACAGAGACACACAGAGACAGACAGAGACAGACAGAGACAGGCAGAGACACAGAGACAGACACACAGAGACAGACAGAGACAGACAGACAGAGACAGGCAGAGACAGGCAGAGACAGACAGAGACACACAGAGACACACAGAGACAGACAGACACACAGAGACAGACAGAGACAGGCAGAGACAGACAGAGACAGACAGAGACACACAGAGACAGACAGAGACAGACAGAGACACAGAGACAGACAGAGACAGACAGAGACAGACAGAGACAGACAGACAGAGACAGACAGAGGACACCGACCAAACTGACATTTGACATATGACAGTTGCTTCCTTCCAGTGCTAAATCTGTGTGTAACTCAGCATCCAGCTGGGCCTTGATTGTTGGCCTTGGCCTGAGTTACAAGGTCATAAAATGGAAAAGCCACTGTTTTATAGTTACTTTCTTTTTTCCTTAAAATTGATTTTAAATTACTAGAATGCACCAAAAAAAAAAAAAGCAGCAAAATCTCATGGTCACGGTCAGTTTAGTGGCTGTTGTGGAGCTTTTAATCAATTCACATGAGATTCCTCAGCGGATGACGACGCGAAGAAATCTGAACAACTTAATGGTAACGACATCCCCGTTTCTGCCATTAAACGCTAACACGCTCGTATTGAACAAACACATCGGGCTTGAGGCAACCTGCAGCAGGCATAAATGCCAAGCTGTCATTATTAGTGCATCATGGCTGTCTGATGGTGAAGCTCTCCGTATGGAACACCTTGGCATTTATGGTTTCCTCTCACAAGTGTGAGTTCTCTTCTTTTTCTTTTCTTCTGGTCTTAAAATAAATTACAGTACATTGGAAGAAAGAACATCCTCCATAAAAGCTTCAGAAACTGGCTTTGTTGCTAAGCAGCTTGATCCATTTATATTACAGTACATTTGTACTAATGCTGACTGCGTGTTGCCTCCGCAGAGATAACTTCTTCTTCTTCTTCTTCTTCCTCTCCCCCCCCCCACCAGCCCAGTGATGTTTGAGTAGTGAGTGCCATATGTCTGGGTGGGTGTACACATCCTGTTTACTCAGTTTTCAGAGTTTATTTTAACCATGACCTCTGTGCAATTCCCTCCCCGGGTCGCAGGGTCAAGCTCCGAGGTCGACTCCACCCTGACGGGGATAGACAGCTGAACACCTTGGAGTGTAATGCGTGCATGCGTGTGTGTGTGTGTGTGTGTGCGTCTGCTCGTCCTAACGACGGCTCATTCAGGGTTTCACATTGGGAATATCGTGGAATACGTGTGCGCGTGCGTAGCCTGGGAAAAAAAAAAAAAGAAATCAAAGGTTCTCTTCACAGCCTCGCAGCTGCATAAATATCCATCAGGTAACGTTTCAAACAGAAAGGCCCTTCTTCTCTTTCAACTGCGCAGGGAACAAACAAAAATAGACAAAAGACAACAAGGTCCCCGCTGACCACACGGACCGCCTCGAGTCCCGGCGAGGAGGAGACGCTCCGCTGCTTCTGCCCTGACCTGGAGAAAACGCATCTTAAGTGTGTTTCGCTTCGTTACTCCGCCGTGCAGATGGGGCTAGAATCAGTGAGGAAAAAGCCTGTTTGTCCGTCTTATGTGAACCACCACAGGAGGCCACAGGGTTGAAGAGTACGAAAACCGTGGGATTCGAAAATTGAATTCATTTCCTTTTTTTTTTGCAATTTACAACTATCATGACTCCTGTTGTTCTATTATTATCGTCCAGTTTATTACTTTGGTTTTATCTCTTCTACACACATTGCCCAGAGGATCCAGATAAGGAGTCCAGAGACTCAAACAGTAAAATACTTCACATCCTTGTGTGGTTTGTATTAGAAAATAGTAAAATTACATTTTTTTTTACAATAAATACCTTACTTATCCTTTTTTTTTTAATTACAGAAACACATACGCATCAGCATGAGTATGCATATGAATCACACAGATGAACTTTCATTATGGCAGAGGTCAGGCGATACTCGCTAACTTTCTGTGCGGCATCCGGGAATATTTTCCGTTATGTATGTGTGTGTGTGTGTGTGTTTGGCTTTTTTGTTTTTTTTTAAGTGAAGAGAGGATACAGCTGAGCGTATCTTATCTCAAATCACACAACGGCGTGCGAAACCCCAACTCTGCGGAACTCCTCTCGATCCCGGAGCCGCAGGGTTTCAGTTTGCAGTGGCAGCTGAGCTTCTCTCGCTCTCTCTCTCTCTCTCTCTGTCTGTCTCTCTATCTCTCCTCCTCTGTCTATGAAGACGGTTACGTCCGCAGACAGCGAGCTTGCAGAACGCAGCAGATAAGTGTGGAGGCTGAGCCTGACAGTCAGATGCAGCGGTTCGGCCGCGACTTCTCAGAAGAGGACTCCTGATAGTTGCAGAATGACTGGAAGCGATGAGAACTGTATCAGTATGATGCACTTCTTCTTGCTCATGTTATGTATCCAGTACCGTGTAAAGCTGTAAACAGTCAAAATGGCATAAAGGTTAGATGGAGGGATTTGCATTACTTCCTCTATTTGCATTTACTGTACAGGGTTGTAAGTTTCTGACTTTTTGTCATAGTTTTTCACAGTTTTCAAAGAGAAACTATATCCACTACATACACAGTGTAGGGATATGGCTGACCATAGGGAGGTGTGCTAAAGTGCCTTCATGAAGTACCCAAAAGGAGTCAAAATATATGCTAAAGTGCCCTCTTCAGTGGTGAAGACACGTCGTATGCACTTTTTCCCCTTGTACCTCCTTCCTGCATAAAGTCTGCCTGCTGCTGTGAATACTGATGGAAATGGGCACCAAGCCACATGTGAAAATAATATCCCAAAGATTTCTCTCACTACTTAAACCCACAGAGCTCATCTGGTTCAGGATACATATTGGACCTTTTATAGAGTTGAAACTCCTGTAGCCTGGGTCGCAGACATCAGGAACCCGGTAAGGTTTGAGAGGGACAAATGCATTGATGCAGAATTACAGCGTATAGAATAACATCTGACTTATTCTCATAATCAATATCAATATCAATCGTGGAATCACAAAAAATAAGCGATTAAATGCCAAGGGTTACAAATCCAGGGTGAGTAGTTTTCAGTTTTTCCGAGCATATGATGCACGGGACGGTTCTTATATAATCTCCAGACATGAAAATGTATATTTGCATGAAATGGAGGGTGGGGTGAAGGGGGAAACTGGCAAAATCTGGCATCCAAACTTCCAAAAAAGCTCTCTGTTTCAAAATTAAATGGGAACGAGGTCACTGTCTTATGAAATTGTTAATAACTATGTAATATATATATAATTATTCTTATTTGTTCTGACATTCACCAGGGCCATTCATAAATTGTCACTGTGGCTTAGCAGCAGCAACCACAAAATATGAGTAACATCAACGTTCGAGGAAATGTAATTAGCATCCGCTCTCAACAAGCTTATCAATGAACTGAGCTCACATTAATATTCCTGTCAGGCTCCTCTTATCAAAGCACTGTATGACGGCCCTTTGTTCATCACAGGCCACGGGCAGAGCGGAGGTGTGTTTGCTTATGTTCAGAAGGCCACTGAGTAGGAGGCTTTTATTACCAGAATCATCTCTGCAGAAAGGAAGAAGTGAGGCCAGGCATGATAAAACGCCAAAGGACACATTTTTTAGTCCTTGGCTATTATCGGAATGAAGGTGTAAACAACACGAGGCATCTGGCCTCCGTGATTGACAGCGTGGCGAGGACGCGTTGGCTTTTCAATGTGGAATTCCTGGAAGAATTTGGGGTTAAATCTGGGAGGGGTGAAAAAAAAGGAAAAACACAAATCATCCGCCATGCATTACTGCTACTGGCGCCCTGTCTGAGCTATGATTCCACATACACTAGGTTTGCCCTTTCATGTTCAAATATTTCTTGATCCTTTGAGTCAAGCTTGGTTATCAAAAAGAAAAGAAGCAAAAAAAAA